>OY728145.1:1353622829-1354822829 GCA_963277665.1 Viscum album
AGATGTCATATATTTCATATATATCCAGTATATACATTCATTTATAATATTACGTAACATTTAGAGGTAAGAAATGAAATGCACCGTTCATGAAGACGGTAAGCCGTACGTACGCATGAACGCTACTTTCATTTCTATTTCATATTTAATGGAATGAAATCATAATTATATAAAGGTATAATATAGTTCTAGTATAATATCATATATAATATCATTTACTCCATCCTTTATACATCCCACATATGGCATTAACGATTCACACCACTTTGAGGGGGCGGTAGTCCGCACTTCCTAAAATGAAATTATCGCGTTTTAACCATAATGGAAATCATAAATTATGTAATAAATGAGAAATACATAAGCATAAGTAAAACATAAACATATTATATATCATATATAAAAATAGTGACATCTTAATGGCCACCTTTGAAGGTGTTATATGAGTGTTGAACAATCATCGTTTCGTGAGGCAGAAATTCGCCATCCACAGAAACCGTATGTTCATTAACCATTAGATGTAGGTGTGTGTAAGTGTAGCTCGAATCCTTCTTATAACAAAATACTAGTATATTGAGGATACTGGTGTTGTTACAAAAGAAATGAATAAAAAGAGTTTAGGGGGTTGGAGAAGAAAAATAACCCAAAACAACATTAGAGAAGACATTACCTGAAAATCGGGTAACTCTTTTTGATTTGAGACAAAGGCTTCCTTGGGAAGAGTTCTTCCCAAAGTGAGGCTTCTAGGAGTAAGAGAGGGATGTTGGGAGAGTATTTGGGCAGAGGTTGGCCGCTCTAAATGGCTTGATGGTGTGAATAAGGTGGGAGAGGTGGGGGCCTTTTATAAGTGGAGAGGAGGGGCTCTTTTGGAAAGATTGAAATGTTACATTATTACACAATTCTTTTCGGATTCTAAAGGTCCCAAACTTATATAATTCTAGGCTAAGGTAATAAGGGTTAGAAATCTACTCATCCAATTGTCTTTGGACAAGTGTAAGCCTTGTATTTTTCATTATCTTCCCATTTTATTTAAATCGTTAAATAATGAGGTCATCGCTGCATCATCATCATGTCATAAATAATTTACTTTATTTAATGTCTAAAAATTATAAAAAACAATTATGATTTAGGAAATCTTTTTAGATTTCTAATGAATATTTATAATCAAAATTTGGACTTGTGTAACCCCACTTAAAAACTGTTTTAGTAAAACAACTCATGTTTGTGTCATTTTTTACTTTAACATTAAATAAAAGGTATTTATGTCATTTTCCAACTAAAGTGGCTCCATGGGGTCCCCAAGTTGACCCATGGATTGTCTTGGTCGGCCATGACTCATCCAATAGGATTAGGACAAGTTTCAAGCTCATATCATATTATTAAAACATTATTTTTACCTTAAACTACACTAATTACCTCTAATCGCGATTAAGAACTTAAAAGTTACTATTCACCAAAAAAATTATTTTAATCTCATTGAACCAAATTTTACTTCTTAATGACAACCATGTATGTCGGATTTTTGAAAATAAAATCACAGAAGTGGTAATATTTCATTTTAACGAAAAATCAGTTTTTAACAACCACTTAGTGGTTTCACTATTCATCAAAAATTGAAGTTTTTCAGAATAAGGCCAAAATTCACCCTAAGCTATAATTGATATTCCGAATTCAAAAATGATGTCTATTTTACAAAATTCCAAACATATAAGTTGCATTAATTATTTTTATAATTAATTCCCGTTCTTACAACAAATAGCGTGTTTTTAAGAAACAATTTATATCAAAAGATTGGCAATTGTTTATGTCCAATTTCAATGTTAAATTAATTCTAATGACCACCATTGGATAAAATGGTAAAAATATATTCTAATTATAATTTAAAAGCACTAAACGGTATAATTTATCACTATAAATTATTTTGATTAAAAAAGATGTTTTTAAGTATTTTTCACTATTCATAAAAAATTAGAAGTTCTCAGAAAAATACCAAAATTTCAACATAGGCTAATTTCGATATTCCGAATTCAAAAATGAAGTCCATTTTGAAATATAAAATTTCTATAATTTTAAAAAGTGGTTATTACTATTCATAACGGCTACTTTGATTAGTCGCGGTGTTTTAGAACTTGAAGTTGCGTACAATGCAAGCTATTGAATTATTGAATGAGAAGCGTATCATGGAAGCTCGGGGTGTTACATTCTCCCCTCCTTCAATAAATTGCGTCCTCGCAATTTGAAATTTTTTCTTTGAAAATAAAAGGTTGAAAAGAGAAAATACCTTTGAGGAAAACCCACATCGGAAATAAGATTAATAAAATTTAGCCTTAATAAGAGGGAAAGGGAAATGAAAAAGTCACCACCCAATTATGATCTCGATTAGGAGAACATTGGTGGAAATTAGAGACATATAATTGGAGGAAAAACGTAAATATTTTTAGGGAGTGATTGAGGTCATCAATCACAATCAACTGTCAAATTGAGGGCCTCAAAACCTTCAATCTATGTTGATTTAAAATATCATCAGTTCAACAAGACATAAGGTATTAGGATAACACATTTTTTTGTTTTAATATCCCTTTACTAAAGTTTAAGAATTAATTTATTCATTGAATAAGAGATAGGTATATATATATTTATGCTTGACAATTAGAGTTTCAAACTTCAACTCATCTTTCACTCAAAAAGATAATAGAACTCAAAAATATTATACTTATCCTAATTGTATAAGGTTCCAAATTTTTACAGATACCATTTAGATTAGTAATATTATTTTGTAATAACCAGGGACTTCCTGTAGGCTAGTGGTAGGAAATAAAGGTCTGTCACACTATGGTTGTGGGTTCGATTCCTGCAGCTTTGTCCGACGCGACGGGTTATGCCCCACCCTGCAGGTTGTCCTTTTTCCTAAAACTATAGTATTATAATATTCCAAAAATAATCTTCAGAAATGCTTTAACCTTAAACAATACTATCCATGGTTCAACTTAATCCATTCCAACCTTAATAGTTATCCAAAATACCTCCGTCCAGACTTTCTCTAAAGGGTCGTTAAATTCCAAAATCAATTGTAACCTCAGATTCCCCAAACAAAGTAAAGTTTCTCTTATTGTCACATACTAAAAATATGATTACCTTCATCATATTAAATCCTTAATTAAAACAACATGTACTACAGTACAATCCTTATATATCACATTATTCTTATAACCATAATCTAGTTCTTGAGTCCAAAAACACAAATACAATAATTATTCCGCTTCAATTGTAGTCACAACATAAGATTGGCCTTGATACCTTGGCCTTTTCTGAGGTAAGTTTCCTTGACGCTTAGGAAATTCATTTGCATAATGCCCCATTTCCCTACAATTGTAGCATTCAACTTTGACAGCCTCTTTCTTTCCCTTGCAATCACGAGCCTGGTGACCCTTTTCTCCACATTTATAACAAACTCTCATTCCTTTTAGGCACGTACCAGGGTGATTCTTCCCACAATTATCACATAATGGAAAATCCTTCTTTCCCTTTTTCCCTTTATCTATCTCTTGTTCCACCGTTCTCTTCTTCTCTTGCTTTACTTTGTTGTCATAAGACTTAGAGAATTCCTTTTATGTCTTGATAGCACACGAGACAATATCTTCATATGATGAGAAGGATTATGATACTAAAGATCGACGGAGAAATGGTTTTAACCCATCAAAGAAACGATCAATCTTACTCCTTGGGTTACGTATATAATCGGCAGCATGCCTCGCTAACCTTGTAAAGTTAGCCTCATACTTTGCGACATTCTCATCCTCCTTCTGCCTCAGACTCAGAAATTGCCTTTCCATATCCACTCGATGGTCTCAAGGAAATTATTTTTCTAAGAAAAGCTCTTTAAACTCCCTCCATTCCATATTCGATACGTCATCATCATCCTTTGTGTTTTGAATCAGCGACCACCACTGATCGGCATCTCCAGTGAGGCGGTAAACTGCCATGACAACCTTATCCCTTTCACTACTCCCCAAGGCATGAAATATTTTCTCTAAGGAATTTATCCATTGCTCAGCTACTATAGGATTTGAACTCCCATTGAAGGTTGGTGGTTGTTTCCTCATGAATCGATCTAACATTGATCCTCCACGCTGTGGATCAGGGTGCTCCATACGGGTAAGGTTATTATTCATAACCTGAGTAAGTTGTCCCAGTATGGTGATTAGCTGATCGGCACCAGTTGCATCACCAGCCCCACTATAATTATCTTGAGCAGGAGGGCAATCCCTACATGGAGTGCGTGCATTGATACGGTTTCCATTTCTTCCACTAGGCGCCATTTTTAAACAATTGCGTAAACTAGATCAGTTTATGAATCAAAATACATAATCCCATACTTATAAAACACTTAACATAAATTGAACTATTTATGGATATAATCCATAATCATAAAAATGTTTTCTTTGAGGAAGTATATACTCATAAACCCTTCATAATGATTTGTAAATAAAATGAGAGTTATCCTAAGCATATCCCCCGGGAGTGTCGTAACCAAGAGTGCAGCAAGGCCCGTTGTCGTGCACCAGTTCCCGTTCGAGTCTAGCTCAAAGCGGTGTTTTCGGGATTTACCCCTAGGTACATCTGTGCCAGAGCCGCCTCTACCTGCTCGTATCCAGACAGGGATGTATTGCTCGGAAAACTCATAACATCTCTATAATACCAAAATTATAGGATGTTCTTCTATAATAATCCTCAAAGTCTATCATCAGGCTATGTGCTCTAATCAGAGTTTATCTAAATCTAGCTTCCAAGGTTAGTACTAAACTGCCTCTGATACCAACTGTAACGCCCCGACCCCAGCTACCCAGAGTCGGTGCATTAATTCGTAACATTGGCATGATCACAAAAGATCAAGTCTCGAAAGACCGATTAGTTTAGTAGCCTTGGAAACACTAGATACATTCGTAAACGTTACATTACATCATAAAGTGAAAAAATACAATAACAAAGTCTCCATAGTCCACCCTCATATCCTCTTCTCACAATCCCTGCAGGTCATTCATAAAATACTTCTTCACATCTTGGAAAATATTAAAACATTCAAAGGGGTGAGCTCAGATGCTCAGTAAGGATAACAATATTACGGAAGCTTTTATAAGAAAACATAAGCATTTAAGGCAATGTATAACTAAAACAAAAGCCTTATTGAACTTGAACTTCAGCATAATATGGCAAAAGTAAAATAAAATAATGCCATTACTTACTCACATGGATATTCTACTAGACCAATAATCACATGCAATAACAATAACCACTTTCATAATGAGGGAATGTATAATGCCGGACATTCTGAAACATTTTGTCAAGGCCTCGGCCAAGACGTCTAAAATGATTAAGGCCTCGGCCAAAACCATAAATCAAATTGGGAAAGGGCCTCGGCCAATTCCACGTCTAGTTGTCTCATGAGACCTACCGATGCATCGAGGAGCTATAGCGGGCTCCACCCGTCACTTATTAAGTCCAATACATTCCTCATATGAATAGGTTTAAACATATCATAAACCATAACATAATCATATCACATAAAACATGCATAAAGGAAACATAAAATTTCCACATTTCAATCACAAGATATCAATACAACACATTGATATAATAAAAACGCTTTCAAAACCATTTTCAATACCAAAATAAAAGAAAGTTAAAACTTTGTATTTATTTTTCATTAAAAAAATGATGGCTTGTAGAGGAAGCCGAAACTCAAATAATGGTCACGGCGGCAGAGAAGTCGTTGTCGCCGCATAAGTACGGAAAGAAAAACATTCCCTCTTGTCGTTTATCAAAACGCTTCGTATAAAAAAGATTCCTCTTGAATAAACGTAAAAGTCAAAGTGGTTTATACACCGTATAAAAGAAAGTTGTGTATAAAACCAAATATACCTTAATGAAAGGAGATTGAGACGAAGTCCTTAAAAAGATAATTTTTAAAATAAAATAGATCTATTATGTGTATTCACTATAGGTACACATAAATAAAGTAAAAATACAAAATAGGATATAATAACATCATGACATAATTTGAAAGTAGGAGATTAACCCAAAGAATGGAAGTTGGGTTAAGAAGTTCCCTTACCTTGTGTCTGACTTGACTCAACCGTTCTTTAACCTCCTGAATAATAAAATAGAGTTAATATCTACCTTATTAAGAACCATTTTAAATTTAATTATCCTTTTTATATCACTTCTTACAATGATATGAACATTATGTAATTATTTAAGTTAATAACGGTCGTTTTGTTGATCTTTGGTACTTGAGTCAACAATAAACTTCTTATAATTACAAGTTGTTTATGTGGTAGAATATCCATTATCTCCAGAAATATATTCATGATTTAGATGTCATATATTTCATATATATCCAGTATATACATTCATTTATAATATTACGTAACATTTAGAGGTAAGAAATGAAATGCACCGTTCAAGGAGACGGTAAGCCGTACGTACGCATGAACGCTACTTTCATTTATATTTCATATTTAATGGAATGAAATCATAATTATATAAAGGTATAATATAGTTCCAGTATAATATCATATATAATATCATTTACTCCATCCTTTATACATCCCACATATGGCATTAACGATTCAATCACTTTGAGGGGGCGGTAGTCCGCACTTCCTAAAATGAAATTATCGCGTTTTACCCATAATGGAAATCATAAAGTATGCCATAAATGAGAAATAAAGAAGCATAAGTAAAACATAAACATATTATATATCATATATAAAAATAGTGACATCTTAGTGGCCACCTTTGAAGGTGTTATATGAGTGTTGAACAATCATCGTTTCGTAAGGCAGAAATTCGCCATCCACAGAAACCGTATGTTCATTAACCATTAGATGTAGGTGTGTGTAAGTGTAGCTTGAATCCTTATTATAACAAAATACTAGTATATTTAGGATACAGTTTTTGTTACAAAAGAAATGAATAAAAAGAGTTTAGGGGGTGGAGAAGAAAAATAAATCAAACCAACATTAGAGAAGACATTACCTCAAAATCGGGTAACTCTTTTTAATTTGAGCCAAAGGATTCCTTGGGAAGAGTTCTTCCCAAAGTGAGGCTTATAGGAGTAAGAGAGGGATGTTGGGAGAGTATTTGGGCAGAGTTTGGCCGAGCCAAATGGCTTGAAGGTGTGAATAAGGCGGGAGAGTTGGGGGCCTTTTATAAGTGGAGAGGTGGGGCTCTTTTGGAAACATTGAAATGTTACATTATTACACAATGCTTTTCGGATTATAAAGGTCTCACACTTATATAATTCTAGGATAAGGTGATAAGGGTTCTAAATCTCCTCATCCAATTGGCTTTGGACAAGTGTAAGCCTTGGATTTTGCATTATCTTCCCATTTTATTTAAATCGTTAAATAATGAGGTCATCGCTGCATCATCATGATGTCATAAATAATTTAATTTATTTAATGTCTAAAAATTATATAAAAAATATTATGATGTAGTAAATCTTTTTATCTTTCTAATGAATATTTATAATCAAAATTAGGACTTGTGTAACCCCACTTAAAAACTGTTTTAGTAAAACAACTCATGTTTGTGTCATTTTTTACTTTAACATTAAATAAAAGGTATTTATGTCATTTTCCAACTAAAGTGGCTCCATGGGGTCCCCAAGTTGACACATGGATTGTATTGGTCGGCCATGACTCATCCAATAGGAGTAGGACAAGTTTCTAGCTCATATCATATTATTAAAACATTATTTTTACCTTAAACTACACTAATTACCTCTAATCGCGATTAAGAACTTAAAAGTTACTATTCACCAAAAAAATTATTTTAATCTCATTGAACCATATTTTACTTCTTAATGACAACCATGTATGTCAGATTTTTGAAAATAAAATCACAGAAGTGGTAATATTTCATTTTAACGAAAAATCAGTTTTTAACAACCACTTAGTGGTTTCACTATTCATCAAAAATTGATGTTTTTCAGAATAAGGCCAAAACTTCACCCTAAGCTATATTTGATATTCCGAATTCAAAAATGATGTCTATTTTACAAAATTTCAAACATATAAGTTGCATTAATTAATTTTATAATTAATTCCCGCTGTTACAACAAATAGCGTGTTTTTAAGAAACAATTTATATCAAAAGATTGGCAATTGTTTATGTCCAATTTCAATGTTAAATTAATTATAATGACAACCATTGGATAAAATGGTAAAAATATATTCTAATTATACTTTAAAACCACTAAACATTATAATTTATCACTATAAATTATTTTGATTAAAAAAGTTGTTTTTAAGTATTTTTCACTATTCATAACAAATTAGAAGTTTTCAGAAAAATACCAAAATTTCAACATAGGCTAATTTTGATATTCCGAATCCAAAAATGAAGTCCATTTTGAAATATAAAATTTCTATAATTTTAAAAAGTGGTTATTACTATTCATAACGGCTACTTTGATTAGTCGTGGTGTTTTAGAACTCGAAGTTGCGTACAATGCAAGCTATTGCATTATTGAATGAGAAGCGTATCATGGAAGCTCGGGGTGTTACATATCCCTATTGAAGGGGATGGTGATTCAAAAGATGGGATAGGGTAGGAACCTCCTCCTCTGACTATCCTCCCTAGATGAGAAAATACTGATTCTTGTGGGGGAGGTTGTTGTTGAGGTGGTAAAAATTCCCCCAGCCCTAAGGGCTGGGGTTGGCTCTGTTCCCAGGATGTCTAGTCTCTTCCATTTTTTATTGGTCTTACGGGGTTATTTTTTGTTAAAAATGCCCGCAGCCCTGCAGGCTGGGGTTGAACCTGGATTGTGGTAGCAGCTGCTTCTATCGCTACTTGCTTGATCTTGCGTGCCCCATTCTGGGGTGAACTAGATATGGTGTCGAGCACACCTGTAAATCAATCCCCTATGGGGAGGAAAAAAATGACTGCTGATTGGCCTCTATTAGGAGAGAGTCCTATTGCATGATGTCGGTGGCCTGATTCCAGAGTTTGTGAATGGCTTGTTCCCGTCAGGCCTGACACTTCTAGGACTTACTCAAGGCCTGTATCTATTGGGTGTGTCACCTTTCCCAAATAGGGAGACCACTCGATCACTATCTTGATGTGATGGTGTTGCAAGATATTATGAATATTGGGTTCTTCTGGGCGGGGAGAGGAGTGAAATATAGAGCTCCATTATCTCCCCATCCTCTGATATGGACTCCCATCAGAGTGTCACTAATGAGGCAGCGCAAGCGGTGCAGTTCATGGAGGCAGGGTAACTCAATGCTTCCTCTACGCCTCTCAGGTCGCGGTTGTCGCGCCGGTGGAAGAGCTTTCAAGTCAATGTGACACAGGAGGTCTCCTATTATATTGACAGGGTCAACATACCCATCGTAGGGCTGGAATCTTGATTTCAGCCAGTGGAGGGTTGTCCATATATTGGAGCGGATGTCATTCTCCCATTATTCTGACAACTTTCTGGGTATGTTGAATTGAGAGGTGGTTGTGGGCCAAAACATAACTGGTATATCATCTCTGGCCAGTCGTTTCCTCAGGTGAAACATGTTGGCATAGATCCTCCATTAGTTATTCCTCAACCTGGTCAGCCCAACTGAGGTGCTTATTGATAGTGTGGTTGGAGGCAGTGGGGTTCGTAGGTATTGAATTATCATATGGGCGATTCCGAGGTGGATCAGAAGATGAACGCGACCCCGTGTCGTCTCATGATTGAAGAAGGTTGTCATCGATGACTAGATGGGAATCTAACATGCGCGATCCCATCTTTCTGAGTGCCTCTACAAATGAGGGTTTTTCTATTCTTGATTCGGTAGGGGGAGGAAATTCCTATCTATATGATATGTCACTGCGGGGAGGAAATTCGCAATGGTGGCTGCAATGGAGAGGACTACCATTATAGCTGTCGTAGGGAGAGAACCTACATGGTACACCCTGGGGAGGGCCTTCAGAATGTACTGCAATGAGGGGAGTTCCTTCTCGTTGATCGGCGTCTAGGCTGGGAGGGCCTCCTCTATCCATTTTGTAATGGAAAGGGCTACCATTACTACTTGACGTCTCACTGCATAGAGGACTTTGGCAGTGCATGCCCTAGGGAGGATTTCCAAGGCATATTGTAGCGAGGGGAGGACCTTCTGGCTGTGTAGCATTGTTGCGGGGAGGGCCTTCGCAACAACTGCCATCATGGTGAGGATGACCATCTTGGTTTGACGTTCAATGTGTGTCCTGGGGAGGACCTTCAAGACACACTGCGACAAGGGGAGGACCTTCTTGTTTCTTGGGGTCAATACAGGGAGGACCTTTGCAATGGTGGTTGTGGTGGTGAGGAATACCATCACAGCTGCTGCAATGTTGAGGACTACCATCACAGCTTCCACAGGGAGAATATATGCGGGGTACACCTTAGGGAGGGCCTTCAGAATATACCACAATGAGGGGAGGCCTTCTCGTCGCTTGACGTCACTATGGGGAGGACCTCCATTATCAGGGTGGCGAGGACTACCATCGTGATCTGATGCCCGGCTGTACGGAGTGTCGTTACAACATAACCCTGGTGGATGACCTTCAGGGCAGGCCACGACAAGGGGACAACCTCCTTGTCATGATGAGACATCACTGTGGGGAGGGCCTCCACAGTTCCGACTGTGATAGCGAGGACTACTATCATATTCTGTGGTCCCACTGAACGGAGAGTGTTTGCAGTGTATACCCCAAGGAGGACCTTCAGGGTGGACCACTACAAGTGGAGGGCCTTCTTGCTGCTCGATCTTTTGGTCACGCCGAGGGCTACTGTGAATCACATCAAAATATAATCTATCATGATCGATCATTATATTCCCATAGGGGAGGCCCCCATGGGTGCTCTGGGGAGGACCTTCAGAGCAGATGGTAGTGACATTGTGGGGAGGGCCTTCGCAACTGCTACTGCCAGTCCCACAATATGGTAATGGGTGGGCAGGGTTCGGAGCCTTTGATATGTGCTTAGAGGCATTGGGAACCCCAGATTCCAGCAGAGCGGAGTCATGAACCCGCTCTTTATTTTATGGGTACCTTTGACATGTTTGGGGAGCTTTCTTACGGGCAGCAGGGACCGTCTACTATTGATAATGGCCTTAACCTCTGGGTCCCTTTCTAATTGGGTCCCGTGATGCTGTCGGGATATTCCGACGGGCATCTTGACTTTTAGCAGGGATATATGCCTACTCTGGAACATCCACCATGATGGACGGGTGTCCCCCAGTTGGAACGAGTGAAGATACTCGATCTGGTAGCCCTTGTTTCGCGGAATATGGCCAGCGACCCTCCTGGGTGGATGCAGGGATGCAAATCTGCTCTGAGGTGGCTATCTTGTCTCTTAGATGAGTCACCTCAATTGGGGAGATGGGCTCACGGGCCCGAGTCCTTGCTATTTCCACTGATGCAATTATATTCTGGAAAGTCTGCAAGATATGATCTGGGATCGATACATGTTTCTCCATCATTTCCAGGATATGAAGGGAGATATATTTGTCTAGAATGAGTATAAAGGTCCATTTCGGTGTCAGAGTAAGAATATCCTGCTCCAGTCCTCCCGTGGTCAGTGGGTGCTGAAAATTCTTATATGTCAGGGTAGGTGAACGAGTCTTCCCTTGTGCCGGGTTATGCTGGTTTATCTCTCCATTTTCCTCCACATCAGGATGGCGGACTTTACTTGCATCCACAGTGAGTTGGATCTGCATATGTTGGTTCCCCACCGTATCGAGTCGGTGTCATTTGTTGGCAGGGAGACGTGCCTGCCTATTAATTGCAGCCACATCTGGATGGCGGGCATTGTTGATCTCCATCATATCAGAATGGTAGGCATCAAGAGAATCTGCTAAGAGCTGGTTTTGCAAGCACTGGGTCAACACCAAGTCTGGTTAGTGGGCTTCACGACCCTGGGAAGGGAGAGGTTCCTGCCGGGTAGGTGCCATCCTGTGTGAGTGACGGGCTTGAGGGAGCTCGGCAGGGATGTGCGCCTACTCATATGATGCAGCCATGTCTAGATGGCAGACTTTGGAGGAGTGGACAGGTGTATGTGCCTGCTCGCAATATGTCTCTGTGACTGGGCAGTGGAGATCCTCCTTAGGGACAAAGGTGATGACCGGTCCCTGGTTGTATATTTTCCTCCCTCGTCAGGCACTTCGAGGGGCCAGATCTTGGGGAGCGTGGGCTTGGATCCTCAGGGCGACATTCTCCTTAACGTGAGGATATTGAGTCGCGGCATAACTGAGATGATGTCTTCTAGTAGGGGAATTAGAGTGGAACCCCCGTTCAGCGGGGATGAAGTCCTCAGTGTCAACATCATCCGCCTCCCTAATATATGGGAGGTATGCGTTGTCTCGTTCCAGGGATATACTCTCGATATGGATTGAGACAGCAATAAGAGCTTCCTGGATCTACTTTCGCGGACACTGCTAGGCTGGGGACCGGCTGGTCTTGACGGATTGAAGGGCGTGCATGGCCTCCTACACCATCGGGAGAGTACCATTTAAGTGGTACTCTCGGATCAACACATCCGAAAACCAGCGTTGAAGACACTGAGTAGGTGACGGGGTCCTTTGTTGGTGAGAAATTCCAGTCACTGCGTAGCTTGATGTACACATCTGTGAGTTCCTCTGTGATGTAATTGGATCAAAGGGAGTTATGATTGGTACCTATAAAATATTTTAACAAATACAAAGATAAAACTCGTCAATGCAACATCTCATGATCCCATGTGTGATTAAAGACCTTTCTTGGCCCTCCTTGTGAGTATAAGGGGGAACAGAGTGAGATAAAGGTTAAATCTGTCATACATGGTTAATGATTCACTTCGGGTTCACCATTTTCTATTACGAACCATTTCTATGGGACGGGACCGACGAGCCCAATGGTCAATCTTGCAGAGAGCTGAGTTTCGTTCGATCGCTCAGGTCGGGTATATCAGTCTTCATTTCAAAACACCCAATGGTTCTTTGTCCTACAATCCGTGGACCTGATTTCCAAAGGAAGGAGTTTTCTGGGCAATTTGGCCAGCGATGTTTAAGAACTCACATTGGTCAAGAGGATGGGAATTCGGGCTAATCGCACCCTTTTGGGGGGATTTATTTCCTGTTATGGGACTCTCTTATAGATTTAAGATGTATTCATGTGTTCGCAAATCTTTGGTTTATACCAATACATAATATCCATGGATTAATCTTGATTGGAAATGGTCAGCGAGATGCGGGGATTCAGAATCATTTAGGCATGAGTTTTACCATCCCTCATTGGATTAATGACTCTAGGGAGTTTGGACTCATTGAGATGGCACTAACTTGAAGCCTTATGACTGGGTGCTCTGGATTTTATTGTCGTCCATGGAGGAAAGATAACGACTTGAGTGTTTGGATCGAACACATGATATGGTCTTCCTATGTATCCTCGTACGAGGAATCATAATCCACGTAGTTTGGTTTTTCCGTTTAACGTCATGCCGGACGAAGGATCGGGGCGTACACTCTGTGGTGGCCCAATGAGATGGTGGATGGGGCTTACATTCTAAGGTAGCCCATAGAGTTGGTGAACCAACATGAAGGGGTCAGAACGACCAGTTGGTGGGATTGAACCTCGTGGAGGCTTTCTACGTACCATGCCTTGACATGGATCAAAGTCCTCATTGTTCACAAGAGGTTGGGGTTAGGGTCGGTGCTTACTCTAAGACCGCGTGAGTCATGCTCGGTGTGAGAAACAAGAGGCATCAAAGACCTGACTATCATGTCGCGAAAGGTGCGTCTGTGGGAAGCAGAGTGGGGCTTACGCATGGAGCAGCCCAGAGAAATATAGATTGGGACATACTCCAGGATGGATGCCTGATAGTGAAAAATCCCAGAGGGAGAGGGAGAGGGTAACGAAAAAGGGAGGGGTGTAGGCACCACCACCTTCAATAAGAACTAGGGGCTTACACACGGATGGTTTCCCTGAGCGATTGGGACATACTCTAGGATGGAGGCCCGTAATTTCTTCCACATGTCTGGTCATGAGGGAATCCCAACCCACTGGTGGGTTGAGGCCTTCACCTTTATGCTAGTGCGCAAGAGGGATAATGCCAAGGGCTTTGGAATCAGTCTGAACAAAGGGAGATGAAAAGTGTGAATCACATGCCTGACATTCGTAATGCAATGAGGGTGGCGTGGCGATGGTAGATAACTGTTGACCGTGTTCAAAACACAACATCCACTTCGAGTTAGCCTGAAATGGGGACAAGCTAATGAGGGTCGACTGTTGACCGTGTTCGAAACACAAGACCTCACTCAAAGTGTCGTCGAAAGTCTTCCGGGGCATTGGACCAGGACGGTAGTTGAGCCGATGCGGCACGAGACTACGCCGTTAGGGCGTCCCATCAGAAATGGAATTGGATGAAGATCTGAATGAAGGACACACAAAGTGTGGGGTAGAGTGATGGAATGTTTTAATGGATTCCAACATGCTAGAAATCACGCCACTGTGATCATGGCATTAGGCGTCCTATTCTTGGAGCATAAGGCATCTCTTTTATGGAGAAAGGGGCATCATATGTTTGGAACAAAGGTTGAAATATAGTTTATATTCATATAGAGAGGACTATTAGCATCTCATGCTTCAAGCATAAGACATCTCTTGTTTGGAAAAGAGGCATCCTATGTTTGGAACATAGGGAGACCTGCAGTTTATAGTCATGTAGAGAGGACTGTTAGAATCTCATTCTTGGAGCATAATAAATCACTTGTTTGGAGAAAGAGGCATCTTATGTTTGGAATATAGGGAGAACTAAAGTTTATAGTCATGTAGAGAGGACTGATGGCATCACAGTTTAATGTCATGTTTCAGGGAGTATTTCCATATAGTTTAACGTCACATGGATAGGATGAGGGCCATATAGTTTAAATTCATGTGGTCAGGATGACTAGGTAAGAGATACCTAGAAATGGTTAGTGTGGGACTTACGCAAGGGCGGACCTTTCTGGATTAACCTAGCAAAAGGATCTAGGAAATGGGGTTATAAGAGAGTCATTAGGAGTAGCTCGAATCATGGAATGTATAGGATGGATCTGGAGTGGCATAAGGGTGCAATAGAATATATTGTTGACCCACCCAGAAAATCACGTGGTGTGACTCTCCATTTTTTATGGGGGTTAGTGATGGTAGTGAAGAGATCGGCCCAGAGGGCCGAGACCGCAGACCGGTAGTGAGCCCGAGTGGGGTGCAGGGGAGAAGCCCCCGCGATATGGACCAGCGAGTGTGTGGGGTTTTCCGCCTGGGGAGAGCCTTGTAAGAGCTGGCTGCGAGGGACTGGCCATGGAAGAGCTAGCCACGTAGGGTATCTGCGGAGGAGCGAGCTGTGTAGAAGCTAGCTGCATATGAGATAGCCGCGGAGGGGCTGGCCGCGTAGGAACAACCATGGACAGGTTGTCCCCGAAGGGTGACCGCAGATGAGATGGTCGTGGAGGGGGCGTGCCGCGTAGAAGTTGACTGCCTAGGATGTCCGCGATGGAAATGGCCTCTAAGGTCTGGCCAAGGAGGAGCTTGCCGCATGTGGTTCGTGGTTTGTTTTCTACTCTGTGCGGAAGACTGCATCCATAGATGATATGGGGTCCATAGATAGTCGCAGAACTATACCATTGGGAGCGATTTCTCCAACGTCTCCCCACGGGTTTTCACCCATCCTTCCATCAGTGCATTTCTGGTGCCCCTCGGTGACTATTTATAGAGTCACGAAGAGGATGGATTGATGGGCACATGAAAATTTTTGCGGAAGCCCATGAAGGAATCCCCACCCGCGGACGAATCGGTCAACCATGGAATTTTGGAATTGAGATTCACGGGATTTCACCACCGTCGCATACCTCTCCGCTTCTGTTCCGCGAATGACGAGGTTCGCAGCCGCATACGGCTTTTTCCTCCATTTCACGAGCTATGACGTTCACGACCGCATACATCTTCGGCCTCCATTTCACAAACGACGGTGCGCGCGGCATTGCGGTTCGCCAAACCGGCCGCGTACTGTTGCTGGGATCCTATACGTAGACCGGTTCAGTCTTCTCCCAATTCTTGGGGTAATTGGATTTCCCCCTTGCGAAATTTTCAGGACCCTACAGACATTAAAGAAATGCAAGAGAATAAGAGATCTGCTAAGCACTCTATAAATGGAAATAAGGGGAAGAAGGGAAAATTTGAATATCCATCTTTCAGTAAATGTGGGAAGAAACACCCTGGTACTTGCTTGAAGGAAATGGGAGTGTATTACAAGTGTGTTGAAAAAGTCCACCAAGCTCGTGATTTCAAGGGGAAGAAATAGGCTGTCGATGTTGAATGCTATAATTTTAGAGAAATGGGGAATTCTGTGAATGAATGTACTAAGCATCAGGGGAAGTTACCTTTGAAAAGGCTAAGGGATCAAGGCCAAGCATATTTTATCACTACTACTGAATTTGATGCTCCGAAAGACGCAGTGGAAGTTAATTTAATGGTTTCCTCAAGTTTATAAAATGCTTTATTTGATTTTGGATCATCTTATTGTTTCATATCTTCCCGTTTTTCTATGAAAATTAGATATTTCTAATTTTATTTAACAAGGGAGTTGTTAGTCAAAGATCCTAAGGGAAGTATCATCGCAACAATTTTTTGTGAATTAGTTCCCATTAGAGCATTTAAATGTTTTTTATCTACTGATCTCATCGTCATACCCATGATCGATTTTGATATAATCCTTAGAATGGATTGGATTTTGGACCATGATACGAAGATTTATTGTAAGAAGAAGGAGGTTACAATTTTTGATGATGATGCTAAAGAACACCTTATCTTTAGAGAAGAATTGTCACCACCTAATTCTTATATAGATCCACCCTGAGTAGCTCAACTAAATTCAATTATTGGGGAGGAAGAGAATGAAACTACTGTTTTTGAATAAAAGAATGTTAATTAGAGGATGTACCTATTATAAAAGAATATGTTGATGTATTTCCAAAGGATTTACGTAGACATCATCTAGAATGAGAAATTGAGTTTTACAATGATTTAATTCCTGGTTCAAGGCCCATATCGAAGACCCCTTATAGAATGGCCACTGTGGAATTAGTGGAACTAAGTACACAACTAGAGGAATTTTGTAATAAGGGATTTATTCTCCCTAGTGTTTCTCTATGGGGATCCCCAGTCCTTTTTGTTAAAAAGAAAGATAGATCTGTGAGGTTGTTCATTGACTACAGGGCGGTCAATGATATAATAATAAAGTACAAGTATCCCCTACCTCACATTGATGATTTATTCGACCAAATTCATGGAGCTCAATAATTTTCAAAGATTGACATTCGATCTGGATATCATTATTTGTGTGTGAAGAAGGAAGACATTCCGAAAACCGCATTTCGAACCAGGTACAGGCATTACGAGTTTACGGTAATGCCTTTTGGATTTACTAATGCACCCTCAGTTTTCATGGATCTAATTAATATAGTTTTCAAGGAATATATTGATAAATATATAGTGGTATTTATTGATTATATCTTGGTATACTTCAAAATAAACGAAGATCATGAAAATCATTGCGCATTATCCTAAAGACTCTAAGAAGACATGAATTATATGGGAAGTTTAGAAAGTGTGAATTCTGGCTTCAGGAGATTTATTTTCTTGTCCATATTTTCTCTAAGGATGGAATCTCTATTGATGCTTCTAAGACAAGAGCAATCCCTGAATGGCGAACACAGAAAAGTATAACTGTTGTACGCAGTTGTATTGGTTTAGCAGGTTATTATTGGTGTTTTGTCTAGAATTTTTCTCGATTTTCTAACCCATTAACCAAGCTCCCATGTAAAGGGGTCAAATTTGTTTGGAAAACATAATGTTAAGAATGTTTTGAAGAAATGAAGATAAGATTAGTCAATGCTCTTATATTGACTATACCATCAGGGAATGATGGGTTTTTATTTATAGTGATTCTTCAAAGAAAGGAATTTGTTGTGTCTGTATGCAGAATGACAGGGTTATTGCCTATTCATCATGATAGCTAAAAATTCATGAGAAAAACTAACCCACTCATGATCTTAAGTTAGCAGCTATAATAATTTCTTTGAATATTTTAAGAAATTATCTCTATGGTAAAAAATGTGAGATTTATACAGATCACAAGAGGTTTAAGTATATTTTCTCATGGAAATAACTCAACATGAAGCACATGAGATGGCTTGAACTACTCAAGGATTATGATTGCACGATACACTACCACCTGGGGAAGGAAAATAAGGTGGAAGATGCATTGTGCAGAAAAGATCAGGGAGTTTTGAACAAGATGAGAGTTGAAAAGGATCCTATATACATGGATCTAGTAAATATAGATATGGGAATAACCATGGAAAGTGAAAAAATCAATACTTTTTCAAATGGTTTCCAAATCATCCTTACTCGAAAGGATAAAGAGTTTTAAGACCTATGATGATGAGTTTCAAAAAAATATTAATGCTGTAAATGATGGGAGATTGAGTGACTCTGTGTTTGAAGATAGAATTTTGAAATTTGGGAAGAGACTTTGTGTTCCCAATATAAATGATCTAAAAAGAGAATTATTTTATTATGCTAATAGTTCAAATTTCTCTATACACCTTGGTGGCACTAAGATGTATAGAGATTTGAAGGAAAATTTTTGGTGGGACAACATTAAGAGGGATATTACTGATTTTGTTTTAAGATGTATGGTTTGTCAATAAGTGAAAACTGGAAGGCAACAACCTAGAGGAGTCATGCAACCTCTTCCCATACCAGAATAGAAATGGGATAATATTATGATGGAATTTTTCATGGGACTACCAAAGACTCCAATAAAGAACGATGCAATATGGGTCATTGTTGATCTTATTACCAAGATAGCACATTTTCCTTATATAAGAGAAGATTTACCACTTGAACGTCTATAATGAGTATATATTAATGTAGTTGTGAGACTTCATGGAGTACCACTATCAATTGTTTCTGATCGCGATCCACATTTTACATCAAGATTTTGGAAAAGTAATCAGAAAGCCTTGGATACTGAACTTCATTTGAGCACTTCCTACCACCCTCAAACTGATGGACAATAAGAATGGACTTTTCAAACCATGGAATACATGTTGAGATAATTATTACTTCACTTTCAAGGTATGTGGGATCAATATTTACAACTTGTATAATTTTCCTATAACAATAGCTTCCATTCAAGTATTCAAATGGCACCATATGAAGCATTATACAGAAAGAGATGTCTCACACCAACCTGTTGGGATGATGTTGGTGAAAGAAAACCCATAGGCCTAGAACTGGTGGAGGAAACATTGGAAAAGGTGCAGTTAATCCAAAACCACATCAAATCAGCTCAAAGTAGGCAGGAGAGCTGTGCCGATAACCGAAGGAATGATTTGGAATTTCAAGTAGGAGATCATGTTTTCTTGAAGGTATCTCCATGGAAGGGTGTTATACGTTTTGGTAAGAATGGAAACTTGAGTCCTAGGTACATCAGTCCTTTCGAAATTCTAGAACGAATTGGGGTTGTACCATACCGGTTGGAAATGCCCCCGAATGATTGAACGTACCTGCATGTAGCCCCAGCCATGTGCTCAACCTTCGGGCGGCGGCGATGGCCGCCCCCCTTTCCCCCCTCCCTCAGCCAGTGTTCCCACCATTCACTAATCCTTCCTCGCTCCCAGATTTTCCCCAAATCCTCCTTAGCCTAAAAGTCCTGACCTTTCACTTTGGTGCTCCTTCACTTCTGATCTCTCTACAAGAGTTCTCGGAGGCATCGTCGCTCAATGGGTTATACCTTGTCGCCCTCTTTGGTCGTCGTCGGCCTTCCCTTGACCACTTAAATAGGTTCTTCAACAGAGCCATGCCCATAAATAACTGAATCATGGTTGGGCTTTTGGATCCTCGTTACTTTCTTCTTCTATTTGAATGCACTAATGATCGGGCTTCCGCATGGTACAAAGGTATGAGATCTTACGATGGCTCCAACTTCTTCTTGTTCCGATGGAGTTAAGAGTTCCATTGGAAATGATACTCCTCTCTCGCAGAAATTTGGGTAAGCTTCCCCTATCTACCTCTTCCTTTTCAAAATCCTACTATTCTTAAGATGTTGGGTAACCTCGTCGGGAGGTTCCTAGCCTTCGATGAGCATTCTCGCTCCCTTTCTCACCCTATTTCTCCCCGAATCTGTGTGGAAGTCGATATTTCAAAACCTCCGGTGGACATTGTTGGGATTGAGGTTGGTGAAGAACTCTATTATCAACAATTAGTGGTCTTCGAAAACTAGTTTGATTTCTATAGTTCATGCTTTCATCTCGGTCATCTTCATTCCAATTTTCATTCGTCTCGTAGCTCGGATAAGTCAAACAGTTCTATTCCCCTTCGTCTAGAGGCGCGAACATTTCTTCCGGGCACGTAGATGAATCTAGTCATGATGGAGGGGGTTCATGTTCCTCCCCTAACGCTGCTGGTGGGAATCAGGTTGTTGCTGCTCTTGTTCCTGAAGGTCCAACTGGTGTGAATGCAGGCTTGGTCTCAGCCTTGGTAAAGGGACTTCAACGTGATCCTCCATGGATTAACCCTTTTGTTCATACAAGATTCAATCGTTTGAGTAATGATTTGGGTGTTCTCTCACCTATTGTGCATGGTTCGGTGGATCTTTCTGAACCTGGTGCGGCTAAGGATGCTGCAGATGTTTTTAACAGGGGAGTGGTGTTCCGAAGGCTAGTGAAGGAAGGTGAATGTCACAAGATCTCATCTTATGTAGAGGCTGTACGTATAGGGATTGATGAAACTAGAAGTGAGGGCCCTCGGGTTGAGCCCACTACTTTGTACATTTCAAGGTCGAGAAGAGTGATGTCATCTGTGAAATTGAGTAACCTTTTTGAGAGTCTTGAGAACAAATGGACTACTCAGGAGGCAGACTGGGAGGAATCCTTCAATAAAGAGCAGGGTATTCCATGGGAGGAGTCTGGGGATGACTTATCTAGTCAGCTTTCAGGGGTTGGTGCTCAATAATTTTAGGGAAGTGATGCCTACAATCCGAGGAGGAGGAAGGGATGACGAGGAGGCAAGAAAGGAAGAAAAGACTACTCTTATATGCCTTCTCCATTGAAGAACTGATCTAGCAAGAAGTTGAAGACCCAAGTGACAGATGATACTCCCATCTCTAAGGGTAATACAGTAGGTGTAGAGGAAGCGGTCTCCAGGGATGATTCCAATAGGATTGTCTTACAAGATCAAGTCAGCGTAGCTGTTCAACTAGTGGATCCACTTCTACATTCTGGGGAAGTTATGGAGGAGGAATCCCTTGTTCTTAATGCTTCCAAAGATGATGGTTCAAGATGATGTTATGGTCCATTTGAGTGGACACTAATAGAGATCCGAGGGATTGGATTTCCAAGAATAATTTAATCTTAGTTAGAGGCTTCAACATGGGTAAAATCAACCAATATGATTTCATGCAAGCGTTGGACAGATTGGCACGCCGCTTCAAAGACCTTATTCAGGATGATCCAGAAACCCTGGTAACATCTCTCTCCTAGAATCTCCTTAAATATAAACATGCCAATAAGCCTATGTTGTCCTTAAATAACTTTGTTTTCTCCTGGGTTTTCTCACGTTTACCTTAAAAGTGGCATTTGGTTTATAATAAAAATCTGAAATTAGGTATGGCAATGCCGCCAAGTCTCTCCAATGTCCACGATGTGTTGCATGTATCACTGTTGAGAAAATACATGCCAGACCCAACGAATGTGCTCACCTATGAGGAATTAGAAGTAGAACCTGATCTATTTTATTGTGAAGAGCCTATCATGATTTGTGATACAAGAGATCAAGTGCTGAGAAACTGGATGACTGATCTAGTAAAAGTTCTATGGAGAAAAAATAATATGGAAGTGGAAACATGGGAACCCGAGGAACTTATGATAAAGAACCACCCAAGTCCTTTCACGTAGTAATACTCTATAGATTTTGTGGAATAAAAGTATTTGAATGATAGGAGAATGTAACACCCCATGCATCCATAGTACACTTCTCTTTGAATAATGCAACAGCATGTGTTGTACGCAACTTCGAGTTCTAACACAACAAAACAAATAAAACTAGCCATTATGAATTGTAATACCCACATTTTAAAATTTATAAATTTTAACATTCAAAATGGAATTCATTTTTGGATTTGGAATATCGAAATTATCTTAGGGTGATTTTTTTTGTTTTTATGAAAACTTTCAATTTTTGATGAATATCGAAAAACACTAAGTTATAGTTCAAAAACCAAATTTTTATTTAAATAATTATTTATTTTATTTAAATTTATTTTAGGTATAAATAGATATATAATACCTCAATTTAATTCACTAGAGTTAGTTTATAATAATTTTATATATATATAAATGTTAATGAACTTTTCACCATCTTTTTCTCACCTCCTAGAAAAATTTTGAAAATTTACATAAATCATAATTTTACCACTTTTGTGAGTGTAATTTAAAAAATCCTAAAGACATGGTTGATATCAGTAAGTAAAATGCGGTTCAATGAGATGAAAATAAATTTTGGTGAATTGTAACTTTTTACTTTTATTAACCACGATTAAAAGTAAATAGGGAAATTAAGGGTAAAAATGATATTATTATTACCCTAACACAAGTCTTAATTCTATTGGATAAGTATAATTTGACCAAAAACAACCTTAGGAATAAAATATTAACCTCTTTGGTCCACTTGGATTCGATTATAAAATTTATTATTATTTAATTCAAAGAAGAGTTAAAAGAGTTAAAATCAATGTTTAATAATTAAAAAATTTTTAATATAGGGTTACACATAAGATAAATTAAACTATTAATATTAATTAGAAAGATAGAAATATTTCAAACATAATAGAATTTTATTTATATTTTTTAGACTTTAAATAATTTAATTTTTGTATGACATGATGATGATGTAGTAGTTACCTAATTAATAAAATATTAAAATAATTGATATTATAAATATCCAAATAAATGTATTTTGTGACTTCTTATGAATTCAACTAATTTGATAGGTTAATATGATATATTCGGGATGTTTAGTTGATTTTTTTTGGAGTTATAATGCTGTTATGAATATAGAAAAAACAAAATACCATATAGTGTCAAAATTGATGTAAAAGAGTTTTTTTAAAAATATTATATTATAAATTGATTTTCTATTCCTAAAAATATAAGATTCAGAAAAAAGACATATATAATGATAGGTGTATCATTAATTAACCACTTGGGGTTCAATTGGAAGTATATAGTATGTTTATTTACCTTATAATATAAAAATACAAACATACATGGTATATGTCAAACTATTTAACTAAAAGTTAAATCTAAACGATAAAGTTAATATAGTGTCCCAAACCTATCTAAAACCAATTTGTCGAGTTTGTTTCGACACATACCCACCTTATCCTTTAAATAATCCATTTTGGAGCCATTAGAAACCGAAAATTAGTTTATTATAAAATTATATTTATAGCTTTTCCTAAGGTGCCCCTCACCGCTCTTATAAAAGGGCACTCCCCCATCTCTATAATTCAAATCCTCAAAGCCATTTTGCTCAGCCAAACCCTACCCAAATACCCTCTCAACTGTCCACCCTTCATCCTAGAGGCCATAATTTAGTCATAATTCCATCCTCAAGAGACCTTTTGGTCAAATAAAAAGGATGATCCCGAAGAAGAGGTAAATATTTCACCACCTCTTTCAAGTTCTTTTTTTCTTCAACATCCTCTTTCATTGTTGTTTCCATTATAAAATAATAAATATGGTATCTTCTATATAATTTGATGTTATTATGAATATGGTAAAACCATATTCATTATTCTATACATCCTTTGAATGACATGTCACCATACCTGGGTACTTACAGATTACCGTCTCCACGCCGTGGTGTAATTGTTATTCAATAAATTGTTATTTGGATGGGTATAATAATGATGTCTAATTGATGTAAATAATAAATATAATATGATAATGATTCTTTATATATTATGTACCATCCAATTATATATTATTTTAATATCAAAAGAATGATATTGTCACTCGTGCGTATGTACGGATTACCATCTCCACGAACGCGATGAGATCCATTCCCCATCGTATCCATTCAAGAATAATTTTAATTAGATGATTAAAAATAATGATTAAAGACTTAATATCATTCTGAATATGAATAAGATAAATCCTATCCATAACAATAATTACTTACGTAACAAATCATATAAAGGAAAACGAATCAGTTGACACCCGAAATGACGATAATACTAATATATTATTAATAAAGAAATGTTAAAAGATCATATATTATATCATATTAATATATATGATTCTTTTATAATTTAATAAAAATTATTTGACCATTATACAGGAGGTTAACCTATCCTCGACCAAGTAAAATTAGAAGGTAAGGGTTAGTTCTACAATCTCTTCATTATCCGAGGTTGTTTAAACGTAATTATCTACTAGGACCTCTTTATCATCCACATCCATGTTTCATAAAAATGTATTTCAAAACATTCTTACTATTTTATAGACTATGGTTTAAATTCATTTATACCATTGTTCGACTATTATAAGATGTTTATAAAGGAATATTTCCATCGTTTTCTAAACAAGTTTCTTTATAACCTTTTCATAAAAATTAAGGTAAGAATGTCTTTTTTAACTTATACGGTGGGTGGAGCTATTTTTCGTCCTTATAACATAGTCGAAGCTTCCATTAAAACATTATAAAAATATTTTCATGTATAAATTATTTTTTATAATTAATTTATTTTTAAATTATTTCAAAATAGAAATATTTATTTCTCTAAAAAGGTTTTGATTTCATCTATGTCAACATCCTTTGATGGATTTTAAGTTTGTTTGAAGTTGATTTATTATGATAAAATACTTCCATATTGTATTGAAGGTTTTGTGATATGTTTGGCTATGGATCTGTTATTCCATACCATTCATGGTTTATGGATAAAGTATTGACATTTATTATTTTAGTTTTAATATGAATGTTTATGTTATGCTTAAACCTTTTCATATTAGGAATGCATTGGACTTAGTAAGTGACGGGTGGAGCCCACTGTATCTCCTCGATGCATCGGTAGGTCTCATGAGACAAACTAGTGTCTTAGCATAAGGCCTTGACAAAATATTATTTATAGATTTGGAAAAAGGCCTTGACTATGTGGTTATGAATGTCTGACATTATGCATTCCATCATTGTGAAGGTGGCTGTTGATATTGCATTTGATTATTCGACTACTAGAATATCCATGTGAGTAAGTAAATGGAATTATTTGATTTTATATTTTTCATATTATGCTGAGGTTCAAGTTTAAAATTCTTTAGTTTTAGTCTTATACATTTCCTTAAAAATTTATGCTTATTTATGAATGTTTACACTATATTTTTATCTTAACTAAGCATCTGAGCTCACCCCTTTCTTTGTTTTATTTTTCCCAGGATGTGAAGATGTATTTTATGACTGACCTGTAGGGATAGTCTGAGGGGATATGAGTGTGGTCTTTGGAAACAACATTGTTTTAGTTTTTCATTTTATGATTTAATGTAAACCATATGTATGTATCTAGTACATCCAAGGCTACTAAACTAATCGGTGTTTCGAGACTTGATCTTTTGTGATCATGCCAATGTTATGTAATAATGCACCATCTTTGAGCTTCTGGGGTCGGGGTGTTACACCAAACATATAAAGGATACCCACTATTCTCTCCTATTAAAACTTTCAAAACCATTTGGATTGATAAATATATAACACAATTACATCATTAATTCCCTCATATTGTCCAAGAAGCCTCAGTTTTATTATAAATCCTAACAATCCTTTGGGTGCAAACTAAAATAATGTTTCTGAAGAAGAGGTAATGTCCTTAACAGAGTATTTTATTTTAATTCTTCATAAACCTACTTCAATTATTATTAATCCATAATTATAAAATAAAATATTTATCTTATATATATTAAGATGTTATTATGTTAATGGAGTACTCTAATTCATTATCCTTTTCCATCAAATGGGTCACGAAATCATCATTCTTATGTACGACGGACTCCCACCAAAAGCACTGATGTTATTCGTTTTCCATAACCACCTATCAAATATAGATATAATGATGGATAAATTATATATATATATGATATTATTATAATTTTTTAATCATGATATTACATGTTACCTTTTCCCTTTGTATTCTTGGAGAATACAGTATCTTCACTCATCATTATTGTGAACTCCCACCTTTTGAAGCGATTTGATATGTTCTCACATTACATGGAAGTAAATGAGGATAGTTTTAGTGAAAATATGTGATATCTGTGAAATAATGGTGATTATTTAATGGTAATATTAAATTAACTGTATTTATTTATTTCTATATGGAAAATGGAAACAATGTTCATGTGTATGTACGACCTACCATCTCCATGAATGATGTATTTCATTTTTTGACTATAAATATAATGGATCACTCTAAATACATATATAAAAAATATATATGATATTAAAATCATGGTGAATAATAATTATATGATGGAACCATGGTCATATTAAGAGTAACAAAAATTAAATATAAAAAATACACAAAAAACAAAGCAGTTATTACCCGAAATGTGACTTCAACATGAATTATTAATTAATGGTTAATAAAAGAAAAGAATATATGGTATGATATATATAATTATGAATATATAATATGTTTCTTATAAACATATTGTTATTATACAGGATATTCTAATGTGTGTGAAAGAGGTGAAGACTTATGGTATGGTATTTCCGTCAGAGATTGTTTTGTTGGGAGAAACATTCTATATTCACAATGTGTTTCCATTATGTGGTGTATATACTGGCCATAAATTTATTTTATGATTATTCTCATGAAAATTATTTCGATTTAAATATCAATTTGAATATCCCTCTTTTATTTGGCTTTACAAAACAAAATTTTCCAAATTGGTAAGGGTTGTACGATATAATATCATCTTTTATTTAGATTTTTTATGTTTATGCTTCCAAATATGAAATGTTGTGATCCATATCTGAAGAAATACATAAAATATATTATCATATATTCATAACATTAAAATACATTGTTTTCATTAATTTTCATCTATATATTTACAAAAGAGTTCAAAAAAATTTCTTTTTTAATGAAAATTGAATTTATTTGTCACTTAAGCCAAAAATCCATTTTCTTCAAAATCATGTTTTAAAAAAAAAATTAAAATTATTTCTTAAACCACAAAAATGATATATAAAAGAAATTTTTACCCATTTTTTTAACTATAAACAATTTTTTTGAAAGGAATATTCATTAAATTTTCGATAAAATTCCATTTTGGATTTTACTAAATATGTGAAATGGATATTTGTTTTAACATGTATAGAATTAATGGTATTTTACTCCAAAAGGAACAAAAAATTGTTTCAAAGCTTTCATGATATATATCAAATTATTTTTTTAAAGGATTTTTACTATTTTTTTTATAAATTTTTACTTATAAAATGTGATTTTCAAAATAGAAACTATATTTTCCTTCAGAAATGATTAAAATTATTTTATAAGAATCATTTATAAGATTATATGTTTATTTTTAAATAAATGAATTTTGAAAAAAATTATTTTTGAAAAAGTTTTTTTTTCACATTTTAAAGGCTATATTCCTCGAAAAATGAAAGATGTGATCTTTCAGAATTAATTTGAATCTATGATGACATCCATTGATGTTACTTATGATTTAATGGGGATAATATTGAATGATAATACCCTTGTTATTTTTTTAATGGCTATTGATTATATTTATGAATTGTTTGTTAAACCCATTTATTTAAGATGGGTTTTTCTATGGTGAATTGATGTAATATATGTGAAACCCATTTTATTTATACGATATACAGTGTGATGATAAGATTAATATTTTATGATATAGGGGAACAAAAAATTATGGTTTCTAATATAAGATATGTGGAACCTATATATCCTTCCCAAATTAGTGGGTAAATCCTTATAACTCTTGAGATAAAAATGGAAAACATGATGATCTTATTGATCCACTATGGTAAATAGGTGTATCCTAATCCACTATGGGAAATAGGTGCGTCATGATCCACAATAGGAACTATGTGATAATTTCTGATCTTCTATGTTGATGGTATTAGTTAATAAACTTGGCATATATTTTTTTTCTATATTTATGCTGGTGAGATAGTTTTATAAAATTATATTATGGTTATTTATTAATTTAAAATGATTTATAACTCTTATGGTCCGTGTTTTTTGAAATGATATTGTTTTTTTTCATGACTTGTGTTTATATTGCATGATAGGTTAGTTATGAACATCCCATGTTAGGTTCATGATCACATACCCATATGCTTGTCTTATTATTTTGATATGATTATATATTTATAAATACTATTTTACCCTTACTAATCATTTGAGATTACCCTTTATAATGCTTCCTTCCCTGGGTCATAATGAACAATTTAAGTAGGGTATTCCTAAGAGGAGTACTATTTGAGAATATCATTATGGGAAATGGTGAATATATTTCAAGAAATAAGAATATTATGTTTCTATTCTCAAAAGGCAATAAAATATTACAGTCCTAAGGCATGTGTTTATGATTTTTTTTGAATATTCATCTATAAATATGTGACATTTTGTATAAAATACTGGGTCATAATAGTTTATATAAAAAAAAGTATGAAGAAATATTTACATATTATTATTAGGAAATTTTTGGTGATATCCCCAGGTACATGCCTAGGTGTAATTCTTGGAATATGTTTAGGGATGTATCTAAGGATAAGACTTAGGATAATTACATGTATACAAAAATGTTATGGAATTTTGGTGAAGAATAAAGCAATTGTTTTCCAATAAATTACCTCCTTATGTAGATACAAAATGTGTCTGTGGATCTGGAATAGATGTATATAGGGGTAATTACTCTAAAAAGGACACATTTAGCAGGAATCTATCATCAGTATGTGCACAATAATGGGCTTCACTCCACACCTGGTTTGAAACTCTTAATTGATATGATTTGGAATTTATCAAACCCTTTATGCACCATCATGAATGATTTAAATAATGACCATTAAGGTCCTACGTAAAGCCTAAGTTGTTATAGAATAAATTATTTTTTCATGATTTAGACATCCTTTAAATAATTTTCTAGAATTATATGGTTTTACACTATGATTAGTGTTTCCCATGCTATGATTTCTTGTTTTTGTCAATTAATGGAACCCATGGGATCTATGTTGATGCTGAGTGAGATATATAATGGAATGATTTCCCTCTATAGAATCCAAATTCTATTGTCGTATGAATGAAAAATATTATTTCTATTCTCACACAACATTATATATTTGGGAATTAAGATGAACATACAAACAAGAAAAGGTGGGTACAATTATCTGTTGAGTCCTTAATGGATAAACATCCACCTAAATTTAGTGGTTCTAAAAATACACTAGTTGTTTAAAAATGGATCAGTCCCAATGAAAGAATATATTCTTATCAATAGTATTCAGATAAAGAAAAAATCATTTTGGTTATTTATTATTTGGATGTATAATCAGATTAGTGGTGGAATCTTATTAAGAACTTGAGGGTACTAGATGAAATTGGATATATTGAATGAGAAGAGTTTTAGGGGAAATTTTTTAAGTAACTAATTCTCTAATATTCTATGAACAATGAAGGAGAAGTAATTACTGAAGCTTTAGAAAAATGATAAAAAATATATTGGTACCTATTAAGCTAATTTTACAAGACATGAAAAGTACTATTCCAGTTTAATCATCATCCTTTAAAGAAAAATTTATCTATTATTTGGTGGAATAAAACCAATTATCAGAAAGGCCTTAGACATAAGAGGCTTTTGTAGCTCCAAAGAATTCATTCAATGTGACTGAAGGTAGATATGGAAATTGGATATTCCCACCATTCCTATGGTTTTGATAATAAAATGAAGACTGATTCTCAAGAAACTCAAATGGTGGAAAGAAATTATCACCATATACATACTAGAAATGTGAGAAGAAGCTTCAAGGGAATTTATTAAATGAACATGGGTGTTTAATTAATTGTGGGAACTATGGACATAATTCCCACAAATGTTGAGATGAGATTAATGATTTATTTAACGCAATAGAGGAGATGAGGACACCAGATAATGCACAACCCAAACTCTTGTGTTTCAAGAGTATGATGTTTGGGAATTATTCTAATCAATTTCAAAATCCATGGGATAATATGTGTGTTTATCCAGAATAACCTCTAAAGACAAAGGAATATGGGAATGATTATCCCACAATAATGGATAAATCAAATCATGATTATTATGTGACACTCATTCTCCCCGCCTTTTCTTGGAATTTCATGTTTTATTTTGAAATAATGAGCCCTATGAAAATCATACTGGTCATCCTTTTGTGAAATTACATATGATTATCTCCAGATATAGTGATTCTAGAATAATTAAATCAAAATTGATATTTTGTATATATTGGGATGAAAAAAAGCTTCCAATGAAATTTGTTTTGTATAAGATAAGATCTTATATGAGGAATAAAGGTTTAATTAACTTTTGGAAGTGTATATGTCCACAAGTTAGATTCTCATAATTGTTATGAATTCCATCATGGGTTTATGATTTTATGGTTGATCATTAGTTAAATGTAATTGAACCCCCTTTTAGGTTTTACTTTATGGAAGTTTATCAAGATTAAGGATATTTTAGGATTCATTTTTGAGAATAAACCTATATGTTTTAGTATAAGTTTTAGTAAAAAATTCATTTGAGTATGAATTACTTTACACTTTGCGGACATATTATTAATGGTACTAGTAACCTTTAGGGATTATATTATCATTTATATTTAGGTAATTATGTGTTATAATCAATCCACTTACAAATTCATCAATCTTCATTATTATCAGATAATATTTCTCTCTAGATACACTTTGAAGAATATACATTAATGTTGTGTTATGGTTGTTTATATTACCACAATCAATTATATACGATTAGGATCTAATGTTTTTGTCATGGTTTTGGAAATTTCTTCCTCATGATATTGATACACAGTAGATTTTAAACACTACATATCATCATCAGATAGATGGTCAGCCTAAGAGAACAATTCAAACCATAAAGGATATGATAAGATCTTGTTATATGGATTTTAGAGGTTGTTGGGATCACCATATTCCTAAAGTTTTTTTTCTTGCAATAATAGATTTCACTGGATCATTTAGATGGATCCTTATAAATACTTTTAGGTAAATAAGTGTATAAATCCAATGTAATCCAATAATGATTCCGAAAGAGAACTATTTCACTAGAACAAATCTGGATTTTAATAGTGCTGTTATTTATCAGTACTATAAAAAATGATGATAAATGGAATATTTATTAGCTCTATGGAAAACACTGATAAATTTATCATTTTATCAGCATTTTGTTTTTAGCACCGATAAATCGACCTTCATCAACAATTTATTTTTAGTGCTATGAAAGGTTTTCCTTTGTCAGCACTTTATTTTTAGTGTTGATAAAGGCCCCCCATTATCATTTCATCAATTTATGTGCTGATAGGTATTTATTTCATTAGAGATTTTTTAGCGCTGATAAATGTCCAGATAGATAAAATGAAACAAATAAATAAAATAAAAATAAAAATTTTGTTTATAAAAAAATATTAAATTTTTTATGAATTAAATAATTATTGATAGAATGGAATTTTATTAAATAAAAAAGAAAACAATATAGGGAAAAATACAAACAAGAAACACCAAACAACAATATTCTATGGTTGTGGTGAAAGAGAACAAAAACCAAAGCAACAAGAAACACCCATTAAAATAAGAAGGGCGCTGGATGTCAAGAAGAAAATTATGTAAAAGGAAGCCCACAACAGAAGGCTTCAGGTACAACATGAGCTATGTGAGTGGTGCCAAATGCATCATTCACAAAGACTTCCACCAATGAATCCATTTTCTTGGTAAAATCCAATTCAATAAGGGATGATCCAATAGGCAACCATTGAGCTTCGGATCATGCACTGCTCCCATGAGATAATCAATCTCCAAAAAATCAGCAACAATGCATTCCACTCCAGGCTGGCACTCCATAAAAGATTCCCTAAAAAAATATGAATCTTGAAAACTAGTGCAGGAAATAACAGAGAACTGAAAGCCTACCACTTCATTCCTATATAAAAAATAGAAACAATTCACTCCAAAGAAGAAAAAAGGATTAAACTAAGCAAACATACACAAAATAAATAAAATAGAACACATGGATGAAAAAGAAAACTTACAAAACATCCTCAAACAGAGATAAAAGACAACTTACACAAGTCTAAAAATGGGAGACTTGTCACAATCCTTTTTAATAAAAGGAAGGAAATAATTAGGAACATGATCATAACAATCAAAATAAACTCCATTAACACCTCTATTTTCTAGGCCATCAACAACAGAATTGGAATGCCTATAAATATGAGTGATAATATGATTCAAGGAAAGTAGAGTCTCCAAATAATTAATCCAATGATTAGTTAGCTTCCAAAACAAGTGAAAAAGACCCATACATATCGCAGAAACAAAAACAGTAGAATCACAATCGATCCATAAATTATCCCAAGCATGCTTCACAGATTGATCCACAGTAATGATAATGCCAAGCATTTCGGCCTCAAGTGAAGAGGTAAAACCACAAGAACCATGAAAACATCTAAGAAGATTCCCTTTTTGATTTTTTGAAAACAACACCATAACTAGAAAGCTCTGGATTACCTCTAGAAGTACCATTCTAATTAACTTTTATCCAACCAAAAAAAGGTTCCTTCCCAAGAACATAAAATGTACCATGCAGAGGCCTAAAGCTTCCCTTAACACCTATCTGGTTCAGAACGGACAAATCATTAACCGAGTTCAAGAAAAAATGCTTCCAGGGAATATCAACATTACGCATAATACCAAGAATAGATGATAAAACCCCACTTACCGAGAATTAAAATTTATCATGAATAACCTTGTTACGAGAAAAAAAATTAAAGAGTTCGGTAGCAGTGAAACTAAAAAGATCCATCAATTGGGGAGAAAGCAAAATAAAATGCCAGCATAGAAGAAAATGATGAATTGAAGACATACCAAACATTGGAATTTCAAAAAAATCCTAAACATCCTTCTACATTGAAGAGGAATTGACACAAATAAGAAATAAATGATCAATATCTTCCCCATTTTTATGACAAAACACACATGAAGAACAGAAAGAAATGCCACATTTTTAAGGAAATAATCAGTAGGAAGCTTCCCATGAGCCAATCTCTAGGAAAATGTTGTCCGAGAAGGACTAATGAAGTTCATATGAAGATACCTCATCCAATTACAACCAATATCTCAATAAAGACAATGACTATAAATTTTTTTAGAAGTTAGCATGCCATTTATAGCAGGTTCCCAAGCCTAAAAATCCTCTCTATTAGAGAAGCAGTAACTATTGATTATTGTAATAATATGATTAGGGAGACCCCCCACATTATCAAGCTGATCTTTAATCGTAGCATCCAGATCAACATTAAAATCATCATTCGTCAAGGCATCAACTAGGGTATAGCCAGTCCCGTTGGCCTTCCAAAAGGATAAAGATGAGTTCCTTGAAACAAGACATCTAGCATGAGATTCAACAGAAGAAAAAATGGATTTTAAAGTAATCCAGACAGAAAATTCCAAATTATTAAAAACCCCATTCTTGAGAATATCCCTGATTTTATTACGATGGAAGTCCAAAGACTCAAAATTACTATTCACAAGCCTTCAAATGAACGAAGCCTGTAAATAATCATTAAACACCTCAAGATTTTTAATACCAAGACCCCCCCAGCATCATAGGGTTTACAACAATTATTCCATGAGTTCGTAGCTAATTTCCTCTCAAAATTATTACCAGTACAAATGAAATTTTTAATAGAAACATTAATTCTCTTGATGAGAGAGATCAGAAACTTATAGACCATGATGGAATAAAAAACATAGAAATGATCACAACCCTAACCAAGAAAACACGACCTGCCATGGAGAGTGACTTACCCATCCAGGTAGTAAGATTACTTTTGATTTTAAAAAGAATATCAGAAAAATAATATGTTTTAGGCCTCCCCCAAAACATAGGAACACCCAAATCTGTAAAGGGAAGAGCTCCTTCATGAATACCCAAATCCCTGATAATGCCTGTCTTCCTAGAAATAAGAAACTTCCAACCAAAATAATCAAAGGGATTATTCCAACTAATCACATGCCAAGAGACTTTTTCATAATGCAAAAAGGAACGCTTAATATTTTTAATATTTCTCTTATCCCATTTAGTGAAAAGAATAATATCATCAACATACAACAAGTTAGTGGGAGCAACAAAACCTATACCAGCACTAATAGACTTTAGTTTCCCATTTCCAGCCATAATAGAATGTAATATACTAAGATAATCCTCCACAAATGAAAAAAAAGAATGAATGAAAGAGGGTCACCATGTCTGAAACCTCTAAAACAAGAAAATTATCCCTCAGGGGAACTATTAACAAGGACAGAAATATGATCTGACTCAAAAATTATTTTAACCTAATTAATGAAAGCATCATCAAAACCAAAAAAACATAGAACCTTATAAATGAAATTCCAATTTACAGTATAAAAAGCTTTCCTAACATCCAACATGAGAGAACTATTACCATACCTTGTGGATTTCATAAGAATTTTAACACATTTTGAGGTAGTAATAAGATAATATTGAATATTCCTACAGTTAATAATTTCAAACTGATTAGGAGAAACAATATTACAGTCAATAGAGGGAAACCTCATGGCCAAGATTTTTCAAATAATTTTAAATATTATATTAATCATAGAAACTGGTCTGAAAAAATGAATCTCGTTAGTATTATCCATCTTTGGAATGAGGGCAAGGAATTGAGCATTCAAACCCTAAGTAAGAGAATCCCCTTTAAAAAAAAGTAACCAACCTGCAAACATCATCATGAACGACGTCCCAATAAGTATGAAAGAAAAAATTACCAAAACCATCTAGACCAAGGGAGCTATCCGACATTAGACTAAAGACCACTTCCTTGTTTTCAAAGTCTAAAGGGATAGATCTAAGGTTTTAATTATCCTCTTGATTAACAATAGTCGGAATAATACTGTCCACTAGATCAGTAAGATAGACATGACTAGAAAAGAGATCTTTAAAATAATAACAACATCATCAGAAAGATCATTTCAGTTGTCAAAGACATTATTCCAATTTCTAACCAAAGAGAGAGGCCTTGAGACTTTCCTAATTATCTACAAAGAATTGAAAAATATAGAATTTCTATCCCCATCTCTCAACCAATTAGCCTTAAAATTTTCTCTTTGGAAAGCTTCTTTGAGATTCAACAAATTATTAATCCTGGAAACAAGGTGAGTCTCACCTGAAACATCATTAGAGAAATAATTTGAAGAATTATGCTCCTGCATATGTTGAAGAGATTTCTCAAGAGAGGATATTTCAGAATGAAGGGAACTGAAACGAAATTTACTCCAAAATTTAAAATTTCTGTTAAGAAGTTTGATCTTGATGACACAAGAAAAATCATTGACCCTACCATTCCAAGAACTCTAAGTTTGTTCAAAAATAGTTCTATATTCAGGATGATTAACCCAAGCTTTATTAAATCTAAAAAGAAAATATGGTTTGGGATCTTTACTCACAAGGTCAACCAAAATAGGATGATGATCAGAGTAAATTATAGAAAGAGTCATACAAGAAATAAAACCCCAGAAATCAATACAAGCCTCATTGACAAAAGCCCTATCAATTCTACAAGCAACAAATCTATCCAAAACGTTCCTGTACGAAGTGTACTTAACCCAAAAAAATTAAATTCAATCAACCCATTATCATCAATAAATGATTTGAAATCACTTGAAGAAATGAAATTAGTCATAGCTTCAATTTTCTCATAAGAATTCATGATGGCATTAAAATAACCAAGGATAGAACATGGACTAGAGATTAAAGAGTTGAGAGATCCAATATCCATCCATAAATTCTTACAACCCTGATAACAGTTATGGGCATAAATAAAAGAGAAGAAATGTTGGATCCATTTAAAATTGAAGGAGAATGTGACATGCTGATCAGTATTAACTATTAGGGAAATATGAGATAAAGAACAATAAGCAAAGAACCATAACCGTTTAATATCCGATGAGGATCTATTAGATTTCACAAAATGAAAACCCTGCTTTTTCAAAATTGGAAATATTAGGAGAAAAAACTCTTTTGGGTTTGAATAAACCAATGAGAAGGGGACTATGTTTTAGAATGATGATCCTTAGGGACCTCATGGTTTCCTGATTGGCCAGTCCTTGAAAATTCCAGAACAGAATCTTCATTTAAATTTAAGATCGGGATAATTTCACCATTTTTTGACACACACAGTTACCTGTTTTCCAAAATTAGGAGGACCTCTAACCTTTTTCTTAGGACTGGAGGCCCCTTTTAAAAGATCACTTCTATCCAAATTTCTAGTGGTTCCTCTTCCATTTTTAACACCAACAATGAGGATGTCAATTGGAAATCTGGGTGAATCAGGAACACCTGTATCCTATAATGTCACATCACCAACGGATGAAACAGGAGCCCCAATTTCCTTAACTATTGCAGCAGTACCACTAAAAGAAAAAGGGACCCCAATCACCTCTTCCAGAGAAGAAGAATCTGGCTTGAAAGAAGCAGGTTCCTCTCCCTTTATAGTAGAATCTTCATTAAGAGAAGTAGGAGCACCAGCCAACTGAACTGGGGAAGTAATGGGAGCAATGGAGGGCATAACAGGATCGATAAGGACCTGGGAAATCCCAAAATTTTCACTATCCTGAAAAGAGACCACAAATTCACAAATAATATCCTCAAAGTCTAGCCTCAATAAAAAATCATAAATCTCTTTTTCTAAATAAACATGCCATAATTCTTAGAAGGGATATTATGATCCAAAATGTGATCTTCTATGCATGTGTATCGACCATATTTATCCAATTCCTGGCCAATCTTAGTAAGATGACTAGGAAGATCACGAATCCTACCTTTCTCAAAATCATCAGAGATATCTTCCCAAGATTTATTAGAAGTAACTATAACTCTGGAAGGACCAGGTGTATCCTTTGAGGGACCCTCCTTTTCATAAAGACCTTATTATTTTTTTATCCCAATTAACCTCCTTCCAATCCTTCTCTTTGTGAACCTCATTAACGTTATTTTGAAGCATCCTACAATTCACCACTGAATGATCAAAAATCATGAAAACCACACAAATATATAGAACATGTTCATATTATACCTTAACATCGTCATTATTACCATTATCAATCAAAGTGACATTATCTGGTCTTTTATTTTCCAAATTAACATCAACTAGAATTTAAGAAAAATATCCAAGATCCCCCTCTAAAGTTTTCTGATCTATTCTAATAGGAGTGCCCACACATGAGGCAAGGTCGTTAAGGATCTTAGGATGCCAATACATCCAATTCAACCCATGTTGTCTGATCCAAATCAGGGAATTGGTTTGATTAAGGTTAAAGGGATTAAAATTAACATCCCATTTGGACAATCTCAAAGTACCAGGTTTGAGATGTAGGTTTCCAAAATCCCATACTCTATTAAAATAATACCCTGATTGAAAAATGAGATGAAAAAACCCCTCCCAATAGGAATCAATTTCCAGTTACTAAAACCCCATCAATGAGATATTCTATTTTTAAGATCAAGAAAAAACTAGGGTTTATCACCCTTGGAATAAATAACACGACCAAGAATTGAAAACTTACAAATATCAATACGTTGTTGCAAAGCCTTCGGATCCACGACTATAGAAAAACCACCATTCTCGAGTATGGTAATGTTAGAGGAAGGAGACGTACCACTTTTTCTCAGATCAGAAGAACTGGAAAGTAGCTTGGCAAAAAAATGCCTTTCTTTCTCGTCATAGAGAAATCATCGGGATCCAATGAAGATCCAAGACCCTTATTTGAGGGTCGATCATCCTTGAAAGAAAACTCCCAACCAGGATTGAACAAAACCATGGTGGGAATTAAGAAAGACTCTAGAAGCGAGTGAATACGCCATTTCTAGGATGAAGGGAAAGTTTCGTTGCCCTCGCCATCTGAAAAAAATCTTTTAGAATCTATTTAATTATATTAATAATTATTTATAAAAATTAATAAATTGGTTATATATTATTAAATATTAAACACATTATTAATTCTATAATTATGATAATTAGTATTATTAAGTTGTATATATTAAATATATTAATTTATATTAATGTACATAAATATGATGTATATATTACTAAATATTTATGCACTTTACATTAAATAGTCATATATTTATTGAATAATAGTGTATAATTAAAATTTAATATGAATTAAAAATATTGACTAATTGAATAGTACTCAACATATTTCCCACAAGGTGAAGCTCAATAATTAGTGTCCCTATGTGTCACAGTGTGGTATTGAGTTCGAGTCTCACCGAGTACATCCCTGCAATACATGTTACCTGATTTTTTTGTATTGTATCCCCATTCTTCGAATAAACTAGGGCATAGTAATTGACATATAATTGAATTTCGTTTAAATATTCAATTTATCTTAGATCAAATCTATGTTATATTTATTTCACATAGACATAATTAATGAATTTTTATATACTATGCAAACAGATTAAACTTATCCTTTTTTTAATATTTTTAATGTGTACTTATTTTTAGTTTATTTAAATTCGCATATTTTTAACATATATACATGCACTTAAAATTTGATATTCATTAAAAATAATAAAAAAATATTTGTAAAAAAATATTTATAAATAATAATATTTATATAATTACATAAATATATACAATTATATAAATATATATATTTAAATAATTACTATGTTTATATTAAAGTTTCTTAAATAATGAATATATTTACTATATTTATAGGTATATATATTTATTAAATATATATATATATAATTACATAAATATATACAATTATATAAGTTTTATTTTTTAAAAGTATTTCTATAATTATAAATAAATAATTATAAAATTACAAATAATTAGCTATAAAATTATAATAATTATATTTCTAAAGGAATATATTTACTATATTTATATTTATATATATTTGTTATGTATATATAAATATTTACATTTTTTGTTTATAATTATAATTATAAATTCTTTAATAGGGATTAAGTAATCAGTGCAGATAAGGATGAGGATTTATCAATGATAAACAAAGTGATGGTAAAGCCTCAACATTATTAGAGTGAAAAAGTGTTGATAATGAGTTTTTTCACCAATTATGTATTATGTTCTGATAACATTAATCTTTATTAGTTCTTTTTTATAAAAGTTGATTAATGTGTCTGGATCGAATTAAAAACCCATAACCCTTTACGAACCATTAGTGATATCAGATGCTTTTTTTGAAAGCCACCAGTTTCCAGCACTCCTCATCAGTGAATCGAAGCTCGAATCACACCACTTGACAACCTCTCAAACAACTAGTCCGATATCTAGTGAAAAATTGAAGTTTGGGTTTTAGAAGATGGTCTCAGATTTTCTTTAACCAAGTGAGTTAGGCCTTCCAATTTACATTATGTATTTTTTGGTTTGTTTTTTAATTTCTTCTTGATGAAGTCGTTATTTGTGGTTTATTAATTATATGTTATCGAGGCAGGGAATCTGATTTTCTAAGATTCCAATTTTTATTCAACTCTTGATCATTCAGTGAGAGTTTATTGCTTCTGGACTTGATGGTGAGACATGGATTTTAGTTGGTTGTTTTATTTTTTTTACATTATACAAATTTATCACCCAAATATATCATACATATTTTTCATTCTTTATTTTATCAATGGAATTCCATATATGTGAAGTTTTATAAATTGTAATGGTATATTTTTTGGGTGCGGGATATAAAGGTAGGTTAAGTGATTACTTTTATATTATACAGCTCCATATGTTATTTTTTCTACATAGATGGGTTGGTGTGGTAATCCAATGAATGGATGTATCATGAAATTTTTTATTTAAATTTTCTTTCTACTATCTTTATTTAATTTTACGTCGAATAACTCCCATTGTGAGTTTTTCATTCTAGATTGCTTGTTGACTGCTAGAGGGGGTTCATTAATTTCCCTTGGACGTTATCATGGTCCATCTCATGTGTTTGATATATGGTTGTATTGGGTTTGTTTTTGAAACTATATCTATTATTAAATGTGTTTTACATTTTATAAATAATCCAACTTCATATGTCTCTACACTTCTTTAATAAAATATATTTTATTTTTCTCCGTCTTTATATTAACTAGAAATTATTTATAAATACTTTTAATAATAATATATGAAATATTATACCTTTCTGCCTCATACTATTTTCCAACTACCTTATAATTTTTCATCATCATCCTAGTCCCCCTCTCTCAATAATTTGAAAAAATATATCCTTTTGAGATCACCCCTTTCTAGTTATACCACATTTTTTAGACATATATACCACTTTAATAAATTATAATTTATTTATCAGAAATGTAGATTTTCAGGAATTTATCCCCCTTTTGAGTTTTATTTATTTAATGACAAGTGGATTTCCAGGTAATCACTTTGATGTTAAGCTATATGAAAAATAGACAAAAATTATTTCTATGCTTTTTCACTATAAAAAATGTTTCCATATGAAAATTCTCTTACAATCCATGATGTATATTTATATTACACCCATAACATTTGAAAATTTTATTCAATTTTCAATGGGTGTAAACATGGGTTTTAAATATTCCTTTTTAAATATATAAAACACCTCCCTCACTTACATGGATTGGGAAATAAATATCCCAAGAACTACATGAATTACTTATAAACTAACAAAAATGTAAATTCTTTAATCATCCACATTTAAACATTGGTCATTGTTAATGTTGAAAATTATTATCATCATTTATCTCTTGAACCTATAAATATCATGTCATCCACAATAATAAACTCTTTCAATATATACTTAAAATTATATTTTATGTAATTATTATGGTCAATTCCTAGGTTTTTTAATTAAAGTTTATTTAATAATTCATCCAACCATCAATACCATGGTCTTAGTTATTATTTCAATTCATACATCACCTTTGTCAATTTAAAAACATTATACTCATATTAAAGAATGAGAAAACTATCTGTTTGTTTGATGTAATTTCTATTTGTATAATCCATTAGTAAATTCGAATTTTATAACTTGTTAGAGTACCTTGTATTTTCTTGGGATGTGAAGTGTGGTGATATGACATCCCAAGAGTTTTGAGATGTTTTAAAATAATGATATACCATTAATTTTAAATGTAATAATTCCTTAGGTTGCCACATTACTTGTTCAAATACCTTTTTATATATTCTAGTTGGTTGAATGAGAGTTTATTATTCTTGTTTACCATATTTGAGTTTCACATTACTCCTTAATTTACTATGTTATGTTTTTATTTTTTTAGGGGATTTAAGAAAGGTTTTATGTGAATTAACTCTTTTCTAAAATTAAATTACACATTTTCTTCAACATACTAAAATTCTTTAAAATTATGAAATGTGTAGTTTCCCTTATTAGAAATGTCTACAACTTTCACTTTTGATAATGAATGTATTATGTGAATTTATTTATATATTCAATAAAATTATTATTTTATGAACCAAATGGGATAGATATGAGCTGAAAATGGATGCACGACTATCATTTGACAAACGAATATAAATATGAAGTTAAAAAGAGTTCATCAAGTTAGCAAGAAAGAATGTGGAAGACCCTTCTAAACTCCTATGTCCGTGTTTATGTTGTTATTATTGAAGAAACACTGGTCTATAAGTTTAGGTATAATACTATTTATATTTGGATCCATTGATCAATGGATCCAAAACATGAATTTGGTGTGTATAAATCACAACATAAACCACAAAAAAATATGTTTTCTCGGTGCAATTCAGTAGTGATGGTTAGCTACCAGTTTGCATAGCATATTATCTGAACTTCCTGCCCTGTGTCCCCTTGGTTCTATCATCTCACTCACACACTCCACCATATGTAATATATAACCATTAAATATTCACTTTTCCTTCGCATCTTCCACCCATTTATTATATGCATGCAATTGTATGCATCGGGCATCTTTACAAGTAGTAAATGTGTGCAAGAAGAGTAGGAAAAGTGAATGTTGAATAGTGATATGATAGAGATAGTGGCGAGCATGTGTGGGATGAGAGAATCATGGGGATGTCGAGTAGGATGTCCAGGTTAGATATTATGTGAAGCGGTAGTTAACCAATAGTAGTGAAGTTCATAGAGAATCCATAGTTTTATTATTAGCTTATATCTGGACTAAATAAACTATTTGGAAAGAGGTAATGGTAATATTGTGATATACTTTTTCTATTTTACAAAAAAATTATATAATGATATATTGATTTCATTTTCATTATTCCATATAGATTTCATTTATTTTATAATATTTCTGTCCATGTATCATGCCATTATATGAAGTGAAACGACATTGTCTCTGATAAATAACATAGGTAATCTTGATATTTTCATGGTAAAATCATTGTCCATAGAATTAATGCATTTTTTCATATTAATATATAATTTATTTCTTTTTATTATTACTCACATATTAGTTGTTCTCTTACACATATTGATTATTTTGATCAACTTGAGGTGATATTTCCATCTTTAATGCTTCTTCTCCCTCATAACATTTTCACCCCTGCATTTTATCATTTTAATATTTCTTTCAAGTTATCTCCATTGCATTTTTAGGAAGAGAAATGATGCTTCCCATGATCAATTACAGATGTAATCATTATGTTTTCATAGTAAAATGATTGTACAAAAAATAAATTCATTATTCCTTATTTATATTTAATTTATTTATTTTTAGTATCACTAATAAAATAAATTTTTTCTTATATTGATGCATTATTTGGTTCAAGTTGGGGTATTATTTCAAAATTTCACGCTTCTTCTCTCTAAAAAACTTTTCACCCATGTAATGTTGCATTTTTCACCTTCCTTCAAGTTCTCTCTACTAATGTTTTAAGAAGAAATAAGCCACTAACTCTACTCAATAACAAAGGTAATCTTGATATAATCATAGTAATATCATTGTCCATAGAATTAATGTATTTTTTTAATATTTATGTTTAAATTATTCCTTTTTATTGTTACTCATAATAATTGTTTTCTTATAAAGGTGGATTTTTTTTTGAGTTTATGTAGTTTGTTTGAAGTGACTCATGAAATGTTCGGAGTTTGACAAATAAATCAATGGAAATTATTGTAACATTGACAGTTATGATTATTTTTCAATGTATTTAACAATTTATATTTATGTAATTGTAAAAACCCATGTTTGAAATGTTTATAATAAATTATTATTATGGAATTTGTGTTGTAAATTTCTTTTCATTTAAATTATGTATTGAGACTTGTTTTTTTTGATGTCGGGTGTGTTTTTAGTGTGTTATGGTGCTTCTAGTGTCGTGGTGTGCTGTAAGAGCACACTGATGTTTGGCCCTTTATCAGTGCTTTTACAAGCGCTGATAAAGAAAACATTTTTTGTTGTTTTAAAAAGCCCTGATAAAGGACACATTTATCAGCGCTTATAAAAGCATTGATGAAGGATTACATTAAGAGTTCTAAATTAAAGTACCGATAAATGGGTCATTTATCACTTATTTTAAAATCATTGATAATGTTTCCATTTATCAGTTATTTTGTTAGCGCTAATAAGTTTCCCCTTTATCAACGCTCATAATAGTCCTGGGATTTTAACATTGCTCATGTAGTCAGCTCTTTTCTAGTGCTAATAAAGGCCATTTTTTGCACATTTCATGGAATGTTTTTAGTTTTGTTGGGACCTAAAAAATTAAATGATGTGGTAGAGAAGGTTAGATCCATTCAACAACATGCATGGACAAAATTGTTTTTGTAGAAATTTTATGCTGATAATTATCATTGTGATCTAGAATTTGAAGTTGGTGAGAAGGTATTTTTAAGAATTTATCTATGGAAGAAATACATGAAAGCTAAAACCTAGGTATATTAGTCCCTTTGAAACACTTGATTATATCATAACAATAGATTGTCATTTGAAGCTTCCACCAAACCTATCTCGGCATCATGATGTGTTTCATGCACCTCTACTAAGAAATTTTTTACTTAATACTTCACATGTACTGATCTCAGAGGTCATACCACTAAAGCATGATCATTGTTTTGAGTAATCATTAGTTTAGATTCTAGAACAAACCAAAAACATTTCACGTAACAAGAACACTCAACTGGTCAATATTTTGTGAAAAACCCACTTGCTTGAGGAATCTATGTGTGAAATTGAAGAAGTAGTGAGGCAATAGTTTCCCTGATTTTTTGTACCAAAGTGACGGATTTCAAGTGAAAATTTCATTTTAACAGGGAGGGGGGTGTAATGTAATACCGTAATATTTTTTGGAATATTCTTATTTTAAATAAATTTATGCATTTCAATATTTTTTGATCCACGAAGCACCAATTTTAGATTGTGTTACATTAAAAACCGATCTTAAATGAGATGTAAAATACTATTAAAATATTATTATTTAATATTATAGTTTTCACCTAACCATTGGAATGGAGGGTATGGAGAGGATATAATAATTTTTGAAAATATCTTGTTTAAAAATGTATATATAATCAATTCCTCGGTGTCCAATTAATTAGAAATGAAAATAAATACCATTTTAAAATAAATTGATTTTTTTTCATGAAATGTATTTTAATGCGCACAAATATATTTTATAAAAAATAATTAATTAAATATATAATAATGAATTATTTTAATGAAATTGATATATTATATATTCGATAAATTTTTTATCATATATCTTAGGTTTTTTTGGTCAAGATATAATAATAAATACAATTTTACCCTTAAAACATGTATTATAAAAAAGTAGTTTTATTGCCTTTTTTGAATATATTTTATAATAAATTATTTATACTTTTAGAAATTTTAATTGAAAAATTTGGAATTAATTTTTAAAATTAGTATAAAAATATTTTATTGTGAATTTTCGAGAATTTTCACTGAAGGTAAATGAATTGAGGAATAATAAGAAATACTGGTTTTTATTAAGAATTTTCATTTTATAATATTATTTAAAAACAATTAAATTGATTCAATATGTTTTTAAAGCTAAAATTAGATCAATATCATATCAATTAATCTAATTTAAGTAATTGGAATCATTTTTATATTGAATTTTAAAATAATTTTGTTTTTAATCTTTTGGACAATTTCTCTTGGGAAGACCACTTTATCACCACAGATCTTGGATTATTTTTATATTATAATTATTCAATTATGTGAACTATATTTTCTAAAATATATTCCTTAATTTGAATAGGAATAATTTATATAATATAAAATTTTTAAATTAACTATTTTAACATTATAAATAGTTAAAACATTAAAAGTTATTTACCATGGTTATGGTAATAATTTGTTTACCCGGGGTAAACTAAAAAGATATGGGTTGTCAATGAAATAAAAAATTCACAACACCTGTTTTATGGACATATATCTACCTTCTATCTTATATGTTTTATAATGGTTCATTTTGGAGACTTTTGGAACTAGACAAATGTGATTTGACCTTTTTTCTTTTCAAATATTACATGCGTGCCGCTCAACTCAATTATAAAAATCCACACTTATCCTCTCTTATTAAATCATTAAAAATTATTTTTTTTGGAAATACAAGGTCAATTCACTTATTTATTTTCCTCCACTAATCCTAGATGTATTTGTTTTTTTAGAAAACTATCCAAAAATTCCTTTGGGTGAAAACTAATAGATGTTCTCGATGAAAGGGTAATTCCTTAACTGAGCATTTTGTATTATTTATTTCTCCATATAAATAAATTATTATTAAATCATGATATAATAATAACCATAGTATATTACATATATTACCCATTAATTTATTTTTTTGACTATTATGTGGAAAATTATTGTGATTTACATATCAATTTGATAATCTCTACCTAATGGGGTTTATGATATAATGGTTACAAAAGTGGAAAGCGTTTTATGATATAATCTCATTAGTTATTTGGAGTTTTTATGTTTATCCCTTTGGTGATAAAATATTGTTATCCATCTCAAAATAATCTCATTAAATCTATTATCTTCTAGATTTTTCATTAGATTACATGGTTTACTTTAATTTTACTCTCTTTATGTACCGAAGGGTTTAAAATATGTGTCTTGATGAAAACAAACTTCATTTCCATATTTGGATAAAAATCATTTCTCTTTCAAAATAATGTTTTTTAAAAATTGTTAAAAAAAATTTAAATCCATAAAATGATTTTTTAATGAAACTTTTACACATTTTTGAACTTTTTTCAAAACTTTTTGACAGGAATATTTATTTCATTTTCCAAAAAAATCCCATTTGAACTTTTCTAAAAATTTGAAAGGAATAATTGTTTAAACGTGTACGGTATGAATGTTATTTACCATTATCTTGAACAAATAATTGATTGAAATCATAATTTATAAGTTTAAAATATAATTTTCAATTAATAGGATTTCTAAAATAATTTATTAATTTTATTTGAAATGTGATTTCTAAAATGGAAATAATATTTTTTCCCAAGCAATGTTATAAATGATTTTTAGATATTCCTTTATTACATTCCATATTTTTTTGGAGAAATAAATTTATAAAATGTTTTATATTTTAAGAAGTTATTTCTATAGTGGGAATTCTATATTACTCAAGAAAATTTCAAAGTGATCTTTCATAATCATTTTCCATCTATAATGACATCCTATGATGTTACTTATTCTTTAATTGGGATAATCTGGAATGAAATAATTCTAATTACTTATCTAAATGGTTAATGATTCGGTGGATGAAATATTTATGAACCCAATTTATTTTAACGGGTTATTCTATGGTGAATTGGTGAAAAATTTGTGAAACCCATTTTATATACATGGATTATGATCCAATGATATGATGAATGTTTTATGATATTATAACACACATAAGTGTGGTTTTCATTATGATATGAGTGAGACATATATATCCATGAAATTAATTGGTTAAATATTTAAATCTCATGATATAACAATAGGAAACAATTCAATGGGCTTAGTTCACTAAGCGAAACAGGTGCGTCCTGATCCACTATAATAAATAGGTGTTTCTTGATCCACAATGGGATGAAGGTGACAATTCCAACTCCAGAATCTTGATGGTATTTGTAGTTAAACATGAAACATGAATTTTGTTTTTGATATTTATTATAGATCTAGACTTTTATGAAACCATATTATGGTTAATTATTGATTTATGATTATTCCTCACTCTTATGTGCCTTGATTTAAAAAATGATAAGGTTTTTTACAATGGATCACAATTATGACCTATGAAATGTTGGGTACGAACATCCTATGTTATGTTAAATAATCACATAATCTTAAAATGTATCCAATTATATTATAACTAGTAAAATAATAACAAGTAAATCAACAAATTATCGAATAATTATGGAATACATAATTCAAAACATCATAAAAATACTATTTAGAACTTTCTCAAGAAAAAATAATACTATGGGTAAAAACCATATGATTTCCCAAATGATATGTATTTTGAGAGATATCGATGAATTGAGGGGATATCTATATTCATGCCCCACCCATAACATAATAACTATAAATAATTCATCATATTATAGAGTTGAGACATAATGAACATTAAAATTTCTGTTGAAAAATTGATATATTAATTGTTAATACTTAACCCAATCAATTAAACATAATAATAAACCATCTAGAATAATATGGTGAATTGAAATAAAATTTAACATCCTTATACAAACAAATCATAAAACATACAATAAAATGATAAGGATGATAATAATATAAGAGATCCCAAGTAGATCATTTGAACAATAAAGTATTGATTTAATTGATAAATAGAAATACCATAAAAATATCATTAAAAACATTCTTGAAGAAAATTACATTTTCACATTGAAAATATTTTTAAAACTAAAATTAAAATAATTGAAAATAATTTTCATTGAAAAGAACCTTTGAAATTTATAAAATAATCTTTTGATAATTTAGTGGTCATAATGTTTAAATATTCTGTTCGTGCCAGACACGTTAAAACAATAACTCCATTCACATTTTAATTAAAAGAAAAATAGGCCATGTTTGAAAAAGTACACGAGGATTCATTTAATTTTTCTAAAAAATTTTATAATTGAGTAATAATTTCTTTAATAGTAAATTTAAAAAATGTAAATACTAATTGGATTATTTTAGGAAACATGAATTTAGAAGATAAAACATTTTTGACTGAAAAGATAAACAATGTTTCCTTTTATTAAAAAATATTTTCTTAATCATATTAAGTACCATATAGAATAAAAATGGTATAATTATATGAAAAGTCCATGAATATCTATAGGAGATGAAAATATATTTTGTTTAAAATGTAAAAACGAAATAATTCCCATTAGGGAAACTTAATCAAAAACAGACCCAAATAATGATGAGATTTTGAAATAAAACCTCACCTCTTTGGTAACTCTTTGAATCAAAATCCCCCTAAAATATATAAAATGAAATTAAAAATTAAATACCATGAAACAAATTATATTAATGATATAAAATATAAAAATTTTAGTATATACACCCTTCAAAATAATTAAGTGGTGGATATGGAATATGTCTCACAAAAGTAAAAGTGAGACGCCAAACCCTTACCTCTGGTCTGATTTCCTTCAAATGTGTAAAAACCAAAAATATAATAAATATTTTTGTAATATAAAACAATTAAATTACCATGATAATATGTATCATAAAATATAGTATTTATTTATAGTCTTTTATCATGTGTTTATTAACAATTGTTTGTTCAAATCAGTATTTCATGTGATAATTGCTTCATTTTTCAGTTATGTTTTGGTTTGGTGATTTTGATCCCTTTAATTTGAACATAATTAAATAATTTAAATAATGTAATAAATTATATAGATATATTATATATTAATTATATATTCAGTTATTTTAATCTATAAATGTTAAATCTAGAAAATGCATTACATCAGTCATGGAGACGGTAGGTCGTACGTACACATGAATGCTATTCTAATTTTCACGATGGTCAGAATGGAAAGAAAAATAAAGAATAATAAAATAATACATTTTTATTATAAATTAATTTATATAATTTATATTAATCAAATATATCATTATTATAAACCCTGTAAATATAAAAATCAAAACATTTCACATCGCTATGTGGCGATGGTAGTCCACACGTACGCATGATTGACATTATTTTTTACCAACAGGTTGGAAAGTAAATAAGTAGTAAATGATAGTAAATTTAGTGAAGTATGGTTATGTTGTAAATATCACATATATGAAATTGTTTAACCTCACTACCTTCCACATAAATAAAAAGTGAAAAATGAATCAGATCGATTTGTGTTGCGGTAGTCTGCCATATACCCAACCGATGTTATCGTATCCCCCAGAAAATTAACATTTAAAAGGTATACATGATATAATAATTATATAAGTATAATAATATCCAAAATATTATATATATATATATAATTTTAATTTTTTATTTTATCCATCCATTAATGTTGGTGATTGAAAACAAATTACATTGGTTTGCAAGGCTATAGCCCACCATACACACGATCGACGATTTCATCTTTCATTTGTTGGAAGTGAAGATGGATATATGTTATTAAATTAAAATTAAAAAATATAAATATATTTTACTTATTTTTTGTATTATATTATACTGACCTACTAATATTCATAAGAGATGGAAAAATAAATACACTAAAAACTCTCATTTATGAATGAAACCTCTTTTTTGGGGAACTTCTTTAGAATTTCACTAAATGATATCCTAGGATGAAATTATAATTAAAAAAGAAACCTAGGATGCTGGGATATGATTAATTAATATATAATTTAATGTATTTATTAAACTAAATGGTTTTGATAGTGTAAATAATGGAGGAAAAGTGGTGTCCTTTTATAAGTGGGGGAGAGGACACACATGGAATTTGTGAAAAGAATAATGTGTAATAACATTTAGGCCATTAAAAAGGATCCATAACGGTACATTATTAATCCTTAGTGGTGATTTGGTTTCAATATGAAAATATAATGAAATTTGGATATGTTTTGGATCATTTACCCCAATTATTCTAAGTTACTCCCCAATAAACATGTTTTCACCATAACAGTGGTCATTACTTTTTATTATTTTCACTATTAATTTTGATAAAAACATAAGTAAAAATTATTATATAATATAAATTATTCTTATTCAAAATATTTATCCCATTTTTCAAAATTCAATTCACATATGTGGTATAATTCAATTTAAAAACAAACATACAGACACATCAAAAAAATGTTGGTTACGAAGAAGCATTCTAATGTTTTAAAGACAAATTATATGATAATTCAATATGAAATTGATTGAAATGAAATAAATTAGTTAAATTTAAATAAAATTGATCTAATATTACTTTATAAAAAATATAAAATATAATTTGATTTTCGATATAATTTAAATAAAACGGCAGTTTTCATTTAAAATTGGCTTTTTTCGATATTCATCAAAAACATTAATCAATTCATTAAATTATCAAAAGTTCACCCAAAGATATTTTTTTCATGTAGTTTTATAAAACTATGTTTATATTTTAAAATTAAATTTATAAAAATAGAAAAAATAATTTTAAATTATATACGCAGAGCAAGACTAAACCGCAATTGAGAAAAATATAGTTTTTCATAAAATATTTCATTTTATTTCAAGTGATTTTTATATTATTTCTAATCAATGGAAAACCATTGAATTTGTTTTATACATGTTTATAAAATATTATTTTAATAATTTAGTTAATCTTATTAATACTCACCAATATAATAGATATGTAAAATTGATAAGGTTTAAATAATATGTTTTAATAGAGTCTTGTGTTTTGTTTAAACATGGTGTTCCGTGAATCTCAAGCTATCGAAGAGATTAAATTTATTTAAAATATATATATTTTAAGGTGCCAAGGTGTTATATTTTCTTATAATATGGGTGTTCTGTTTCATATAAACTATCTTAGGGTGTTATATTCTACCCCATTAAATAAGTCAAACCCTTACAATTATATTTTGGTCTTTATAGGTCTAAACTTTGTTGAAAAAAACATTTTAAAATGGGTTATTAAAACTAACTCTTAATAAAGGGGAAATTGAATCAATAATTTCATCATTAATAATATATATTTGGTTTATAAATGGGAGATCATTGGTGAAAAGTGATTATATGGACTTGGAAGAAAAGGGTAAATAATTATGGCGTGTGATATAGATCATTGATCACAAGGAAGTGAATGACCACATAACCATTAATCGTGGATGGTTTAAGAGAATATAGGATTGATTATATTCATAGTTAATATGATAAATTATTTTTTTCAAAATCCATTTCATATCATTTAGGGATTCTTTTAGCATCCAGACTAAGTACATAAGAAAATATAATATCTTGACATGTCTAATTTCAATAAATAATCATTTCCATCAAAATATCATCCTCTACACAAATAATGAGTAATAAAGATTAATTTTTCATATTAAAAGCAATAAAATTAACTTTTAACAGATCATAGGATCTATTAAATAAATAAACTCTATTCCTCTTATATTTACTAAGAACAAATGATTAGCACAAGTCGTCCAATAACAGCCAATGTTCAACATAATCCATTTCATAAATAGTTATCCTTTTTAATCATCAAAAATATATACAAACAAATTCAATGACCACTTTTGTTAAGGAATGTCACCAAATCAACATTATATTCCCTAGATAGTGTATATGGTGTCTTAATGTCACAATCCAAATATGGGAATACGTTGATCACTATAAAACCATAATAAAAACATGGATTCTTTTAAAAATATAATAAAATATTATCAAATATATTCCATAAATCCAAATATACAGTAAAATACAATAAAAATAACATAAACCATTAAATCACTAACCAATTTCTATGTTATAAATACTATCCATAAACATATGTTTTATCATTATTATATCAACATCAAGAATATATTAAAGGTTATCTTCACTATATAATGTGTGTTCAGAAAAGATAAACATTCCACTGAATAAATTATATTAGTACCATTTAACATTATTCTTCAAATACCTTATAAAAAACTACTACACTACAATACAGATACAAAAATAACTCATTTCACTTAAATCATAGTAATAACATAAGAATGAACATGATCCCTTAAAATCTTATGGGGTATATTACCTTGATGCTTTGGAAATTCATTTGTGTAGTTCCACATCATTTAGTTGATGAAGTATTAAACATTGGAATCTTCTTTCATTCCCCTTTAATTATGATCATGATGTACTATATATCAACTCATATAGAAAACTCACATTCCCTTCAAGCATGTTCTAGTGTGTTTCTTTCCACAATTATCATAATTTTCAAAATCATTCTTTCCATTCGTCCCATTATGGACCTTTTACTTTGCCATACTTTTGTTCTCCTTCATTCCTTTAAAGCCATATGAATTGGAGAACACTTTATTTTTCCTCATAGCACAAAATACTATGTCCTTTTAATATAAAAAGGTTGATGTGACTATTTCTCTTCGAATAATTGTCTTTAACCCACAAATACATGGTCAATATCATTCATGGGATTATATATGTAGTACATTGAATACCTTTTTGGCCATGTAAGGTTTTCTTTATAATTTGGAAAATTTCAACTTCCCTTTGACTTAGACGTAGGAATTGTATCTCTATATCCACTCATTATTACAACAGATCATGGGAGGGGGGGAATACAATGAAAATACTAGTCTAAACACATAGGGAATAACTCGGAAAGGATCATACCCATTACCTCACCAAAACCGGCTAAGCCACTACCAAACTCCATATCTACTCATTGATCATGAGGAAAATACTTTTATATAAATATTACTTAAAATAATTCCATTTAATTATTGTTATATCTTTTTATCATTATTTTTTTGAATCAATGACCACCATTAATCAAAATATCAAGAGTGTAGATAAACATCCATGATAACTTCCTCTCTTTAATTTCTTCCAAAGAAGAGAAATTTCGTCTCTAAGGGAATTATCCATTACATATCTATAAATGGATTTGTAGTACCATTAAGTAATGAATTTTTCTAATGCATAATGAAGTGTAACATTGTTACATAATGTGGTGGATCGTCAAGAAGTTAAATATATGAATGGTTATTTCTCAAAACCTAATTCAGTTTACATAGTATGGTTATTACTTGATCAGTTCCTGTTATAGCTCTCACTCCAGCTTTGTTATCTTAGATAGGAGGAATATTCCATCACAATGGATGTGAATTGGAAAGGTTTCCATTCCTATTACTATGCACTATTTCTAAGAAATTGAATACACTAGATTAGATCATAACATTATTAAACATAATATATATTCACAAAACTAGTGAAACACGTAACAAAAATTAAAAGATAATATATATTCGCAAAACTAGTGAAACACTTAACATAAATTAAAAGTTTTATGCATGGATAATCTCATAGTCATAAACATGGTTTATTTGGAAATGTTTTAAAATTAACAAAAAATTTCAAATCCTTTAAAATGGTTTGTAATGAAAATGTGAATTATCTAAAGTATATCTGATCGGAGTGTCGATCTAGATGCATATTAAGGAGCATTATCATGTACCAGGTAACTATCAAGTCAGGCATGATGTGCCTTTTTCAATTTTATTTCCTCTAGGAATTTCTATTCCCAAATAATATCAACATATAGTATCTATAGAGGGATGTATTTCTAGGAAAACAACTTAATATAGACCTTTCCAATGTTTATGATGTTATTATAAAAATTTAATTATCCTCAAAGTCATTCATATAGTTATGTCCTCTAATATACATTTTCTTTAATCTAATTCCTAAGGATTCTACTAAACATCCTTTAATACAAACAATATAGAACTCAATCCCTATATTCCAGAGTCAGTAGTAACATTATTACAATTGAAGTAGATGTAAGCTGTCACATCCCAATGGTCCAAATAGATTATTAGTCTTGGTTAAGTATATATATACTATATTTTCACATACATTTGAAAAGAAAAAATATAACCTAATACCTTCTTTGATATCATCTCTATTCCCTCTTGCATGTCCCTACATATCAATAATTAAACATTTCGTAACATCATTAGGAAATGAAACATGAGAAAGGTGTGAGATATAATGGAAATTATGGGTAAGAATACAATAAAATATGTCATGAATAAATAAGAATATTCAATATGGAAAGGTAAATAACTAAAACACATGTTATTTAAATGATAACTTGATAGTAATATGATAGTAATAAAGGATTATCAAATAAATCCATATAAATAATCACACATGTTTGGATAATATCCATTTATATTTTAACTAATTTGATAATCAAATGAAAATCAATTACTGATCTCATAAATAATATGTTTATAATTACTGACATCAAAAACATATTGTTAAGAACATTTACAAGACACTATGAAATAATTGTTAAAAACAGATCTGATTTGGACCTCGGATTTGGACATCTGATTTGTCTCATGATACAAGTCAATGCATCTAGGGGTTATATATAATTAGGACCCACCAATAAATTAATTTTTCCAATTCATTCCTCATGTGAAATAGGTGAAGTATAATCAATATAAACTTTCATATATAAAAACTAACATATGAGATGCTAATACTTACCCCTATAAAATTAATATATTCATAAACCATATAGAGTAATATGGGGAATGGTAATAAAATTATCTTTCCACAGTCAAAATGATCATTAAAAATCCAATGAAATAGTAATGATGATATTAATAAAAGATATCCTAGTGAACAATAAGTATAACAATGGTTTTATTTCATTGAAGAATATATATAAAATAAAAATGTATCAATTTTTTTAAGGGAAATAACCTTTTCAATTTGAAAATTCTTTTAAAAATAAAAGATCAAAAAATACTATAAAATTCAATTTCATTGAGAAACCCCATTTAAACATAAAAATATGATTTAAAACATTTCCTGGCATGAAGGAATAATATTTTGTGCATTTAATACATGTGAAAACAAATATTCCTTTCACATTTTTAGTAAAACCCGAACAAATCATGTTTGGGAAAATAACATGAATATTCCATAAAAACATTTTTTAAGAAGTGAACATGGGGAAAATGTAATTAATAAATCATTTAAAAAATTAAAAATAAAATAAATTTTTTTAGAAAACAAGGATTTGGAAGACAAAGCATTTTCGACCAAAAAGCGAAATAATGATTCCTTTTCTCAAAAAAAAATTCTTAGTTATTTTAAGTACCATGGAGTGGAAAATTATGAAATTACTTGAAAATATAATGAATAAAAATGGTGTATTGAAAGATATTGTGATTAATATGAGAATACAAAATAATTCCCCTAAGGGAGACTTAAACAGAAACAATCCCAAATTATGATGAGGTTGTAAAAAAAATTGTTACCACTATGGTAACATTGTGAATCAAAATCCACATAAAATATATAACATCAAATGTAACATTAAATACCATTAAGAAAAATATATTCATGATATAGAATATTTAATTGGTAGTTTATACTCCATATAATATAAATAATTGGGGTATATATAATTTGTCTCAAAGAATTAAAAGTGAGACAAGAAACCCTTACCTCATGTCATATTTGAATCGAATGTTACAAACCATATGTAAAATAAATATAAGTTAAATGTAAATCTATTATATAACCATAACCATATATCTCATTCCATATAATATTTTATTATAGTATTCTATAACTTGTTTATTAAAAATACTTTGTTAAAATCACTCCTATATATGATAATTCCTTCGTTTTTCATGTACGATTTGAAATAACAATTTCCTCCCTTTTTATTTTATCATGGTTACATCATCTTTAGAATTTATAACATAAAATAATATATATATATATATATATATATATATATTCATTATATATCTATTTACTATAATCGTTAATAGTTAAAGATATAAGATGCATTACACTATTCATACAGATGTTATGGCCTACGTATGCATGAACAATATTTCTGTTTTCTTGAAGGATAAAATGAAAATAAAAAATATAATAATTTAATTTATAAAACAATTTATATTATATATATATATCATTTATATTAATCAAATCCATCCTTATTACCCTCAATTTAAAAATAAAATGAATAACATTTCACTTCTCTCTGTGGAGGTGGTGGTCTAGATGTATCCACAAGCGAGGTTATAGTTTTCCAAAATATTGTATGGTAAGGAATTAATATGTGATATTATATTTATATAAGTATGTTTAGTTTATAAATATAACATATATTAATTAAGTGTAACAATAATACCATCCAAGGAAGGTGTAATAAAAAAATGAATCTCATCGTTTCATGATGAGACAGTCTACAGAACGCATGAGTGATGTTATCATATCCCATTCATAATGAAAAATAAGAAGGTATATATGATATAATAATTAAATTAGTATAATAATTTCATAAATAAAATGTAAATATATTAGTTCTATCATTATATACATCCTTTAAAGGTGGTGATGGAAAATGAATTACATCATTTTGTGAGGTGGTAATCTTCTGTACACATCATAAATAGTTTCGTTTTCTACTTGATGGAAATGGAAATAGAAATAGGATGTTGCATTAAAATTATAAAATATAATTTCTTTAATAAAATGATATTATTTTATTATTATTATTGAATAATATTTTAAGGATGTGGAAGAACAAATAAAATAAAAACTTTTTTTAAGAACGTTACAACTTCTTTGGAGAACTTCTTTAGGTTTGCATCAAATCTAGAATACATTGGATTTATTATCAAAATAAGGTATCTAGAATCTTGGTAGATTATTAAGGAACTATATGTGAATTTTTTAGAATAAAAATAGGTTTTAAGTATGTAAATGAGAGAAGAGTGGGTGGCCTTTTATATGCAGGGGAGAGAACACATTTAGAATTTTTTAAAAAGAATAAAGTGTAGACATGTTTTTCACATTCATAAAAGATAAAAAATGGTTCATTCACAAACCATTGAGATCAAAATGTATATATATGGATGTAAAATGAGATTTGGTGATGGTTTAGGTGATGTTTTACCCTTGTCTTCTTAGTTTTACCAACATGTAAAGCAGTTTTCAACTTAAATGTGATAATTAATCTAAAACTTTTTCACTATTGATTATAGTAAAACATTATGATTACATTACATAAAATATTAATTATTATTATTATAAATGTGGAATTATTTTTTTCAAATGAAATTCAATGATGTTGCAGAATTAAATTTAAAATTGAACCCACACACTTGTCAAAAAAACTATTTTTCCAAAGCAAAGCCTTTGAAATCATAAAATGTTTTTATAAAATAATTCAATATGAAATTAATTTAAATGACCTAAATCAAATAAATTGTCAAATTATATAATTATATTAATTTAAAACAAATGTAAAATATAATTTGTCATTTTGAATAATATAAATGAAATGGTAGTCTTAATTAAAATTATGTATTTTCATTATTTATAAAAAAATTAATCATTTCAGAAAATTATTAAAAATTAACCCAAATATATTTTGACACATATATTTAAAATATAATGTCTATATTATAAAATAATTTTCCTAAATTTTTAGAAATAAAATTTTTATTATTTTTACACAGCGTTACTAAACCATTTTTTTAGAAAAATATATGTTTTCAGAAAACATTTTTTTTATTTAAAATGATTCTTATTTTATTTATAAGAAATATATAAACATTGAAGTTATATTATAAATGTAAAACCTATGTAATTTTTTTAATTTAGTTTGTGCTACTCATACCCTCCGACGTACTAACAAGGTTATAATTTTCATGTTTACTTAATAATATTTTCATATGTTATTGTGTTTCATTTAAACATAGTATTTTGTGAATCAAAATATATCATGGAGATTGAATTTATTTAAAAAATATATAACATAATTTATTAGGGCGTTAAATTATCTTATAAGAGTGGAATTTCATGCATATATGCTATCCTAAGGCATTATATAGACTCAAGTTTGTGTGTATCCCAAGTTACGAAAAAAATAAATGTATATCAAGAGAAATATATCATAAAATAATAGGGTGTAATAAAATAAATGACATGGTACATATTGAAATGTATAATGAATGTGTCTGAACCCATCAATAGAGGTAGAATATGTAACGTCCTGGTCCCGGGTGCCACGCAACGGGTGCCCCGAGCCCGGTTCGCCACGTGACCTCAAGCACATTTCCCCAAACGCCAGAGGCTGCCGACTACCAGAGAGGGCACAGGTCTGATAGTGGGAAAACTATGCCCTCATTTGTTAAAGTGTAGCGTAACAGAATACTAAAATAAACATACAACAAACAGCGGAAGCAGTAAACACACACAACTGAAATAAAATACAGCAGTGGGTATAACCAACAACATATGAATAATGATGCTACATGTTTCAAATTCTAAGAAAACAGCCAGAACATGTTATACATCACTGTGATACAACCAAAAGAAAAGTACAACAAAACGAGTAAACAGCTGGCAGTGGAATCGCGCGCCTAGGCTTGGTCCCAATCCCTCCTAATCCAAAGAAATAGTCAAGTACCTATATAGGGACTTTTTCCCCTATCCACACCTGCAGAAACGTAATCTGTTTGGGCCGAAAATCATGACCCAAACATGGTGTGAGAAATATATCTTAGTAGGCACTCACCAAAGGCCCGTGCCCAACTACATGTAAACATGCATCAACAGTGTGAAATAGCAAAATGCAATAAGTTAAGCAGTACTAAATAGTAACTAACTTAACAGTTAAATTTCCATTTTATTATTCATTTAATTTATTTAATTTAGTATCGTTCTGTGCTCAACAACACCACGCCCTCAGGCTGACCAGTATCTCGCCCTCAGGCTAATATAGTGAACCACGCCCTCAGGCTATATAGAATCTCTCCCTCAGGCATTGTAATTGAAGTCTCGCCCTCAAGCATACGATGTGTCGCCCTTAGGCACAAAATTCAAGCCCTCAGGCACGAAAGGTTGCCCTCATGCGGAATAACGACCGCCCTCGGGCTGATACAGTCACGCCCTCAGGATAATATAGTCACGCCCTTAGGCTAATATAGGTAACTGGGCCATGGCCAACATATCAAAATGCAGTAAAAAAGAAATTCCTCTCAAGGAAATTCTTACAATTACTACATTGAAGGCATACCCTCAGGAATCCTGGCCAAATGGCTAAACAGAGAAACACACCCCCGGGGTGGTTCCAGATCCAAGAAACAATCCCAAACATCATTTTATTATCAAAATTAAATACCTAATAAATTCTAGGTATTAAATATAGCAACGACCATAGCCACACGACACCCCAACATGGGTTCGTGGAACAAAAACGTACAAAACGCACAAAAAACACAGCAGTTGGAAAACTAAACACCAAGCCACTTACCTTATACGCCAATGAACGCTATACCCGAATGCCGGCTTCCGGAAATGCCCAAGAACGATGTAGATCTGACGAAGAACAAAAACCATTCAAATGTAAATAACTTACATTAGGTGAAGAATTGGAAAGAACCAACCAAGGAGGTGGAATCCCTTACCTATGCGGTTCCAACGGGATCGTCCGAGACGGAATCAGATTCTAGATGAACACCCGGCGGTTCTTCAAAGATCCGGCCTCCTCCTTTGGCTCCAAAATGGATCAAATGCATCCTCTGCCCAATTAGGAGGATACTGCCTATTTAAAGCCCGAAAAACAAAGTACACGGCATGTACTTCAAAGTACATGGCATGTACGCCTTTCATTTAACTGTTCATTTGGCAGCATCGCCACACTGTTCATCTGACGACAAGAGTACACGACTTGTACTCCCAAATACACGGCGTGTACTGCCGCCTAGCTGGTGGTGACTCCATCGCTTTACTTTTTAACCTGCCGACTGACTACACGGCATATAAAGGACCACTACACGGCGTGTAGTCGGTTCCTACACCCACTGTCGCCGGTGAGGTTACACGCCCTGTGTACTTATCCCAACACGGCCAATAGTACACGTCGTGTGGAAAAATACATGGAGCGTAGTTTCAAAATTTAGCATTCTTTTCCATTTTCCATATTTTCTCAAAAACACTAAGGAAAAGGAAAAGGAATAAACCCGTACCTCTAAAACAAGAACCGGGTTCTTACAAACTTCCCCCCTTATAGAAATTCGTCCCCGAATTTCCCTTTCAAGGGTGGAAAAGAGAAAGCTCAGAACAGCTCTGGCCACTGAGCACGTACGTCAACCTCCCTCTCCCAGGTCTCGTCCTACACTTGGCCATGCTTCCATAGCACCCGTACGAGAGGAACTGACCGGCCTCAAAGAAACTTTGTGATCCTGTCAACGATACGGATCAGATGCTCTTCAAAGGACGCATCATGTTGAAGCTCAACCTCCTCTGGTAGAAAGGTGTGAGACGGGTCTGAATGGTAGCGACGCAACTGAGACACGTGGAAGACGTCATTCATTGATCGGTACCACTGCGGTAACTGCAACCGATAGGCAACCAGACCGACTCTCTCCAGAATCTCAAATGGTCCTACATACCTCGGTGAAAGCTTACCCTGTCTCCCGATCTGTTTGTCTCCTAGCTTCGGCGAAACACGCAAGAAAACCTGATCTCCGACCACGAACTCCAAAGGTCGTCTGTGGCGATAAACATAAGACTTTTGACGAGACTGCGTGGTAGCCATCCACTTTCGAATCAACTGGACCTGCTCAGATGTCTCCTGCATGAGCTGTGGCCCCAGAAATGTTGCTTCACCTGCCTCGAACCAGCACACAAAGGTGATCGGCATGGCCTACCATATAAAGCCTCGTATGGTGCCATCTCAATAGTTGATTGAAAACTATTGTTATAGGCAAACTATACTAAGGGTATATGCTTCTCCCAAGAGCCCCCAATGTCTAAGAAGCATGCGCGCAGCATGTCCTCTAGCACCTGTATCGTCCGCTCTGACTGGCCATCTGTCTGAGGGTGGTATGATGTGCTCAGAAGCACCTGTGTACCTAGCGCCCTCTGAAAACTCTGCCAGAAATGAGACTTAAAGTGGACGTCCCAATATAAAATGATAGAACGAGGGACCCCATGAAGACGTACGATCTCTAGGATATACAACCTTCTGAGCTCGTCCACACCGAAGGTCCCCTTGATCGGCAAAAAGTGAGCTACCTTCGTGAGTCTGTCCACAACAACCCACATGGCGTCATTGCCATGAGGTGACCTTGCAAAACCCGTCACGAAATCCATCGCGACATCATCCCATTTCCACTCTGGAATGGGAAACTGCTGTAACAGCCTAGATGGTCTCTGATGCTCTGCCTTCACCTGTTGACAGGTGGAACATCACGTAACAGAACCAGCTATCTCTCTCTTCATACCCGACAACCAATACTGATGTCTCATGTCTCGGTACATCTTGGTAACCCCAGGATGAACTGCCCAAGCTGAAGCATGAAACTCTCACATCAGTTCCTCGCGTATATCCCATGGAACCCATACTCGCCCATGGAAACGCAAAACCTCGTCATCACCTATCACCCAACCGGGAGGAGTGTCCTCACTTTCCACTGATTCTTGTAGAACTAGGCCTTCTGAATCAGATAGCTGCCTCATCCTCACTCTGTCCAGGAGGGTAGAAGTCATAGCTAACGAGGAAAGATAAGTCTACCCCTGACTGTCATGCACCATTAGATTCTTCTCAGAGAACAAAGCCATAAGCTGCCACTCACCACTAGCCTCATGCACTGCCTGTATCTGAGTCTTCCTGCTCAGTGCATCGGCTACTGCATTACCATTACCAGGTGTATAGGCAAGCTCAAAATCGAAGGAATGTAGGTACTCGACCCACCTTCTCTGCCTCAGATTCAGGTCACGCTGAGTCAAGATATACTTGAGGCTTTTGTGGTCGGTGAAAACCACAAAATTATCTCCCAACAGATAATGTCTCCAACAACGCAACACAGGCACAACTGCAGCCAACTAGAGATCGTGCGTCGGGTAATTCCTCTCATGTGGTCTCAACTGTCGCGTCCCATACGCAACAACTCAGTCACCCTGCATCAAAACGTCTCCCAGCCCAATATCTGACGCATCACAATAAACTGTATAGCTCTTCCCCTTCTCTAGGAGAATCAGGATCAGTGCTAATGTCAGTCTTCCCTTTAGGTCCTGAAAAGCTGCCTCACAAGCTTCTGACCAAACGAACTTCAAACCCTTCTTAGTCAGACCTGTCAACGGTGCTGCTAAGCGGGAGAAGTCCTGTATGAAGCGTCTGTAGTAACCTTCCAGCCCTAAGAAACTTCGTGTCTCAAACACGTTCTTGGGCTGCTCCCAGGAAACTACTTCTCTCACCTTCACTGGATCCACTGCAACTCTTGCCTCTGAGATGATATGACCCAGGAAGTGAATCTGGTCCATCCAAAAGTGGCACTTCGAGAGATTAGCATATAACCGATGCTCTCTCAGTGTACTCAATAAAATCTCAAGATGGGTGGCATGGTCGTGTTGAGTGTGTGAGTACACCAAGATGTCGTCTACGAATACTACCACAAAAGAATCAAGATACGGATGGAACACACGATTCATCAGAGCCATGAAAATTGTTGGCTCGTTCGTGAGTCCGAACGGGATAACCGTATACTCATAGAGACCATACCTACTCCTGAAAGCTATGAGGGGTATATCAGATGGTCTAACGCGCAGTTGATGATATCCGGATCTCTGGTCAATCTTCGAGAACACTCTTGCTCCACGAAGCTGATCAAATAGATCATCAATCCTCAACAAGGGATATTGGTTCTTAACCATCAACTGGTTCAGCATTCGATAATCCACACAAAGCCTAAGGGTACCATCTGCCTTCTTCGCAAAAAGGACCAGAGAACCCCAAGGAGAAGTACTAGGTCGGATAAAACCCTTCGCCTGTAGCTCCTCTAACTACCTCTTGAGCTCCTGCAACTCAGGTGTGGCCATCCTATAAAAAGGAATGGACACTGGTGCTGCTCCTGGAACAAGCTCAATAGAGAAATCCACCTCATGCACCGGAGGTAGACCTGAAAAGTCGTCCGGGAAGAAATCCCTGAAACGATCGACAACCGGAGGGAAATCCGTCTGACAAGTCCCCTGGTCATCCAGATATAAGCTCGTAATCTAGGTTGTGACTCCACCTCGCCCATGACACTCTGGTCCAGCTCGACTCGCCTGAACATCCCACTCACCCTTGTATAGAAACTCCCCGCCCTCTGGTGACGTGAAACACACCCTACGATGATAGCAGTCTACAAAGGCTCGAAAGGGAACCAACCGGTCCATCCCGAGAATGACGTCATAACTCGTCTTCTCCCAGACATAGAGGTCCCAAAGGAAGTGACACCCTCCAACCTCAAGGGGTAATTCCTTACACTGATGCACACCAGCCGTTCTCATCCCCAATGGAGTGTATAACATCAAAATATCGGAAGAAGTAGAAACATAGAGCCCAAGGCTCTCCACCACGGGTACAGATATAAAACTATGTGTAACACCCGTATCAAAAAGTACTGAAGGCAAGAGAAAAGGTACTAGAATAGTACCTCTGACTGTCAAAGGTACGGGATCCTGCTCCTGCAGGGTCTGTTGCACTGCATATTCCTGCCCAGTGTCGCGGCCCTGCGACACAGCCTGGATACCCTGAGCTGTCCAGCCCTGCTGCCTCTGTGATCCTGGTGTCTGGATACCACGGCCACGACCACCATCTCTGCCTGCATGCCCTGACACATTCCAGTTCCCCGACTGGTAAGAAGCCATTGGTCTTGCTCCTGCACGCGGAGTCTGCACAGAACCCCTCTCACTAACCATCGATTGATACACCCTACAAAAGCTCTACAGGTGACCCATCTTGCCGCAAGCTCGGCACTCCACTGGGTCTCGTGGACACTGCGGCCTCTTGTTCCCCTCTCTGCCACACTGGTAGCACCTGATTTGGCCACCTGAAGAGACTGCCTGGCTGGTACTACCACCCTGAGAGAAGTCCATCTGTCTCTTCTTATTTCCAGTAGAAATAGTACCAGTAACTGGTGCCGTACCACCCTAGCCCACACCACAAGATTCTCACAGGTTCCTCTCTGTATTCAATGCCTGGTTCAGAATCGCGTGTACAGTAGGTAGCCTGAAAACATTCAACAGCACTCGGATGTCATACAGAAGACCATCCTCAAAACGTCTGGCTCTCAGCGTCTCATCACCCATCAGCACTGGTGAAAAGCGCTGAAGCTCCATAAAACGAGCAGAATAGTCCATCACTGACATGGCGCCCTGCTGCAGATTCAAGAACTCTCGAGCTCTATCTGCCCTCAGCGTCTCAGGGAAGAAGAAGTCATAGAAGACTGCCTAGAAATATTCCCACGCCATGTCCCTGTGATGCTCTGACTGGGTGGTCACATCCCACCACCTCTTGGTGGAATCACACAACAATTAAGTCGCGAGCTTGACCCTCCGCCCTAGATGCATCTCTAGATGCTCGAAAATAGTCTGCATAGATCCTATCCAAGAACTTGCAGCCTATGGTCCACCATCCCCTGAGAACGTAGGCGGATGCTGCTACTGAAAGATACGCGTCAGCTCGGCCGTAGATGTGGCGACCTGCGGTGCCCCCTGAAAGGTCTGCATGAACCGCAATAAGCCTTCACGGAACTGCGCCTCCGCACCTGTGTCCCGTATAACAGCTGGTGCCGCATCTGGCTCTGATGGTGGATCCACTGGTAGCCCATGGCCCACCATCTCCGGAGTATAATCGTTGCCGCTCTCTTGGGGAACAACTCGCGGTCGTCTAGGCGGTATGACTCTACAAGGTCAAAAGAACGCCTCAGATTCAAGATTATTAAGACTGAAACGAAGGAACCACAAAGGAACAAGAGGAAGAAGGCATTTAAAAATTTGCAAAACCAGACTACCTGGCATGTACACTGACTACACGACGTGTACTTGACTTCCTTTCCCCTTCCCGGGTCCTTCTACCCTGCTAAGCCACACGGCTTCCGTTCAACAAACTACACGGCGTGTACGGTGTTATTTTCCAACTATCTGTGTCATCTGTGGCACGACCGACTATTCATGTTTACTCCACACAATCTGTCCTTGGACAAGACTACACGGCGTGTCCCACTGGTACACGACATGTTAGGGGGGGGGGGGTGGTGACACCGGCCCGTGTTGTTAGTTACACGACCAAGTCCCCAGGTCACACTACACGGCATGTCTGTAACTGACACGACGTGTTCTATCAAGGAGTTCAATGACTCGTGTTGTTAGTTACATGGCCAGACTTAGGGTCACACAACACGGCGTGTCTATAACTGACACTGTGTGTTTTACCCAAGCCTTTCCCTACCCCGGGTCACCATCCACATTGTTTGTGACACGGGATGAGACTACACTGCGTGTACTCCTGGTACATAGCGTGTACTCAAGAAGTTCTTTTTTCCTTCTTGAACAGAAGAACACACACGGCGTGTATGAGGTCCTACACGGCATGTATTCTGGGTTTTCCAGATAGTATACCTCAGAAACTTCTCCGAAACCCAGAAAACACTGAAAAACAGCACCTAAGGGTCAAATTCCGACCCGTGAGGGCCCATGCTCCCCACGAATCAAATTTTGACAGCTTATCTGTGTTATAAAAAAATAAAAAGTCAATGATCCACCAAATTCTGGTCAATGGGAGCCCATACTCCCCAAAAACCAAAGTTTGGCATCCATTCTACGGCCAGTTCACATAAAAATTACCCTATCAAACATCAGGTACTTTTATCATTGCGACTATCACAACAGCTTGCCTTTCTAGCACAACCACTATCACAACAACATGCAATTTATAATGCAATTACATGGCATGGAAACTATGCATGGCTTGTGTTATCTAGCATGTGCCTATATGATGCATGAGATGGAATACCCTCATCTCATCGGGTTGCAACTAAGGAGAACCCATAGATAAATATAACACCACAATACAAGTGTGTCACCCAATGGTGAAAACATAACAACTGTAAAATTGAAAACTCAGAAGAATTGAAAAATACGAGGCAGACTGGCTTTTCCCTGTACACGGGTTAGCTACGCCCGGGCACATCTTATTACCAACTACCTTTCGTCCTATACCTGACTACGTCTCAAAATAGTAAGTCAAAGAAAAGAAACCCCTCTGATACCACTTTGTAACATCCCGGTCCCGGGTGCCATGCAACGGGTGCCCCGAGCCCAGTTCGGCAGGTGACCTCAAGCGCATTTCCCCAAATGCCAGAGGTTGCCGACTAGCAGCGAGGGCCCATGTCTGATAGTGGGGAAACTATTCCCTCATTTTTCAAAGTGTTGCGTAGCGGAATACTAAAATAAACATACAAAAAATACCGGAAGCAGTAAACACACACAACTGAAATAAACTACAGCAGTGGGTATAACCAACAACATATGAATGATGATTCTACATGTTTCAAATTCTAAGAAAACAGCCAGAACATGTTATACATCACTGTGATACAACCAAAAGCAAAGTACTACAAAACGAGTAAGCAGCTGGTAGTGGCATCGCGAGCCTAGGCTCAGTCCCATGCCCTCCTACTCCACAACAACAATCAAGTACCTATATAGGGAATATTTCCCCTATCCACACCTGCAGAAACGTAATCTGTTTGGGCCGAAAAGCATGACCCAAAAAGGGTGTGAGAAATATATCTCAGTAGGCACCCACCAAAGGCCCGTGCCCAACTGTGTGTAAGCATGCATCAACAGTGTGAAATAGTAAAATGCAATAAGGTAAGAAGTACTAAACAGTAACTAACTTAACAGTTAAATTTCAATTTTCTTATTCATTTAATTTATTTAATTTAGTATCGTTCTGTGCTCAACAGCACCACGCCCTCAGGCCAACCAGTATCTCGCCCTCAGGCTAATATAGTGAACCACACCCTCAGGCTATACAGAATCTCTCTCTCATGCATTGTAACAGAATTCTCACCCTCAGGCATACGAAGTGTCTCCCTCAGGCACAGAAGTCAAGCCCTCAGGCACGAAAGGTTTCCCTCAGGCGGAATAACGACATCCCTCGGGCTAATACAGTGACGCCCTCAGGATAATATAGTCACGCCCTCAGGCTAATTTAGGTAACCAGGTCATGCCCAACATATCAAAATGTAGTAAACACGAAATTCCTCTCAATTCAATTCTTAAAATTACTACATTGAAGGCATACTCTCGGGAATCCTGGCCAAACAGCTAAATAGAGAAACACACCCCCGGGGTGGTTCTGGATCCAAACAACGATCCCAACCAGTATTTTATTATCAAAATTAAATACCTAATCAATTCTAGGTATTAAATATAGCAACGACCTCAACCACACGACACCCCAACATGGGTTCATGGCACAAAAACACACAAAACGCACAAAACACATAGCAGTAGGAAAACTAAACACCAAGCCACCAAACTTATACGCCAATGAACGCTATACCCGAACGCCGGCTCCCTGAAACGCCCAAGAACAACGTAGATCTGACGAAGAACAAAAACCATTCAAACATAAATAAATTACGCTAGGTGACGAATTGGAATGAACCAACCAAGGAGGTGGGAGACCTTACCCGTACGGTTCCAACGGGATCGTCCGAGACGGAATCGGATTCCAGACGAACGCCTGGTGGTTCTTCAAAGATCCGGCCTCATCCTTTGGCTCCAAAATGGCTCAAACGCCTCCTCTTCCAAATGAGAAGGCTACTGCCTGTTTTACGCCCAAAAAACAAAGTACACGGCATGTACATCAAAGTACACGGCATGTACTCCTTTAATTTAACTGTTCATTTGGCGGCATCTCCACACTGTTCATCTGCCGACAAGAGTACACGACATGTACTCCCAAGTACACGGTGTGTACTGCCGCCTAGCTGGTGGCGACTCCACCGCCTTAATTTTTAACCTGCCGACTGAATACACGGTGTGTAAAGGACCACTACACGGCATGTAGTCGGTTCCTACACCAACTGTCGCCGGTGAGGCTACACGCCATGTGTACTTATCCCAACACGGCCAAAATTACACGGTGTGTGAAAAAATACACAGTGTGTAGTTTCAAAATTTAGCATCCTTTCCATTTTCCATATTTTCTGAAAAACACTAAGGAAAAGGAAAAAGAAGAAATCCCTACCTCTAAAACAAGAACCGGGTTCTTACAGAATAAATATTATGGTGTTTACTGAAATACTATATTACCAGCACTCAAGTACACTTTAACTAATGATTGAGGTAATAGTGTGGTTACATCCAACCTTTTAGCTGAATAGATTGACCCTCTTATCATAGAAGATATTATTTCTTGGTATAAGGTAGAGATAAAGGACATAAATAAACTCATTAATAAATTATTAATATGAAATATTTCTGCTAAGTATAACTCCCATAGAGACTCAAATTTATCCTCCCCTAAACCCCCTAAAAACGGAGAGGCCAGCCATGCCAATGAGAGTAGAATCTAACCATTTGACCAACTCAATGTTAAAATATCCATCCTACCAAGACTTGATGGTTGTGCAACATCATGTGTTTCCTCCACTGGGGTTGAATTCATAACTATATCATGTGTGTTTCCCTAATCCAACAGACAACAATTATTACAAAATATACATTGGAAAGACGAAAATATCATGCACCACGCATTGCCTCTTACCATGTGTATGGGCAATAAACCATCTCATTAGATATCATTGACTCCATTAAATATATAGCAGATCTAATAAATGGAATTGAAGTGTGGCATGCACAAGGGAACCCCGAAAGAAATCCATACCTAAAATGAATGAATGATTGTAATGTATTACCATTTTATATAGATGTATCATGATTTTTAAGTACACTTTTTCCTTTTTTAGTAAGTCTTTTTTGGAAATTACCATAGGGTATTTTGGGTGAATTTGGAGAATTTGGGAAGGAAGAGGGGTAATGCACGGTTGGTGCACAATTTTCTCAAATTGTGAACCCAGTGAAACAAACTGTGCGAACCCAAACAGAGGGGATTCACACATCTCATGCATGGTTTGATAAAATGTGCTCACTCTTAGGTGTAACCGTGGAACACCACTAGGCGAGGATTATGACTATTGTGCACAGTTTGGTGAATCCGTACACCCCAAGAAGAAAACCATGCATATAAGATTTTAAACCCCCAAAATATTATTGGAAAATTCCCAAACCAATATATTATATCATTAAACCACCTATATTTACTCTAAGTCATTTTGTTTCATTAATATAGTCTCCCACATAGATTCTATGTGCTTCCGACCTCTGTTCTGGGTGAAATGAAGATTCATCGACAGATCTCTACCTCTCCCGGTATATGGTTTCTTCTAGATTAGATCTCTCTCTCCCATTATCCTCTTTCTAGATAAAAGAGGGATGTTTTATCTGATGTTTGTATTAGATCTAGATATATCTTTGGTTGATCTATATCTATTTGATCAGGTTTTTAGGATTTGATACAAGATCTCATTATCCATTGTGGTTTGGAAATTTCTATTTCAATTTGTGGAATTTACATTGGGAGATCTCTTATCAACGATATGAAGTTGGTGGTATATTATTCAAATCCCAAATTATTTATTTTAATTATTTTTATGTAATTGTATAATTTATGTTCAATGATTAGTAATTCAATTTTCTTAAATTGAATTAATTAATTTACTGAATTAATTAATTTAGGGATTATGAACTTATATTAATTAATTGTTGAATTAATTAATGGGATATTGATATTGTTTAATTGGATTAATTAATTATTGTATTAATTATTGGTAATTGTTCGGATTAATAAATTTATTGAATTAGAATAATTATGTGTTGAATTAATTAATGTGAAAATTGACATTATTGAATGAAATTAGTTAATTCTCTAGTTAATTAAAGTGAATTTCTGTGATTATAAAATTTATTGTATTTGAATAATTAATTATTTAATTAATTATGTGGATATCAAGATTTTTGAATTGGTTATATTAATCATTGAAATAATTAGTGGGAACTGTTTTGGTTATGCAGTTAATTGATTTGATTTAATAAAATGTTGAATTATTTGAGGGGAGTATTCATGATGACAGAATTGATTGAATTGGATTAATTAGATTCTTGAATTAATTAATTGATGTTTTGATTATGGAAGTTGATAAGATGGTTATTGTTGATTCACTAAGAAAGATGTGATATATTTGTTATATCCATTAATGTGATATTCTCATGTGGGACGTGGTCTACTACATCAAAATCCCATAGTGATAAATGAGTGTGGGAAACTGATAGCTACTATAAAATCCCACTTGTGTGATTGTTTTATAAATGAGTTGTGGGTCAACTCAAATACCCATGTGGTCCTAGGAATGGTGACCTAGACCCAAAATTTTGGCATTTGACCATGGTTGCAATTGGCCATGATAATGAAGTAAGATGAAATAGATAATCAAAACCCATTTGTGTTAATTAATTGTGAGTTGGATATGTGATTTGGTTCAGAAATCAGCATGGGATGGAGATGGTAATGATCGGTTCGGGCTTCCTTAGGATTTTGAGGGAGTTATTTGGTTAAATAAAGAGTAATTGAATAAATGTAAATGGTTTACTTTACTGGTTGTAATTTATTCTTTATACAAATACATACAATATTTGACAAGATATTGTATTAGATGCCATTGGCGGTGGCCTATTGAGTTATACACACACTGCAATTAGGATGGCTAATTGGTACATGGATAGATTTCATTATTTTAGTGTTGTTTAAGGTAAAGATCTATGTGTTAGATAGCTAAGTCAGGATAAAGCATCATTGAGGGAACCAAGCATAGTGTCAGGACCGTTCAGGGATTTTTCAGTGTCTATTTATTATGGGTTTTTCATATTGTCACATGACATGAATTTTTTTTGACATAGTTACAGATTTGGTTTTGGATATTTTATTCTCCTTATTTAGTCATCATGTGATACCGGTTTGTCTGGTTATTGGTTATATCACATGGTTATTATTGTTTATTTATATTTTAGTGATAATTTAACAAAAAGGGTATAGTATCCCCATGATCTATATTATACTATCACTACTAGTTGGAAGCCTCTAGTAAATGGGGAGGCACACCTAAGGTCTTGTGACCAACTGATTCAGGAAACTGGTGTTTGGGGATTGGGTCAGTATGTTACAAATTGCAATCAAAATATATATATTTTCTTTTTATTTTGTATTATTATTTGGGAACGGTTGACAAGAGAATAATATGAGTTTGACCTTTGTTAAGAGCTCGTTCTTGGGAGTAGCTAACCCAAAAATGAGGTTAAAATATAAGTACCTAGGGGGGTTTATTGATATGTTTTTCTACATTTGATGTTATTTCACTTCTGGTGATGCATTTTTGTGTGATCTGATTATTATTCCTAATATTTTACTCATGGCCTCAAATGGCATGACAGTTGAGTATTCATGCATTATTATAGTAAATAAGGATTACTTTGTGACATGAATCATTTTAGAAACACACGAGAAAATAGGTCTTGGGAAAGTTATTGAAAATTGTAATGTTTTTCATTAGTTGTGTGATTGAACTGAAAATGGTGCCTGATATAAAATTCATATTTGATGAATGTTTTGATAATTTGAAATGAAAAATTTATCTCTAGTGGGGAACTTGGATATGATAATAAGAATAAACTTTCTTTAGCAAGACCTAGATGTAATATGGTTAAAGGTAGTAACAACACCTTGTTTTTGACCATGAGGTGGGTTTGGGGGAAATACATGTTATGGATTTCTATGAATATCTATAAATGTGTTAAAAATATGTTATTTTTCCTAAAATGAGTGTTTTGAATTTTGGAGATATGCCTCCATTAAGACGATTGTTGATATGACATCATGATGATATGGATAGAGATGATATGCCAGCAGTGGAACATGAGGCATTGATAGCAATGGGTGAGGAATTCGGAGAGTTGTTCCAGAATAACATTGGTCACTTCATGCAGTTTATGGAAAAAGACTTTGGGTGGCTAGTGAGAATCATGTATGATATGGAAATAGAGTTTCAATTGCTACAACCTCTAATATTTACCAGAGAGAGTTAACCTAAGGTGTTTGAGTTCTAGATTCAGTCTATACAGACTATAAAAAACCAAATGGAGACACTAGTAGAGAATAGAGTAAAATTGGATTCTTATATGTTATGTGGTCAAGAAATGAAAATATGGGACATCCATACTCTAGATAGTTAACTATGGAATATTAAGTGGAAGGAATTTTAGGAGAATTACCTGGGTCACTTTTATCCTGAGATGCTCAAGAACAAGAGAGTAGTTGATTTTAGGTATTTGACTTAGGGAAGCATGTTTTAGATGGACTATGTTCGACATGTCACAGATTTGCAGTGCTTTGTTCCATTGTTGATAGGGGATGATGCTACTAAGAAAAAATGATTTCAGGATGGTTTTAAATGTGAAATAATGTCCTAGGTGAGTATCTTTAGGCTATAGATGTTTTTAGTAGTGGTAAATCAGGATCTCATTTATGAGTGGAGCTTTAAAGAAGAATCTAGTTGAGTGCATGTGGTTTTTTCTGGATATCCTAGAGGTACAAATTACAAGATAATGTATCATAGATTCAATAATGTTATCCATGGAGATGTCAAGAAGAGTGGGTAGATAAAAGGGTTAGCTAAACAGGACCTTTCTCGAGTGATCTACCACCGATGTGGTAGGTCGGGACACTTCTAGATATAGTGAACACATCCACTGGTAGAGTGTTGAGCCTATGTAAGGATATGAAATCTAAATAGCTCTTATAAAAACCCACAAATGAAAGGTAATGAAGGATTATTCATAAATAACTTGAGTGTAGGTAGGGAAACATCTACAAAATATCAGTCTGGCAGTTGGAATTCAATAGGTTGTGATGGTCGTGGAAGTATATGCAATACTTCTATGAATATGTGGCCATATCAGAGTGTTACAACTCATGGGAATAATACTATTTCACAAGTAATATGTGGATGATAGTTATATTCCATTTAGAGTACACCTTGGGATAGAGAGGCAGTACCATCAATATTAAAATGAATTGTTCTTGTATATTCTATTCTAGGTAGTGACTTATCTTTTACCGGTGCCACTCATTCATATATTTCTACAAAAATTGTGAATAGTTTGATCCTGGTTGAGGGGTTTGTGAGTGGGGTGATGATGATCGATAAAATTTTTGGAGTACAGTCAAGAGACATCTATTTGTGCAAGGGGTGTTCCCTCGTGGCTGGGGAGTATCAGTTTCTATGTGGTATATATGTTATTGACATGTAAATATTTTAATTAAATTTTTCCAAGTAATTGATAGTAGAATATCAATAAAACAATGATTTTTACCATAGGATATTGAATTTCATGTATTCTAATGGTTGAAATTATATTCGCTGAGGAGAGTGGGATATCCAGGAGGTCTAATTCATCAGCGAATGGTGGGGCTCACCACCCAGGTTTCCATTCTATTGCTGGATGATGGGGGTTTGCAACAATATGCCATTATAACTATATTGTAGAAGTATCAAGATGTTTTTCATTGAGAAATGCCAGGGATTCCACTTAAAAGTGATGTGCAATTTACAATTGAGCACATGTTGGGGGCTGGGTTGGTTTCTATTCCACATTATGGAATGGAACCAACCAAGCTCCATGAGATCAAGAATCAATTATAAGAGTTGATTTATAAGGGGTTTGTCCATTTTATTATGTCACCTTGGGGTCCGTGTACCTTGTTTTCAAATAATGATGATAAGACACTTAACTTTTATGTTTATTACCAGAAGTTCAATTAGATGACTGTGAATGAAATATATCCACTTCCATGTATTGATGATTTTTTTACTAGTTGAGGGGAGATTTTGTTTTCTAAAAGTTGAATTGGGATCAGGTCATCATCAATTGAGTGTTCGAACTTCTGATATATCAAGGGAAGATTTCATAAGTAGGTATAAAAATTTTGAGTTTTTATAATTTCATTTGGGTTGATGAACACACCAGTAGTGTTTATGGACATGATGAATAGAATATTCCATCCATACCTGAAATAGTTTGTGGATGTGTTCATGGATGAAAGCTTAGTGTACTCCAAGAGTTATTATGATCCTACCCAGCATCTTGAAATCAACGTTAATATAATTATTAGGCATCTAATATACACCAAGATACATATGTGTCATATTTGGATTGATTAGTTACACATATTGGGAGTATTGTTTTAGATTATGTATCACATTTTACTTTTTGATTCTAGTAGGGATTATAGAAGGAACTTGTTATGTAGTTTTTTATGATTATAGCTTTCCACCCACATAAAAATGTGAGGTTGGAGTTTATGATATAGGTGGTTGAGGATATGCTTTGGGTTTGTGTCCTAAATTTTTGTGGGTCTTGGGAGAAGCACATAGCTTTGGTGGAGTTCTCCTCAATAATAATAATAAGGTGATTATATAGATGAAACCATATCCAACTCTTTATAGTAGGCCTGTTAGATCACCAACATGCCAGATGGAGGTTTGCGAGTTAGAATTTTAGGGACTGAGTATCATACTATTGATGTTAAAGTAGGTTTAGTTGATTCAAAAACATATAGATACGTCTCAGAGTAGACATAATTCATACGATAATAGACATCGATGACACGTAGAGTTGTTAGAGGGTGATAATGTATTCCTTTGAGTTTCACCAAGATTGGGTCACCACAGGATTCAGAGACAAGGCAAGCTGGCACCCAGGTTTGTGGACTATTAGAGGTTGTGGAGATAATCAGGCCAGTGGAATACAAATTGTATCTTTTGTAGAGATACAGTATTGTGAACAATGTTTTCCATGTTTCACAGCTTCTATAACACCCCAAGATTTCATAGTACGTTATTTCTTCAAAGTAATTCAATAACTTGCACTACACGCAACACCGAGTTCTATCGCACCATGACTTACCAAACAAGTTGTTCAAAAGCGGTTATGAATATTATTAACTGATTTTTTAACATTATATAATCCTTATAATTTTAGAATCCATATTATGAGTTCCTTAGATATAATGTGAGAACAAATACTTTTTTCTAGATAAAAGAAGTAATTTTAAAAAAAATTGCAATTTTACCGCCTTTTAATGGAGAAGCCTTTTTAAATCCAGTATTTGAATCTTTTATATATTAAATTTGACAAAATAAATCTCTTCATTACAATTGGGACATAAGAATTTAGTTTCGATAATGTTTGGTTGTTTTTCTGATAACTTTCATATTTGGAGGAATGTGAGAAATACTATATTTTAACTAAAAACAACTTTTTAAATCAAAATAATTTATATTGCTAAATTATACATTTTAATGGTTTGGAAGTATAAATATATTATATTTTTACCATTTAATCCAATGATGTTCATTGTAAGTAATTTAACGTTGAAATTGGACATAAACAAGGGTCAAACTTTTGGTAGTTATTATTTCTTTGAAATATGCCTTTTGGTTTTGACAGGAGGAATTAATTTTAAATTAATAAATTCAACTTCTCTGTTTTGAATTTGGTAAAATAGACTTCATTATTGAATTCGGAATATCAAAATTAGATTTGGGTGAATTTTTGGTATTTTTTTGAAAACTTTTAATTTTTGATGAATAATGAAAAACACTAAGTTATAGTTTAAAACATAATTTTTATTTAATTAATTTTTATTTTATTTAAATTTAATTAAGGTCAAAATAGATACATAATACCTATATAAGTTCAATTTAATTCATTAGATTTATTTTAGAATAATTTTAGATATATAAAAATTTTATTGAACTTTTCACCGTCTTTTACCCACCTCCTAGGAGATTTTAAAAATACACATAAAACTTAATTTTACCGCTTCTGTGAGTGGAATTTCAAAAATTTGAGAGACACGGTTAATATCAAGGAGTAAAATGTGGTTCAATGAGATGAAAATAATTTTTGGTGAATAGTAATTTTTTAATTTTTTTACCACGGTAAAAAGTAAATAGGGTAATTAAGAGTAAAAATGATATTATTATTACACTAACACATGTCCTAATTCTATTGGCTAATAATAATTCGACCATAAACAACCTTAGGAATAAAATATGAACCCCTTTGATCCAGTTGGATTAGATTAGGGCATTTATTATTATTTATTTCAAAGAAGAGTTAAAAGAGTTTAAATCAAAGTTTAATAACTAAAAAATTTTTAATATAGGGTAATACATAAGATAAATTCAATTATAAATTTTCATTATAAAGATAAAATGGTTTCCTAAATAATGGTATTTTATTTATAATTTTTAGACATTATATAATTTAGTTTATTTATGACATAATGATGATGTAGTAATTACCTAATTAGTGAAATATTAAAATAATTGATATTATAAATACCCAAATAAATATAATTTGAGACTTTTAATTTATTACAAAATTTTTATTGGTTAATATGACATGTTTTTTATTAATTAGAGGAATTTGGTTCGAATTAATAAAGTTTTTAAGACTTTAACAAAAATCAATTATTAAATAGTGTCAAAATTGACATAAAAGAGTTCTTAAAAAAAATATTATATTATGAATTGATATTTTATTCTTAAAAATCTATGGTTCGGACAAAGGACTTATATCATGATAAGTGTATTATTAATGGACCACTTGGGGGTCTCTTGGATGTATATAGTAATTTATTAACTATATAATATAAAAATACAAAGTGACATGGTAAATGTCAAACTAATTAACTAAGAGTTAAAACTAAAAGATAAAGATAATATAATGACCCAAACCTGTCTAAAATAAATTTGTTGAAATGATTTGGACCCATCCACACCTTAGAATTTAAATTACCCAGTTTTGAGCCATTATAAACTGAATATGAATTTAATATAAAATAATACTTTAAGTTTTTCCTAAGGAGCCCCTCCTCCCCCTTATAAAAGGGCACCACTACTAACTGATTCCTCACACCTCTAATGCCTTTTGGCTCGTCCAAACTCTGCCTAATTAAGCTCCCTATATCCCTATCCTCCTCATAAAAGCCTAAAATTAGACAGAAGGCACTTCAAGAGTCTTTTTGGTTCAAACCAAAGGGATTTACCCAAAATAAAGGCAACAATTTCTCTTAGCTTCTTTTCTTTTATTTTACTTTTCCAACCCCTAAACTCTTATTATTATTTTCTTTTGTAATAAAACAAGTATCATAAATATACTAGGATATTTTTATGAGAAGTATTCGAACTACACTTACACACACCTCCATCTAATGGACGAATAACATAATGTTTCTGTGGATGGAAACCAAATGCCTCATGAAATGATGATTGTTCAATTATCTCCTTCCGCCTCTCACGATGGCCATTATGATGACACTATAATTAAATATGTTATTAATGATATTTATTTTATATATAAGCTTCTGTAATTCCATTTCATAGCATACCATTATTCATTTCATGTTGTATATATATACGATAATTACATTTGAGGAAGTACGGACTACTGCGCCCTCAAAGTCATATGACTCGTTCATACCATACATGAAACGTATAAAAGAAGGTGTTAATGAACATAAGTAACACATATAAGATATTATATTATACTGGAATAATAATATACCAATCTATAATTTGGTTTTGATTCCTTTTAAATGAAAAATTAAATGGAAGTAGTGTTCGTGCGTACGTACGAACTACTGTCTCCACGAACGCGGTGAGATTCATTCCCCATCGTGTCCATTCAAGTATAATTCTCATTTTGGGATTAAAAATAATGTTTAAGGACTTGCTATAATTGTGTATATGAATAAGATACAACCAATCCATAACAAACACATCTTATGTAACAAAACATATAAAAGAAAACAAGTAAGTTAACACTCGAAATAATGATAATACTAAAATATTATTAATAGGGAAATATTAAAAGATCATATATGATATCATATTTATGTATATTATTCTTGTATAATTTAATAACAATTATTTAACTACTATACAGGAGGTTAACCTACCCTCGACCAAGGAAAAGTACAAGGTAAAGGTTTATTTCACAATCTCTTCATTATCCGAGGTTGTTTTTACGTAATTATCTACTAGGACCTCTTTATCATCCACATCCATGTTTCATAAAAATATATTTCAAGACATTTTTACTATTTACTAGACAATTGGTTAATGTCATTTATACCCTCATGTGTTTTGAAAGGAATTTTTCCGTCATTTTCCAAACAAGGTACTTTTTAACCTTTTTGACAAAATTAAGGTAAGAATGTCTTTTTTAACTTATACGGCGTGTGCAGATATTTTCCGCTGTTATAAACTCGTCGAAGCTTCCCTTTCAATCTTATAAATATATTTTGAATGTAAATGTTTTATTTTTTAATTATGTGACTTTTAAATTATTTCAAAATGTATATTTTAGGAATTTGTGAACGGTACTCTTTATCAAGATCAAAATTTTAAATGTTTTAATGATTTATCTTCCTAAATATTTGTAATTAATGTCCATGTTTTCAAAATTATTTTAAGGATTTATTTTATGGAAAATAATTTTTTGAAATGATATTTATTTTCAAATGTTTCAATGTGGTATGGGATACTTTGATTCAAAAATCTCTTTTAAATTACTTCCTTAATAAATGTGTTACTTTTAAATGATTTCAAAAAAAGAGATATTTCTCTCAAATAGTTTGATTTCATCTATGTCAACATCCTTTGATGAATTTTAAGCTTATTTGAAGTTGATTTATTATGATACAAAACTTACATATTGTATTGAAGGTTTTGTGATATGTTTGACTGTGGATGTGTTATTTTTATACCATTCATGGTTTATGAAGAAAGTATTGACATTTTGTATGCTAGTTTTAATATGAATGTTTATGTTATGTTTAAACCTGTTCATTTGAGGAATTAATTGGACTTAACGAGTGACAGGTGGAGCCCTCTATAGCTCCTAGATGCATCGGTAGGTATCATGAGACAAACTAGTGTCTTGGTACGAGGCCTTGACAAAATCTTATTTGTAGTCTTGGAACGAGGCCATGGCTACGTGGTTATGATATTCTAGAATTCTGAATTCCATCATTATGAAAGTGGTTATAGATATTGCATGTGATTATTCGACTAGTAGAATATCCATGTGAATAAGTAAATGGAATTAATTCATTTTATTTCTGCCATATTAGGCTGAAGTTCAAGATTAAAAGGCTTTTTTAGTTATACATTACCTTAAATGTTTATGCTTATTTATGAAAGTTTCCACTATATTGTTATCCTTACTGAGCATCTTAGATCACCCATTTCTATGTTTTATTTTTCACAGGATTCCAAGAAGTGTATTGTGATTGATATGAAGGGTTAAGACAAGGGAATAATGGCATTCATAAAGGATTATTTATGTTGTTTCGTATGTTATAAAATGTAATGTAACATTCATGAATGTAATCTATTTTCCAAGACTGCTAAACTGATTGGTCCCTTGGGACTTGATTCCTTGTAATCATGTCAATGTATTAAAATAATGCATGGACTCTGGGTAACTGGGGTCGGGGCATTACAGTTGGTATTAGCGGAAGTTTAGAAATAACCTTGGAAGCTAGATTTAGATAAACTCGGATTAGAGAACATAGAACTAAGATAGTCTTTGAGGATTAGTATAGAAGAACTTCCTATATTTTGGTATTGTAGAGATTTTGTGAGTTTTCCAAGCAATACATCCCCGCCTGGATACGAGTAGGTAGAGGCAGCTCTGGCATAGATGTACCTAGAGGTTAAACCTGAAAACACTGCTTTGAGCTAGACTTGAACAGGAACTAGTGCACGACAATGGGCCTTGCTGCAGACTTGGTTACGACACTCCCGGGAGATATGCTTAGGATAATTCTCATTTTCTTTACAACCCATTATGAAGGGTTTATGAGTATATACTTCCTCAAAGAAGACATTTTTATGATTATGGATTATATCCATAAACTGTTTAATTTATATTATGTGTTTTACAAGTTTTGGATTTGGTATTTCTATTCATAAACTAATATAGGGCATGCCATTGTTTAGAAATGGTGCCTAGTAGAAGGAATGAGAACTCCAACAATATGCATGATCCAAAGAGTAAGAAAGATCATATCTTTCATGGTCTTATGCCAGAATTTAGATGGGAAATAGTATCTCATGTATTATCATCATATGAAAAAATAGTATCATGTGTTGATAAGATAAGTAAAGAATTATTAGAGTCTTATGGCTTCAAAGGGAAGCCAGAGAAGGAAAGGATGGTAGAGAGAAGAGCAGATATAGGTAAGAAGGTAAAGAAATATTTTCCCATATGTGATAACTATGGAAAGAATCACATCGGAAAATTCTTTAAGGGAATGGGAGTATGTAATATGTATGGAGAAAAAGGACACCAAGTACGTGACTGAAAGGGTAAGAAAAAGGTTTCAAATGTATAATGCTTCTTCTGTAAAGAGTTTGGTCACTACGTGAACAAATTTCCCATTCATCAGACTATGCTGCAAATGATGCTATTGGATAATAATCAAGTTATGATAGTACCATAGATGAAGAGTAAGAACTAGTGTTCTTATGTTGTTATTTTGGAATTATATCATTTGAGTGTTGTATCAACCATGTACTGGTTATAATAATTATGAAGTATATAAGGATTGTACTGTAGTACTATTTTATTAAGGACTTGAGATTGTGTGGAACCAATAAAAGCTACTCAATAACATGTTAAATTTTTGGAAAATATATGGTTGAGAGATAGATAAACCATAATATGGTTCTGATACTAATGTAGTGATTTTGGAATAATACATGATTGATTTGGATAAATTATATTGGACATTCTTGACTACCATGAAAGTGATTAATGATATTCCATCATTGTTTGAGGTTACAACATTTTTGGATAGAAGGAGTATATCCTGTACTCTGTAAGGAATAAGGGATCATGAATGTAATCAATAAGGTTTTATGGTAATTCATGATGTTGCAGTTTTTTAAAAGAATACATGATGAAGGTGTTCACATGTTATTACACAAAAAATAGGATCTTAATTGTGTTTAACTTCTTTATAAATTTTTTACTGTGAGTTTGGATAGAATTATTTTGGATAATTCTACTTTGAGTTTATTTTTTGATTGCTATAAAAGGACAACCCGTAGGTCGGGTGGCAACCTGTCACGTCCAGCAAGGCCACGAGACTTGAACCAGCAACTAAAGGATGACAAGGGTGTATCACCTACCACTGACCCACGTGATGTCCTGGATTGAATGATGATGTCTATTTAAAAAAAATCTGGTTGATGAATTATAAATTTTTTTTGAACCCTATATGAATAGGATAAATATAATATTATTCTTAAGTTCTATTATAATTAAGAGTGAAAGATGAGTTTATGGTAGAAATAAGTAAAAGAATGGGACTCTACTTGTCAAGTATATATTTTTCTTCTTCTCTAATTCTATAATGAAATTATTTCTTATAATTTATTGAAAGGATATTAAAACAAAAAATGTGTTATCCTAATACCATATGTTTTATTGAACCGATTGTTTTTTAAATCATCATAGATTTCTGAATTTAAGGCCCTCAATTTTACACTTGTTTGTGATTGATGACATTAATCACTACCTATGAATATTTAAATTTTTCCTTTAATTATATGTCTCTAATTTCCACCAATGTTCTGTTAATTGAGATCATAAAGTGGTGGTGACCCTTTCATTTTCCTTTTCTTCTTATTAAGACTAAATTTTATTAACCTAATTTCCGAAGTTGGTTTTCCCAAAGGTATTTTCTATTTTCAACTATTTATTTTCAAAAAATAATTTCAAATTGCAAGGACGCAATTTATTGAAGGGGGAAGAATGTAGCACCACCAGATTTCATAGTACGTTATTTTTTCAAAGTAATTCAATAACTTTCACTACACGCAACACCGAGTTCTAGCGTACCATGACTTACCAAACAAGCCGTTCAAAAGCGGTTATGAATAGTATTACCTAAATTTTGAACATTATATAATACTTATAATTTTGGAATCCATATTAGGAGTTTCTTAGACATAATGTGAGAACAAATACATTTTTATCAGTTAAAAGAAGAATTTTTCAAAAAAAATGAAATTTTACCACCTTTTAATGGCGAAGCCTTTTTAAATCCAGTATTTGAAACTTTTATTTATTAAATTTGACCAAATAATCTTCTTCTTTAGAATTCGTACATAATAATTTAGTTTTAATAAAGTTTTGGTGTTTTTTTGATAAATTACATATTTGGTTGAATAGTGAAAAATACTATATTTTAACTTAAAACAACTTTTTAAATCAAAATAATTTATATTGTTAAATTATAAATTTTAATGTTTTGGAAGTATAAATAGATTATATTTTTACCATTTAATCCAATGATGTTCATTGTAAGTAATTTCACTTTGAAATTGGACATAAACATGTGTCAATATTTTGGTAGTTATTATTTCTTAAAAATATGCCTTTTGGTTTTGACAGCAGGAATTAATTTTAAATTAATAAATGAAACCTCTATGTTTTGAATTTGGTAAAATAGACTTAATTATTGCATTCGTAATATCAAAATTAGATTAGGTTAATTTTTTGGTATTGTAACACCCAAGCATCCACGGTACGTTTCCCTTTGAATAATGCAATATCATGCATTGTATGCATTTTCAAGATTCTAACACACCGTGACCAATCAAACTAGCCATTATGTATAGTAATACCCACTTTTTAAAATTTTACAAATTTTATCTTTCAAAATGGACTTCCTTTTTGGATTCGGAATAACGAAATTAGCCTAAGTTGAATTTTTTTATTTTTCTGAAAACTTTCAATTTTTGATGAATAGTTAAAATCACTAAGTTATTGGTTAAAACTGACTTTTTATTTAAATAATTATTTATTTTATTTATATTTAATTAAGGCCAAAATAGATAGATAATTCAAATATAAGTTCAATGTAATTCATTAGAGTTACATTAAAATAATTTTAGATATATGAAAATCTTATTGAACTTTTCACCGTCTTTACCAATCTCCTAGGGGAATTTTCAAATTCACATAAAACATAATTTTACCGCATCTATGAGTGGAATTTAAAAAATCTGAGAGACATGGTTAATATCAAGGAGTAAAATGTGGTTCAATGAGATGAAAATAATTTTTTGTGAATAGTATCTTTTTACTTTTGTTTACCACGACAAAAAGTAAATAGGGTAATTAAGAGTAAAAATGATATTATTATTCCCCAAACACATTTCTTAATTATATTGGATAAGTATAATTCAATGAAAAACAACCTTAGGAATAAAATATGATCTTCTTTAGTCCACTTGGATTAGATTAGGATATTTATTATTATTTATTTCAAAGAAGAGTTAAAAGAGTTAAAATCAAAGTTTAATAACTAAACCATTTTTAATATAGGGTTATAAATAAGATAAAGTCGATTATAAATATTTATTAGAAATATAATACGATTTACTACATAATTATTGTTTATTTGTAATTTTTAGACATGGAATACTTTAATTTATTTATGACATAATGCTGATGCAATAATTACCTAATTAATGAAATATTAAAATAATTGACATTATAAATATCAAAATAAATGTAATTTGTTACTTTTTATGAATTACACTAATTTTCTAGGTTAATATAACATATTAGGGTCGGTTAGATTAACTATTTTTGAAGTAATAATGCTGTTATTAATTTAGAAAAAACAAAATACCAAATGGTGTCAAAATTGACATAAAAGAGTTTTTAAATCAAATATTATATTTTTAATTCATATTCTATTCCTAAAAATCTACGGTTCAGAAAAAGGACTTATATCATGATAGTTGTATCATTAATGGACCACTTGGGGGTCACTGGGATGTATATAGTAAGTTTATTAACTATATAATATAAAAATACAATGTGACATGGTAAATGCCAATCTAATTAACTAAGAGTTAAAATTAAATGAAAAATTTAATATAATGACCCAAACCTGTGTAAAATCTATTGTTTGAAAAGATTTCAACTGATAACCACCTTAACCTTTAAATAAACCAATTTGGAGCCATTAGAAACTGAATATTAATTTGTTATAAAATAATATTTCTAGATTTTCCTAAGGCGCCCCTCACCCCTCTTATAAAAGGGAACTCCCCCTTCTCTCAAATTAATGTCCTCAAAGCCTCTTGGATCAGCCAAACCCTGCCCAAATACTCTTGAAACTTCCCTCGCTTTGACCTAGAGTCCATTGTTTGATCATAAATCCAACCTAAGGATCTCTTTTGATCAAATCAAAAGGAAGAACCCGAAGAAGAGGTAACGCTTTTCACCACCCTCTTTCAAGTTCCTTTCTTCTTCAACTTCTTATTTATTTGTTTTTTCCATTATAAAATAATAACTCTAGTATCTTCTATATACTTTGATATTATTATAAATATTTTATAATCATATTCAGTATTCTATCCATCCTTTGAATGATATGTCACCATACGTGTATACGTACGGCTTACCGTCTCCACGTCGTGGTGTAATTGTTATTCAAGACATTATTATTTAGATGGGTATAATAATGATGTGTAATTCATTTAATTAATAAATATAACTTGATAATGATTATTTTTATATGATATACCACCCAATTATATATGATTTTAATATCAAAAGAATGATATTATCACTCGTGCGTACGTACGGACTACCGTCTCCACCGACGTGATGAGATTAATTCCCCATCATATCTATACAAGTCTAATTCTCATTTTATGATTAAAAATAATTTTTAATGACTTAATATAATTCTTTATATGAATAAGATACAACCTATCCATAACAAACACGACTTATGTTACAAAACATATAAGAGAAATGAGTAAGTTAACACCCGAAACAACGATATTTCTAAGATATTATTACCAAAGCAATGTTAAAAGGTCATATATGATATCATATTAATGTATATGATTCTTGTATAATTAAATAAAAATTATTTCCACATTAGGCAGGAGGCTAACCTTCCCTCGACCATGTAAAATGTACAATATAAGGGGTTTCTTATCTCACTTTTAATTCCGTGATATTTCCATTGTTCACCACTTATTTATTGCATGTGTTGTGTGTACTGCCCATGATTGTATTCATTGTGTAATATACTTTAATTTGTGAATATATACATCATCATTGTATGATCCTTCTTCCATGGGTTTATGTTTATTATATTACCAAATCGATAAGGGAATTGGAAATTTCAATTTCCATTCATTCAGCTTTACGCATACTTCATTGATTATTTTACTCCAAGATTATGTGTGGAATCACTATTCATTTTCTTATGTCATAATTTCCACTCCCCTTTCTATGTATATACTTTTGATACACATAATCACTCTATTTATAATTTCTCAAGTCATGGATATGAATTTGATAAGTGTAATTTTTAACTCATTCTCCATTTTTTGAGTTAAATATCCAATTCATTGGTGTTGTCTTTACAAGAATATGTGTGAATGTCCTCTAATTTATTTACAATGAATATCCAATCATATTGAGTGTATTATATTTGTCACACGTTATTATTTCATTGATTTATCCATAACTTAAGGATACTATCTTTATAAGAGATTTCATCTCAATTTACATTCCATTGAGACTTCCTTGTTGTTATATGCCAATTAACTTTTATATGGTGTATATAATGTACTATGACATAGTATATCATGAATCACTTTATTCTCATGATATTAAAATGTTTTTATTACCTCAATTATTTGTATTCAAGTTTCTCTTTTTTTTTGGAAACTCTAACGAAAATATCATTTTAAATGTTTTAAAGATTTATTATTCCAAATATTTCTCATTAATGTCCATGTTTTAAAAATAGTTTTAAGGATTTATTTATATGGACATTAATGTTTTAAAATCAAAATTCCTTTTAAAATTTTCAAATTAGTATGGGACACTTTGTTTGAAAAATTTATTTTTAAATGGATTCTTGACAAATAGTGTGACTTTTAAATGATTTCATGAAAAATGGGGATATTTCTCTCTAATAGTTTTGATGATTATTTTCATCCATGTCAATATCCTTCATTATTTTTGATTGAGGTTAATCTGATACAGTAAAATCTTTTATATTTTATCAAATGAGTTATGTTTGACTGTGGATGTGCTATTTTTATACCATTCATGGTTTGTGGATAAAGTATTGACATTTTGTATTCTAGTTTTAATACGAATGTTTATGTTATGTTTAAAAATTTTCATATGAGGAATGCATTGGACATAGTAAGTGATGGGTGGAGCCTGCTATAGCTCCTCGATGCATCGGTAGGTCTCAATAGATAAACTAGTGTCTTGGCATGAGGCCTTGAAAAAATATTATTTGTAGTCTTAGCACGAGACCATGGCTACGTGGCTATGATAGTATGGCATTATGAAAGTGGTTATTGATATTGCATGTGATTATTCGACTAGTAGAATATCCATGTGAATAAGTATATGGAATTATTTCATTTTATCTTTGCCATATTATGATGAAGTTCAAGTTTAAAAGAATTTTGTTTTAGTTATACATTTCCTTAAATGTTTGTGCTTATCTATGAAAGTTTCAGCTATATTGTTATCCTTACTGAGAATATAAGATCACCCCTTTCAATGTTTTTATTTTTCCCAGGATGTGAATAAGTAATTTATGAATGACCTGTAGGGATAGTATGAGGGGATATGAAGACAAGATGTTGTTGTATTTTTTTTACTTTATGATGTAATGTAAGACTTTTGAATATATCTAGTGTTTCCAAGACTACTAAACTAATCGGTCTTTCGAGACATGATTCCCAGTAATCATGCCAATGTATTAAAATAATGCACCGACTCTGGGTAACTAGGGTCGGGGCATTACAATTGCTATCAGAGGAAGTTTTGTAAAAACATTGGAATCTAGATTTAGATAAACTCTAATTAGAGAACATAGCCCTAAGAAAGACTTTGAGGATTAGTGTAGATGAAATTCCTAGAATTTTGTTATGGTATAGATTTTGTGAGTTTCCCAAGCAATACATCTATGTCTGGATATGAGCAGGTAGAGGCGGCTCTGGCACAGATGTACCTAGGGGTAAAACCTGAAAACACAGCTTTGAGCTAGACTCGAACGGGAACTGGTGCACGACAATAGGCCTTGCTGCACTCTTGGTTACGACACTCCCAGGGGATATTCTTAGGATAATTTACATTTTATTTACAAAATTATTTGAAGTATTATGGGAGTAAATTACCTTGGTTAATCCTAATGTGTTTGAAATTGAGAGTATGGTGACAAGATATTCTATAAATGATTTTATAATAACTATTACTCACACAATGCTTTCTGGTTTTAGTCAATGGCTGGATTCCAAGGAAGTCATAGTGACTTTGAGAATGATGTAAAATGTGGGAACGGTGGTGGCAATGAGCAAAAAAATGGAATTTTGATAGGCGTAAAAGATATCGTCTTCATACCAAATAAAATTTTCAAAAATATTATCAATAATATATATATTAACAAATTCCCGGACTCAACAAAGAAGAGAAAGGTGATGACTGATAAGATCTCCAGCAGTGGAGACCATGGAGAATAGAATCCTCAATTTCCATCATGCAGGAAATGTGGAAGGAGACACCCATGAAAGTGTCTCAATGAAACAAAGAAATTCTTTACGTGTGGAAAGGAAGGACATAATGTGAAGAATTGCCGATGAAAAATGAAGAGTATTATGGAAGAAAATATAAATGGTCCGAAGATTCCAATTACGGTCATTTGTCGTAAATGTAAGGTACCTTGGAATCACCCAAGTTAATGCCCTATTCTATAGGATAACCTCTTGGTCAAGAAAGAACCTATGTGGAAATAAATGGATGCTAAAATATTTAAAGGTATTAGTGCTCCTTGTTGTTGAGATTACTTTGGGTGAATTTTCTCTTATATGTGTAACCCTGCAATTTATCATGTGAGAATGATATTTGAGGAAGAATTGTCCTTTCCCTTGTGGATATAGTTATTAATAACCATTTGATTTTATATGATCATTGGGTTTGAGGAAATTACAAGTTATTTTATTTTGTGATGAAAATTCAAGGTATGAGATATCATTTGTGGTTAAATTATGTTATGGTTATTTTGAGGAATTTATCACATTTTGGTAATGTAATAAAATATAGTTTTTGAAAAAGGACAACATGTAGACCGTGTGACAAACCGCCGCGTCAGACAAAGCTATGGGAATCGAACCCACAAAAAAAGTGCGATAGGGATTTATCACCTACCACTGGACTACGTGTTGTCCATGGTCAGTGTGACTAATTATTTTTAGTTAAATGATTTTATTGATCAGTAATACATTGATTTGGGATCTTATGTCTTATCAAGTGAATACCCTTAGTATAGGAAAATAATTTTGTGATTAAGTGATAAATGTTATTTTAGAAGAGGTTTTCTTTTTTGGGAACACTATATGCCCAAGGAAAATAGAATACTATGGTATTTCATTTGAGGAGTAATGGTGGATTTTTATATATGTTTTTATTGTGGATTTATAGTGATTTGGATTATTTATGGAAATGATTAACCTATTATAGAGAATATGTGATTGGGTTAATTACTTTTAAGTATGTGACTTTAAGAGCAGTTGATGTCATTTGGAGATACAATTTAATGTGGAAGACTACATAACCAAATTCTTCTAAGGTTTTGGTTTCAATATTAGTTTGGATTATATTGAATGATTTTAAGGACAATTGTTTATTGAATGGTATTTATTAATCTTTGGGGTATTGTTGGTTTAATTTTAGAAATTAAGATTAGTGTTTCTTTCTCTAATGGAATATCATTTTGGGGGATCATCAGATCATATACTGACAATTTAGGTTTTGATTAATCTCTAAAGACAAGGTAAATATATATTTTATCCTTCATGAATCATGTGATTCTATAAGAAGTTTATTCTATCTCTTCTAGTGTGACCAAGTCTTCTTGAATACACATTGTTTAAAAATGGGTTGGTAGTAAGAATTTATTAAAGAATGAAACATTACTCAAAAAGTATGTATATCTCTTTATGTTCTTAGTCAATCTCAGAAATTAATTCCTCATCTTTATGTAATGTAAATTAAAAAAAATGTTGTCCATTTACTTTTCCTACTAGGAAACTAATGACCATTTGTCCCATCACAAGTTTGTGGTTTTCTTATGGTTAAATTTTTCTTGATCATTTTCTCTATCCCTCCCCATCAGAACTTGACACTTAGTTTATCATCCATATCCATGTATTTCTACATGGAATCCTAGTATAGGTTATCTCGGGTGACCTTTTTACTTCTCTTTCTTTATTTTAAAGTGATTGTTTTATTGACTCTTTATCCGATGTGGGACTTTCCATTATATTCCCAAGACCAATTTTAAAAATTTTGAGGACACAATTTATTGAAGGATAGGATAATGTAACACCCCAAGCTTCCACGGTGTGTTTCCCTTTGAATAATGCAATAGCTTGCATTGTACGCAATTTCGAGACTCTAACACACCATGACCAATCAAACTAGCTATTATGAATAGTAATACCCACTTTTTGAAATTTTATAGATTTTATCTTTCAAAATGGACTTCATTTTTGGATTCATAATATCGAAATTAGCCTAGGTTGAATTTTTGGTATTTTTATGAAATCTTTCAATTTTTGATGAATAGTGAAAAACACTAAGTTATTGGTTAAAACTGAATTTTTATTTAAATAATTATTAATTTTACATAAATTTAATTAAGGTCAATATAGATACATAATAACAATATATGTTCAATGTAATTAATTGTAGTTACTTTAGAATAATTTTAGATATATAAAAATCTTATTGAACTTTTCACCGTCCTTTACCCATCTCCTAGGAGAATTTTCAAATTCACATAAAACATAATTTTACCGCTTCTATGAGTGGAATTTAGAAACTGCAGGAGACACGGTTAATATCATGGAGTAAAATGTGATTCAATGAGATGAAAATAATTTTTGGTGAATAGTAACTTTTTACTTTTATTTACCACGGTAAAAAGTAAATAGGGTAATTAAGAGTAAAAATGATATTATTATTACACTAACAAATGTCCTAATTCTATTGTCTAAGTATAATTCGACCAAAATAAACCTTAAGAATAAAATATGAACCTCTTTGGTCCACTTGGATTAGATTAGGACATTTATTATTATTTAATTCAAAGAAGAGTGAAAAGAGTTAAAATCAAAGTTTAATAACTAAAACACTTTTAATATAACGTTATACATAAGATAAATTTGATTATAAATATTCATTATAAAGCTAAAGAGATTTCGTACATAATTATTGGTTATTTATAATTTTTAGACAATTAATAGTTTAATTTATTTATGACATAAAGGTGATGCAGTAATAACCTAATTAATGAAATATTAAAATAATTGATATTATAAATATCAAAATAAATGTAATTTGAGACTTTTTATGAATTCCAATAATTAAATAGGTTAATATAACATATTTTTGTTGGTTAGATCAATTTTTTTTTGAAGTAATAATGCTGTTATAAATTTAGAAAAAAACCCCAAATAGTGTCAAAATTGACATAAAAGAGTTTTTAAATCAAATATTATATTATTAATTCATATTCTATTCCTAAAAATATATGGTTCGGCCAAAGGACTTATATCATGATAGGTGTATCATTAATGGACCACTAGGGGTCTCTTGGGTGTATATAGTAAGTATAGTAATTATATAATATAAAAATACAAATTGACATGGTAAATGTTAATCTAATTAACTAAGAGTTAATACTAATAGATATGGTTAATATACTGACCCAAACCTGGCTAAAATATATTGGTTTAAAGGATTTAAACCCAAACCCACCTTAACCTCTAAATAATCCAATTTGGAGCCATTAGAAACCGAATATGAATTTATTATAAAATATTATTTCTAGCTTTTCCTAAGGTGCCCGTCTCCCCTCTTATAAATGGGTACTCCCCCTTTTCTCAAATTAATACCATCAATGCCTCTTGGTTCGGCCAACCACTACCCAAATACTCTCTCAACTTCTCTCACTTCGACCTAGAGGCCATTGTTTGATCAGAAATCTAACCTATGATCCCTTTTGATCAAATCAAAAGGAAGAACCCGAAGAAGAGGTAACATTTTTCACCACCCTCTTTCAAGTTCCTTTCTTCTTCAAATTATTCTTTCTTTGGTATTTCCATTCTAAAATAATAACACAAGTATATTCAATATACTGTGATGTTATTATAAATATGGTACAACCATATTCAGTATTTTATCCATCCTTTGAATGACATGTCACCATACGTGCGTACGTACGACTTACCGTCTCCACGTCGTGGTGTAATTGTTATTCAAAACATTATTATTTATATGGGTATAATAATGATGTGTAATTCATTTAAATAATAAATATAACATGATAATGATTCTATAAATATGATATACCATCCAATGATTTTAATATGAAAATAATTATATTATCGCTCGTGCGTACGTACGGACTACCGTCTCCACGAACGCGATGAGATTCATCCCCCATAGTATCCATACAAGTCTAATTATCATTTTATGATTAAAAATAATTTTTAAGGACATAATATAATTATGTATATGAATACTATACAACCTATCCATAACAAACATGACTTCTGTAACAAAACATATAAAATAAAACGAGTAAGTTAACACCCGAAACGACGATAATACTAACATATTATTAACAAAGCAATGTTAAAAAATCATATATGATATCACATTAATGTATATGATTCGTGTATAATTCAATAACAATTATTTCAACAGTATACATGATTCTAACCTACTCTCGACCGAGGAAAAAGTACAATGTTAGGGGTTTCTTATGTCACTTTTAATCCCGTGAGATTTCCATTGTTCACCACTTATTTATTGCATGTGGTGTGTTTACCGCACATGATTGTATTCATTGTGTAATATACATTAATTTGTGGATATATACATCATCATTGTAGGATCCTTATTTCATGGGTGTATGTTTAGTATGTTACTAAATCGATATGGGAATTTGAAATTTCAATTTCTATTCATTCAGCTTTACGCATACTTCATTGATTATTTTACTCCAAGATTATGTGTGCAATAACTATTCATTTGCTTATGTCATAATTTCCACTCCCCTTTCTGTGGATATAGTTTTTTTAAACATAATCACTCCATTTATAATTTCTCAAGTAATCGATACGAATTTTATAAGAGTAATTTTTAACTCATTCTCCATTTGTTGAGATAAGTATCCAATTCATGGGTGTTGTCATTACAATAATATGTGTGAATGTCCTCTGATTTATTTACACATAATATCCAATCATATTGAGTGTATTATATTTTTCACACTTGATTATTTCCTTGATTTATCCTTAACTTAAGGATATGGTCTTTATAAGAGATTTCATCTCAATTTACATTCCATTGAGACTTCCTCGTCATTATACGCCAATTCACTTTTATATGTTGTATATAATGTACTTTGAAAAAGTATATCATGAATCACTTTATTCTCAGGATATTACAAAGTTTTTATTACCTCAATTATTTGTATTCATGTGTCTCTCTTTTGGTTAGTAACTCTAACTAAAATATCATTTTAAATGTTTTAAAGATTTATTATTCCAAATATTTCTCATTAATGTCCACATTTTAAAAATAGTTTCAAGGAATTATTTATATGGATATTAAAGTTTTAAAATAAAAATTCCTTTTAAATTTTTCAAATTTTTATGGGACACTTTGATTCAAAAATCTATTTTTAAATGGCTTCTTAACAAATAGTGTGACTTTTAAATGATTTCAAGAAAAAGGGGGATATTTCGCTCTAATAGTTTTGATGATTATTTTCATCTATGTCAATATCGTTCATTATTCTTTATTAAGGTTAATCTGATACAATACAATCTTATATATTGTATCGAATGAGTTATGTTTTATTGTGGATGTTCTATTTTAAAACAATTCATGGTTTGTGGATAAAAAATTTACATTTCGTATACTAGTTTTAATACGAATGTTTATGTTATGTTTCAAACATTTCATATGAGGACTGAATTGGACTTAGTATGTGATCGGTGGAGCCTGTTATAGCTCCTCGATGCATCAGTAGGTCTAATGAGAAAACTAGTGTCTTAGCATGAGTCCTTGACAAAATCTTATTTGTAGTCTTGGCATGAGGCCTTGGCTACGTGGTTATGATAGTCTGGCATTATGCATTCCATCATTATGAAAGTGGTTATTGATATTGCATGTGATTATTCGACTAGTAGAATATCCATGTGAATAATTAAATGGCATTATTTCATTTTATCTTTTCCATATTATAATGAAGTTCAAGTTTAAAAGGATTTTGTTTAATTATACATTTCCTTAAATGTTTATGCTTATTTATGAAAGTTTCCGCTATATTTTTATCCTTACTGAGCATCTGAGCTAACCCCTTTCAATGTTTCTATTTTTCTCAGGATGTGAAGAAATAATTTATGAATGACCAGCAGGGATAGTATGAGGGGATATGAAGACAAGATGTTGTTGTAGTTTTTTTACTTTATGATGTAATGTATGAATTATGAATATATCTAGTGTTTCCAAGACTACTAATCTAATCGGTCTTTCGAGACATGATTCCTTGTAATCATGCCAATGTATTAAAATAATTCACCGACTCTGGGTAACTGGGGTTGGGGTGTTACAGGTATTTTTCTGAAAAATTTTAATTTTTGAAGAATAATGAAAAACACTAAGTTATAGTTTAAAAAAAAATTATTTAAAAAATTATTTATTTTATTTAAATTTAGTTAATGTCAAAATAGATACATAATACCTATATAAGTTCAATTTAATTAATTGGAGTTAGTTTACAATATCTTTAGATATATAAAAACATTATTGAACTTTTCACCGTCTTTTACCCACCTCCTAGGAGAATTTGGAAATTCACATAAATCATAATTTTACCGCTTTTGTGAGTGGAATTTCAAAAATCCAAGAGACACAGTTAATATGAAGTATTAAAATGTGGTTCAATGAGATGAAAATAATTTTTCGTGAATAGTAACTGTTTACTTTTATTTACCATGGTAAAAAGTAAATAGGGTAATTAAGAGTAAAAATGATATTATTATTACCCTAACACATTTCCTAATTCTATTGGATAAGTATAATTTGACCAAAAACAAACTTAGGAATAAAATATTAATCTCTTTGGTCCACTTGGGTTAGATTAAGTCACTTATTATTATTTAATTCAAAGAAGAGTTAAAAGAGTTAAAATAAATGTTTAATAATTAAAACATTTTTAATATTGGGTCATACATAAGATAAATTCAATTATAAATGATAATTATAAATCTGAAAATATTTCCTACATAATGGTATTTTATTTATAATTTTTATACATTAAATAATTTTATTTATTTATGACACAATGATGATGTAGTAATTACCTAATTAGTGAAATATTAAAATAATTGATATTATAAATACCCAGATAAATATAATTTGAGACTTTTGATGAATTCAAATAATTTTATTGGTAAATATGACATGTTAGGATTGATTAAATGATTTTTTTTCAAATTAATAAAGTTGTTAAGACTTTAACAAAATAAAAGTATTAAATAGTGTCAAAATTGACATAAAAGTGTTTTTAAAACAAATATTGTATTATTAATGGATATTATATTCTTAAAAATCTAACATTCGGAGAAAGGACTTATATCATGATAGGATTATTATTAATGGACCACTTGGGGGTCTCTTGGATGTATATAGTATGTTTATTAACTATATAATATAAAAATTAAAAGTGACATGGTAAATGTCAAACTAATTAACTAAGAGTTAAAACTAAAAGATAAGGTTAATGTAATGACCCAAACCTGTCTAAAATCTATTGGTTGAAATTATTTCGACCCATACCCACCTTATACTTTAAATAATCCATTTTGGAGCCACTATAAACCGAATATTAATTTATTATAAAAAAATACTTTAAGTTTTTCTTAAAGAGACCCTCCTCCCCCTTATAAAAGGGAACCACTTCTAACCAATTTCCCACACCTCTCAAGCCTTTTGGCTCGTACAAAAACGGACCAATTAAGCTCCCTATATCCCTATACTCATAATAGAAGCCTTACCATAGGCAGAAGGCACTTCAAGAGTACTTTTTTTGAAAACAAAGTGAGTTACCCACATTAAAGTTAACGATTTCTCATATATTCTTTTCTTTTATTTGACTTCTCCAACCCCTAAACTCTTATTATTATTTTATTTTGTAACAAAACCAGTATCCTAAACATACCAGGATATTGTTATGAGATGTGTTCAAACTACACTTACACACACCTCCATCTAATGGGAGAAGAACATAATGTTTATGTGGATGGGAACCAAACACCTCATGACACGATGATTGTTCAATTATCTCCTACCGCCTCTCACGGTGGCCTTTATGATGTCACTATAATTAAATATGTTATTAATGATATTTATTTTATATATAAGCTTCTTTAATTCCATTTCATATCATACAATTATTCATTTCACGTTTTATATATATACGATAATTTATTTGAGTAAGTGCGGACTAAAGCCCCCTTACAGTGATATGAATCATTCATACCATACATGGAACATATAAACTAAGGTGTTAATGAAATTAAGTTACATATATAATATATTATATTATATTGTAATAATAATATACCTATGTATCATTTGGTTTTGATTCCTTTTAAATGAAAAATGAAATGGAAGTAGCGTTTGTGCGTATGTACGGACTACCGTCTCCATGAACGTGATGAGATTCATTTCCCATCATATCCATTAAAGTATAATCTCATTGTATGATAAAAAATAATGTTTAAAGACTTGATATAATTATTTATATGAATAAGATACAACCTATCCAAAACAAAGACGTCTTATGTAACAAAACATATAAAAGAAAACGAGTAAGTTAACACTCGAAACGATGACAATACTAAAATATTATTAACAAGGAAATATTAAAAGATCATATATGATATCGTATTTAGGTATATGATTATTGTATAATTTAATAACAATGATTTAACTATTATACAGGAGGTTAACCTACCCTTGACCAAGGAAAAGTATAAGGTAAAGGTTTATTTCACAATCTCTTCATTATCTGAGGTTTTTTTTACGTAATTATCTACTAGGACCTCTTTATCTTCCACATACATGTTTCATAAAATTATATTTCAAAAAAATTTACTATTTAATAGACAATGGGTTAATTTCCTTTATACCCTTATGTGTTTTTAAAGGAATATATCTGTTGTTTTCCAAATAAGTTACTTTTTAACCTTTTCGACAAAATTAAGGTAAGATTGTCTTTTTTAACTTATATGGCGTGTGCTGATATTTTCTGCTGTTATAAACTCATCAAAGCTTCCCACACAATCTTATAGAAATATTTTTAATGTGATGTTTTATTTTTTAATTGTGTGACTTTTAAATGATTTCAAAATGAATATTTTAATAATTTGTGAAACGTACTCTTTATCAAGATCAGAATTTTAAATGTTTTAATGATTTATCTTATTAAATCTATTTAATTAATGTCCATGTTTTCAAAATGATTTTAAGGATTTATTTTATGGAAATGAATGTTTTGATCTGATATTTCTTTTCAAAAGTTTCAATGTGGTATGGGACACTTTGATTCAAAAATAACTTTTAAATTACTTCCTTAATAAATGTGTGACTTTTAAATGATTTCAAAAAAAGGGAGCTATTTCTCTCAAATAGTTTTGATTTCATCTATGTCAACATCCTTTGATGGATTTTATGCTTATTTGAAGTTGATTTATTATGATACAAAACTTTCATATTGTATTGAAGGTTTTGTGATATGTTTGATTGTGGATGTGTTATTTTTATACCATTCATGGTTTATGGAGAAATTATTGACATTTCGTATTCTAGTTTTAATATGAATGTAAACACCCGTAAAAATCAAGGGAATTTTTTTTTCAAATTTATTTGGGATTTTACAAGAACACAGTTTCTGAAGGCGCCTGATTCTGAGGCCCGGTGTGCCCGGAATCATTTTCTGAAGTTTGGCTCGGGTACGTTCAGTGAACGAACGAGCGGGTTTTTCTAACTTTTGAACCGGTGCTCGGAATCGAATTCTGAGGGCACCGATGGAATCACAGCGCCGGTATTTTCTTAGAAACGCCTCTTCCGGAGTTGCGTTTGCTTGGTTGTGGTTTTTAATTTTTGGGGTTTAAGTTAAGAAATAAAATAAAAGTTGTCTGACAATTTTATTTCATTTCAATTAAAGCCACTTAAAGACCACTTTAAGCTACTTAAGATGGGTTGAAGCGGATAGGGTGAAATTCAAAATATCCTACCCACTTGGTAAGATATTTGTGAGGTGGGACCCACATGAGCCCCACCGTTTCTTTTCTTCTTAAGTAACGCACCCGCACCCCCTATTAAACGAAGTAAACCGACATGTTTCCTTATTTTCTTAACGCCTCTATTTAATTGGGCAGTTATGTTTTACAATTAATTCTTTGAATTAATTGTTCGTTACTTACCTTTGTTTTTCAAATTCTTTAGTTGATAATAAAATAAGATGATGACTTATTTTATTATCTGGTTGTTGTGTTAACCTTTGGAGAATCTCTAAAGATCTTCATCCTCCTTCGCGAAGAACGCGAAGAACGCCGGCCTCCGACGAAGGGCGACGAAGAACGCCAAACCCCCCAGAGATCGACTACGTGACGCCGACGACTCTCCTTCCGCGACATTCTTCTGCGATGTTTTTTCTTCCGCATCAAATCTTCGATCAACCGTTCGAGATCGTCGACGCGACGCCTTTCCTCGATGACGCGACGCCCTTCCGCAACGCAACGACCCTCTTGTTCCGCGATGGTCAATTCCGCGAAGAACTCTCGTTCGACGACGTTGACGTAGGTTTTTTAATTGAGGATAATAATACCCTTTTTCCTCGGATGTTTTCTTTTTGAAAATAAAGAACGCAGATCAACTCAATATTAAGTTGATCCGCGGGAAGTTTGGTTATGGGATGAGTATTCTTGATTGCGGGAAATCGGTAGGGGTATTGTTTGTGAAAGAATAATTTTATTCCGTGGTTGTTTCCTTTCAAAACAATGAACCTGGATCAAAAGTAAAATTTTAATTTATTAAAATTGTATCTTGTTACGTTTTCATATGATAATTTATTTCTCCTGACTTTTATCATCTAACGCGGAGGGTGCGGGCCAAACAAACACGGCCCGACAACCCTCCATAGTTTTTCGTTGATGCACTGATTGGCGGCCGACGACAAAACATGCCGCAGGGACGATCCGTTGCTTTCGCAGTGAAGAACGGGACCTGGGAGGAGCTTCGGCGCAGACGGGAAGGAAATCGGACCACCGGAGCAACTCCGGCGGCGCCGGCGGCTGAAGGCGGCGGCGCCCCAGCGCGCCGCCACAGAAGGCCGCCGCGACTGAAGCCACGGCGGCGGTGGCCAGTAGACCCACGGCCACGCGGGTCCGGCACGCACTGGACGCGGCAAAACCGCGTCCGCTGAATTTCAGCGCGGCCCCACGGGGGCCGCGACACTTTCATCCCTCGGGGGCAGCACCCCGCGGCTCCCTCGCTCGGCCGCTCGGCCGAGCCGAGCCAGGCCAACCTGACCGGTCGGGCCGGGTCGGTCCGGGCCCAGACCCCCCGTCTTCGGACCGTTTTCAGTCTTTTACCCGTATCTTGAGCTACGGGTCTCCGAAGATGCGCCGTCAGCGGCAACACAATCATTTGATCGAGACGGTCGTTTCGGTATATGACACTCAAGGTTTCGGAGAACTTTCGGTTCGGCCGGGTTCGTTCGTACACGAAACCAACCGGGCCCTCGGAGCGGAAACGCTCGTAACTTGAGTTCCGGACGTCTGAATGACGTGTCGTCGACTTTGTTGAATTCCTCTTAGTGAGACGGATCTTTTGGCTTACTCCGCTCGAGGTTTGGATGCCGTCAAAAGTGCGGTCGGGTTGGTTCGCTCATTAAACCAACCGGGCCCCTAGAACGAAAAAGACAATAACTCACAGATCGGGCATCCGATTGACACGCCGTCTATCTCGTTGTTTTCCTCTTGATGAGATGGAACTTTTGGCATACTTCGCCCAAGTTTTGGTTGCTGTTGGATAGTGGCCGGGTTGGATTGTACCCGAAATCCAACAGGGCCCCTAGAACGGAAAAGCTGATATCATTCAGACCAGACGTCCGTTTGACGAACCGTTAGCGGCGTTGGTGATCACGTTGAGAAAAGGTCCCTATGAGTATACCCTATGAGTGTTCGGGGTATAGTTGAGTTATGGCCGGATTGGTTCGCACACAAAACCAACCGGGCCCCGGGGACGAAAAGGCTAGTAACTCACAGACCGGACGTCCGATTGACGTGCCGACTGTTGCGTTGAGACCCCTATGATGAGGCGGTCCTTTGAGATACTTCTTCGTGGGACTTGGGATTCATGTAGTATCGACCTATAGCTCGTGGAGCGGACCCTCCCGAAGACGACCGTACGGAGTACGGAGATCGTGTAGCCGGCTGAAACCTGACGACTGCTTGACCGACTCGAATTGGAGTGAGTCGACTAGCCCAGTGGACGGAGTGCCCAGTATTTGGTGACAGACCCACGGTGCACGGAGCACCCGGTAGTTGGCCGCAGACCCGTGGTACTCAACAGGAGGAGTACCTCTGTAGGCTATTAGGGGAAGCGCCCGGTATTAGGCGACAGAACCTCAGCGGACGGAGCGCCCGGTAGTTGGCCGCAGACCCGCAATACTCGACAGGAGGAGTACCTCAGCAGTCTTAGGTTAGGGAGTAGTACCTATGAGTCATGACAGGTCCACTGTACACTTCAGAGAGGGAGCTCTTCAGCAGTTACGGTTTCGTTGATGAAAATCCTGGTTTGAGCTGAGACTTTTGACCTTTGTGTTTACCTCATGATTGAGATGGGTCACTTGATAACTTAGGTTTATGTATGGGCATATACCTGGGTAGTGGATATCCGTTGATTTCATGATCCTTGTATTTCATCATGATTGAGATGGGTTACTTGATAACTTAGGTATATGTATGGGCATATACCTAATTAGAGGTTATCTGTTGGGATATTCTTTGTGGTTATCCTTGTTGGTTTTAATGAGACCTTGAGGGTCTCTGGGTCCCTACTGAGTATCGTTATACTCACCCCTGCACGGGCTATGCCCGCACCTCGTTGTTTTGGTTGCAGACGACGGGCAGTGCTGACAGAGGCCGAGTGTTCGAGGACTGGACGTACCCGGAGGTGGACTACACGACGAGTCAGTACCCGGAGGTGGACTACACGACGTGTCAGTATCTGGAGGAGGACTTCATGGTGAGACGACACACATATGAGGTTGATGGGTGAGAGCGTTGAGGAGGCCATCTGTACCTACCCTTCAGGTAGGATCCGAGGAGGATGACCCAGGAGCTGCTTCCTTCTTCCAGCTGTTTGCCTTTTTCTGTTGTACTTTCGTTTAGTTGTAGCTGCACTTTCAGTTGAGTTTGTATTCTAGCCCATTTACTTTTCAGCACTTTCTTTTGTACTTAGTGTTTTGCTTCCTCTTGTACTCTGTGGTGTTTTGTTTACTTTTATAAAGGCAATGCCTTCCCAATTATCGGGATTTACACATTTGGTGCTTGTCGCCAGCCCCTGGCCTATGGAAGGCGGGCTTGGGGTAGTCACGACACTGGCCCTGAGGACGGTTTGTGACAAATTGGTATCAGAGGAGTTCGATTATACCGTAGAACTTGGGACTCTGATCTTTTTTCCCTTTCTGTGAAGCAATAGTGTTAAAAGTACCGAGTGTGGTTTTCAGTTCAGGGAGTCTAGTGTTGGTGCGGGCGGCCGACGTATCCATACACCAGGACCCTGACAACCGATTTCCGACTCTATGCACGAAAACACTGATTGCGTGTGTGTTTCCAGAAGTTTTTAAATGCCAGCTCAATCTAGTTCAGCTCACTAGGTATAATCGTTTGACCATGTCACGTTGTTTCTTTCAGGATGCCTTTTCACGGACCACCAGCTAGAGCCCAGTGGTACGTGCGTACTGACAGCTTGCCGAGCGATGAGGCTTCGGTACAGGGCCCTCGTGCAGTTGAGGCACCAGCGGAGGCACCAACAGTACTACCATACGTTGTGCCACCGATGCCACCAGCCCCAGCAGTAGGCGACACACGCCACTTGAGCGCTCTGCACGAGTTCCAGTTCCAGAGACCACCCAGGTTCTGGGGAGAGACGGACCCGCAGGCGGTTGAGGATTGGCTAGAGGCTGTGGTGAGAGTCTTCAGGCTAGTGGGGACGCCGGTAGACCTCATGGTGATATTTTCTTCCGGCCTTCTTCTGGCAGCAGCAGGCAGGTGGTGGAGCCACTTGTTCCAATTTTGCTACGGTATGGCCTTCACATGGGAAGAATTCGAGACCTTCTTCAGGGTGGAGTTTGTGCCAGTAGCTCTACACCCCGAGCGTGTACAGGAGATTCTGCCTTTGCCGCAGGGTTTTCGATCAGTAGCCGAGTCATCTGTGGGCAGTAGACAGATGATGCAGAGGTCCAAGAGGACTAGAGCCAGCCGTACGAGGAGTAGGAAGTGTTATGAATGCGGTGGAAAGGGTCACCTGGCATGTGACTGTCCGACTCCTCGTACAGTTGATCCACAGGCTTTGGAGGGGCCACCGAGGCAGAAGCAGCGGTGGGTGCTTGAGCAACATCCGAGCAGTGGACAAGGCAGTAGAGCTCCGGGAGCAGGTGGACAGGAGCGGAACTAGTGGATACATCCCTTGTACTCGAGTTCCATTTTGCTGTTGTATTCATGTCTTTGTACTATGAGTTGCAATAATAAAAAGACACTTATCTTTATGATGTTTTCTTTCCTGTCCTTTTTGTTTGGTTGATACTGAGTGGTCCTCGTTAAGACCATTGAGTTGACCCTCACTTTCGAGATTTCTAATGGAGGAGACCCAGTGGCCTTGCACTGATGCCGACAGTGTGACTCGACCCTTGGAGGCGAGAGTGACAGTTGGATCTCTTAGTAGTTACGTCGAGGCCTTACGACATCATCCATGGCATGAATGCATCCTTCATGTCAGGATTGACTGTATTAGGCAATGGGCATGGTTCATCCAGGGGGGATGAGACCAAGTTTCTCTTTTCGTCAAAGGAGAAATTTTAGCAGCTCTTCCGGATCGTAGGCAAAGAAGGTGCAGATCATCCAGGAGCGGATGAAGACTGCACAATGCAGTATGAAATAGAAAACCGGTGCCAGTCTTAGAGACTCGGGCGTGTTAAATGTTTCATGAAGAGGAAGCTTTAAAGAGAGATGAGTCTGCAAAGCAGCAGACGTGGAGGCAGAGCTAGGAGAGCATCATGAGGTGGTGTACATCATAACATTCTACAACCACCCTCCTTAGTTATCCCCGCCATGCTCAGGGAGCTGGAGGGTGGAGGAAGAGTGCGGCTGCATGCGGTCAAGGAGTGTGACCCAATGGCTCTAAAAATGATTCAAGGGACGGTCTGTGTCCACTACTAACTGCTGTAGTAACAGACGTCGATATGAATCATTCATCGCTTTCACAAATCTTATCCCAGACCTAGAGTTTCGGGTAAGCCGTAGACTTGACCCTCACGTTTGGATACCTCTAGAGTTTGAGGATGATGATAACGTCCTTATACGGGTCTCACCTCGACGAGGTTTACTGAGATGTGGATAAGGCGGCAAGTTATCTCTGAGGTTCAACGGACCTTTCTAGGTCCTCAGCTGGGTAGGCGGGGTGGTTTACCGCTTGACCCATCCACCTCAATTGCACCAGGTGCACTACGACTTCCACGTATCTCAACTGAGGAGATACGTGCTCGACCCTTCGAATTTCATCGATTATGAGGAGCAGTACGATGGCGATGGAGTGCCTTCCACAGAGGTTCCTGTGGGAATCGAGGATCGACAGGAGCAGATCCTTCGAGGAAGGCCTATTCCTCAGGTGCGCTTTCACGGGTAGTACAGGAACCTCTGAGTGAGCACACGGGAGTGGAAGGCTCAGATGCGTGCTCAGTACCGTTTCTGTATCCCTAGTTTATGTTAAAGCTTTACAAGGACGTAAAGCCCTGAGGTGGGAGTAATGTAAAGACCTGTAAATTTCAAGGAATTTTTTTTCTAATTTTCTTTGGGATTTTACAAGAACACAGTTCCTGACGGCGCCTGATTCTGAGGCCCGGTGTGCCCGGAATCAATTTCCGAAGTTTGGCACGGGTATGATCAGTGAACGAATGAGCGGGTTTTTCTAACTTTTGAACCGGTGCTCGGAATCGAATTCCGAGGGCACCGATTGAATCACAACGCCGGTATTTGCTTATAAACGCCTCTTCCGGAGTTGCGTTTACTCGGTTGTGTTTTTTAATTTTTGGGGTTTAAGTTAAGAAATAAAATAAAGTTGTACGACAATTTTATTTCATTTCACTTAAAGCCGCTTAAAGAAAACTTTAAGCTACTTAAGATGGGTTGAAGCGGATAGGGTGCAATTCAAAATATCCTACCCACTTGGTAGGCTATTTGTGAGGTGGGACCCACATGAGCCCCACCGTTTATTTTCTTCTTAAGTAACGCACCCACACCCCCCTATTAAACGAAGTCAACCGACGAGTTTCCTTATTTTATTAACGCCTCTATTTAATTGGGCAGTTATGTTTTACAATTAATTCTTTGAATTAATTGTTCGTTACTTACCTTTGTTTTTCAAATTCTTTAGTTGATAATAAAATAGGATGAGGACTTATTTTATTATCTGGTTGTTGTGTTAACCTTTGGAGAATCTCTAAAGATCTTCATCCTCCTTCGCGAAGAACGCGAAGAACGCCGGCCTCCGACGAAGGGCGACGAAGAATGACAAACCCCCCGGAGATCGACGACGTGATGCCTACGACTCTCCTCCCGCGATGTTCTTTTGCGACGTTCCTTCTTTCACAGCAAATCTTCGAACATCCATTCGAGATTGTCGACGCGACGCCTTTCCGCGATGACGCGACGCCCTTCCGCAACGCAACGATCCTCTTGTTCCGCGACGACCGATTCCGCAAAGAACTCTCGTTCGACGACGTTGAGGTAGGGTTTTTAATTGTGGATAATAATACCCTTTTTCCTCAGATGATTCCTTTTTGAAAATAAAGAACGCGGATCAACTCAATATTAAGTTGATCCGCGGGAAGCTGGGTTATGGTATGAGTATTCTTGATTGCGGGAAATCGGTAGGGGTTTTGTTTGTGAAAGAATAATTTTATTCCGTGGTTGTTTCCTTTCAAAACAATGACCCCGGATCAAAAGTACAATTTTAATTTATTAAAATTGTATCTTGTTACGTTTTCATATGATAATTTATTTCACCCGATTGTTATCATCTAACGCAGAGGGTGTGGGCCAAACAAACACGGCCCGACAACCCTCCGCAATACTTCGTTGATGCGCGGATTGGAGGGCGATGACAAAACATGCCGCAGGGAGGATCTGTTGCTTCCGCAGTGAAGAACGGGACCCAGGAGGAGCTTCGGCACAGATGGGAAGGAAATCGGACCACCGGAGCAACTCCGGTGGCCGCGGAAGCCACCGGCGGGGCGTGTCGCCGGTGCGGCGGCGCCGGCGGCCGGAGGCGGCGGCGCCCCGGCGCGTCGCCAGACAAGGCCGCCGCGGCGGAAGCCGCGGCGACGGCGGACAGCGGACCCACGACCACGCGGGTTCGGCACGCACAGGACGTGGCAAAACCGCATCCGCTGAATTTCAGCGCGGCCCGACGGGGGCCGCGACACTTTCATCCCGCGGGGGCAGCGCCCCGCGGCTCCCTCGCTCGGCCGCTCGGCCGAGCCGAGCTGGGCTGACCTGACCGGTCAGGTCGTGCACTGGCCGGTCCGGGCCGCGCCCAACCGGGTCCGACCCAGACCCGGGTCGGGTCAACCCTGTTCGGGTCGACCCAGGGGGGTCGGGCCGGGTTGGTCCGGGCCCAGACCCCCCGTCTTCGGACCGTTTTTGGTCTTTTACCCGTATCATGTGCTACGGGCCTCTGAACGATGCGTCGTTTGCGGAAACGCGATCCATGGATCGAGACAGTCGTTTCGGTATATTACACTCAAGGTTTCGGAGAACATTGGGTTCGGCCGGGTTGGTTCGTACATGAAACCAACTGGGACCTCGGAGCGGAAACACTCGTAACTTGAGTTCCGAACGTCCGAATGACGTGCCGTTGAATTTGTTGAATTCCTCCTAGTGAGAAGGATATTTTGGCTTACTCCGATAGAGGTTTGGATGCCGTCGTAGTGCGGTCGGGTTGGTTCGCTCACGAAACCAACCGGGCCCTTGGAACGAAAAAGCCAATAACTCACAGACTTGGCATCCGATTGACGCGCCGTATATCTCATTGTTTTCCTCTTGATGAGACGGAACTTTTGGCATACTTCGCCCGAGTTTGGGTTGCTGGTGGATAGTGGCTGGGTTGGATTGTACCCGAAATTCAACCGGGCCCCTGGAACGAAAAAGCTGATATAATTCAAACCAGACGTCCGTTTGACGAACCGTTAGCAACGTTGGTGATCACGTTGAGAAACGGTCCCTATGAGTATACCCTATGAGTGTTCAGGGTATAGTTGAGTTACGGCCGGATTGGTTCGCACACAAAACCAACCGGGCCCTGGGGACGAAAAGGCTAGTAACTCACAGACCGGACGTCCGATTGACGCGCTGACTATTGCGTTGAGACCCCTATGACGAGGTGGTCCTTTGAGATACTTCTTCGTGGGACTTGTGAATCTTGGAGTATCAACCTGTAGCTCGTGGAGCGGACCCTCCCAGAGACGAGCGTACGGAGTACGGAGACCGTGTAGACGGCTGAAACCTGACGACTGCTTGACCGACATGACTTGGAGTGAGTCGACTAGCCCAGTGGACGGAGCGCCCGGTATTTGGCGACAGACCCACGGCGGACGGAGCACTCGGTAGTTGGCCGCAGACCCACGGTACTCGACAGGAGGAGTACCTCTGTAGGCTATTAGGGGAAGCGCTCGGTATTTGGCGATATACCCTCAGCGGGCGGAGCACCCAGTAGTTGGCCGCAGACCCACAATACTCGATAGGAGGAGTACCTCAGTAGTCTTAGGTTAGGGAGCAGTACCTCGGAGTCGTGACAGGACCACTGCACACTTCAGAGATGGAGCTCTTCAGCAGTTATGGTTTCTTTTATGAAAATCCTGGTTTGAGCTGAGAATTTTGACCTTTGTGTTTACCTCATGATTGAGATGGGTCACTTGATAACTTAGGTATATGTATGGGCATATACCTGGGTAGTGGATATTCGTTGATTTCATGATCCTTGTGTTTCCTCATGATTGAGATGGGTTACTTGATCACTTAGGTATATGTATGGGCATATACATAAGTAGAGGTTATCTGTTGAGATCTTCTTTGTTGTTATCCTTGTTGGTTTTAGTGAGACCTTGAGGGTCTCGGGGTCCCTACTGAGTATCGTTATACTCACCCCTGCACGGGCTATGCCCGCACCTCTTTGTGTTGGTTGCAGATGACAGGCAGTGCAGACAGAGGCCGAGTGTTCGAGGACTTAACGGTACCCGGAGGTGGACTACATGACGAGTCAGTACCCGGAGGTGGACTACACGACGTGTCAGTATCTGGAGGAGGACTTCACGGAGAGACGACACACGGAAGAGGTTGACGGGTGAGAGCGTTGAGGAGGATATCTGTACCTACCCTTCAGGTAGGATCCGAGGAGGACGACCCAGGAGCTTCTTCCTTCTTCCAGCTGTTTGCCTTTTTCTGTTGTACTTTTGTTTAGTTGTAGCTGCACTTTCAGTTGGGTTTGTATTCTGTCCCATTTACTTTTCAGCACTTTCTTTTGTACATAGTGTTTTGCTTCCGCTTGTACTCTGTGGTGTTTTGTTTACTTTTATAAAGGCAATGCCTTCCAAGTTATCGGGATTTACGCCTTTGGTGCTAGTCGCCAGCCCCTGGCCTATGGAAGGCGGGCTTGGGGTAGTCACGGCACGGGCCCCGAAGATGGGTCGTGACAATGAATGTTTATGTTATGTTTAAACCTGTTCATATGAGGAATTCATTGGTCTTAATAAGTGACGGGTGGAGCCCACTATAGCTACTCGATGCATCGGTAGGTCTCATTAGACAAACTAGTGTCTTGGCACGAGGCCTAGGAAAATCTTATTTATAGTCTTGGCACGAGGCCTGGGCTACGTGGTTATGATAGTATGACATTATGCATTCCATCATTATGAAAGCGGTTATAGATATTGCATGTGATTATTCGACTAATAGATTATCCCTGTGAATTAGTAAATGGAATTATTTCATTTTATTTATGCCATATTATGCTGATGATCAAGTTTAAAATTATTTTGTTTTAGTTATACATTTCGTTTAATGTTTATTCTTATTTATTAAAGTTTCCACTATATTGTTATCCTTACTGAGCATCTGAGCTCACCCCTTTCTATGTTTTATTTTTCCCAGGATTCCAAGAAGTGTATTGTGATTGATATGCAGGGTTAAACCAAGGGAATAATGGCATTCATAAATGATTATTTAGGTTGTTTTTTATGTTATAAAGTGTAATGTAACATTAATGTATGTAATCTGTTTTCCAAGACTGCTAAATTGATCGGTCCTTCGGGACTTGGTTCCTCGTAATCATGCCAATGTATTAAAATAATGCACCGACTCTGGGTAACTGGGGTTGGGGCGTAACATCTTCAGTGATATCACCCCTAACATTCTCATGTGATCGATGTGGATGATGTTGATCTTGAGATAGATGAATCTTTTGAGGAGCATCAGAAACAAGTGTTGGATCATAGTGAGAAAGTGTTGTGGGGAACAACCACACCAATAGTCATTCATTGGGATAACATGGTTGTGTTCTGGAGAAAATATGAGAGATAGAAACATATTTGAGTGCTCAGTGGCCCAATATTTTTTATTCAGAATCTTAAGTATTCTTGGGAGTACTACTCAAGCATAAGCTATTATAAGGTGGGGAGATGGTAAGATCATGACCTTTTCCAGAAATGTCTCAAGATAGTTTTAGGTACTCTATCGACTAGTTTTTATTTTTTTAGTTTTACAATTGAAATTTTATGAGAGAATTTTTAGAATTTTTGATGGAAGATAGATAGTTCATGGTTAGCATAAGGTTTTCCCAAACTGCATACCCATCCTAGAAAATAGTGTGAACGAAAACTGAGGGAATTCACAGGGTTGTCCTATAGTTTAAAAAAATGTGATCCCCATTAGGAGAACCTGTGTGACACAACTAGGTTATGTTCATGATTAGGCTACATGGTTAGGGGAAACCAAGCACCTCAAGAAACAAACCATGCATATAGGATTTTCAACCCTTGAAAATTATTAAACAAATTATAGAGCCGTCATTTTATATGCATAAACCACTAGATCAAGACTAAAATGTTTCCTCCATTTTTTAGGGCTTGAAGTTGGATTCCAAGATCTTTTAAACTCTGTTCTTGTAGAATCAAAGATCTTTTGATAGATCTGCACCTCTCAGGATAGGTGGTTTATTCCCAATTATATCTCCCTCTCTCCTGTTCATCTTTCCAGATAAAAGATGGATGTTTTATACACTACTAGTATTATATCTAGATATAGGTTTGATAGATCTTGATCTGTTTGATCATGTTTGTTAGATTTCATTCAAGATCTCATTCTTCATTATGGGTTGGACCTTTCTGTTTCAATTTGGGGAATTTCAGTTCGGTGATTTTTCATCAATGATTTGAGCTATGTGGTTTATTATTCTGATCACAATGTCCTAATTTCAATTACATGTGTGTAATTTTAGAATTTCTATTAGATGATTAACACTTCAATTATCCCAAATTGAATTAATTAATTAAGGGATTGTGAATTTATATTGATTATCTATTGAATTAATTAATGGGATATTGAGTTTATTGAATTGTATTAATTAATTATTGAAATAATTAATGGGAATTGTTGGGATTATGCAATTGATTAAATTGGAATAATTTATTGATGAATTAATTATGTGTATATTTTATATTTTTGAACTGGATAAATTAATTATTGAATTAATAAATGGGAGTTTTTTTATTATGTAATTGACTCAATTAGAATAATTAATTTTTGAATCAATTATGGGGATATTGAGATTGTTGAATTGGATTAATTAATGGTTGATATAATCTATGGGAACTGTTGTGGTTATGAAATTCATGGAAGTGGAATAATCAATTATTTAATTATTTAATTTGAATAGTTATGATTATGAAGTTTATTGAATTGGATTTATTAAGTTTTATAATTAATTAATAGATTTTTAGGTTGTAGAAAGTGATAAGAAGTTAAATGTTGAATAGCTCTGAAAGATGTAATATATTTGATATAGATGTGATTGTGATATTCATATGTGGGACATGGTCAACTACATCAAAACCCATAGTGATAAATGTGTGTGGGACATAGACAGGGGCTTCAAATGCCCCAATTGTGAAATTTTTTGATAAATGTGTTGTGGGTCATAGATTGTTGCCAAAAATACCCATGAGGTATGAGGAATGGTGAACAAGACCCAAAATTTTGGCATTAGACCATGGGTCCAATTGGCTATGATAGTGAATTGATAATAAATTGATAATGAAATTCCATGTGTGATAAGGAATAGTTAATTGGATTTGTGATAAGGGTCAAATTCCATCATGGGACGAAGTAGGTATTGATTGGTTAAGGTGTCCTTGGGAACCTGAGGGAGTTATGTGGTTAAATAAAGAGTAGTTGAATAAATATAAATGATTTAGTTTAGTTCTTGTAATTTATTATTTTTACAACTACATACACTATTTTATTGGATATTATTTTTGATATAGTTGGTGCTGGTTTACTAAGTCATACTCACACCCTACATGGGCTACCTGATCAGTTCCCAAATAGATTTCATGGTTTAAGTATATGTTAAAGGGATGGTCCCTATGTTTCATGGCTGTGTTAGAATGGAGCATGGTTGAGGGAACTGGACTTCGTGTCTGGACCTTCTTGGGAGTTTTCAGTGCCTTTTTTTATTTTTGGTTTCTCCATATTGACACATGTCACGTACTTGGATGGACATATTTTCTTTTTTTTTTATTTTGGATATTGTATTCTCTAACATTATTCATCATGTGATACTAGTTTTACTAGTTATTGGTTATATCACTTGATTATTATTCATTATGATTGCTATTGTGCTACTATGATAAAGAGGTTATAGTCTCCCCATGATTGATATTAGTCCCTCGCTGCTAGTCTGTAGCCTCTAACATACAAGGAGATGAAACTCAGGTCATGTGACTGACCGATTCAGAGTATCTATGTGTGGATCCCATGTTGGGACATTACAATTCTACCCCTTCTCTACCCAATTTCTCAAATCCTATATTCCTAAACTTTGATATATCTTAGGACTGCGAGGGGAATATGACACACATGATGTTATTTTGCGTTCCCATGATTGGAATCAATGTGTAGAAAGTAGAATCAATTATTATATGCTTCAGGAAAATTCTATATGTTCCAACATTTGTGTTGTATAGAAATATACTAGTTATATCATTTACATGATAGGAATTCCATCACTAGAAATCTCTATACTAATTAATCTATAGGTTGAGAAAGATAATTGTTCTTAACATCACTAGATAAAAAAACATGACAATGAAAGAGTCTCATACTTCATTTCTATGTGTAAGGGTAATACCTGTTCCTTGAACATCTTACTCCCCCAAGAGGAGTTACTAGAAATATCTAAATAGAATATCTATGTTTAGTTAAAAATTACTCTAATTCCTATAAAATATAGAAGAATATTTCATGATCTTGTCGTAGTTCCACAAAGGTTGGAATATGAAATATAGTGACTAAAATCTATCCTAAAACAATTCTACAAACACAAGGGAAAATAAAGGTAATGTTAATAAAATAGGTGTTACTTTTAAACTATATCCTTCACACAAAATGGTCAAAATCGTACAGTACCTCATCCAAAATAATAAAAATAGTTGTAATTCCCACATTTGGAAGGCATAATAGAGAATTGGTGAATCCCATTAGAGTATAATAAGAATAAGAATATTAGTAGTTAAATGTTTATGTTATTTTTTATTTCATCGTAGCTAGGGATAATAATGTTCCAATAATGATGGAGCCCAAGAATCAAGATCATGTTTGGATCAGTGACCAATTTCATTATTTACCATTCCACCAAATGATTGGGAACATCACCAAGGAGTGATTGTCTTATAATATATCCTCCAAAAAATGGTAGATTTAAGGAAGGTGAATTTGGAAAGGTAAGAAGCACATGTGGATTATGTTTCTACTACTTTACCAGTAAAGGAAGGGGAATGGAAGGAATATGTAGATAAGGATTCAGGGAAATTTTATGGTTAGATAAACAAGAAAATGGTTGACCGTACACATGATATTCTCAGGATGAAATCAACAAGTTATGACCCCTACTCCCTTTTTGGGAGTTGAGTAAACTTCTTCAATAAAACAATCCTTAAAGTGAAACTCATTTAAAAACTGGAATAACTAGAGTAAGAATAAATAAAAATATAGATTTATGATCTTGTAACAATGAAAAAGGTAGTTTATACCCTCTCTGACATTATTCTAATAACATATGAATGATGTGAACTACCCCACCCAACCATTTAAAAGGCACTATCCCATCAAACAGAATCCCCATTAGAATAAGATTCTCTGTATAACTCTATCAATACAATACACATGGAAGATACAAGATATGACAAAGAAGAATCTTATGATCCTGAATTTCTTTCTATTAAGGAGTAGGGGGAAGAGGCCACTAAGGCTGATGGGGATGAGAGAGATCAAAATGACAAGGATCTCTTTATTTTGTTCATATCCCAACTAAAACAATATAGACTATAGATACCAGCATACAAGTACTCCAGTGGGAACAACATGAGGATATTTCTACACCTAAATCTACTAGGGCTCATTCAATCCCAATTATACTAGATGACTTAATAGAAAATAATCGTCTCCCTAGCCAAAATCAAACTATGGGAAGGTTAGTTCAACCTAGGCCGTGTATGATGCCCCTGATGTCGAATCAAGGAAGGAATCTAAAAGTGTAGGCATTTACTTCTACCAAGACATAGTATATGAAGAAACCCCTTTCATGGAAGCATAATTATTTTGATAAGAAATATGAAATCTTGAAGTAGATAAATATTACTCAGATGGAGGTTTTAATTCTAGATTCCCTCCAACTATCAAAGGTGGTTCAAGAAGCACTTATTGAATCTCTTAAAACCACTTAAGATATTAATGATGAGGTATCTACAAATAATGTATAGGAAATATAGATCGATGCCACAAAACTTCAGGTGTTCATCTCTTTCATAGAGAAATATAGGGATACTAGTATATAGGGAAACATCCAGACCATATACATATCTAGAAATTTACACGATATTTATGTTCCACATGTTCTCAATGAAAATGGATTCAAAATTATTTGAATCATGGTCTGGAAAATAAAATACATATTCCAAAACAAGGATGGATCTTCTCTGTCAACATTGATAGTCTAGAGGTTTAAAAAATAAACTAATAAACCATGGTAAAATCAATTATAGAGCTTAGTTTAGGGAAATTTACTCTGATTATATATTCTTGGTCCCCTATTCAATCATCGCATTCAATTTCATGTTAGGAAGATCATGCATTCATTTTCATGTGACAATAACATTATCATATCACTGGTTTATTATGTACTTCTTCAATATAGATACTAATGAAAGACCTTTTGACTCCCTCAAATATCAGTATATAGATGTGGATTTCTATAAAAAGGATATGAAAAAAGCGATTAAAGATATTTAAATTTGGGTCACTGCTAAAATGGATTGAAGATGACCTTGATCAAACTGTTCCACAAACCCAATACAGATTATATGTTTCCTATTAAGTATATTTTTGGAAACAACTTTAGATTCAAACTTGTTTTCCTTATATTAATGATATCCATGGCACCCGTAAAATTTATTTATAAATAAAATGAATATTATCCAACCAATGATGATGATGTTTTTTGATATGAAAATTTTCCTCTTTTGTCTTATAGAACCATCAAGATCCTTATATCACTTTTTGGATTAGAAAATTCCACTACATCATTAAAAAAATGAAAATACACGGATATTAACTCCTAAATCTCATAATGTTTGCTACCTATTCTTCACTTTATGATTGTGTAAAAGGCTAGAATATCCAAAAAAATTATAATGATAATTCTCACATATTGTCATATATAAGTCTACAGACACCTCACAATAATTCATAGAAGAATTTTCTAATCACAATATCTTATTGCCCTAAAAAAACCTTCATCGCATACTTCCACCAAAATTATGGATGTTAGAGAGGAGGGAAGGAATATCCGCAATACGTATTCTAATAATGCTATTACATTAGTACTCTCAAGATTAATGACACCTCCCAATTATTCATAGTAGATCAAAATGTCATTGTAGTGTATCATAGTACTAAAAGCATTCCATCATCACCCACTTACACTAAAATAAATGCTCATGAATGGGAGGAGGAAGATCTTAATGATTCTTATCCAAATATTTAGTAAGGAATCACTCCCACCAATGAGGTACTCATATAGGTCAATCTATGTATGGATTATGACCCATGTCCATAATTTTTAGTACTCACATACCTCATGAAGTGAAAGAGGCATACATCTATTTCATAAAACAACATCTTGAGAAATTCTATTGGAACAATATAAATATTCCTAGACTTGAACCTAATGTTGACACCCATTATTTGGGCCTTCCTTAAGATCCCCATTGATATAAAAAGGAATCCAAGAGAATTAATTAAACTCATGCTATTAAGATCAATGATGAATTTGAAAATATCAATAAATATGACTATATTTATAAAGTTCATAATAAGAAATTGATTGTCCAATTCATTCCTATTAAGAAGAAGAACATGAAATTCGTATTTTGAAATAAAATTAGGAATATTAGCTATTATTTTCCAATAGATAACTTCACAGTTTTGAATATTGGTATTTGGATCGATGGCACCATTGGATTCTAAACCTTATCCTTCATGTAAATATATTTTATTTATAACCTGATTTGGATAGGCACAAAAAATGAGGATCCTAATTTCTTCATAACACCTAAGGGAGTGTATTTTTATTGAGTGATTCCAATTGACATAAATAAATCAATGCCACATATTACCATTCCATGACCCATATTTGAAATCCCTTTATATGGAATACATTAGAGGGTTACATTGATGATATAGTGGTCAAATACCAATATCGTCTTGATTATCATATTCACCATGAAATAGTACTCAAGAAAATAAGACAACATAACCAAACAATTAACACATTGAAATGTTATTTCATGGTGACATCATGTATGTTTCTTGAGTTCGTGGTATTCCATCATGACATCAAAGTCATGAAGAAAAAACCATTACAATACTAAACATTTCAATTCATTGAAATATAAAAATGTTTTGAAGAAATAAAATATGACGTTCCTATATTAGATGCTTCATTTAAATCCTTAATGAAATGTTCATACGCATTACCATGATCATATATTGTGCAGTCACATATTAGTGGGATAGAGATTATTATGAAACCTTTTTTAAAATCTCAAGAAATGACTCCCTTTCCCATTAGTATTAATTCTACTTATCAATTGAAATAAACTAATTTTGTATGTGTAGACTTTTGAGTAATCACTTGTCTACATTATTGAATAGAATAAGGAATTAGAGAAAATAAAATAGTCTCTATTACCTCAGCAGGACTATGTTAGATTGCAAGACATGATATTATGACATCGAGAATAATTTACCTGAATTGATCATCAGGATTATAAAATGGAGATACAACCATCAACATAATTAATTCTATCTAGTTTCATATATTAACCTCTCAAATAAATTCTCAACCATCCCATATTGACTAGGTGTTTAACATGGTGGGTGTTTATCCTGTAGAAATTTCTTAACTATTTCATTCCATAGAAAGATGTGAAAGGACAATCATATACAGAATTTATGATGAAACATCCCACATTAGAATACAAGCTGATGGATATGGTATTTCTTAATGAAGAATTAATAAACAATCATGAAACTCATAGAATATTAGAGATTTATTTCAACGGTGATTCTGAAATCCTAAGTAAAATTAAGAGAGAGGACCCAAAACTCAATAGGGTTTGATTTGAAATTATACAAAATTATATAATAATGATATTTTTTATACTTCATCCTATTGTTAGAATACATCACATAAAGGGAAGAACAATATAGATCCCCATTTACTGGTTTGGGATTTCCCAATAAATACATGTGGTATAACTAAATATAATTTTTATAGAGTTGGTAAACAAGTATACTAATTTTGGATTTTGTATTAAGAAAAAGAAACTGATTTCCCTATCTGATTATGTGAAAGTTCTACTATACGAATTCCTCTCTGATCCAATAATATCTCAGGTTCCACATTCAAATTTTTTTGGAAAATATATGTCATAGAATTCCCCCATATCCACAGAAGATCCAAACTATGATGAAATAGTCTTCAATACTACACACAATTGAATGGTGTCCCCATTTATTATTAAAAAATAAGAGACAAATGAGAATGACATAACTTTTGAACATCACGAGCCAATAAAATCATAAAATGATGTCTCATATGTATATATGTCCTTAACACTATATGTACCTCTAAAAATCTGATCCAATGTTTATAGATCCACCAGTTTATGAAAATATAGAGTGGTGAAATATCACATCTGTTCACCCTAATTGTGTATTTTGTGCAGAGTGGTATAACCTTTTTGGTGATAGAAAACTTTTTTATATTCCTAATTTCCAAAATAAATATTTATTTTGAAATTGTTTGAATGTCTAAAAATATTCTAGGATATCAGTAATGACCGTAATCAACTCCATGGGACACCTCTATTTTACTATGAATATTATTCCCCTAATATATACCTACATAAGCTCCCCCTATATGGACTATTAACTAGATGCATCTTCATCATAATGGGGTGATCCATTTATCCCTATTTTCCAAGAATCCATTGTAGTGTAAACCAATTTTTTAATATGGTTTTTGGCCATCCTCAGAATATGTGTCCCATATAATTTCCCAAGATTTAAACTCATTATGTTATAATTTATTAAATATAAAATCTAACTGTTGATGTGGATTTAGTAACTTCCACATTATACAAAATTTCATTATTAACACCCTCAGAGAATAGATTCAAAATATCATACTAAAAACATTGAATGGTCATCATCTCATGATCATAAACCACATGAATGAATGTTCTGGACCTCATGATCAAAATCTAGACACCTCATTCTTGGTTATTCTATAATGACATTAGGTGCTCACCCATTTCATCTTTTATCCCATGTATTATGAAAAATTATGGTGTTTTTTATCAATTTATCAATTGAAAATCACCGTATTGTATACACCTCACATGATTTAATAATCAACCATAGTAATAAAATATTTTTATATCCACCTCTTGAGATTACATAGTCATGTTCTCAAACATTCTTAGAGAGTGAAAATCAAATGATTTTAATGGTGGTGGTTACGTTGATTGGGTTTACCATAATGTAAATTTTCTTAAAAATATCTATATAATCAACATTGGGGTTTTCCAATTCACATATGGTATATCTCTCCCGTATAATTGGATAGGAGTCCAAATAATATTTTATTAAAGATATACTACCAAAATTTGTTTCATATTCTTCTCCAGGAACTAAAACCTAAAAAAAATGTATTTCCATCCAAATTTTCTTTATTCAAAATATGAAATCCCTTACAATTCACATCAGTTTTTTTCTAATAAGGTTTCCATGTGGGATCATTAACATTCTCTAGAAAAAATAGTCCTTAAACTTTGGAAAAATGGTATTAAATTCATGAATTTAAACTAGAATGTAAAAGAGAATTGAAACTCCCAAGGATAAAGACTCACAATGGGAGATATGTTAAAAAGTTCATTCTTCAATTAACAGATACACAACACATGTGTCCAAGATAAAATACAAAAATTGGAATGAAAAATGTAAATAAAATATTACTTGAAAAAACAATAATGGGGAAAAAAAGAAAAGACTAGTTTCCACACACAATGTTTCCCCATATGAATATTAGTAATCAAGTGAGGGAAAAAATTAAAGACATAGTGATTATAGGGTGAACAATATGAAATCAATATAAGTCAAGATGTGCTCACTAGGATTTTTGGGGGTGAAAAAATCTAGAGCATTCATCCATCTGCTCATCCCTAGTATATTAGTCTATGGTATTCATGTAAAATTGAAAATGACACAACTTCAAGGTAGTTGATCACCTTTTTTAATATCAAATCCTTAATTACAAATTTTTCCATCACACTCCTCCCCCGATGACTCAAATAATTCATAAAAATATTTCAACTCTAGTGTTACCATGATTTTAGTTATTCGTATACACATCCATGTGCCATGCCAAGGAGGATATAACTTGTCTAAATGGACAAAATATTATAGGAAGATGATGGTAGTTATACCTATACCCATTCAAGATCCATTCACTTAAGGTTATCACTCATCCAAATGGTGAAATTCTAGTGTTATGGTAACAATAGTTTTTCCTATACCCATCTATGAGTGACACCTAAAACGATTTTTCTCATTGATATAGAAAAAATACATTGTTATAGAGATTGTAGTTGTGTTTATACCAATATATTTTCCATGACTAGAAAGAGATACCTCATCCAAAGAGACCAATACTATATTATGGTAAGGATAAATATACTTATAACCTTCGGTGAGGAATACCTAGGAGGGTATCACTCATAAAAATAAGAAAGTTTAGTGTTATGGTTGTGGTAATTATCACTAAACCTATAAAAAATTCGTTTCTCATGTGGATATCACCCATCAAAATTGAATAAATCTAGTTTTACATTAGCATTTATTATTCTAAAAGTTATATGTCAGCCAAGACCTTGAGGAAATCATTTGACTTAAGTGTTTGGGAACTATGATTTTCATTTTTTATAATACAACATTTATGTGGATTCTAGTTATATTTATATTTCATCGAAAATTTTGTTGATTGATATTTAGGTGATGTAGAAGAAATTATTGTAAATAAATGAGGATTTTTTATGTATATGTTAGAAAAAATGAAGAAGAATATCTGTAGGATAGATTATATATTTATAACAATGTCATACTGAAATATAATATCAATATATGTATACATTTATGAGATCAATTTATAGGCTTCATCGATATTGTGTTGAAGAGAAATCATCTTCATAGATTCAAGATCCTCAAAAATTCATAGTCATTCCAAGGTGTCATCAGCATCATTTAATACCTGGGATTTATCTTCCTTAAAAAATGAGGGCACTCTACCAACCTTTGTGTGGAAGAATCCATTACTTGGTAATGACATAATGATTTGAGAGCCTCTTTTTCAACTTGATATTGATGTCCCACTTTTACATTGACATGATTATAATCCTCTTAATACACATTATCCTATAGGTTAGTAGGCCTTGCTGATAATCTAACTTTTATTAGAATATCTCATAATGTTTTTACATTGATTCATTGTTGAATTTTATCCTTCATGGAAAAAATGATATCTTGGTAATTAAATACACTATGTCACATTAGTTTGAACAAGATAAAGAGATTATAAAACTATAGTGGAATATCTTCTAGGTGTATTTCAAGTAGTTTCCCATATATCCTACCAGAAAAATATAAGAGTGATATGAAAATAAATATGGTCCTCTAGGTCTGACTGAAATATATTTGTTATGTGGAGAGACATAACCAAGAAATGATTCCCTTATATATATTTTTTGTATAATTCCTATAGTTTGGGTATCATCCAAATAAATTTCAGCCTTAGAAATCTTTAATGGGTAAATTAGAAAATATAAAAATTCAAAAGGCCTTAATGTTAAGTCCAATAAAATTAAGAATGATTAAACAAGAAGAAATACTAGAAAAAAACACAAAAAAGATAGAAAAATATATAGTTAAATGAAGGTACAATTGATGTATACCGATCAGTAATATTCGGGTGACTATAAAGGTTTCTACTATGTATAGATTCATTTCATTATATTAACATTTAGTTCGAGCTCTATCAATCACCACAATAAGATCCATGATCATTTATAATGGAATAATATCTATGTCACTATATTATGTAAAAACATAGTCATCAAATAGTTATTCTCTTTTCTCTTTGTTGATTTTCACTAAAATATGGAATGTGGGAAAAACTTGAATAAAAAAACACTCTTTTAGACCTCCAGGTACATTATTTGGTGATAATAGAGGTTTCACCCTCTCTGGATCCTAGATTAGTGACTCATACCTTGTTGGAGAAGCAGAATTCCTAGTATCCAACTAATAAAGTGTTTTCAAAACATTTTCCATTTATAACACTTTACAATTAAAAAATCATGATTGAGGAACCATACATGAAAATATTCAATCCCATAATAAATAAATAGAAATAAATCATTTTAACTCTTTATATATGTTTTTGAAATCTTTCACGGATCCATGATATATATGGCTGAGATTATGTCATTAATCTATAGTTAAGTATCCAAAAGAGTCTCAAACTTAGGGGTGTGTCTCCCTCTATTAGTGGGAACAAAATTTATGATATTTTAATCATTTGCAAATTTTAGAAATTATTAAACATCGATTGTCACGAACTTAATTTGTGCCCCTTTAGGAGGTGAAAGAAACATAGAACCTAGAAGGGATGGTTTCTCCAAATTTATGATATTTAGAACCACATTTGTAAGATTTCTTATTCCATAATAGGAAAAATATTAAATGAAAAAAATATAACTGTATAAGTAATATTTACAAAACTATCTTTATCAAATTTAGATTTTCAGGGACTTCACCTCCTTCCATTTATAGATATCCACTATAGCTAAAATTCCATAGGGAGTGGTTTTAGATTGTATGGGGAACACCTTATGTGGGTCAGAGATCACTATCTCTATATTCCCCATCAATCTACTACAACCCACAGCCCAACTAACTCTTGTACCTGAATTAATAGAAATGCATTTTTCTCATATTCAGCATTACACACATGGTATGATTTAGGTGATATAACCTATTATAAAACATAAAAATTTCAAGGGGTGTGGTTGATGATAATGTAACAGTAATGATAATGTGAAAAATTGAAATATTAATATCTTACACAAATATTTTTGAGAATATATTTGATCACTCCCATAATCATTTTCACTTAATTCTAGTTAAAATAACATTGATAACTAGTTCATGTGGGTAGTCACAATCACCAATGAATGAATGGTGGAATATAAATCTTTGAAAAAACCCATAGCTTATTGTGGTTGGTTTTTATAGGAAACGGTTAAGGAAATGTGATATGGTGTAATCATAGGAGTAAAATCACTATCACCTATAGATATTTACTAATATCCATGTTTGGGATACATTATTCCATGAGTCCAATTATATCCAATCCTTAGGATATTTGGAATATGATTATACTATTGGAAGGGAAATTCCCCCACTCTTTATTGATAGAGAATCTATGTTCCAAACAATTTTCTTACTAGTTGTGATTAGAATGGAATCTAAAAATTGACTTTCTTCCAAGGTACCTCTACATTCACAATGTTCTAAGATAGTATATTCCTAGTCCATGATGACCTTATTTTATCTATTGTATTTTTTGGCTCTTCATTATCTTCTCCATCAGCTTAAAATTGTTCATTGAATTTTTGGACCCTCTCATCCAATTTTCTATCAGGATATGAGTGGATCTAGGTATCAAAATAATGAATTATAATCCACTTGATGAAATAAAAGAGGGTAAAAGTCACATATAATCATGTATCCTATTACAATAACATTTACCAAAATTGATTCAATACCATAATATGTTTTTATACCCAAAAATAGATAGATGATCAAGGTGATTTTTTGAATATAGCTAAACTGACTTCCAAGATATAAGATAATTTACCCATTTTTTATGAACTTTCAACATATCCTAGATTCTAGTACACTATATTATTGAGATAATAGAATTACAAAGTACTATGAGACCCCCCAGTTTCATTATTAATAATGATACTAGGGATCAATAATTTAATGTATCCATAAACTGGACATGCAAGTTTATCTTTTCCTATAAACTCAACTAATTTAATAATAATGGATATATATAAATCATGATCTCTAAATAAAGAGAATTACCAACATCATGGATCTCATGGGTATCAATAAATGTACAACCCAAAACATGAAATTCTATACATCCCCATAACACGTGGAATAGTCCAATGATGAGAAATACGTCCTTAACTATATAGGCATGAATAACTTATCAATATGACTTGGATAATAATGATATCATGATGATAATCCATATTTACCATAGTAGTTTAGAAAACATCCTGAATACTATAACTCTAATGTAAACCATTGTCTCTCACACTAGCATGAAGAAAACATTGTTGTAATTTATATGAAAATCCACCAAATGAACGAACCTTTTGGTTGTGAAGATCTATTCCTAACCCCACTTTTCAAATTGGACCTCTTGTTGAGTTGGATAATAAATATAAGGATATTTGTGCTTTTAATGATTTGGGAATGTCTAAGATCTCTATTTTTTATTGTACCATCGCATTCATATTGATAAATAGTTCCACTCATGTTCTGAAAGGGACATTGATATTGAACGAAATGTTTTCTCCCACCACTAATTTTTCTAACTAAAGTCTACCCTTAATTTGTGGCGGGGTTCTACCAACATCACCCTATATAGAGTGAAAAGGGATAGACTCATTATGAAAGAGCCCTAATTCTGGGTCCCAATTAATTATCTATACATCCAAATGTATGATTCATTCCTCTCTATGCACCTTTTAAAAGATATCTATTTCTAGACTATACCTTCTATGAATTTAAGAAATAAAACGTTGGTTATAATGGGTGATGGTATGAGAAACTCAAACAACACCATAGATCCCCACAACCATTACTTCCCATTCAAACTCCATACTAGACAAACACAACTATAATTCCAAACCCTAGTCCCTTCTGAATTCCCCTTCAGATTGGAGGTGGAAATGTGTTTACAAACCCATCTTTTTATTATTTTTTAACTTCCTCATGATTGACTTGTAACTATTTTCCTCTGGTTTAATTATTTTTAGTTTATCCAACTAATTTAAGGGGTTATACCCCAAGATATAATTTTCAGTATGATTAATATCCTTTATGAGAAATTTTACCATAAAAATGTTAGTAAAATGAATCTCATAGTATTTATTGATCCAATAGAGATGATGATTAACCATAATTGGTGTAGGAATCAAGGAATCAAATAGAAACCCAAATCTATAATGGTAAGACTATCTAACATTGTATAATAATTATTTCATTCAATAATATGTTTTGATAGGAAGTGATGGTTTTCTGGGATTTTTTTATGATGGATGACATTGATAATTTCTATCATGTTGTACCATCAAATGGAAATACATTAGGAATACTCGCATTACTCTATGTTTATTTTCTACACAAGGGATATCAAAAAAGAATACCATGGATAAAATAAAATGTAAAATATTTTAAAATTCTATGAAACCACGTTTTCACTACATCAAGATTAAAAAATATGCCTAGTATAGTGCCAACACATGAGTTAACCATGAGGATAATGGGTGGGATATATAAATATCTGATCCCCTCTTGGAAAAAATAAGGAAATATGAAAACCCCTTAATAACATCACTAATAGAAATGACTGATATACATACATATAATCCCTACATGGAAATTAAACTATCTTCTAGATATCATTGAGTAACCAAGAATATGTTATGGTTTCCATGTGGAATCCATAGAACACTTATAGGGCTTGTTGAATCTATATAATCAAGGGGAATATACATTGGGTATAATTAATAAAAAGCCATAAATTCTTTTAATTGGTAATGTTAACAAATAATAGGTAAAAATTATGGGGGGAGTGTTTCCTTACTTAATGGTGGTGTCATTACTTTTCAAATACTCATTTCATGCCCTCCATATAGGATATGCTCTTTGTCGAGTGGGTCATGTTACATTGCTTATGGTCTTTAAACAAAATCCTAAGAATTAATAAATCTTTAGACTACTAAAACTTCATTTCAATAAGGAAAATTTTTATCACATGAAATCATTGGGAAATAAGTTCACCCCATAGATACACCACATCACTAAGCTTGATTAATGTAGAAACATGAATTCATCAAACATAATCTCCAAAACCCCATAATGAGATAACCTTACAACCTTCTCTCAACCATGTGACCTTCATGTAATCATACAACCCTCATTAAACCATCTAATATCCATGTAAAAATGTGGTTATGAGATATTCAACAAATAGTATGACAATATAGGTTTTAATTCCAATAACATTCTGTCACCACTTGATATCTCACAACTCTAACACATGGATTCTTATCCTGTATAGTCATCACTTATCAATTTCCTATCAATGCCCAATTTTATTTTAGCATGGGAGAATGGTGGAAGATGAAGGTGTAATGAAAAGTGATATAAACTTCAGGATATACCTGTAGGCAATCATTGATAAAAAACTCCCTTCACATAGTTTCTTGCGCAAGTCGAATGTGTGGTCCTTATTGTGTGAATTACTACCCTTCAAGCCAAAATATATTTCTTTTATTCAAGAGTATTAGTATGCTCTATGATGAAAATATGAAAATAGACCATCCATAGTAACTAATTGTAACACCCCATGATTTTACAATATAATTTCTCCTATAAATAAATTTTTTATTTATAGTATGTTCGTGATGAATCACAAAATTAAAATATGTTACGACATATAAGAATATTAATATTAATAAATATTTAACAATAATACAATCTTTAGTGAATAAAAAAGTTTATTAATTAAAAATGAGTACAAAATAAGATTAAGACACTTAATAGTTTAAAAGTACATTTTTGAATAAAATAAGTAAAACTTTAGAAATTTTGTTTTAATTTAAAAGAAAAATTAGAATATTTTTTATTTTTTCTAAAAAAACATCATTTTTAGAATTATAATTTCAAAATTATATTGTATTTTATTTTAAAATATTTTTTTTAAAAAATATTAATTATTTGTTGAATAGTGAAAAAATATTGATTTTTCAAATGCCGTCAATCATATGACATTATCATAATAAAGAAAATAATTTGTTTTTGAAAATTTATCATAGTAAAATATATTTTATAAAGGAAAATAATCATTAAAAAAATATTTTGAATTTATAAAACCAATGTTTATTTTTTTGAAACATAAGTAATATTTTACTCTAAAAATTGATTTTATTACCATGTATTAAAAATGATTTTCAATCCATTAAAAAATTAAATCTATATGTATTTCATATTTTGGAACAATATTTTCATATTATGTAACATTGTCAACTTAATTTTCATTAATAAAAAGTATGCTTTCTAAGATTGAAGTCAATGACTGTGAAAGTAGTGAAAGGGTTGTTTTAAATATAACTTTTTTGTAATGTTTTTTTATATTATAAGTTAAATTTATCTATTTTTTATAAATATTATGATATATTTTTAACACATGAATCCAATTATATTATCTCTATTTCAATTTTTATTTAATTTCATATTCAATTAAGGAGACATAATAGTGGAAACAAATTTTTTTACAAAGTTTTTTCTTATATATTAAGTATTTTAAATTAATAAATAACATCAAATTTTTAGAAATATATTTACATTATATAGAGATTCAATTTAGGTTTATAAAATTATTTTTAATAGTGGTTATATTATATTTGTAATAAAATATAAATTACATAGTTGAAAACTAGTTACTAAGGAGAAAAATGAAAAAATCTAAACATGAAGTAATATAAGGCTTGAAACAATTTCTAAAATTATATATATATGCGTTTTAGAGGATTTATGAACAATATCATACCCAAAAATTCAATATTTTCCACTTTTCGAGCCATTTAAACCATAATAATTTCATGGAATTATTTAAAACTATAGAGTATCTATAAAACTGCTATATTTCAACACTTATTTAATGGTATCACTTACACCACTTAATGATACAACCATCCATTCGAATTTCATCCTAAAAAATAAAAAATGTGGAACCGTGTATAATCATATGTTAGTTTTATAGGCCACTATTCTCAATTATTTAGCCTAAGGCCCTTATTTCTAAGGATATTTACAAGAGAAATATAATATTCTCAACATATGCACTAAATTCACTTAACATTTGTTTCTTTTTTCTTCATTCCCATCCAAATATTATATCTCAAATATTATGTTTGGAATTTTTTTAGGGTAATTTATTTATTTTATTATGTTAATAACTATTATCCACCTTTCCCCTTTTCCTTTATGGATAATGAAAATGGAATTTATGGGTATGTGAATACTATCTCCTCCATGAAGTGTCATTTGTGGTTTTCCCTAACCTCCTTAAATGGATGATCCAAGAGTTAAATTTAATTGTTAAATATTAGAATTAATAAATTATCAATATTATGTTTAAACACATTTGAAAAATATTAATAACACGATTTACAAATGATATATGAAAATTCAACTGTTTAAAATGTACATAATAAGAGGGAATACAATTTATTCCTATAATTTAATTGTGTAATATTTATAAACTCATGACATACATATATAAATTTATAATTATTCAATTTAATGAAAACTAGAAAGATATCATTATCAATCTTGAATAACTATATTACAATTAAATCACTTCATACTCATTCACTAGTTAGGGAATGTTCATGTCGGGGTAAGTCTTACCGACTACTTGATTAAAGATATTAAATAATATCAAGTCCTAATATGAGAAGTTAAATAATGATAATTTAATTTATAAATGATTAAATAATTATTATTTTAATGTAATTGTAACATTAATGTTAAACTCAAAAATTAATATAACAATGTTCATTTGTTAAAAATCACCTATATATGCTCTTCAATGATTTCATCTTTAAGGACTATAACCAAAACATACCTAAAATGATATTATAACATCAAAAATAATTTTAAATATAAAATTGCAGTATCTTTTATGATCTATTAATGGTGATATTTTGGAGAATAATTAATAACAACACTTCCATTAAAAATCTAGATCAAACCGGCCAAGATACTCATATCCGATATTAGAATACATAATAACATACTAATATAAAAGTGTAGAATAATTATAAATGAAGTGCATAAAAGGTTTTATGTAAATAAAATATTCTAAAATAGGTAATTAAGTTAACTATTTATTTCATACTAGAGATTTAAGCACTTTTGTGAAAGTTAGGAATTATGGTCAGGGTTTCTTTTTCTCAAATACTTTTTTGAGATATATTTCATAATTATAACAATAAAATCATTGAAATGGTTTAATTAAAATATTATTTATTATATTTACCATATTCATTTAACATATGATGTTTTAATAGAAATAATCTATTTTTTCATTAGATGGATATTGATTCAAAGGATATTGATATAGTATGGGTTTTTATCTAAATTTTTCATCATTTAGAAATTATTCATAAAAACCATTTGGTTAATTTTGTGGTGTATATGTTTTCCATGGACATATATTTCTTGTACATTCAATTCAATTTAATTTATTTAAAAATAAATCACAAATTCTATATTTCGTGGGATTTTGAGTCAAATGACACCAAGTATGTTATGGTCATTGTTACCTAATCTCCCTTAATTAAGTTATAATCCTTCTTATCAAACATGTTTTATCCAAGAATGGTTTGTTCCAGATAAGATTTTATTTAATGGTATAATATAATCCAGTTCAGGGAGAACTAATTTTTAATTAAACATATTTTCTTAGATTATTTTCTTCATCAAAATGTATAACATTTTTTAGAATAATTCTCATCCACATTAATGAATACTTCATATACTATTATTTATTATCATTTTCTACCACTATTAACCTCATTAATTGAATGACTATTATGATTTATCTCTTTTAAAAATCTTGTTTCAAATATCCTTTGTTTGAAAATGTTTTGTTAATATTTTTATGATGTGTGTTCTCAACAGTGGTATTTCAAAATATTAAATATTTTTCAATTATTTCAAAATAAAATGTTATATCTTACACTCCCCCAATTATTTTTGAAACAAATTTTTTATTATCAACAATCTGTGAATAAATATAATTTTTAATAATAAATTTTAAAAAAAAATTAACTTCGCCTTTTTGAAATTTTTATTTACTTTCTCAGGGATTCATTATTACAGATAAATTTTAAAAGTAAAAGTTCTCAAAATATATGTACATCACATTTTTGAAATAATTTTATCATTATCAAGGATCAACTATTTATGATTACTTTTAAATGAATTTTTTTTTAAAATAAATCACTTCACCTTGTAGAAATTAATTTTTATCATGAACTGTAACATTATTTTTAATGATAATGATAAAATTATTTCAAAAAATAGTTTTATATTTTTAGTTCCATTTTATTATTTATAATTAATGTCTTTATTTCCATGGATTTATTTTTCACTAATCACACACTAAATATAATTTTTAAATAATATATTTTCTTGATTGAATTTTGGGTATCAACCATCTAAATTGTCAAGGTCAATTTTTGTGACATCATCTAAAAATGTTACAAAAACCATTTTACATATCCGGGTTCATTATGATGTAATGAAAGATTATTTTCAAGTGTAACACTTATGTATAGATATTTTAGAATAAGAGATCTTTATTAATATTCAATTAATTAGTTAAGTATTTATATGTAATGAGATAATTATGGGAATCAAATAGAGATTCTCTCTCCACTATGGGAATCATGAAGTGATTCTAGCTCCACAATGTTATGGGAATTAAGAATTAATGCCTAGACCACTATGTAATGGGAATTAGGTAATGATTAATACTCCATTATGTTTATGGTAATATGTTAATGATTCCTCTTACTTTATGGGGATCAAGTTGTGATGCATGATCTAGAACATTATAAAAACAGGTAGTGATTCTCACTCCACTATTATAGGATTTCAATGCCCATGTCAATGCCATAGTGTGATATTTTTCTTCAATTTTATTACATGCCATATATTTATAACTATTATTATGGACTATGGATTATTTGTATTTTCCATTGTTTCCTTTATATTATGACATGGTATATGTTTTATCTTTTGAGATTTCCGATCTCAATACCATGGCATATGTATCACTCTTATTATTCCGAATTATTTTTATAAGATATTTATACCCTTATAAAGTTTGAAATCCTGATTATGATCTAATTCTTGATTACTTATTGATGCTTTTCCTTCTATGAACCTGATATCATGTTCCAATTATGATTCCATTTCTCAGGTTATGAAAATGAATATCACTTTAAGTATTGAAATGAGTTTTGTATGGCTAGATTATGGAGAAATATTCACTTTTTTTATAATATATGATTATTCTGTTGTTAATCCTTAAATATTATAATTTTTTAATTCACGGGATAGTGTGATTATTTTCGAGATATAATGTTTAATGAATTTAAATAATGTAAATAAAATATAGGTTTATCTCACTTTGTAACAATGATAAACATTAATGGTTTTTAGCAGCTGATCTTGGAGTTTAGGTTTGGGAGCCTTGGATGGTATCAAAGTAGGGTTTAATTAATGTTGGGGATCATTTTAGTCACTTTTTTTGATTAGGATTAGATAATTTTACTAAAAACATCAGGGATTAGTTTAAGGAAGAATTACAGGTATATGATTGCATTCTGGAATTTTAGTAATGATTTGAGTGTGTTGTTTCCCTAGTAATTACATCCCTATCTAGATATTAGAAATTTAATTCCATTATACACTCCATAGGGATATTCTTTGGTCAATCACATTTTATTTACATCCCATCGTGAAGGATTTTTATGTTAAGGAATTTTTTTATGGAATTTGAGGGAACCTAACATGAAGAAACCCCTATTGAACCAAAATTGATATAAGTTGAACTGAGTATATCCTAGTCTAGAATTTGGGAACATTATACATTAATAGGATAGACTATTACAATTTTATATGTATTACTATTCTTATACTCTTTAGATATTATTTACCACACATGATTAAGTATTTTGGTGTTATTTTATGACTGAATATATGAGGTAGAAATATTTCAATATAATTATGTGGTAGGTATTGAATTTAATGTATTAAACTTTTTTAACATATTAATGATATATTATCAAGACGAAAGAATTTAAATATCACATGGTCCTCAATTCCCTCAGAGATTATTTCATTGTAATCATTGTTTCAAAAATTCATTTGACTGTTCCTGCCACATTTTCTATAAATCATCTCACATGTATGTTACATTAAAGCATATAATATTGTCCTATAATTCTTTGATATATTATTAGAATTTCAAACATTTAATCAATATTTTAAAATCAAAAATTTCTCATAAAACTAGATATCATAATTAACACAAGTTACATTATCGAAAATTCATAATGCCACAGACTACAAGAGGTATTATCCTTCATTATAATGTTGTATAAGAAGGTGATCTATGGGTGACTTATATATGTATTATTTTATAAATTAGGGGATGTTTTAAATATTTATGGAACATACAATGTTTTTAACCATTCCACTAGGTTCATGCATTATAGTTTTTGGGAAAAAATGTATAATGACATTACAAAACTATATGTTCAAAATTAGTTCTACATAATTTTTTTTCTCCCACCGATTTAAAAAGGGATGTCACCAGTCCTATAGAATCTTGAATAACTCAAAAGAATATAAAGAATCATATTTGGAACAAATTTTTTATAATATTAATATATATCTAAAATGGGTGTTAATATTTATTTCATAGTGATGCATAAGATATCAAGATCGAGATCCCAATTGAAATTACATATTCATTCATAACACTATTTTTTATACGCTCAACTGTTTTTAGTAAGTAAAGATTAAAAATTATTTTGAGGCTATTTATTTAAGGAGTGGAGAATTAAATGCCCCAAGATTTTAAAATAAATGTTTCTTTTGAAAATACACTGTGTTTAAAGCTTGTTCGATAAGTAAAACGGAAGTAAAATGATCCCCAAAATATTAGATGAATATAATTCACAATATATATGGTTTTTATATACTTTATTAAATAATTATTTTTATCAATTTGAATTGTATTAAAAATAGGATTAAGAAAACATAATATTGTAAAAAGTATTTATCAAATAAAAGAGGTTATATATATATATATATTAATATATATTTATATGTATATATTAAATTTTCATTTTAAAAATAAATTATTATTTTTTTTAAATTATCATAATTTTTTAATCTTGACTACCAAAACATTCATAGAATTAATTATTTATATTTTTATAAAATAAATATTTTTTAGCTGAATAATGACCAAATACTGTAATTTATAATATCTTCAATTTTATTACATTATAATAATAAAATATTGGAATAAATTTTTTAAATATATATATATATATACATATATTAATGTAAAATAAATCATTTAAAAATATCATATCTAATTTAAAAAACACATGTTTAATTTTTTGAAGATTAAGTAATAGTTTACTCTAAAAGAAGTTTCTATACGCTTGTATTAAAAATTGGTTTTCATAACATGAATAAATTAAATTTAAATTTTCTTCATATTTCTTATCAAAATGTTTATAATATTTAATAAGTTCTATTTCATTTTGAAGAATAAAATTATTATTAATAAGATTAATGTTAATAACCTTGATAATGGGAAAAGTGTTATTTTCAATGAATTTTTTTATTAATGTTGTATAATTTATATATATTAAATTAAATTAATCTAAATCATATAGTTTCAAACCATCATGTTTCCAATTTTATTTTATTTGTACCCCCACCCTAGACTAACCATGTAAATGTTTGTTCATGTTTTTTGATCTAAACACATACTTGAATAGTGATAATAAATAATATCATAGAAGAATATGTGATGTTAAGGAACATTAATATATAATACAAATAAGTAAATTATGGTTTTTTGTTCTATAATTGTAATAATATTATTAAACTCGTTAATTAAGATAACATTGTTTCTTCATTCGTACTTACTGAAACATGACTACCACTGATATCATCTTTATGTGTTTTACCAAAGAATCCAATAGAATGAAATTATAAAATCATAAATAATTATCAACTATACATTATATGACCTCTCATTACCCATTAATTATTATTTTTGTGAGAGGAATTATAAATAACACTGCTATAATCAAAAAAGGTCAAAACTATTTAGATCACTCACATCCGATACAAAAAATTGAAGATAAATAACTAATTAATATCCAAATAATTATAGAAAATGATGTTTATAAAAGGATATTATTATGAAATAGGTTGTTAAATATTTTATTATGATAGTAATTGTTTTATACAAAAAAATGTAAGTACTTTTTTGGAATTTAGGATTTATAGTAAGGGGATCGTTTTTTCAAATTTAATTTTTAAAGACCTATTTCATATTATGCACCATAATATCATTGATAATATGTGATTAGAACATAAGGATTTATTATATAATATACATGTAATTAGTGGGGTTTTAATTTCTATATCCTACACATTCTTTATATTTCTTTTGATTCAAATGATACCAAGGCTGTAAGGGTTTTTTGTATCTCGATTTTTCTTTTTTGAGATATGGTTTATATTCACCAATTGTATCATTTTATGGTGTATATATTAGACATGATTTTTTTAATTTTAATTCAGATTATTTATTTTAAAATCCATCTCAAATTATTTTTTTACGGGTAATCATTTCAAGATATACCAACTTTGTAGTGGTATTTATTAACTCTTCTCCCTTCGTTGAGTTATAATAATTATTCATGAACACATTTCTTCCAAGATTATATACATAAACCTTGTAATTTTATTTCATTGTATATTATAAATCTATCAATATATAATTAATGTTTAATTAATATATTTTAAATTGATTAATTTCTCCCTCAAAATGTGTATCAATTTGTTGAATAATCCTCATCCTCATTAAAAATGGTTCCCCCTTCTCGTCCACATATTACCTCCCCACCAATGGTTTCCAATAAAATTTTATGCATAATTATTTTTTATCTAATTTAACTTTTATATTTCCCTTATCCTTTTTTTAAATTTTTTGTTGGTTACTCTTTTTATTATTTTGGTTCTCAATAAATATATTTCAAAATTTTAATGATATTTTATGTTATTTCAATATGAAGTGTTTTATCTTGCAACCCACAATTTTTTATAATCATTATATATTTTAAATAAAATATATATATATAAGAATATTATTTTTAAAATATATTATTTCTAATATTTTCTATTCTCAATTTTGACAACATTGTGTCATTAAGAAGTATACTTTATTAAATTTTCCTTTTAAAATTAAAAGTTTTCAATATATTTTAACTCTACCTTTTTAAAATATTTTTATCTTATCAAGGATTATATATATAATTATCTTTATAAAAGTAATGGGTTGTAAATAAATTTAAAATTCACCCTTTAAATAATAAATTTGGAATGTGTGTTGTAACATCATATTTTATGATAATGATAAAAAGGGTTTCTAAAAAATCTTTTTAGGTTTCGTTTCCATTCCCCTCTTTGATATTAATAGATTTATTTCATTGGAAATTACTTTATAAAATAAATATCAAAATAATCATTCAAAATAATTTTTTGGGGTGATTTAATTTTGGATATCAAATATTTACATTCCCCTAGTCCGTTTTCATTACACCCTCGAGAAATTTTTTTTAAAACACATTTTTTATTCCACGGGTTCATTATGATGTGATGAATGATTATTTTAATGTACAACGCATATGTATGGATTTTTGATGGGGGGATCCTTTATCTTAGACCAGTGAATTTATTAAGTATTTATATCTTGTGAGATAGTTATGCAAATCTAGTATTTATGATTTCTCTAATATGGGAATCAAGATGTGATACCTGATCCACCATGTTATAGGAATCCGATAGAGATTTATTCCTTAATATGTTATTGGAATTGGGTAGTGATAAATACTCCACTATATTTATTAGAATCAATATTTAATTCATACTCCACTATAGGAATTATGTAGTTATTACATTACAACTATGTTTTGAGTAATAGTAGTAATTCATTCATCACTATTTTATGTTTTTATACTTATATTTTTTCTAGAGTTTACTATTATACTTCATTTCCATGAAATGAAATTTATTTATGATAATGATTTTTCTCCATGTCCTATTCTTATTGTCAGACATTTCCAGAATATTATATCATGGTATCAATTTTCAATTTTTTACCTTACATGTCTATATAGAATGGATTATGGATAAATCTTATTATAGTGACCCAAAACCATAACCCTAGATCTGATTCCTGCATCCATTACATTGGTATATGATACAAGGAAATCACATCCGAAATGACCAAATAGATTAGGAATACTTATAAAATGGATACAAACATGAGTATTGTATTATAAATGAATAAAAATATTTCATCATATTTTTTTAAAGAATAAATTTATTATATCTATCATATCATTAAAAATATTTATTAGTACACATCATGGAATCTGGGGTACGGAAACAAAATAATGATCTCAAATGATCGGTAAGGGTTACGTACAACAGATGCTATCATAATCAATAATGATTAATCACCATGGAAAGGTAAATGAGTGAATCATATTCCAATATATCATTACCTTGATCATAATATAAAATAAATAAAATATGATCAATAATTCTATATAAATAATAACATTATCTCAAATCTTTTCGAGGAATATTCTATCAATTTGAATAGTCACATTGAATAACAATAATGATAGAATGCATAAGAATCGATGTCTAAACTATTATGATTTATCCTCAATATAGTTACTATCAATATCTATTATCAATAATATTTATTTCAATTTGTAGAAACCCATCTTATTTATGTCAAGACCTTTCAAAAGACACTACTGTCATGTTCTTTCCTCTAGAAAATTTAAAACTTCTTGGAAACAAATGTGAAAGGTTTGTCACCAAATCTTTTCCCATGAGACTACTAATGCATCGATGGGATTACGTTAACCAGTCTGTAACCCATGTAATTCATGTCCATAACAGACCTCTTATATTGAATAATAAATTTAATTCATAAACAATGTTCCTTATCAAATATCCATATTGAGTAAAGGATACATATTTATCAATAATTTCCAACTAAATCATCTAAAATTAAAAGTAAACACCACATGTAAAAATAGAATTTGGTTTTTTGAAGTAATAATATCTCTAATTCATGAATATTGATATTAAAAGGATATATAATTTCCAATGAAAACTTATTATACGAATGTGATTGTTTTAAGATAATGTTAACAATAAAAAAATAATTTAGATAGTATGCTAACTTTTAATGCTAGGTAATTTTCATGTAAAATACCCTTTAATGAGATAATATATGTGGAACATAAAATACCATGATGTAAAAATGAATCATGATATTAAATTTTAAATGAGGAGTATATGCACCACATAATAGTGAATTGGAGGATAAAAACAAATAAGTCTCAATGGAATGAAAATTGGAAAAAACTCCCTTCAAACATCATTAACTTTTGAGTTTGTGAGATATATGAAATAATTACATAAATTGAAACATTTAATATCAGTAAAAAAATTACATTGATGATATAACTTGTCATAGATTAGTATATACACCACATAAAAAAATGAGTAGTGAATATGACATTAGTCCCACAGAAATAAAAGGGAGGCTAGAAATCAACATAACATACACTTCATTTTTGTTTAGCACCATTTAATGTCATTTATGATGGTTATAAGAATGTCATTTAATAATAACATAACCATATTAATATTTATAAGATCACATGTCATCCTTTTATAACTTGTTATCACCTGTTTGTTAATAATCTTTCATTATTTATACTGTTTGGATCTTAATTCCCATGTTTTGGAGAATGTTTTAACTTGTTATTTTTTAGTCCTACTAATTATATCATGATTTAATTATATCCAAAAGGTAAAAAAATATTTAAATATCATATATATTCTTTATATATATATATAGTAGTCAAAAAAATTTGTGATAATAAATGAAATACACTGTCCTGGAGATGGTTGGCCATACGTACACATTAATATATATATATATATATATATATATTATCCTAGTTTCATTTTTAAATAATATTTATATAAAAACCAAAATTAATACATATTATGTAACGTGTCAGCAAATCTCATCACTTCATGGGGTTTTAGTCCTCCGTACACATAAACGATGCAATCATATTCACCAAAATTTTAAAGCATGATGTTAGGTTTTAAATAATAATTTAATAAGAATTAATATATTATAGATATCATATATATAATATATAAACTATAAATCCAATATTATTTTCATCCTTGAAATGTGGTAATTGAAGAACGAACAATATCGGTCTACGATGCTATAGTCCGTCGTACATAAGAACTACGATTACATACCCCATTTGATGGAAGTGAGTGTCGGTGTGGGTAATAAAACTAACATAAAAAACATATCATAATATTTATAATACTGAGGTTATTATATAATAAATTTATAAGAATAATTTTAGGGGTGTATGAATAAATAAAACAATAGTACAGATTGAAGAACATTACCTCTTCTTCGGGTAACTCCTTTTGGTTTATACAAAAATTCTTCCAATGTTTTATTTATATCAAATAAAAATATTCTAAGATGATGTTAGAGACGTTTGTATTTTATTTTTTTCAGATTTTGAATATCCAAAAGGTTTTAGAGGTGTGTAGAATGGGGGAGAGTGAAATTCCTTTTATAATGGAGGAGTAGAAATATGGTAAATACTAAATAGAAAACACTTTTGGGATGCCTTCATTCCGCTAAGAGGAAAAAATAATGAAAAATTATCTATAAAATATTTTATATGGTTAAAATATTTCAATAAAAATGGTTTTTTAAATTTATAGGCCATTTGGCCCCTAAATATTAATGTTTAACCACTATGTAAATACATTTCCCTTCATTGTTCTAATTAATTCCAATTTATTTCACTGATATTTTTATTCAAAAATTAATTTTACCATACAAAAAATTATAAAATATTCTTATTCAAAAAAATGAAATCCATTCTTCCAAATTAAATTCTAATAATTTGAAAAAACTAATTTAAAATGTATCCCACAAACGTGACGACAAATAGGGTTTTTAAAGTGAAAATATTCAAAAGTTTATACTTGTTTATATCAAATTTCAAAATGAAATTTATTACAATTACATAAATTATATTAATATATATATATATATAATTGAAATATTTTAAATTTAAAGCAAAATAAAAATATAATTTAACAAAATAAATTATTTATAAGAAAATACAATTTTCATTTAAAATTCAATATTTTTAACTATTCATCCAAAAATGAATCTTCTTGGAAAAATACCTAAAAATCACCCTAAAATAATTTTCAAATTACCCTTTCAAAAATTAAATTCATTTTTCTGAATAAAATTTATAAAAGTTTCATATTTATGTTTAAAAAAAGTGTTCCATTAAAAGGAGACAAAATGCCTTTAGAATAATAAAACATTTTATACATAAAATTTGATTTGTTCTTATCTTATATCTATAAAATATATTTTATTAATTAAAAAATAATAATATTATATATATATATATATTTCATTATTATATATCACTAATGGTTATTTATATAATTTATTATGATAAATCACCTTTGGGTAGATAAAAATATTTTTTTTATAAAACAATTTCCTTTATATTCAATTAGTTTTTATATTCATTTATAATTAATTGGTAACCAATCAATAAAATAATATATTTTCATAAGTTATATAATACTATTTATAACAACCATTTTAATGGTTGTGAGATATTATTATATTATATATTAATATTAACAATATAATATTGTTCGGTAAAACCATGTCTTTTATATATCACAATCAATCAAAGAAACTTGTGGTTGTGTGCAATGAAAGATAACTCAATATTTTTTATATTGAAATTTATATGATAAATTATATTTATTTAAAATTTTAAATATATCATGGAGTCTTAAGAGTTTATATTCCTTTATACTCTTGGTGTTTCTTGTCATGGATGTTTTTGAATAAAATATTATTTTTTATGAACTTTAGGGTGTTTCACATATTATTCCATGTTCTATTTAATATTTTATCTCTCCAAAAATCAATTTTTATATAATTCATATTATCTGAACATTATGGAAATTTTTAGGGGTTTTCTCTTAGAATATTTTCTCACCCCTTTTATATGTTTGATTTCCTTTGTCTATGAAGATGAGTATAACTTATGGGAAGTATATAAGAGAGTTTATTGTGGATAAATTATGGAGAAATATTCACAATTATCATAAAATAATATATATGTGTTATATATCCTCAAAGGAACAAAACCTTCATCTATTAATATTATATGATTATTTGTGATATGTAATGTTTAACTAATTTAAATTATTTAATAAAAAGATATGTTTATCTCACTATGTTTTAATACTGGTGTCTGAAAGTAAATGTTTTTAGAACTATATCATGTTGTGTGTGCCGTGGGTGGCTTACTAACTCCATGCTCTAGAAACACACATGTACCAACAAAACATGTAAACCCTCCCTCACATACTATGAAAGAGGTTCTTATCTCTATATAGTTTTCCAATGAAGGGAATGTTCACGTGTGCAACTACCACATTGGAGAAACCTTGCTGATGTGAACCTTATATGCTGGATGACACCATTCACATACCAACAACATAATTTGCCTTTATTTAGGGTGTTTTCACCTATAATTCCATATATATCTTTTTTTTCTGAAAACCAGTAATCCCATTCCACCATTTTCTCAGTGAGACTCCACAAATTATAAGATAAGAACCGTCCAAAACCACTAGACTCACATTGTTAGTATATATTCATCAGCACAAGACCCCTCATTCATTTATTCCATTGATAAAAGGAGTCTCCAAGTTGTCACCTCGTTTTTATAACCATATTGGTAATCCATATGATGGATTCCATTAATGTTGATGGCCTATATAACAAAAATAGTGGATTCATCTCTCTATAATGAGTACTGAATTTTTTCTCCATTCAAAAAGCATGGTCAGATTGGGAATCCCTCATAAATTAATCTTCTAATATGTCTTGAGAGATTCCATATTCATAATAAATTCATACCGTTCCCTATCCCACTAAGAGGTTGAAAAATAAGAGGATTATATTCATATCCATGTATAATCCTTATCCAATTCAAATTGTTCACTCTCATAAAATGTTCTCAATATTCTACTATCTCTTATTTCTCAACATAAACCTAAATTATGTGTGATTAATGATTTATGTTAATCTTTTCATTGGAATTATTGAATTTATTAGATATCCCTCCTCTTTATTTCTAAGACTCTGATGCATCTTATATTCGATGCCTATTATGTGTAAGCCATAACTCAACTAGAAAGGGAAGCCCCCCTATGAATATGCCCCAATCAATTACATTATGTAACACATTTCATTACATAAACATCCAAATTGACCAATATTAAACTACATGGGAAACATCTTGGTCAAATAATTTAAAATTACATGAAAAGTTTCCCAAAAGAAAATGTTAAACTACATGGATAATGCTGATATAGCATAATTCTAAACAACATGGACAACGTCCTACAACAATGATATAAAACTACACAAAAGTGCACCAACAACTTGATGTTAAAATATGTGGACAACAACCTTAAAATATGGTGTTAAACTGCATGGACAATATCCTGGTCACATGATGTAAAAAAACATGACAATGTCATTATCACATGAAATTAATCTACATGGAACAGTCCTTCCACATGAATATAAACTATACATCTCAAACTACATGGGATTTGATAATATTTTAGATAAGATATGTAAGAAACATCCCAATGGTTATAAAAAACATTGTAAATTATATATTTCTATCTCCATGGGGTAATATTGCACATGAAATTATCTAAATAATTCACTTTATTTTTTATTATTATTGTGATCTTGGATGCCCATTCCTCCAGGGCCACATTCCTTAAAGGAATTCTTTATTGGGTCATGTTTCCAATAACATCATGACCTTGCATAGAGGGCCATTTTTCTTCTAGGACTTATATCATATTTACCAATGGAATATTCTCTATGAAACATCCAAATGGATCCATATTCTAAATATGTTCATCTATGTCCATCCATCATTGAGCAATGTTATCAAGAGTTGGGTTGTACATTTCCCCATGTCTACATTCTATTGAAATTATCCTCATCTAGTTATATTATAAATGAAATAGTTTCCCAACCGATAAAGCCATATTCCATTTGGGTACCATTATATTTCCTTCCTTAAGACATATATTTCATTCAGGCATAAGTCACACACCAATCATTACTAGAAATCTTTCACCTAGACAACCTGACCGCATGACATAAAACTATATGAATTGGTCCTTTTCACATAGAAATTAAGTGGAATGATGTTATCCATTAAGTTACACAAAACTATACAGATTCTAATTAAATTTATAGGGATATATAGAATCCCTTTTCTCATGGGTTTTATCCTAACACCAACAACATGTACTATTTACCCTTATAATTATATCATTGAGAGTACCTGAATATGGGGATTTCAACTATTTAACTCCAAAAATAGTGAATCACTAATAAATAATAGGAATGGTGGAGAACCTATATTACATACAGATGATACTTTAAATGGATAATATCTAATGAAGATATAATTTCCCATTTATAGGATATATTTTATATATATAAACATTCACATCAATATATGTTAACGACTAACTAGGATAATAAGTGTGACCTATAACACACTAGAACATGGTAAGGATTTATGAAACATGTATTAAATCGACTAGAGAGTCTAATATTATGAATGAATCACCTCACAAAGGTGATATAATCCTTACCTCCCACCCCCTTGACCAATTTAGATTACGTAGAATTGAAATAAAAGAACACTAATGACTGAAGAACTTTGAAAAACTGGCCCACAATGACATTCACATTGAACCATTAATTATTGAGGGCCATTGGACATTTTTGGTTCTATGAGAACATTCCAATTAGGAAAAAATTGTATTAATATTCTACATTTATATTGGGACTATCAAATTTTACTCACTAATTTATACCATCCTTGGAAAAAATTCATTGTAATCAAATAAATCAATGATGATGCATCCCAATATTTTATGATAAGGGTAGTGGTTAAGGATATCATTTAGTACGACATTGTTAGGATTTATGTTATTTTTTGTAAGTATATTTCTCTCTAGGGAAGTATTGCAATACTATAGATATAATTTATATTTGTCGTAATAGAAAATGTTCTTTTTATTTTCATAATTTCATTGATTTAACACCTTCTTCACGTACTATGTATTTTCATTAGGATGTAGGAATTTTTTCCCTTCCATATGAGGGGCACCAAATTTAACCCAGTCATTTTAGAGGATGGAGTCATAAGTGGTTATAATGTTATAGTGAAAAGATTAATTTATATCTTTTTGAATTCATTGACTGTGATAATGAAGCTTTCTGTAATTTAGTGCCGGTGAATTGAATGAAATATTATAATTATTATTATCTTATGGGGTTCTCTTAGAACCCACCATGGAAATTTCTAGGGACACACAATTCTTCCAGCTTATCCTAAGGATTTTCCCGAGAGAACTCAATAAACTATTAATGTGTGTTCTATCTGTCCAATCAATAAATAAGGACATTTTACTTAAACATAATGTTTTTAGCTATCACATTTTTATACTATTTGTACCTAGAGAGGTCATGAAGTCTTTCCTTGCACAATATTGAGATTAAATAATATAAGAAAAATTGAGGGAGATCTTCCCAAATGTTAATGGATCTACCAAATATATTTCAATATCAAGCAAATATGGGAAAATAAAGAGTCTATGTGATGAATTTAAACTTCACTATTTCATTCCATTTTAGAGTTCAAATAACTAGGTTATATAGGGATGTTAAGATTGTAATATTATTTTGATATAATTTTATATTATTGAATATTGAGAGATTGGTTGTCACACCCCAATAGATATGACTTAATTATTTTATTAAACTTTTATTAATATTTTTGTTTTGGATGACCAAGTCTTTTAAGTTGTAATTGTTTTTGATGTTTTTGGGATTTCTTTCTTTTCACGTAGTTTGGTCACCTAGTTGGCCAAACCATACCGAAACAATGCGAGTTACTCTATCTCATTATAATATAGGTTTTACAAGGATGTTTTAGGGTTTCTAAAACCGCGTTACCAACCTGTGCGGGCACCCAACGTTCCAAGTAAAGAGCGCATGGTTGGAACAAGGTTTGGTAAAATATTTGAGTCCCTATGGTTTAAAAAGAGTATATGATAATGATAATAATAATAATAAATTAATAAAAAACATAAACACTTTGACAACTCCCCATTAACCATAAATATATCATCTTTTCTAGGATTTCTTCACCCACATCCCCCTCTTAGTTGAACATCCATTATTCCTCATGTTTTATCCCATTATGGTGTGATATCATCTTATCTAGGCATTTTCCATCCTCTAGCATCTTCTTCCTCATCCTTTTCTTATCCTCCTCCTCCCCCTTGGTGCACCATGCATAAAATAAACCCTAGGTTATGGGGTTATTGGATTATTGGTTTGTGTCTTTTGAGTTATGTTCCTAGGGTTTCAATATTCTTTTTATGACCCTCCTCTTACCATATTCTGTGTGTAGAACAAAATAATAATGGAAGATCACTTATAGGACGTATAAATCATGTAACCTTTTTTTTAATATACAAAACATTAGTCTTATCATAGTTCATTAATAGTTATCAACTATTTAAATCAATCATGATGGTTCATCAAGAGTTTGTGAATTTCCCATGTATATCATCCAATATGAGAAAACTATGTGTGCAATAAGGAATATTATCATACACCAGGTTACAATTGAGTCCAGGTCAATGAACCATTTTCAGAGTTATTACCCCATATTTACCTTTATTATATATCTACATCAACTTTTAATATCTAGATAGGGATATAATTTCTTAGAAACCACTCACTCTAACATTTACCAATATTATAGGGTGTATTCATATACCTTGATTTATCCCTAGAAATCCCCAAACATATCGCTAGGGTTCTCACCAAAGATTTGATATCCTAGATTCCAAAGGACTACTAAACCTATCCCCTAATACCAACCATAATGACCCAAACTACTCATTTATATATATATTACACCTTTTTAGATGAACATTCATTGCATTATAGAAACACAGGAATGAGGATCATAAAGTTATAGTTCCTTTAAAAACATGGAAACATAACAAATGGTCCATAAGTGAGTTACATCATCTCCCACTATGTTCTTCATAACTAGAAACACTCTTATAAATATCATACATAATACTAATAATCATAACCATGGGAAAAGAAACATTATAAATGATGAGCTAAGATGTTCAAAAACGTTAATCAAGGGATGTATTTACATATCATGAGTTTAGGGGCATGAGAACATAATAATATCATTATAAAATGAAACATAATATTTCATAGATCATAAAAAAGAGTCCTAAAATAAATTATGGTAGTTCCTAAGACATGAATCATTATATAAACAAAGAACATGAACCATGATAGTATAACATTGGCATAAAAAATACATTTGTAGAATAAAAATAAACATATAAAATCATTTCTTTAATAGTTCAAGAATTATTTCTATATCGATAATAGTGGAATATGTTTTCTGTATAAACCATCATAGTTGTGAATGTTCACTCCCAAGACTATAATTTTAGATAGAGTCTGTTCTTCGAGAAGGTTATTAAACATGATAGTAATGTTTATCCCATGAGATATAATTCTTTATCCATTAAATTGGAGGGAGATATAGGTCCCACACGACTGATAATGAAAATAGAACATATGAGTTCCATAATTTTGTAAAACATTCATTATATCAGAACACATGAAATAAAATTAATTTCATAAACATTTCATCATATCATAACCTTTGGATAATAAATAGGTTTCATAATCATTTCATAATTTCATCATAAAAGTCCCATGAAAAATAAAGTGGGGTTTACAAGCATATTGTCATGGTATAACCCATTGAATAGAAATAGATTTCATAGAAATATTTTCATCATATACAAGAGGCATTATAAGAAATAATAAAAATTGTATCCTTCAATAAATTGAACAATAAATCATTAAAAGCATCAATGGATATCATATTAGTTGGATTATTATTTTGAAAGAGAAATCACATGGAACGTTTCTTGAACAAAAATATACTTTCATAGAAAAAAACTTTTTAAAATCCAAAAATTCATAAAAACTATGGAAATATTTTTATTTAAAAATTAAATTCTAAAATATAAAGGTGTTTCAATGAAAATAATATTCATAATGTTGGGAAATTTATATTTATTCCATACATTTTAAAATTATTATTCCTTTTATATTATCAGAAGAAGAAAATGCACCTTTTTTGGAAACCAAAAAGAACATTCCGTTCAAACCAATTTGGAAAATTGAAACACGGGTAAAAATTTATTTTAAAAAAATAAATGATAATTTTACAGATATTTTTATTTTGGAAAAATTCATATAAAACATGGTTTTAAAAGAAAAATTGTTTTGGATCTAAGAGGGATATAAATATGATTTTTCATAAAAAAATATTTTGAACTCTCGAGTACATAATGAAATGATAAAGAAGGTAAAACATATATTTTCCAAAAATAAGTAGTGGATAATGTGATACATGAGATTATTTAAGGATTGAAAATAATATTTCATCATTAGAAGCATAATCATGGTCAATATCGATAAAAAATGATATTAAAACATAGAACCCTAACCACTTTGGGAACCTTAAATCATGATACCCATGAAGAAATAACATTTAATGAAATATATAAAATCATAAGAATAAAAAAATTCAATATATTACAAGTAATATGGTATTTTTATTCTCCTAATAAAATAATATTGGTGGGTAACGTAACATATGTCTCAAAGAAGGAAAATTGAAACAAAAAAATACATTACCTTATGTATCGATGTACATCGTACACATTACAAACTCATGTATAATAAATATAAGTTTATTAAACATCATATCATTAATATATATATATATATATATAATTCTATATGTGATTAACGTATAACCTTTTATTACCTATTTGTTAACAATTCCTTGCTTTATGTCTCGTTTCTGGAAATAACTACAATATTTTTTGGGTATGTTTTAACTTGTTAATTTTTATTCCAATTACCATGCTTATGGATTCATAGTCTTAATGATTTTAACCATGATATAAATATCACATATATTTATTAAATAATTATTTATATTAATCTATAAAATATTGAGATATAAAATGAAATACATTTTTCACGGAGATGGTAGACCAAACGTACGCACGAACGTCATTTCGATTTTCTAATTGGATTGAAATAAGTAAATGTAAATAAAAAATTTTAAATAAATAATCATTTTTATGTCATATATATAACATATGTTCATTAAACCCATCATTATTAACTTCCATATAATGTGTGAACGAATCACATTATTTCATGAGGCGACTGTCTGCCGTACACACAAGCGACTTCATCATATTACCATAGAAGTTAATGTAAGGTGGTATATATATTATAATAATTACATAATTGTAATAATTTTATATATATAATATATAAAATATTAATATATTGTTATATCCTAGCGTGTGGGGTGGTGAAGGAAATAAAATAACATCGATTCACGAGATGGTAGTCTATTTTACACACGAATAATGATTTTGTATCCCATTTGATGGAAGTGGAGATGGTTGTAGGTAATTACCATTAAATAAAAAACTACCCAAAATATAGAATATATTGAGGTTATTATATCAGTATGTTTTAAGAATAATTTTAGTTATTGTGATAGAAATAAAATTAAAACGCTCGTTGAAGAACGCTACCTCCTCTTTGGGTAACCTCCTTAGGGTTTCACCAAAATCCATCCTTTGATAGATTTATAACGAAAATAATGCTTCAAGGATGTGATGAGGGAATTAAGGAAGATATTTTAGCATTTATTGGGTAACCCAAATGTATATGGATGTGTGAAGAATAGAGAATAAGGGTTGCCTATTTGTAAGTGAGGTGAGTAGCACACTGGTAATGTTTGGAATGGAAATGGTGTACCCAATTTTTTCAAATGACACTAGGATAAAAAATGAAATATTCATGATACTGATACATTATAACATCTAAATATGACCATAAATTTTTTGTTTGACTTGTTTCAGGTAAATTTCAATACATTTATTTTTAGTTTCACAACTTGGTAATCCCATTTTTACCTTAACCACAATAAATAATTTTTAATGTTTTTATTATTCATTATGGTAAAAAATTAAGATGTAAATATTAGATAATATAAATTATTATAATTCCAAATTTTCAATCCATTTTTTTAGATTCGATTTACTCAAGAGGAAATTGTTAGTACAAAATTAAACCCATCGATGCGAGGGAAAAACCATTTTCCAAAGAGAATATTTTCAAAAGTTTAAAAAAATTTTATTTAAAACATCATTAAAAAAGTTATTCATGATAAATAATGGATTTATTTATATATAAATGATATATTTTAACTTTTAAATCCATTTTAAAATAAAATTTAACGTTACAAATTGTTTTAATGAGCTGTAACTTTTCAATAAAAACTATAATTTTACAATATTCATTATAAAATTAATATGTTCAAAAAAATTAAAATAATTAGCCCTAAGATAATTTTTAATTTATTATTTTAAAAATAAATTTCATTTTATCAAATTAATTTTTTAAATGTGTACAAATTTAATTTTATTATGTTTCATAAAAATAAATAAAAAACATTTTTATAATAGTATTTTCATAAAATATAAAGAATTTATTAAAAAGTAATTAATTTTTTATAAATACATATTTCTCCATATATAACCATTATAATTAATATTTTAAATTGGATTATTCTTTTTCATTCATCCATGTTTAGATTATAGTTAATAATAGTCTTATTTAAATTATAATATTTATAATTTGTAACGGTTTATTAAAACTCAGTGTTTCATGTGACACAAGCTACCAAATAAATTTAATTTTCTCCTAAAAAATAGTGAATAATAACTCAAGGAGTTATAATAAATATCATAAAAAGTTATATCTAGATTTTTGTGATTCTAAGAGATGAACTATGCTTCCTTATTCAAAAGTTGTTATGAGACGTTTGGACTCCTCTCTTGGTTCCTTCAAAATATGTACACTAATTTGTTTCAGTTGTTTTGCATTTAGCATAAAATGGATTATATGATTAAGCCCATTTGATTTAAACCAAACCAAAATAGAAGATATTTTTCAGTAAAAGGGGCGTAGTCCACATGTAATTATGCTTACAATGAATGAGGTTTATCCTTTAGTAGAGTAGCAACACTTTATATCCCACATGACTGTTTATTTTCTTAATGATTATTTCATGGAAGACATTTATTTTATATATATATATGATATGGAATTTTCATATGCCTCCCTCCTCAGTTGTAGTATTTCAATAATTTGGAGCTTCATTTTCTCTACAACCATTCTTAACTTTTAATTTACTATCCTCATATCCTAGTAGTCATTATGCTACAAATTAATAGGAAGTAACAATTATTTCCATAAAAATTATGAAAGGGTACATACCATGGGGGTTTTGAATGTAATATTATATACCCACATTTAAATCTCCATATTTTTACTCAAACTGTTTCAGTTAGGTTGCGATTTTTTTTCTAGAATTCTAAGAATCACTATATTAGATATCTAGAGTTTTCATTTTATTTGAGGATGATACATAATAGAGGTCATGTGGGGAACTAAATATCTCTTCATGGGGATTAAAAGTTACTGTTAATAAAATTGTCCCTTATCAAGGATATTTGTGAGGAATTCATAACCCAAAAAAATATTTTATCATATAAACTCATTCATAATTTTTTATCATCAGCTTGGGATTATCTTTATTCAATTTTTATGGAAACATATTACAATACTAATAATATATAGGATAAATTTAAAAGTGATAGGAATTAGACTGATAAAATATGATCGATATACATCAAAAATTTCATAAAAAATAAATTTTGTTGGTAGACCCTTATTCCTTTTGGAAACCCCAAAAGAAACATAACAAATTGTATTTTATTTAGAAAATTAATGTGAGAGTTACCGAATTGATTGAAAAACTGAAAAACATTTAATACCTTCTAAACTATACTTTAATATATAAAATGGCCTCTAAAGGGAAGTGTATGTCAAAATTAAGACATTTAATTAAACTATTAGTTATGGATGAAACTCTTAATCACTTATTTTCTACATACCATACCAAAATATTGATCCTCTAAGACATAAGACCTTCACTCCAATTTTATTTTAGGAGCACGATTCATAGTGAAAATGGATGGTTACTATGATATGAAAAAAATAGTTCAGTATACCTGGGGACATGGGTGAATATATATATTTGATCAATAGGGATAGAGTCATAAAATATTGTATCAATTGGTGTTTCCACCTCCTTAGTTTGAGGTAACCAACTAATGTGGTTAGCAACAAAACTCTCACAATCCTTCATGTCCTTGATATCAAAATAAAATTCTATTAATAGAAATTTACGCAATACAAACAATTGTTTTTCGTCATCATTCATGACCAAATACGAGATTATTTCCAGATTAGAAAAAAATTAATCTAGTTCTGATCAAATAGGAGAGAAATTTCTATAAGGTTACCATAATACAGAAAAAATTATTATACATTATTATATAGATGACATTGGATATGCCTAGGGGCTGTGAAATGTATTATATCACATGTGAGATACAATTAATACATTGGGTCAGTAAAACATCAAATCAATGAAATTCTTTGCGATATCACATAATATATCAATGGGGGTATTCCAATTCTGTGGATTAATAAAATAGTTTTTAGTTAAATTCCCCATAAGTTTCACAAATATTTCCATTCTTGAATCTTAAAACTAAAAATTAGTTTCCTTTTTTAGAAGTTTATTAAAGGGTATGGAATGTTTTCAAATATATTTAATAAACCATGTATATAATCCATTAAGGCCTAAAAATGATCAAATATATCCTATAATGGTGTGGTATGACAGTGTATAAATTTTCTTAAAAGAAGTCTTTTGTACTTCAAAATAGGTTCCACAAATAGTAAAATCATTATGATAAACCCCATTAACATATTCATTCGGTTTGAAAATTTTGTACCTTGGAATGTTGGAAAAGTGTTTAATGCATTTCATAAAAAATGAATCCCTTTGTAGGAAAATTTATGAAAGGGGATTGCTAATGCTGTTTTTTCTTGGTACTCCAGAGCCCTGGGATCCTAAAAATGCGTAGTGTATCCATGAAGAAAATACTATAACCCATTTTGATCTAGTGTCTTCAATATGTTGTGTAAAAAGGTATTGAGAAATGAACCATTTAATAAACAAGATTTAATCTACTATTAAAAGTGCCTAGTCAAAGTAATGTATCATTGAGAGTGGGAGGGGTGAATCATTGATACTCTTTTATTTTATGTTTCTTTTCAATTAAAACATCTTTCACCTCCTATTAGAGAGTTCATTTCCCTACTCAAAACAGACTCAACACACATCCATAAGAACACAATGATTTACAAGGTTCACTATTCAATAAGAATAACTACGTCCTAGGTATGGTTTGGAAATGATCAAATACCATAAAATACACTATGAAAACAATCCTCGGATTAAAATCAGTAGGTTGTACCCTTTTACGCATGTAGCACTATGAAACAATCCAAATAGTGCGTGTGCACCATCTTAGCAGAATAGAGTAATACAACCGTTTTGTAAAAAATCATGTTACCAGCACTTATTTTCAATTCAACAAATGTATTCAAATTGTAATACAATTCATCAATTCCTTACCCAGAAGAAAGGTAATAACCACCATGACTTTTTCATAAAACACTGAGTCTAATCTTCTCTGAGTCTGATTCTTTCAAAATAGAGCTCCCAATCTAATTCATTCAAAACATAGATCCCATATTGATTATTTCAAAACAAATATTCCAATATTATTTTCAAATAGAAAACAATAGATTAGAATTAACACCACTTAAATTATCGAATACAATTGTCATGCCTAATATAATATGAATGAATCAGCACCACCTAAGAAAATTTCCAATACGAATGGAACTAAACACTTATTCTCTCTAAAAACCTAGAGATTCTATCTCTAAATGTCACACATGTACAATGTAATTCGTGGATTTTATAGATGACCGAAAACATGTTTAGGCGGGAATCACAAAACACTTTCCCGCTCACTTAAATTCACTAATATTTGAATTTCTCATTAAATCTTAGAGCAATTAGGACTTCGTCAATGCTTATCGATTCTTCTAGAATCTTCAACATTATTCATCTCTTCTTTTCTAGACTCCCATTTTAAACGTCAATATGATTACAAATGATGAGAAATATATCGGTTTGAATCCAAGTTTCTCAAAAAGATTTCTTAAAAACAATTCTTGATACCATACCAATTGAATGTATTTAAATAAATTCACTTCTCCAATTTAGATAGAGTCAGTATATTAAATGAGAAGCTCCCCCATGATAATTCATTCATCAATCTATACATTATTTTATTTTCTCTTTGTCCACAAGATAAAACACATTTCATTCACCAACATGTTCTTGTATCATGAATTCATTCATCACTTTGAATTCATTGAGGATCAGATTCAGCATCACCAGATTTCTATTGTAATGTATTGTAACTTTCCATCAATTACTTATTCTTTCTTTTCATCTCAACCAAAGATTGATATTTTCTTAATAAAAATGTTTTGGATACCATTATCTCGAATACAATCATATATGGCTACAATCATTATTCTTATGATCATTTTGGTTATTATTATCCTGGAAACAATCATTCTGGTTACGATCATTATATATATGATCATTCTAGATATGTTCATGTTGGATAAAATCATTTTGGACATGATCATTTCAAGTTACGATCATTCTGGAGATGATCATTCTAAATAAGATCTTTTTGGAAACTATTATTTCTGGTTACAATCCTTCTGGTTATGATTTCTAGTTACAAGTGCTGGATACGATGCAATACAATATGATATGATTCATTCTCAATAAACACCATCTCATTCCTTTTATTCTATCTGAATATGATTATTTTGAAAAAACATCACTGTCTCATCTTTTATCTGCATCACCTCATCCATCAGCACCAATTAGTTCTGCACCACTATCCATTGTTATCACTTTTCTCATCAACATCACTTTTCATCGGCATCACCTTTCATCAGAATCACATTTCCATTGGTACCACTTCTTTTAAATTCATCAAGAATCCAATTCTTTCGAAAGAAAATCTAGAAAATCTAGATAAGATTTTTTTCTGATTGTTTTGAAAATCAATTAGATCCACTGCATTCTCTCTACCTCTGGGTATGATAAATATGAATAAGATTCTTTTCTTATTGTTTTGAAAAATAATCTTTATATGAATCTTTTCAGATTGTTTTGTAAAATATTTGGTTTTATTACATTATTTTTCCATCTAGATAGAATAAATCTGAATATGATTCTCTTCTGATTGGAAGTACCTCTTTCACTCCTCTTTTCTTCTATCATGCTTGCATCAAAGCTTCTCACATAAAATCCCAATTTATATGAAATGAAAACCCACAAAGCATCGTCATAATTAACATGAGTCTGATAATTTTCAAAACAAACCCCAAAAAATTGTTTCCACAAAACAATGTGAAGTGATTTCATTTCTTCAAAACATACAGTGACAACAAAAGACAAAACATTATTACAAAACACCTTTAGCATACGGTTGTTCCTAAAAATCTCCCCATTTGTATATTTCTGTCAACCAAGTTTCATAAATCACTGAACTTTGTAACCTCAAGAAGTGGATTACATATCAACAATTCTAAGCGTACGTGAACTAACTCATTATTGGGATCAAGAATCATTAATAGAAAAACCATGCTATCCAAAATATGGATCATGATCACTTCTTTATTTTCTTGATTTTTTTAGAAAAAAAATAAATTTATATACCTACATCCACTCCAACAAAAAGTTAAAATTGTTCACACACAAACCAATGTTGAATTAATTTCTTACCCACAACTCTTTATTTTTTACAATAGATTTATGAAACAAAGAAATTATACCCCATGACAAAACAATCCAAAGGTAAGATGAGAGAGGGGATAGATAGACATACCTTAACATTGAAGAGAAATAGGTTGGAAACCCATGGTCAACCTTATTTTTGAGAATGATTTCTTTGATAATGGTTTTGTGAATATATCAGCAACTTGTTCTGATGTTGGAACATAATCTATCTTCAATTCATTCTTCTCCACATGCCCTTTAATTAAATTATATTTGATGTCAATATGTTTTTAATGATAATGTTGAACTATATTCTTGGTGAGATTGATTGTAATTTGATTGTCACAACCCAAGAGTAAGAGTAACTTCACTTATACAAGTAACTCTTCCAATTGTGTATCATCCACATAAGTTGAGTAGCGTCTTGAGTAGGAAAAACATACATAGCTTCAGCCGCACTGAGAGTAATTGATTTTTTTCATTGAATTCCAACTAAAATAATTATTTCTCAAAAAGAATACACCAATATATTTAAGTCTTATATCATTAACATTTCATGTCCAATCAGCATCAGAATAACAAAATTAATCAATATTATATGAGTTTCAATAACTGATTCGTAATTCTATTGTGCCTCTCATGTATTGGAAATTTCTTTTTCCAAGAATAATATGTGATTCTCTTGGAGCACTCTAAAATATTTCATATAAGGTAAAAACATAAACAATGTCAGGTCTTCAGGAATTCAAATACAATATACTGCCAATTATATTTCGATAATAGTTCTGATCCACTTCATTTCCATCTTCATATATACTCATATTTGTTCCTACTGAAATGGGTGTGGAAACAGCTTTCGAATTTTCCATGCCAAACCTCTTGATAAGTTCTTTTTCAATACATTTCTTTGGAGTAGAAAATTTATTCATTATTTTGTTGGATTTGTAACCCAAGAAAGTATTTCATTTCTCCCAGCATGGAAATTTCAAATAGATTTTTCATTTCTTCATTAAATCACTCTCACCTTCCATCATAATTCCCAGAAAAGACAATATCATCAATAGAAAAAATTAATATGAGGGAATACATTTGACCTTATCTGATGTAAAAATTTCTATCCACTCTTCCATGGTTAAAAATCATATTTCGTAATCATATATCAAATTTGTAATACCATGATCTTGTTTTAACACATACAATTACTTCTTCAATATGAACACATAACCTTCATATTCTTCAATAAAAAATCCACAACGTTGTTCAATATAAACCTCTTCTTTAGGATCACCATTTAGGAATGTAGATTTAACATCCATTTGAATGATCTTATAGCCTTGTTGTGTGAAAATAATATGAAAGATTTTGATTGTTTCAAGTATTTCCACTGGAGCAAAGTTTTAATCAAAGTCAATACCCTCAATCTTTGAATATCCTTTTAAAACCAATATTTATTTATTTATTATAATTCAACCTTCTTCATTCAGAACATTCTGGAAAACCCATTTTGTGCCAATGTTGTTTTTGTTTTCAGGATTGGGTATGATTTCTTTTGTATTGTTCTTTTAAATTTCATCCAATTATTCATTCATGGATTGAACCCATTTTGGATGCTCAAAAGATTATTTCAAATCATTCAACTCCACTTTTGAATTCAATGATGTATGAGTAATGGAATTGGTTGTTCTTCTTGTTTGAACCTTATGATGTTGAACACTAATTATATTCTGTGCTTCCACAAATTTTCTCATCTTGAGATAAGATTTTTGATTATCTTTCTCATCATTGGAAATAGCAAAGATGATTCTTCACCTTTATTAGTATTAAAATCATTTGTATCCTTATCAGAATTATCTTCTTCAACTTTCTCAACTTATTTGTCTTCATAGAAATTTTTATGTTTCTTATAGCTTTCAATAACTTTTAAATCAATTATCTCAACACTTATTCCTATTTATTTATTGAAGAATATATATCCTCTTCCTTCTAGAGTGTATCCATGAAATATTCTATCCTCACCTTTCTGATCAACCTTACCATAGTTTCCACCTTTCATCATTATAATACAAGAACTCCCAAAACCTATAAAGTGCTTCAAACATGGAGTTTTTCTATTAAGAAATTCAGAGGGAGTCATAACTGATTAGGGCCTATAGAATCAACAGTTCGGAATATAAATACCAGTACTCATGTATTGCCTTCAAATGTAACGAGAAAGGCCATGCTCAAGTAACATGGTTCTTCCTATTTCCACCAGGCTTCTATTATTTCTTTTAGTAACCCTATTTTTTTTGGAGTGTTTGGAGAGCTATACTCATGATGAATTTCATGCTTCTCAAGATAGTATTCAAACTCTTAATGTTTGTATTCAATTTCATTGTCAGTTTTCAACTTCTTTACAGAATACTAACATTCTTTCTCATCTTTTCTTCTGAAACTTTATTGCATTTTCAAAGAATCTGATTTTTGTCTCATGTACATAACATAAGTAATGTGAGTTAAATCATCAATGAAGGTAATGAATTACTTATACGCATGTGTGTATATTTTTCTCATTATCCCACATATATCGGAATGGATTATCTCTTGGGGATGTTTTGATCAAATATGAACTTTCTTATGCACAACATTAGTAATTTTTACAATCATGTAGATAGTGTAACACCAAAATCTTCTTATTGGAAATTCATGAATATATCGAACACTATATCTTTTAGATAACTTGATCATGTTTCTCTAACACATATGTCCAATCCTTTTATTTCATAACTAATTCTCTTCCACCATACTAATGTAACAAGAGTTTTGTGAATCATCAACCTGAAACAAATTTCCTCTCATGTGTTGGCCTCATCTAACAATATATCCATCTTCATCGCTCTTTACAAAAAATCCATATTTCTTAAAGATAACCATGTGACCCTGTTGACGCTCCTTTTTCGTCACAGAGTCCAAATGAATGTAAAGGGAAATAACTTAGCACAAATTGATTCATCCTTTGAAGAAAATATCAAAAATCGACAAAGGGATGAACAAGGAGAACATTGCCCATAGGTCGTGCATGTTTTCTCATAGTTGCGCAAGTCCACTTGCACGACGCATGATGGTCGCGCAAGTCACTTGCGTGACCTAAGTGATAACTGCCCGGGGACTTCTCCTGCCTAAAAATAGACCCTGTGGGCCCCCCATTTTAAGGAGGATTTTTTTTTCAGAACCTCAGATTTGAGCTCCCGGCGCTCTAGTCTCTTCTCAAAGCTTCTGAAACACTTCTAAGGAAATTTCCTACCTAGAAAGGAAGATCTAAAGAGGGAAAAGAAGTCCTAAGTGTTGAAACTCATCAACACTTGTGCACCTGAGTGGCCATCCCTTAAGGGAAAAGGCCCCACTTGCGCGCCGCCTTACTCCTTTAATAAAACTTGTGTGCCCCTCTTCTGGAAGAAACTCAAGAAGATTATAAAGGATTTAATCAAGAGTCGATCAAGTATTACCCCGCTGGTTAACTGTTGCACAAGTACATATGTGTCGCGCAGGTATACCTGTGCGACCAGGACTTGCGCGCCCACGCAGTACCTGCGCGCCTGCCAGGACTTGCATGCCCCTACCTTTTTTGGGTGCCCTTCTTGCCCATTTCACCCCTCTTAAGCCATTCCACCTTTCCTATTCAAGATTCAGTCTTCAAGACACAATTCAAAGCCATTTATGGAATGATTTCTTTAATTGAATTCCTTATATGAAAGGAATTATGTGGAGTATCTCTCAAAACCTAGTGATCTACACATATTTATGTCACTAAAGATTGAGATTTCATTCATTCATCCTCATCCTTTAATATAAAAGATACCTTAACCTGGGTATCCTTTTCATGAATAATCCCCAGTCATAAGTCCTCAAATTTGGGAATCCTCTTTAGGGGTAAGCCCCAAGTCCTCTAATTTGGGCATCCTTCTTAGGAGTAAGCTCTAGATCCCCTAACCTGGGCCTCCTTCTCAGGAGTAAGCCCCAGGCACAAATATGGGCATTCTCTTCAGGAGTAGGCCCCAGTCTTAATTATTCTTAACCAGTACTAATTTACCTTTGATCTGGGATTCCTTCTCAGGAGTAAAACCCAATCACATGTCCTATCCTAATTTGGGCCTCCATTTCAGGAGTAATCCCCAAGTTAGAGTATTCAAATCTCCATGAAGCACATATACCTTTATGGACCCTATTCCTGGATTTCTTCCCTGAAGTAAATCCTAATCTTCATTTCTCTGTGCAGTCATACATACATAAGTCCCACATTATTTCTTATGATTGCATCTTTTATGTCACAATTGTCTAATTTTTACCAATACCTATTTTTTCTCACACCGAGCATGACTCACATGAGCTTAGAGTGTAAATGTGATTATGACATTCTTCTTTGAGCCATCAATCATAAACATTATACTCCCTTACTCGAACTACGTGGTTTCTGATTCCTTTTCTAAAAAAAGGATACATAGGTAGCCCATCTGTGGGTTCGATCCCAACTCTAAAATAATCCATGTCCTCTTGAATGACAATAAACTTCAAGTGCCCCACAGAGTGGCTTTAAAACCAGCATGGTCATCATAATGACCAAGAGACTTCTATATAAATGTGTCGAAGGGAACCATTGACCATGAATCTCTAACAAATACAGATGATCCTTTATTAGTGAAGAACCTCGCAAACATATAAAAGATTCTCTAAATTTCCTATATATCAATCATTGATTGTCAGATCTAAAGGAAAACTCATTTTATATTTGGTAATGTAATAAGGATTCACGAACATAACGTAAATCTATAAAGAGAGTCCCGTAGTAGACAATAATTCCCCTCAAAAGGTGTGATGAGTCCGACATCCCATCCTCTCGACCAATGCAAATTCCTAAGCCTCATCAGTCCATAAACTAATGAGCACTAACCTTTGGAAAGTTGGTCCGAATGGATGTGGAATCATTGGATGTTTCTGGTTCTATGAACAAACCTGTTAGAAACCGATCGGAATGTTTGAACCTCCCATCAAAGGAGGTCATCCTCAAAAGCTGAGGGAAACAAAAATGGTGAACCCGATGTGAATCCTTAACCAAGTTAAAATGATGTTTTACCCATTTTTAGGCCCCTATTTAAAACTCAATGAGAGGGCCAACAAAAACAATCATTGACATATGTACTCATACAAAAGATGTAGTGGCTGAATTTATCTTGATTACGTCTGTTATATCAAATAGGCACTCTTTTCCAAGATCTTCTGCATTTCTAGAATGGCTTCTCTCAAATTCACACCTGTGAATGCTACTACTGAAAATGCCATTGCTACTACTCCTGCTGGATCGTCATCCGTTCTGATGATGACATCACCTACTTAGCATCTTCAACGCTGGGTATCAAACACGCTGGTTAAGGAGTACCATCAACACGCTTCCATCCCAACTCTGTAGGCTTCCCAACAAGCCCTCCAAGTGAAAAACTCACACCGGTCGTCCAAACAACGATGACCAATGATCAAGAAGCAGGCGGTGCTGACTACCGTCTCCAACCGTTTCGGGTCGTTATCCCCGGAACGCAATCACCATTCACTCTTTTATTCTGAGGAGGTGAATGAGAAGGTCCCTCATGGCCTTAATTCAAGTAGACAGTAATCCTTCTCGAGGGTTCCCACCAACAATCTCCACCAGACTCATGTGGCAGTGCGCCCTCAACATGATGAGGGTACCAACTCCAGGCGTTCGGCTCAGGTTACTCGAACAAGAGCAGGAAAGACGAACCACTAGAGGCGGAATCCGGTGAATAGTGAGTAGGTTCTCATATCTGCCATCTCCGGAGAAGTCCACCAACCTAAATTGGCGGAAACCAAAAAGCAGGCACACACACCTACCCGTTTTAATTCTGGTGTCCAGCAGACTCGTCTGGTAGCATCACGCTAATCCCGCCAGGGAATTCTGGCAGAGTACTATAGGCAAGAACATACACATGTTTATACATCATCAACTAGTCAGCAGACTCGTGTGACTACATATGATGGATCTCATCAACTATGTTCGGAGAAGTGTAATCAACAGGCACATATACCTGCTAGTATTAATCAAGCCTACCAACAGTCTCACTTGGTAGCATTCAGAGAAGTCAGTCGGAAAGCCCCGGCGACAAACAAGAGGTAGACTCAACTCTCTTCCCCCATACTTGAGTACTGTCAGGATTCACTGACAGGAAAAGGAGGACAGAAGCAGGCACATACACCTACTCCAAGCACGGAATGGACGTATATCCCTGTTCTGGTAGCTGAAGTCACCAACCATATTCTATCATTGGTGAAAGAGCAGAAGCAAATCTCTACTCATATTCTGGATGCTTTCCAGGATATTATAACAGCTTCAGCAGAATCTCAGGGAAAGATACATAAATCTATCCCTACCAGTGGAGTGACACATCAATAGTTCACTCTGGAACAGACACACACATCTGTTCCAGTCCAAGAGGGTTGTGGGGCATACTCCCCCATACAATATGGACAACCAAGTCAGGCACGTACACCTGATTTGAGTAGAGATCGTCAGGCTAACCTGACCATCTTTTCTGATCAGGCATATACACCTACTAAGAGCAGGCACTTTCTTCAACTAGTGGTTTACAAGGTGAGTAAGAAGGCGTCTAAGAAAAAGACCCACCCAACACAGTCAGGAGATCAAGATCTAATCTGTAACACGGCCTTGCTCGATGCTAGAGTTAATGAATCCCTCATATAGTTATCTTTAGGAATTCAAGATTCTACTCCCTCAGTTCCCAATAGTGGGAACATTAATTCTGAAGTTCTTCAACAGAAACTTCCTCATGAAAGCTTGCTTCATGACAATTCGGTCGATCTCGAAGTTTCATCTTCAGATGAGAGCCACAGGAACCCTCTGTGTGGTCACAAGACCAAGGAGAAAGAGATCTCATCTTTTTCTATAACCCATTATGGTGGTCCTCCCCATGATGATAAATTTCGCTGCGAAAGTCCTCTCCATAGTAGTGATGCACATTGCCCAAAAAATGCTTCAGTTGAAAATGTAGTGCCGAGAAAGCCCACTTATCTTGAGACACTTGAAAATGCGAAACCAGTCATGTCTGAAGCTTAATCGCTAGCAGGTGAAATACATTCTCAATCAGAAGATAGCCTAGGGTGTAGGTCATTCTCCGAACCACCCCTAAGTCATGCATCTTCTAGTTTGATCAATGATTTCTCTACCAATCCTGTTGAGTCTATTGAAGCAACAAGGAAACACCAACTCTGGTCAAATCAGGTAGAAGAATCTTCATCAAATGATAAAGAGGGAATGCTGAACATGAGAAAACAACTGGAAAAAGGTGAAGTTCCAGTCATGTTTTGGCCTCTGGCTAACTCTCAGTATGACATTCCAGAAATGTTGACGGAAGATTAAATTCATGATATTCTTCTTAACATATGGAAAACTCTTTTTTAGTTTTAAAAGAAATTATTATCTTATGATGAATATGAAAATCATCTTAAGATAATAGAAGGGTTACGACGTCAAATTGATTTGGAATCTCTATCAGTCTCTTGATATCCGAAGGGTGTCAAACAACAGAGAGACCTTCAACGTTCATTCCTTGGCACACTAAGAAGATTGCGTCAGTTAATTTCCAATGCCCCATCTGGTATTCGTGTCAGAGGATGGGGTGTTAATGGAGAACTGCATTTCACGGTTCTCTCCAGTCAGCAAAGCCCGCTGAAAATGGTCTCATGCGATGTTATTGCCCATGGCCAGCCACAGTCAATGGGATTTTTTTTGTAATCAAAAGCTTTCCCAAGAATAGGCTTTAACTAGTTCCTCTTAGAATCAAGAATACATAGAACAAGTTGTTGAATTATTCTTGCATGAAGCAAATTAGAATATTGAACATGCCTCTCGTTTGGAGCAAGCACATCATCATGAGACAGAAGTGTCGGAAATTATCCAACAGTCTTTTGAACCGGGTGATAAAAGTGGATACAGGTTAATGCATCAAGCTAATTTCAGGACTAAGGTTCGCATGATCAGGAGAGATTTTAAGAAAGTCTCAGACATAGCATGTCAAGAGCCACCCCAGCTCGCCAGACTGGGGACTCTTTTAAACCAACTCTCAGAATCAACAAATAGGATTCGAGGAGTTGAGCGAGAACAGTAGGAATAGCCCCAGTCCACCGGACTGGGGAATTTTTCAAATCATCGATCCCCTTCTCAGAGAAAGTCAGTTTTCTCTTGATTGGGGAAGAAGCCTCAAGAGGAACGAAGAGAAAATTATCAAGAGATTCACTCCAAATTACGGTTCGTCAAGAAGTTCCTGAGGGATCGAATCAACAAAACGCAATGTCTCATCAAAGACATGGAAGAAGACAATATCACAGAAATGCTGATAGAAGGGATGCGATGAGTTATGAATCAATCAATGTCATCAATTCCATTGTTTCTGATCCACCAAATGAGGCTCACTCTGGGGAATCAGATGAAGAGGGTCCTGCTCAAGAATATGTACGCACCGAAAAAAATGAAGAAGGTGTGCGTACACGAAATCAAAGGATTACTCAGAACCTAGGTTATCTTTCAAGTAAGCCACTTCCCCCTCTCCGAAAAGGATCCAAAAAAGGGATGGGAAAGAATCAGGTTACATATCCTTCCTATGGAGAAGGCCAATCGTTATCACTAGAGCAAAGGTTTGCACAAAAGGAGGAAGAAATGAAGGAATTAAGGAGGTTGAATGAAGAACTACTTCAGGGTAGTCTTCTTCATGAGCGTGCTAGAGTCAGTTAGACAAAAGAATTTGTTGCAGCTACTGAGATGGATCAATAATATCCTCCTCTATCAGTACACCCTCATAGGTCTAATCATACTGGTCAAGTGCAACAACAGTTTTCAGTGCTACCATCAGTTCCAGCACCAATCGCCAGATCTGTCCAAGCTCCAGTCATTGCACCTACCCAAGTCCAAGTTCAACTGGCTGTTTCTCAAAAGTTAATAACTACTATTGAGTCATTAATAGCTCGGTTAGAAACTATGGAAGGGAAACATGTGCAAGTTCAACCAGAAAAGAAAGTTTACCCTGAATGGGTAGATTCAATCTCTCCTCCATCCAGTTTTGAAAACCCTATATTCCCTATTTTCAATGGATCAGGTGATACTAAATAGCATTTGACGCATTACGTGTGGTGTTGCGATCCTATGATGGGAACTTCGGAGCATCAAGAAGTAGTGAAACTCAGATTCTTCGTGCGAACCTTGCAAGTACCAGCTTTTGTTTGGTATACAAGTTTGCAATCCCGGTCAATTACTAGATGGGAGGATCTTCACAAAAAATTCCTCCTTTAGTTCAGCTCAACTTTTCCAAAGACGACAGTTTTCGATCTCACAAACTGTATGAAAAGGGAGAATGAAAGGGTCTCGGATTTCGTTGCTCGATGGAAGGGATTAACATATTCCTTGAGTTTAGCACTCCCTCAAGAATAATTGTTGCCAATATGTGTGGAAAATTTTCATAACGAATTACGTACGCCGGTAATTGCTGTGAAATACATAGGAGGGTTTCGAGACCTTCCTTCAATCACTCAGCAGATTGAAGATTACCTTATATAGGCTAAGGCTAAATCTCGTGAAATTCCATTATCTTCAGGAAGGAGAATGGGTAAAGCAGAAACTGATACAGTTATGCTTAAACAAGCTCCTGTACCTGTTTCTACCTCAAAAACTTCATCCTCTCGAAGGGCTCCACCTTCTGAGCGCCAAAAACAAAGGCCGTTTCATCCGGAAGATCAAAGATATCAAAGATGAAAACAATTTGAGGATCTGAAGAGCAAAACATACTCTTTCTGATATGAATAAGTTCCTGGTTATTTCATTTCGGCTCTGGAAAACAATTTGGTTCAATTGCCAATGCCCAAGAGGCCAAACAAGAAAGGAGATGAATACCGTCCCAATTATTTTCCTTTTCATCAAATGTTGGGGCATCCCATCCAGGAGTGTTTTGTCTTCAAAGACCTCCTAAAAAATATGGTTGACTCGGGACAAGTCAAAATGAAAGGTTCTTCAGCTCAGGTAGCATGTGTTACTGCTACAGTTCCAGAGGAGAAAGGTGAATGGCAAGAAGTCAAAAGCAAAAATGCATAGAAGTATATTGATTAGATGGTCATAAAGACAATCAATCGAACTCATGCAATTTTGTGAACACAATTAAAGAAACCAATTGTGTCTTCTTCCATGAATGTTGCGGCAAAACCCTCTTCGTGAGAGGGAAAGTCCTCAAAGAAATGGCATGATTCAAAGAAAGAAAAAGAATCAGAAGAAGATGAGTATGTGTCAAATATTAAGTTGTCTTTGACTTTGGCGGACTTCATGCCATCTACTTCAAAGCCACGGGCACCACCCCACCAAACGGCACAGCCTAAATAGGCTAATCAGGCAGAGTCTTCATCAGATGAAGTGTTAATCTTCGGTTATGTTAATATGATTCAATTAATAGATCCATATGCCAGTCGCAGTTCCAAATTCGCTGAGCCAAAATTCCCTGTATCAAACAATGGAATCAGAGGAAGTTCCAGAGGCTCAAGATATAGGGGAAGATGTGGATCTTTCAGAAGACACTACTCCAATTCTACCCCTGCTAGAACTGTGTACGCAGCAGAAACTCATGGTAGAGCCCTTCAGCGAGCTTAGCAAGAACAAGAAAGTTCTTCTACCAATATCAAATTCAGTCCTTGCACAGTTATTTTGGACGACCAGTTGAAGGTTCCATCCTCTTCCTCTCAGCAAGTAAATGGATCTAATCGGTCTAATATTCCAAAACTAGGAATATTGCCAACTCCTATCCCAATACAAGATACATAAACTTCCAAATCATCTGCTTCCAAGGTACCTGCTAAACCACATATTATTATTGGGAAATGCAGACCTCTGGATCAAAAGTATGATATATTGAAACACTTGGCCCACGTACCAGCCATGTTATCAATTCTGGATGCTTTGAATCTGTCAAAAGATCTTCGGGAAGCACTCATTGAGGCTTTGTCAAGTCCTCAGGAGTTTGAAACTGAAATTGCTGCAGCTTAAGTCTATCACATAGAGAATAATCCTTCAGAATGCCATGCAATAATATCTTTTACTGATGAAGATGAATATGATGTTGTGCATGGACATATTAGACCATTGTAATTGTCTGGGAAGGTCAATGGCATAGACGTCAGATGAACATTCATTGACAATGGTTTATTAGCCAACCTCATGCCCATTCGTTCACTTCGTCGATTGGGCCTCATAGAATCTGATTTATCTCCTTCTACTATGATGTTACAAGGATATGATAAAAATGAACAAGAACCACTGGGTGAAGTTACACTCAGAACTCAGTTTGGAGATCTTGTATCCAATTCAGATTTCATGGTTGTTGATCAAGACTCAGCTTTCATCATCTTGCTGGAAGACCCTGGCTACATCAGCATGCGACTATCCCTTCATCATACCATCAATGTCTCAAATATTTTTTTGATGGTAATGTTGGGACATTGTATGGTGGTAAGGCCCCGTTCAATACATGTGAGTCTCAATACATTGAGGCGGAATTCTATCACATGAAGGGAAGGGAGACATCCACAACAAAGGATATTACCAAAGTTAATGCTCCATATGGTTTGGAGAAAATTCCAGTAAATCCATTTACACATGTGACTTCAGATTATGTGTTGCCTATCAGTCAAATTGACAAGATAAACCCAAATCAAAATACTCTTATGGAAGGATCCATAATTTCAATTATGGCAATCAAGCCAGACAACATGGGAGAAATTGGTAATCTACCAAGTATTGATGAAAGAACAAATGGTGACGTCTTCATTTCATCTGCTGAAATCCAACAAGTGTATTCTTCGCCAATTAGGCCAGAAGAAGTTATAGAAACATAAAAGGTGAACAATTATGTCGATTCTCAATCCATCATCTCCTCTTTATTACCCAAAGAAGACCCTTCATCATCAATCGGGTCAGAAATGGAAGCTTCTTCTTCAAGATATGAAAATTTTGACATCTCTTCGGATCATGAAAATTATACTTTATCATATACTATGCAAGTAGAAATGGAAGAAATAATACATGATGAAGAAGAAGAGGAAAATCTCAGAGATGATACTCCTGCATTTGAAGAGGGTATCTCTTCCACTGTGGATGAACTCATAGAAAAAAATCTAGGTACAGAAGAAGATCCACGCCCCACTTTAATCAGTGCGGCCATGACTCTTGAAGAGCAAGAGATATATATTTCTTTTCTAAAGAAAAATAGAGATATATTTTCCTGGAACTATACATAAATTCCCGGGCATGATCCTGATGTTCCTAATCATCATTTGGGTTTACCAGAAGAACATCGAGGATTTAAGAAAACTGCGAGAAGAACACACCCAACTTATGCTTCCAAAATTGAGGTTGAAGTGGATAAGCTTATCAATTATAACTTCTTCAGAGAAGTTCAATATCCCAAGTTGCTGGATAATATTGTCCCTATAAAGAAGAAGAATGGAAAAATTAGATTTTGCATCGATTTCAGAGATCTTAATCGGCATTGTCATAAGGATGATTTCCCAGTTCTGATTACAGAACTTGTAATTGATGAAACATCTGGATATGAAGCACTTTCCTTCATGGATGGATATTCCGGGTATAATAAAATCTGAATGGCCCCATAAGACGAGGAATCTACATCCTTCAGAGCCCCTCAGGGTGTGTTTTGCAACCGGGTAATGCCCTTTGGCTTAAAGAATGCTGGTGCAACTTATCAGCGTGCCATGAATCGTATCTTCAAACCCTTTTTTGGGAAGTTTGTTGAATGCTACATAGAATATTTGGTAGTTAAATCCAAACAAGGTTCTAATCACTCGGCTGATTTGGAAGTCATATTCCGCAAGCTTCGACAACATAATTTGAAGATGAACCCCTTAAAATGTGCTTTTGGGGTAACCTCAGGAAAATTTCTCGGCTTTGTTGTATGCCATCGTGGTATTGAAGTCGACCCTGAGAAGACCAAGTCAATCTGTGGTATGTCACCTCCTTGAAATTTGAAATAATTAAGAGGACTTTAAGGAAACTTAGCCTATATTCGGTGTTTCATCACCAATTTGGCAGGCAAAAGTTTACCCTTCACCAAATTGATGAAGAAGGGATTCACTTACCAGTGGACTGAAGAATGTCAAGACGCATTCAATATTCTCATGAAATACATCTTGAGTCCACCGGTACTTATTCCAACTCTTGATGGAAGACCACTTATCCTTTACGTGACAACTCTAGAGTGATCATTGGGTGCCTTTCTTGCTCAAAAGAATGGTGCTGGGAATGAAAATAGCCTCTACTATCTCAGTCGAACCATGCTTGAAGAAAAAACCCGGTATTCAAGTATTGAGAAGTGCTTCCTGGCATTAATCTTTTCTGTTCAGAAGTTGAGACACTACCTGCAACATCACGAGGTCCAATTGGTATCTCGCAATAACTCGCTCAAATTTATCCTTAGTCGTCCAATGCTTACAGGACGTCTGGCAAGGTGGGCAGTTATTTTGCAGCAATTCGACATTCAATATGTGTCTCAAAAGGCGATAAAGGGCCAAGCTCTGGCTGATTTCCTGGCTGAAAACCCTTCAGTGGAAGACACATCTTCAGATATTGAACTCCCTAATGAGGAAGTCTTCTATGTTCAAGAAAGTCCTCAGGAATGGGAAATGTATTTTGATGGTGCTTCCAGAAGTCCAACAGGGAGGAAAATGGAAAGTCCTAAATTCAACAATGTTGGCTTAGGAATTGTGCTCATTTCTCTAGAAAAGGCAGTGTTACCTTATTTGTTCTTATTGTGGGAAGGTGGCACCAATAATGAAGCCGAATACCAAGCTCTCATCGCAGGATTGGAATTAGCGCTTCAAGCAAAAGTGAATCACTTAAAAGTGAAAGGTGATTCAGACCTGGTAATCAAACAAGTCAATGGGGATTATGCCATCAGAAAAGAAGAACTAATCCCTTTGTATGATTATGTCAGAGAGTTAATGGAGGAATTCCCTTTGGAACCGACATTTTCTTATGTCCCAAGATCACAAAATGCTCAAGCTGATGCACTATCTAATATAGCCACAGCTCTGGAAGATCCAAATCGGGACGAGACAACCATCAGTATTGCCCACCGTCGTGCAATTTCACCTTATGTTCGAATCAGAAAAAATGAAATTAATGAAATTTGTCCTATTCCTAAAACGTATGGTCATACTACAGGATGGATGTCACCTATCAGGGAATACCTTCAAAATGGAACACTTCCACCTGATAGAACCGAGAAATAACAAATTCGGCGACGTGTGGTCAATTTTACTCTATGATAACCCATATCACCTAGAGAAAATTCTCTACAAACGTGGTTTTGTTGGAGTTCTCTTCAGGTCCATTGATGGTGAAGAAACAATGGCTATCATGAAAGAAGTGCATGCAGGAGTCTGTGGTGACCACCAGTCTGGACATAGACTGTCTGATCAGATTCGAAGGCTTGGATACTTTTGGCCTTCAATGATTAGAGATTGTGTAGATTTCACAAAGAAGTGTCATTCATGCCAAGTAAATTCCAACTTCATTCATCAACTTCCAGAGTTCCTTCATAAAGCTAAATACTCATGGCCATTTTCCAAATGGGGAATGGATGTTGTGGGACCTTATCCTTTGGCTACAGTCAAGCAGTTTAAGTACATTCTTACTGCTACTGACTTCTTTTCCAAATGGGCAGAGGCAATACCTCTAAAGGAAGTCAGTTCTAAATGCATTGTTAGCTTCATCAAGTCTAAAATCATTACCAGATTTGGTGTCCCTCATACCATATTGACGGACAATGGCACCAACTTCTGTTTACCCGAGGTGAAGAAGTTGTATAAAAAATACAACATCAAACCCAACCATTCATCTCGGTATCATGCAGCGACCAACGGCCAGATAGAAGCCTTTAACAAGACTCCTTTAAATATACTGAAAAATATAGTGGATAAAGATAAGAGGTCATGGCCTGATAAACTCTTTCATGCTTTATGGGCTTATCGTACTACCGCCCGCACTGCAACCCAGTCTACTCTATATTCACTGGTATATGGAACAGAAGCCATCTTTCCCATTGAAGTTCAATTGCCTCACTCAGAGTAGCCATTTGTGATCAATCATCTACAGATGAACAATATCAAAAGCGATTGAATTAATTGGAATGGTTAGATGAGAAAATATTGTGCACTTTTCACCACTTGGAAGTCTATCAGAATCGAATAGCACGAGCTTTTAACAAAAAAGTTCGTCTTTGTTCATTCACTCAGGGAGAATTGGTATTAGTTCTAAGAACTCCAATGATACCAGGAATGAAACCTCCCAAGCTTGAGCCAAAATGGGAAGGACCTTATTCAATACATAGGGTCTACTCTAATGGAGCTTATTCATTATTCTCGATGGATGGAGAACTCATCACTACTCCAACAAATGCCAAAATTTTTAAGAAGTATTTTGTATAAACACAAAATACATCCCAAAATGGTCCAGTATGATCTGAAACTACAACTTGGTCCAACATGACGTTAAACTGTGCCCCCAAAATGGTCCAGTATGACCTTAAACTGCAACTTGGTCCAACATGACGTTAAATTGTGCCCCCAAAATGGTCCAGTATGACCTTAAACTGCAAATTGGTCCAACAAGACATTAAATTGTGATGTCCTCAATGAATGACATTAAACTACAAAGTCCCTCTTTCATCCTTGCTATATGACGTTAAACTATACAGAAACAGTCCATACATATGATCTTAAACTCTTTGTATTAATTTCATCCCACACGATGTTAAACTGTGAAAAAAGTTCCCTAAATGGTCCAGTGTGTCCTTAAACTGCAACTAGGTCCTGTATGACCTTAAACTACATCATCAACGATCTATGCATATGACCCTAAACTATTTGATAGTCCCTTACGTCCAGCAATAAATTAAACGGTGATGTCCTAACTACATGACACTAAACTGTATAGAAGTCCCTTACATCCGGAAAGACGTTAAACTACATAATCATCAAAGGTCCTGTATGACCTTAAACTACACCACCTTCCAGTATGACATTAAACTACACCATCCACGGTCCATGCATATGACCTTAAACTATTCGCACTTTCTTCCAACATGATGCTAAACTGTATTGTCCTTTTTTCGTCCAACATGATGTTAAATTGTGGGAAAAAAGTCCCCAATGCGTCCAACATGAAGTGAAATGGTATACTCTTTTGTCGTCACTGCATGACATTAAACGGCACAGTCCCCCTTTCGTCCAACATGACGTTAAACTATATTGTCCCCATCTTCTTAACTACATGATGCTAAACTATACAGAAAGTCCTTGATAAGTCTTACATGACATTAAACTGTACTTTGTCCCTGATATATGACATTAAAAGGTGCATCACCAATAGTCCTAACTGCAAGACTTTAAACTGCATTGTCCCTTCATACGTCATACATGACGTTAAACTGTGTATCGTTAAGGTTGTTGCTACCTCTTGTTTCTCACACTAAGTATGACTCATGTGAGGTTAGAGCAAACCTCAACCATAACTCTCTCTCTCGGCCGCTAACCATGTGTAAGTCCCAAAATCATTTTTAGGTCATTGTCCCCAAGAACAACTTGATCATTAATTCATTATTTAAATGAACTACGCGGACTTGCATCCTTGACTTCTAGGCTAGGTACGTGGGAAACCTCCCAAGGTTCAAGCCCAAAATCAATCTCCTCACATTGGTTCACCTTCATCTCATACTATGTTGATTCGTGAAACCGCCCCTAGAATCAATATCTTTACATTGGTTCACTTTCGTCCTTTTTATACGATGCTAAACTATACAACACTTTTGTCCAGTATGACAATAAACTATAATATTATTTGATACCATCACTTGAGAGGGAATCATTATTTACATTGATTTTCAATCATGTTTCATTCCAAAGACTACGTGCATACATGGTAATTCCCAAACCTTTTATCTTGGGTTAAACCATCACTGTATTAAAGTCCCCTTTCACCCTTCACATGTATGAACCAAATTTGTATAGAGGGTATTTCTTGAACTACGTGGGCTTGATTCCCATCCTAATGGGATACGTAGGAATGTTCGAGTGTCCCTCGAATTCATCCCCATGTATTTGGGCCTAACCCCAAATTCCATTTTCATTCCCTTGGCTGAAAAGTCCCCATGAAAACACACACTGTGTATTTAATATAATGGTCCATGCTCTATAACCCTAAACTAAGATCTCTAATCCTTTTGTCCCACAAAACATTAAACTGTAGTTTAAGAACTATGTATGGCTTGATTATCATCCTTATGGCATACGTAGTGAAGTCCAACATTTCAATTCAGGACCTAGCCAAAACATGATTATGGTTAGCATTGATCTGTGTATCTCTGTATACATTAGACAATACCCATTTTTATGTGTCATAATCCTAACCTTAAATACTTTCAGATCTTCATAATCCTTTTCATGACTTCTAGTCACAAAAATGTCAAACTTCTGAGAGTTATTTTTCCTAACTATGCAGCACGTGCCCATAGGTGGCCTTGCATAAATAGTCTACATAACTGACTTGTTAGCCAAAAGATACTATTATCTGACTATCCTGCCAATTCCCTTAGGTGGACCTGCATAATTCAACACCCTAATGGGTTTTTTAGATATTGGTAACTTCATTCTTGGGAAGAATGCCTCTTTTGTCCTTATTTGTCATAAATGACAGTTTGTAAGGATCCGCAAAAACAGCCATCCTTAACATATTTTTCCCATATCATTTTTCATGATCTAAAAGTATTCAAGTCTATGGTTTATATTCTCCTTCCCTACATTTGGGTCAGACCTTCGTAGGAGTGATATTCATCCAGTTCTTCGATAATCATGTTTGGGAATATCTTCTCCATATTCAAGTACCTCTTTCCATTCAGAAAACTCTATAGTTTGGAAGATTTGAATCTCCATAAACTTTCACTGGCTTTTAGCACTAGGAAACTAAATTTCTGAGAGTTCTTTTGCCTGAATATGCAGCACATGCCCATAGGCGGCCTTGCATAAATAGTCTACTAAACAGACTTGTTAGCCAAAAGATACTATTTTTTTTATTATGCTGCCAATGCCCTTAGGTGGCCCTGAATAATTCAACCCCCTAACAGGTTTTTTAAATAATGGTAAATTCATTCTTGGGAACTACTTCTTCTAATGAATTTTAGCTCTTTTTCATATCATTCCTCAGATTCAAATATTCTTAAGTTATAGTTTACATATTTTCCCTCATACTTGAGTATGGTACTATGTTTTCATATTAGTTGCTAGGGAATTGATTAAATTCTAATCCATTTCGGTCAAATCTATTTCGACCTTAAACATTAGCCTTTTTATGTCCGATGTGCATGAATTTAAACTACCCACAGAAGACAATGGAACTATGAATAAAAGTCAAGTTCCAGCTTACTAAACATACATTTAATATGATTTAGATAACATTGAGAAATTAAAAGGTTCAAGTTTGTAGGGTTATTTACATTAATCCTAGTAAAAATCAAACTATGATTTCTAGGACCATTGACTTAGGTAAAATCTAAAGCATATAGAAAAAGAATGCAGGTATAAATGATTGAAGATGAATGTGTTCTTCATTGATACACAAGAGATAGAAGGACATCCACAGACTGGAGTCTCTTCTCTTTTTCAAGAATTACAAGAGGCTTTCAACACAAATATTCATTTGTTTTATGGAATCATGAACTTCATCAGCAACCACATGGAAATAATTCATTCAACTAGATACAATAAGAGATGCAGTGATACCATCTCTTCTTGGAACAGTTGTAAAAGGATGTTCTTGAGTGCGGTTTGAGAAAAATTTTCTGCTGATCAAACAGTGACTCTGTTTCTATCCAAAGAGACTTGGAAGATGGATATATGGATTTCAGAATGAAGCATTGGAAGTAAAGAGCCATTTGGAGAGAGTAATCTTTTCAGATATTGCTCTAATGCCATGTTTGTCTTCTCTCGACCAATCGGTAGCAGAAAACATTTCAGCCCATGGGTTTGCCATTTTCATATCTGCAAGGAAATGGCATAGAAGGAAAATTTGAAAGTTCACACCATTGTTGTTGCTCTTAATGCACAACATAACCGAAATAGAGGAGTAGCAGTGCAGCTACATTTCAGGTGTATAGTTCTTTGTATTTGGAACATTGACTTCTTGCAGATGACCATGACCATACAAGGATAGGTAGATTCTCTGTGGGAAATTAAGATGATTTTTCTTTAACTACGTAGAAAAATTTGGGAAAGTGTTGTTGCAGATATCATAGTAATCATGGACAAAAATGTTCATCATGTCATAAATCCACTTCCTAGCCAGTTCATCAGCCGTTCCTATTCTACTGGGATCCATTGAATTTGCACAAAAGCTGAATAAACTAACTCTTAAATGGGTTTATTTTTCATAAACTTTGTGAAGAAATTCGAAAAAATGGCTAAGGCATTATGGCTCACAAGTCTAAAATTTGGCACACAAGTATGGAGGTGCCACGCAAGTATTTGGCATGCAAGTACCACCACGCAAGTCAAGATACCTTGACAGCAGCGCGCCATCAAGGAAACACTGGAAAACAGAGCAACCTGCGCGGTTAAGATGACCTGCGCGGCGAGATCTCGAAGGCTTGAAGTCCGGAAATCCTGATTCTTTGTACGGATGTAAGGCCCTCTATTTATATACGCAGCCAGAACCCTGTGCGTCATACCCTGGGCGACTAAAGGATGTACCCTTGCACGCCAGACCCTATGCGCCTGAAGCTCATTTGCGCACCCATACTTGCACGCCGCCATTCCATTAATTCTTCTTTTCCTCAGAGTCAAATCCTCCTTTCTCTCCGGATCCAACTCTGAGGGGGGACATTTTTTTACGCTCCTTTTTTGTCACAGAGTCCAAATGAATGTAAAGTGAAATGAAATAGCACAAATTGATTCATACATTGAAGAAAATATAAAAAATCGTCAAATGGATGAACAAGGAGAACATTGCCTATAGGTCGCGCAAGTTCCCTCATAGTCGCGCAAGTCCACTTGCGCGACGCATGATGGTCGCATAAGTGACTTGCGCGACCTAAGTGATAACCTCCCGGGGTCTCCTCCTGCCTATAAATAGACCCTGTGGGCCCCCAATTTTAAGGATGACTTTTTTCTAGAAACTCATATTTGAGCTCTCGGCGCCCTAGTCTCTTCTCAAAGCTTCCAAAACACTTCTAAGGTAATTTTTTACCTAGAACGGATGATCTAAAGAGGGGAAGGATGGCCTAAGTGTTGAAACTCATCAACACTTGCGTGCCTGAGTGGCCATCCCTTAAGGGAAAAGGCCACACTTGCGCGCCGCCTTACTACTTCAATAGAACTTGTGCACCCCTCTTCTGGAAGAACCTCAAGATGATTCTAAAGGCTTTAATCAAGAGTCACTCAAGTATTACCCTGCTGGTTAACCATCGCGAAAGTACTTATGTGTCACGCAGGTATACCTGGGCGACTAGGACTTACACGCCCCTGCCTTTTTTGGGTTCCCTTCTTGCCCATTTTACCCCTCCTAAGCCATTCCACCTTTCCTATTCAAGATTCAGTCTTCAAGACACTCTTCAAAGCCATTTATGGCATGATTTATTGATTTGACTTCCTTATATGAAAGGAATTATGTGAAGTATCTCTCAATACCTAGTGATTTACAGATCTTTATGTCACTAAAGATTGAGATTTCATTCATTCAACCTCATCCTTTAAGATAAGAGAATCCTTAACCTGGGTCTCCTTTTCAGGAATAATCCCCAGTCATAAGTCCTCTAATTTGGGCATCCTCTTTAGGAGTAAGCCCTAAGTCCTCTAATTTGGGCATCCTCCTTAGGAGTAAGCGCCAGATCCCCTAACATAGGCCTCCTTCTCAGGAGTAAGCCCCAGTCACAAATATGGGCATTCTCTTGAGGAGTAAGCCCCAGTCTTAATTCTTCTTAACCAGTCCTAATTTACCTTTGATCTGGGATTGCATCTCAAGAGTAAAACCTAATCACAAGTCCTATCCTAATTTGGGCCTCCTTTTTAGGAGTAAGCCCCAAGTTAGAGTATTCAAATCTCCAAGAAGCACATATAACATTATGGACCCTGTTCCTGGATTTCTTCCCTGAAGTAAATCCTAATCTTCATTTATCTGGGTAGTTATACATACATAAGTCCAACATTATTTCTTATGATTTCATATTTTATGGAACAATTGTCTAATTTTTACCAATACCTCTTATTTCTCACACCGAGCATGACTCACGTGAGCTTAGAGTGTAAAAGTGATTATGAAATTCTTCTTTGAGCCATCAATCATAAACATCATACTCCCTTACTCGAACTACGTGGGTTCTGATTCCTTTTCTAAACAAAGGATACGTAGGTAACCCATCTGCGGGTTCGATCTCAACTCTGAAATAATCCATGTCCTCTTGAATGACAATAAACTTCAAGGGCCCCACTGAGTGGCTTTAAAACCAGTATGGTCATCATAATGACCAAGAGACTTCTACATAAATCTGTCGAAGGGAACCATTGAACAAGAATCTCTAACAAATACAGATGATTATTTATCAGTGAAGAAACTCGAATACATATAAAAGATTCTCTAAATTGCCTACATATTAATAATTGATTGTCATATCTAACGGAAAACTCATTTTATATTTGGTAATGCAATTAGGATTCACGAACATAACTTAAATCTATAAAGAGAGTCCCGTTGTAGATAATAATTCCCCTCAAAAAGGTGTGATGAGTCCGACCTCCCATCCTCTAGACCAATGCAAATTCCTAAGCCTCATCAGTCCATAAACTAATGAGCACCACCATTGGAAAGTGGGTCCGAATGGATGTGGAATCATTGGATGTTTCTAGTTCTACGAACAAACCCGTTAGAAACCGATTGGGATGTTTGAACCTTCCATCAAAGGAGGTCATCCCCAAAATCCGAGGGAAACAGACCCTCATCACAAAATTGTGAGACACTTAGTAAGTTGTGTTTCATCCCATCAACATATAATGTTTTCTAAGATTTCATATTTTCTTTTCCAATAATGGTTGACCCGACACCTTTAATTTTTAAAAATTCATCATTCCCATATGTTATTGTGCCTTCTTTATAATTATTCACATCCTTTAAATATTTCATTTCTCCTTTCATTTGAGAAGAACACCCACTATCACGTATCTTGGGTCATTCTCCTTTCAGGGAATTTAATGCAGTTTCTATAACAAGTGCATTTTCTCTATTATTTTCATTCTTCACCTTCGGCTTTTGAGAATTGAGAATATTTTGTTGAGATGGTAATAAAACAAGACATCCTTCTTCAAGGTTACCATGTTTTTCACATCTTTTACAAATATATTCCAAGGTTTGGAACCTATTTTCATTATTCACTTCATTCATTTGATATTACTTCAAGAAAAACATCTCATTTTTCTTTCATTGTAGAGACTGAATCCCCCTCAATCTGTTTCTTTCATAACCTGTGGGATAATAGTAATGTTGTTGATTGAACCAACACATACTTTTTGTGTGCCCAAATCCCCCACAATACCAGCAATACCCATAGAAATATTATTTGCCTAAAAACCTCTATACTGATTAGAATTGTGAATATGTTTCTCAGACACTTTCATCTCTTTATTTTCCAGTTCACCAACCTTTCTATTATCAATCATATTCCTTATTTTCTTTTATGAATTATCGGAAGCAAAAGTATTTGAAACATTTCCAGATTCATAATGTTTCAAAACATTCCCTACCTTCTTGGTCATGTCCACATAAATAACATTCCCAGCGGTCTTCATTTCAAAAACAATTCCATTCTTCTTCTCACCCATTGAAGGTATCATTTTTTTTACCCTCTCAGGTTTCTCATTATGAGAAACATTCACCAACTTCATTGATTGTGTTTTGGAAACATAGACTTTTATTTTTAGTATCATAATGTTTTTTGTTGAACAAGATCCAACTATTCTTCTTTTTTCCTTCAGATTCACTTCTAAATGCACATTATAGTTCTTTTCATATTCAAAACACTTCTTCAAATAATCAATATATTTAACCACATTTTTTTTCTCACTAGAAAAAAATTCTTGGTTTCTTGTGTATATTTCTTCCAACTTTTTGTTTTTCTTTCCAAGCCTTTTGATCTTTCTCAGACATTCTATCAACTCTTCTATCAAATTTATTTCTAGATGAGTTTCTTCTTCTTCAGAACTACGGATTATGAATTCTTCATCATTCACTATAGAAATTAATGTATTTTCATTACCATACATAATGTACTTCTTAGATTCAACATCAATCTCTTCGTATTCTTTATATTTAGACATGAAATTTTTTTTGGTTTGAAGCATTTATTTTCCTTTCCTTTATCTCCATTTTTTGTCCATGATCTTCCTGTCTTTATATATTTAATATCACTATCCCCCTCTTTCTTTATTTGAAGAAAATTAGCTATAAAGTGAGAAACACCTAAACAATCAAAAAAATTTAGGGGATGCTTCCATTTATACTTCCCTATACCTCCTTTTACATTTTTATAAAACAAGGATAGGATTTCATTGAGATTTTTATAGACCTTGTTTTCATAGTCATAATCACCAGATTCATCTTCAATAAAAATATTTTTTGACTTTTCTTTCTTTATAGCCTTGAAATGAATTCCTCTATCAACACTTGTTCTGCTCTTCATTGCATTATATGTTCTCATTTCATAGGTGATAACAGTGCTATGTAAATCATCAAGGTATAATGTTTCCGTATAAATGTATTCTAATGAAGAACTTTTGCATCAAATTTTTCAGGTAGGATTCTAAAGATATTAACAAAAACTATAGAGTCTTCTAGCTTTTCACCAAGTCATTTGATAGTACCCACAATTTTATTCACCCTAGTAAAGAATTCCCCAACAGATTCATGCTCACCCATCTTCAAATATTCATAATTCTATCTCCATATTTAAACTTTTCCTTCTTCAATTTTTTATTTACTTCATATATGTTTTTCTTATTATCCCATATACCTTTATATGTGGAAAAACCTTTCACTATCAAGAATTAATGTTCAGAAAGTGACGATAATATAGCATTCGAAGCCCTTCCATCATTCTCAAGAACCTTATTATCAATAGGTGTAAGTGGAGACATATTATCAATGTGAGGAATCAAAACCTTTGCGGATTAGAGAACATCAGAACAGATAGACATAAGATATGGAAGAATTCTATCTTTCCAGATATGATAGCTCATTCCATCAAAGAACATAATACCTTTACTGCTCACAGAGTTCATACTCTCCATCACCAAAGAATAGCGAAGGAAACCTTGCCTCCGATAAAAATTGAAAATGAATCGTTGGAGTAATGTATCATAGAGAGGGGGAGGGGGTGAATCTGTGATACTATTTTCTTTTATATTTCCTTTCAATTAAAATAACTATATACTCCTATTAGATATTTCAATTGCTCTCTAAAAACAAACTCAACACAAATCCACAAGAACACAAAGATTTACGAGGTTCACTATTAATTAAGAATATATATGTCCTTGGTAATGTTTGGAATTGATCTAATACCATACAATCCACTAAGAAGACAATCCTTGGATTAAAACAAGTTGGATGTACCATTTCATCCATATAGCACTATGAAACAATCCCACTAGTGTTTGTGTACTCTCATAGCACAATAGAGTAGTACAATTTTATTTGTAACAGCTCGTGTTACCTAAACTTCTTTTCAATTCCAAAAAATTATTCAAATTGTAATAATATTAATCAATTCCTTACTCAGAAGAAAGGTAATATTCACTTAGACTTTTTTATAAAACACAAAGTCTAATATATTCTGAGTTTGATTCTTTCAATACAGAGCTCACCGTCTGTTTCTTGCAAAATAAATCTCCCTATCTGATTCTTTCGAAACAAAGATTCCAATCATATTTTCAGATAGAAATCAATAGAGTAGACTTAGTGCCACTTAAATTCCTGAATACAGTTGTCATTCCAAATAGAATATGAAGGAATCATCACCACCCAAGAAAAATTTCAATACGAACGAAACTGAACTATCCTTCTCTCTAGAAACACAGAGCTTCCCTCTCTGTAATTCACACATATACAATATGATTATTTCCTTTTATAGGTGACCCAAAACATGTTTAGGCGGGAATCCTAAAAAATTTTCCTGCTCACTTAATTTCACGAAAATATGAATTTCTCCTGAAATCTCAGAGAAATTATGAATTCATCAAGGCTTATTGATTATTCTCAAATATTCTACAAGCTTTATCTCTTATTTTATAGACTACCAATTCAAATGTCAATACGATTACGATTTATGGGAAATAAATGGGTCTGAATTCGATTCTATCATACTGATTTCTTTGAAACAGTTCTTGATACCATACCAATAGAATGTGTTTGAATAAATTATCTTCTGTACTTTAGAAACTATCTTTCTTTAAAATTAAACGCACTCTATTGACAATCCATTCACCAATATCTACTTTCTTTTCTTTTCTCTTTACCCACATGATAAAACACACCTAATTCACCGACATGTGCTTGTATCAAGACATCATTCATGATTCTTTATTCATTGAGGATAATCTTTAGAATTTTATGATTTCAATTGGAATGTATTGTAACCATCCATCAATTATTTATTCATTATTTTCAAATGAACCCAAGCATGATCATTTCAGAAAACAAATGGTCTAGATAATATTTCCCTGAATACAATCAAATCTGGTTACGATCATTCTAGTTACGATCATTCTTGTTATGATAAACCTGTATACGATCATTTTGGTTATGATAATTTTGGATACATTCATTCTAGTTACGATCATGCCGGATATGATCATTATGGATATGACCATTTGTGGTTATGATAATTCTAGATATGACCATTCTAGGTACGATCATTTTGGATACGGTCATTTATAGTTATGATCATTTTGGTTGTGATTACTGGTTATGATTTCTAGATACAATACAATATAATTTGTTATGATTCATTCTCAATATACATCATCTCATTCCTTTTCTTCCACATGAATACGATTGTTTTGAAAAACAATAGGTGTCTCAACATCTATCAGTATCACCTCTTCCATCAACAACAATTATATCAGCACCACATTACATCAACATCACTTTTCCCATTAGAATCACTTTTCATCGGTATCACCTTTCATTGGTATCACCTTTCTATCGGTACAACCTCTTTTACATTAACCCAGAATCCAATTCTTTTGAAAGAAAATCAATACAATCTGGATATGATTATTTTCTGATTGTTTTGAAAAACAATTGGCACAACTTATTTCTCTCTGCCTCTAGGTACAATAAATCTGAATAAGATTCCTTTTTGACTGTTTTGAAAATAAATCTAAATACGATTTTTTTCTGATTTTTTGGGAAAAAATCGGTACCACTTATTTCTTTCTTCCATCTAGATATGATAAATTAGAATGCGGTACTTTTCTGATTAGAAGCATCTCTTTCACTCTTCCTTTCTTCTATCAAGATTGCATCACATGATCTCACATGAACTCATGATTTATATGATATAAAAACAAGAAAAGCATCATCACAGTTAACATGGATCTGATTCATTTAAAAAACCCCAAAACAGTTGCTTTCACAAACAAAGTGATGTGATTTCATTTCTTCAAAACTTACCTTGGAAATAAAAGAAAAAACTTGAATATAAAACACATTCATCATCATCTTGGTCCTAATAAGTATTGTCTATGAAAACCCTCTAATCATACCAAATCGTAGTAGGAACTACCTTATTAGTATCATTTTTTGACAACTAAAAATCATATTTGTTTACAAACTAAATGGTATTTACCCATGGGGAGTCTTGGAATGGGTATGTGATTCTGACGCATAACGTTTTCTCATCTTCTTTTCTTATAACATCCATACGTGCTGGATTCATCCTTTTTGGGGTTGTATAATAGGTTTACACTATGGTTATAATAAAATCTGGTGCACACTCATTGTAGGGTTGATAACAATGATGTCTCCTAATGACCAGCCTATATCCAGATCATTTTGTTTCAATATATCATGATGTTTGTGAAATTTATTAGGATAAAAACTATTTAAAATTATGACCACTTGTTTTCAATTTACACAATAAGGGAATATTTTATTTTATTGGGATACATATTTCATTCTAGTGATGAGGTTTTATAAACATGGTTTAACTAAATATTCTCCATGTATTCAAACAACATATGTAAGAAGAAATTGTATGTTTAACAAATGTAAAAATCAACAAAATAACATTCATCTTTATCCACAAACTTTTATTACATAGAGTTATTTCAATATTTATCTCATTTTTAAAATAGATTCTTTAGAAAAATTAAATGATTCTAGGTCTTCTCCTAATAGAATTATTTCATCACATATTTTATTTTATTCTATTGAAAAAAAATATTTTTGAATTCGTCATTGTGAAAATATATTTTCCATCATGGGGGTATTACATTAAATCAAAGATGATGATGGTCACTTTCTCTTACCCAAAGTCCATTTAATGTTTTACTTCATATACATTTTGTATGGTATTGGTAGTATTATGAAATGATAGACAATATATAATGGGGAATTGTGATTTACCACTTTCACTTTCCATGTTTAATATATAGAAGTTAGATATAAATAATAGTACTATAACTCTTAATAACATATTCCAAGACACCAAATTGGTAGGGATGGTTCAATTAATATGTTATACTACCACTCTAATTGGTTGTAATTTTTATAAATATAATGTACAATAAACTGAGTAAGGAATAACATTAAATGATTCCAATAAATAACACAATGTATTAAAAATGTGACTCCTCATATGGTGTTAAAGATAATGAATATAACTATGTCCTTATATGTTGTAGTATATTTTTGGGTTGTTAGTGTATATAAATTTCTACCTAACCACACATTTTTATCTATCATCAAATTCCTCTTCATGGTACACATCTACTCGTGAAATTTTAGATACCTCAAAATTTGTGGTATATCTTCAACAAAATGATATTGATCTATACTCTCACGAATACTTCTAATAGCCTTTATTTCAATAGTTATTCATTTGTATAATTGAGTGGGTTTATTTATTTTATAAGGGAGGTTGGTGTTGGTGTCAATTATCCCTATTGGATTTTCTCATTTTTTCCCTCATTGTTTTTGTCTCCATATTGACTTTCTCATAATTTTTCATAATAGGTATATGTTTTTTAGGTTTTGTGTGTTGTTTACTTCAAGCTATAAATCCCACTATAAATTTTTCTATTCTCATCACATACTTTCGTCTCCTTTAAAAATTTTAAGTAACATTTAATTCAGAGGTAGGAATTTTTTTCATAGAGTTTACCTAAGAAAATATTTACCATGCTATTTAGGGTAAATTTATTCTGGATGAACTATCATTTCATCTCCTTCAGCATAGATCGATAATTTGTGAGTGTACATTAATGGTTTTTAAATTTAGTATCTATTTTTATAAATTCTTTCATAGAGGTCTATAGATATTTTTCATGTTAGTATCTTATATAAAGTTGATAATGGTGTCCCTGAAATACTGGTGACTATAGAGGCTAGTGAAATTTCTATAGGAAAGGTGGCCTTTGAGGAAAAAACTTTCATCCTCAAATTGAATTTTATTCTACCCCTAGAATCTTTTATAAGAAATTGTTGGATTAGTTTTCTAACAATGTTAAATGGAATAATAACTCGTTTTTATTTGAAAGAATCTATTAGTGTAATTATCCAAATAAAGGAAAAGTTGGCACACTTTATGGGGTGTGGAAGTTAAATCTTCCCAAATATTATTTAGCGATGATTGTCTTGATAGAGAGAAAAGTTATTTAATTTTAGTTTCATGTAATAGAGAGAGATATTTTAACCACATGTATTCCTCAAGTGGAAACCCTAATATGAAATTGTTTGGAGTTTTATTATGTAATATTGACCAACTTTGTAGATTTAACATGTGAATTACTAGTTATATTTCCTTAATAAGGGGAATCCAAAATGTTTTGATCATTTTATAGAAACCCTAATAATCAATCACCAAGAAGTGATGGCCCTAAAATGGTGGATTCAAATATGATGAGGATAGACAAAAGAATCTATCCAAAAAATCAAAGATAGTTTATCTACTAGACAGGCATGTTTTCATGCCACAAATGTATTTCCTCAACTAGGCCCTCCATGATGTTATGATGACTTTATAAATGTTGGTCTTATAAAGTTCATAACATGTTGTAATTTATTACGGTTTGAATCTTTATATCCACTATTTTTTTGATCTTTCTAAATAAAATGGAAAGTCCTTCAATATCATTCAGTATTTGGGGATTCCTAGGGTTTTTATGTTCTTGAATAAATACACAAATACTATCAAATAAATTTTGGGAACCGCTCTTTATAAACAATGAAACTTATAATAAATTAGTATCATTAAATTTCAAATTTAATGTTCTCAATTATTATTCATTACAAAAATTCAGTTATTATTTTCAAAGTTAGGAGGAATGACATCCCTATGTATCTGATTGAGCTGATTTAAATTTTCCTCTATATTTTCTCTTTTGAAGGTGACTCTTATTGATAATTATTTGGAGTATGAGTAATCTCTTAGTGGGAATATGAAAAAAATTGGTAACCTCTTGATAAGTGTTCCTTAGATTTAAAATTCTTTATTTATACAGTTCATCCAACCTTTAGTTAAAATCCAATAAAGTTATTTGAACTATATATGGTTTTGTAAAAAAAATTATTTTTAATTAAAATAAAAAAAGATAAAAATAAATAACACTAGATTTACTCCAATAAAAAATACCTAAGTTGATTTGAAACCAGTCATAGGGATCTTGTCAAATAGAATATAAAACACCTGAAATAAAAAACATGGCTGATCTGGTTCATCTCTAAAAGAGTTAGGCCCAAAGGCTCACAATTATTGCACTTTTATTTCCTCATTTTTAAAATATATATAATTGTATGAAATTTAGGGTTGATTCCATTAATTTTCTATATTTTATGTAATGAAAATAAAATATTTCAACACAAAATGAGAAAAAAAGAAATTTTCAATAATCCGAGGGTGAATTATAATGGGATTTATCATTATTAAAAAATTTCCCAAATCACGTAACTCAATAATACAAATAAATTTCATTAATCAATTCATGTTCCAATATTTTTTAAGTATGAAATTAAAAATGTTCTCAAATAAAATTATGTATACCATTAAATAAATTATTTTAATCCCAATAATATAAGGACACCAAAATATTGATTCAATACAAAGTGGAGAATACCTCATATACACTCCACCTACACTATCTCACTAGAATCAAGGAAATATTTCAATGATAATTGAATGAATAAATTCAAGTGACCCATAAGGATTCCCAATATACCACCCCCAATTATTTAATCCCACATAATCATAGAGTATTATATTTTTGGGTATGTCATACGGTTAAAAGAAACCTAGAGAAATAGTGAATGCATGAAGAATACAACAATGTAAAATTAATATGACATGAATTAGAAATGAAATTCTGGAAAACTAGTTAAATATAATGATATTCAAGTTATTTTTTAAGGTCATACACTTAAATAATTTTAAAAATGGGTAGAGGTTATACATATAGGCATCAATATATATGACTCCTCCTCCTCTAAATTTTCCATGCATTAATCTCTCATGCTTCCATGTTTAGATGGAAACCAAATTTACATGTCTAGGGGTAAGTATTCTCTAAAAACTCACACATTGGACATTCTTATTGATACATTACATTACCTAAATCTTCATCTAATTCATTATTTAGATGATCTTTACATGGATCAGTTTGTAGATCCCTCCCTAGTTTTGTTGAACTGTTTAAAAAGTTTATTTTAATTTTTTATATTACAATTTGTTTTTCAAGATTTTATGTTCCCAGTTGATTTATCCTTGCTCTTTCCCAATAGTAGGCTTATGTGAGTTTGATAGGACCTTGCAACAACTACAATTTCATGTAGGTACCCATACATAGGTTTGTAATTAATTTTCCATAGCACTTATGCTGCATTGAAGAACCATTACTCAAGTTGAATTTAAAATTTAAACATGTTTTTGTAGTGATTTTATGACCTTCGTATAGAGGATGTGAGTGATCTCAACCAGTATGTTGTGTAATGACCCAAATATTTATAAATGAAACTCTTTTTAAATATGTAAATTAGTATTTAATAAATGAAATTATAGAAAAAATATGATCTACAATGGTTATTTTGGAAAATTATAACTTATTTTTTGTCCAATTTAAAATACTATTAAGAAAGATAACTATTAACTGTATTGATTTTATATAGTTGTAACATAATTCTAATATATTATGTGTTATGAAATCTAATTGACATAGAAAAAGGATGAAATGGACTTGAAAAATATGATTGTATCCTATATAACCAATTAATCAGAGTTTTCATGAGAGATAGAATCACTGGGCTTTTACATTTAATAAGACCAATATGATATTCAATAAAAAAAGAATGTGTGGACCCAGTTATTGGATAAGAATATTCTCATTGAGATTATGACCCAAACCATGTTCACCGATCCTCCATAAGAAAATATCAGCGTTGCACACCTTACCTTTAGGGAATTCACAAGTCTAATAAAGGGTTAGGTATCTAAACCCTTACTGTATGATTTTTTATTAAAATAATTATTATAATTATCCTTATTACTTTATAATGATTATATAATATGAATGATAAAAAAGTAGATTTTTATCTGACGAAACATACATTTTATTTTTGTGAAATATATAATTTTGAATCAGTACACTCTTTTTGATGAATTAAAGATTTTTTTAAAACAAAAGTTATTTTACTATAATTTTTTTATTAAAAAATAATTATTAAATATAAATTAAAATATAATATTATAAAGGAAAATGTAATTTTTATAAGATTTAAAAGAACTGTTGTAAAAAAATTGTAATTTTCAATAAAAGGAAATATTTTATTTGAATGTATAATCCATATATATATATATATATATATATATTTATAAATAAATTTTATTTGGTAAAATAAATTTTTTAAATTATTCAATAGTGATGTTTTCATATTTTTTAGATAAATATTATTTTTTTGGGAAAAAATTAAATACATTACAATTATATGGTATGCATTATAACAACATAATATAAGAAAAGTGATGTAATAACAACTATAAAGAGTAACCATGAAAAAAAATATTTCCCCTTTAAATTGTTTTATAAATTTATATGATTAATTTTATAAACCAATAATTAATCATCAAAAACCAATATTATATTTTATGGTTTTAAAATCAGTTATTTATAAATAAGACTCACTCACACATCCCTATGGGTATTATTTTAAAATATTTGCTTCTTACCCTTATAAATTAATAAAACCCACTCTTATTTGGTGGAAAACATGGTCATAAACCATGGGATGGTTTTGATGAGAATTAAACAATCATATGGATTCAAAAACCTATGTTTAGGAATTAATAAATAATTCCACTCTCTTTTTCAATAAAAACCAAACAACCTCCCATTCCTCTTAACTAAAAACTATTGGAGTTTAATTTTACTCAGACATTACCTCTCTATATCCTTCTAAAGGTGTTCCTATTATATTAAAAAGATCCTAATAATGTTTTAGAAGCACCCCTCAAGGTAAGGGAGATCTCCCTGTTCTTTTCCATTTAGGCAGCTTATTTGTATCTTTCCTTTTGAATCTAATTGATTATGTTTTAATGAATTTAAAAATATCTCCTTACTATAAAATTGATGTTATAATAATGAGATATTATTTATAAACTTTAGTAATATAATATTCCTCCTTCATTACTATGTCGAAGATTGGGATCCTCTCTTTCATCTATTTATTCTAGAACTTTTTTTATATTATAGTTTTTAATTCCGAATTATTTTATGTTGGACTAGATTTTTACAGAACCCTATTACTATTATTATGATTTCCATGTTATTATAAGCCCATATTACTCTCATTGAAACCTTCCATTAATCTTTATGTACCCCTGTTATGATTCCAAACTTATACTGTGATTTTCTATAAAAAATCCTCTATGTAGGGAATACACATACCCATTTAACTCAATGGTATTCACCTAGATATAACTATACATAATTTATTGGGGACTTCCATTTTTATAACCACACTCTTTAATCATGGGGTTAAATGTGATGAAATTTTTTCTTATCTTGTATAATCTATGTGGCACCCTTATACATGTACATGATTTGAATATGATGGGGCCCTAAAATTATATATCCATCCAATGTATTGGATAATATTTTTATCTCCTGAGATACCATGTAATGTGAATGGGAGATTATCCTAATCACACTATGTATTGATATATTTGTGCTTATCCTTGACACATGATTATGATTCATGATATATTTTTTCTCTACATTCCCATGTTTTTTTATGCTATCATGTGATTTCATGCCTCATTGTTCAAGATCATGATTCCCACCCCACTTATGTTACCTTGATATGGCTCTTGGATCGTGTGTGTCAAGGTTTTGGGCATAGTAGAAGCATGTGATTGGTCCTTCCAATCTTTTCTTACTATCATGATCGATAATCAATTTGATATTTAAACAATGATAGATTTCATGATCAGTAGAATTGAGTCAAAGAAAACAAAAAATTTATAGAATGTAAGAACCAAATGCAGGATCATCACATATTATTTGTAATTAATTTATCAATTAAATAATTACCTTGCATGATTTAATTCTTCGTTAATGGATCTGAAAACTGATCCACATTGTAATATAATTTCATTAATGGAACCAAGAGAATACTCCTTCTTGCTGTGATCCACATGTGCTCCACAAATCATCGAACATCATTGTTTTAATCACCAGGTTCTAGCAAGGAAGATCTTATATCTTGCTTCATCCACCTTTGACCACCTTGAGAATCACTTCTAAATAATTCTCATTGATCTCACTTTACATGATAGTGGGATGTGGAGGAATATCATAGTCTGTTCTTGCGAGTATTATTTGATAGGGAACTCTATAGGTCGTGAAAGGATTCTCTCCAGATGTCATTCTGCACAACACAAATGAATTGGCTATATTTAGAAATAATAAAATTTGGTTTAAATAACCCTAGGGATTAGAAATAAATATTTACAAAAGTTTCCATTAATATTTATTTAATCCCCTACATAACATCATGTCTAAAATAATAATAATAATAATATTTCATTGAAATGATGTTATGTTGTGAATTAAATTAAATATTTTTAAATTAAATGATATTCAATGGTTTTTATTTATCACCAGACTAAAAAACACAGCCTACGATTCATCCAAAATATTTATCATTCATCGATTAATGGTTATTTATTTAATAAATAAATATCACAGGATGATTAAAAACTAAATAAATAAATATTATATTTAATAAATAGTAAATAAATAATCAGTTAATATTCTAATCACATTGTATTCTCTGAAATAATTGGTTCTAGAATATATGTGACGAAGAAAACATAAATAATTATTAAACCGCGTATGGGAATAATATTTATTAATGTTTTTAAAAAATAACTATTAATATATTATTTAATGTAGATTTTATAAACACTTAGTGTGTAACACACTAGGACTATTTCTTAGTATAATTAGCCAAACCAGCCTAAATTACAAGTTTAGCGTTATCATGATTCTCTAATCGAGAAGGTCGTACACTGGTGTCATCAACCTATGTGCTCAAGGTCTGTTTCTTTGACTTTATGAAAATCAATTATCTTATATAACCCCATGGGAATGGATTTATTTAGGATATATTATTTACATAAAAGGTCTAGAGATATCAACATTCGTTAAAGAACATAAGGGATAAATCCTTTTTTCACATGGTTTATTTATGCAATATTACACATGACAAACCCAAACTATGTTACCTCACTTAGAACATTTGTTAACATGGTTTACTTCAATACATAAAAGTGTGTGAATTATAATTTTCATTAATAATCATCTTAATGTATAAGGATCAATGAACACATTCTGAGATAAGAACATCCAATGACACGTATAAATGTGGATTTCATATAGGCAAGTATTGTTCTATGAATATCCATCATTGGATATTACCAATACCGTACATGATGAGAAGGTGCCTCGATCTTCTTTGAGTCTCCACCCGTAATAAAATATTAAAATTTGTGGCCCTCAAATTATATCGTCCATCTATATAACATTTAATTAAGAATATTTTCCCAACTCTTTCGAATTTCCATCATAACGGGGAACTGCTATGACCATTATGTGTGAAACATACTCTTAGTAAATTATCACATAATATGATATGCATAAGAACAATCATAATGTGATAAAAAAATTTATAATATTAAAAACTATAAATATACTTTATCATAAAGTGCACCAAAGTTGGTTGTATGGCACCAATTCCAACACACTCCCACTTTCACTTGAGCCAACTACTAAAAACCATCATTCCAATATATCTTATATGATACACATGCTTCTACTAAGACATGAAATTAGTCTTGGGGTATTCCACGTTCACTTCCATAGGTACTCATCTTACTGAAACTTCACCCCTTTGATAAAAATCCTTCAAGAGATGATACTTCTGTAGTATGTGCTTTTTTATGTGACCTTAGATATTTTTAAATACCCACCATTATAATTTTACCCCAATATAATGTGACATGATATATACTTATAGGTACCACATAAATATTATAGAAACAATTTAATATCCAAATGGTTTCTTTGGAGACATCATAAGCCGCTATATACTCAAAATCTACTATAGAATCAGCGAAAACTTGCTTCCTTGAACTCTTCAAGATCACAAATCATCCATTGAGACAAGATGATTATCTTGATTGTGAATTCAGATCATTTTGTTCAATATTAAAACTATCATGAGTATATCCCCTTATGACTAGATCATAGTCTCTTCCATACACCAATAACATATCCTTACTTCATATTATATTCTTAAGGATATCCTTAACAACATACCAATGTTGTTATCTAAGATCAAATTTATATATACCTACCATGATCAATGAATAGGTAACATCAAGTCTAGTACATAAAATAGAAAACATGATTGGTCATATCACTGTAATTTCTAGGATATTACTGATCCTATATTTCTCATATTGTGTCCAATGACAATTTTTTCAGAACGATATAAACCAAGTGACACTAGAACCAATCCACTCTTGGATTATACCATACTAAATATATTTATTATATGGTAAATGTATGAACTTTGAATTAGTCTATGAAGCCTCTTGGATCTATCACAAGTGATCTTGATCTCTATAATATAGGCAATTTCTCCTAAATCCTTCATGAAGAAACACCTTTTTAACCAGTTTTTAACAGAATATAGGGATTGAATTCCATTTCCAATAAGTAATATGTCATCAAAATATACTAATAGGATAAAAAATTCATTCTCACTAAACCTATTATAGACACATGACTTACATTTATTCTTAAAGAAAAAAATCTTTCATAGCTTCATCGAATCAAAATATCCATGACCAAGATTCTTACTTCAATCCATAAATGGTTTTATGAAACTTTGAAATCATTTTTTCATCATATGGGGTAAAAAAATATTCTTCTTACGTCATATAGACGTATTCTTAATGTTTCCCATTATTGAAATTAGTTTTTATGTCCATCTACCAAATCTCATAGTCACGATAACCTTATATAACAAGAATAATTCAGATGGACTTTAATAAGGAAACTGGTGAAAAGGATTCATCATAGTCAATTCCATGATATTGATTGAACCCTTTAGAGACTATCCTTTCTTTATAAGTATTTAATTTACCTTCCATGTTTAGTTTTCTCTTGAATATCAATTTTTACCCAACGAGCATTACAACAACTGGAACATTTACCATAACCAAAACATGGATATGATACATGGAGTCCATTTTTGAATTCATTGGATATTACCATCTTTTATCTTATGATCTATGTACTACCTCTTTGTAGGAGAGAGGTTCATAATTTTAAAACAATAATGAGTTACCATATTTTGTAACTATAAAACATATCTCTATTCTTCTCTTACCTATCTTGTTCTCCAATGTAATTCTTATGTTTCTGGTACTAATTCCTCCATGGTGAACTGTGGAACTTTTTCCGATTCCAACTCTCTAATATCTTGACCAGAAACTTCATCGAAGTTAATATTTATCCCACTATACTTGTTTAGGATTTTATCCCTCTCATGAAATATGGATTCTCTAGTGCTATTCACTTTGCAGTCCAAGGGGTTTTATAGGTAGTATCCCTTTGTTTCCTTTAGATAACCTATAGAGATACACTTTGTGCCCCGAGGTTCTAGTTTGTTTCCTAAGAAGGCTTTAACAAATGTCTCATGACACCATACACATGTATGTGAAAAGATAGGTTTCTTTCCATTACATAGCTCAAAATAAATTCAATTTTTTTCTTTATTTGGTACTCAGTTTAATTGTTTGCTGTAGTTTGTAATGTGTATCCACAAAAGGGTATGTGAATATCTACATAACTCCTTATTGGGATTACCATGTCTAATAAGGTGTGGTTTCTCCTTCCACAAACACCATTATATTATGGTGTTTAAGGTAATTTGAGTTGATATAGAATTCCCAAATACTATAAAACGTCAATAAACTCTTGGTTTAGATATTCATCACTGCGATCTGATCAAATATTATTTATCTTATTTACATGTTCATTATCTAATTCATTCTAGAATTCATTGAATTTATTGAAGGACTCAGACTTATACCTCATCAAGTTTACATAAACATATCTACTCAAGTCATCACAAAATGTAATGAAGTAAGAATATCCACCTCTATCTTCTACTATAAATAGTAAACAAGCTTTAGTGTGTAAAAAATATTATATTTTATTTTCCCCTGCCACCATATCCACTGAATTTTGGTTTGTTCATTTTTCCTTGTAAAAAAGTCATGAAATCATTCAAGTGACTTTATATTTGATGAGTCAAAATAGCTATCCTAATAAATATATTTCAAATTATTCTTGTTTATGTGACCAAGACAGAGATTCCGTAGATGGAAGTTATTCGAGTCTTCTAAAAATGATTTTTTCTTCAATTTTCAATAACAATTTTTTTCATAATTGAATAGATAAAGACCGTTATTTAAATTTTATATATCATAACAAATGTTCTATTTATAAAGAAAAAAACCTTTATTTCCATTTATGAAAATAAACCCATCTACATCTAGGAATGATATAGAAATTGTCTTCTTGACAATAGTTGGTACATAATGAAAATCAATAAAAACAAAATCATCATCGTGTTCAATTAAAGGTTTTAGTAACCAATGGAGAGAGAAACTAACCTTGTTCCATTGGTATCTTAAAAATCCACCAATCCTTTACAAATAATTTGGAATATACTCGTTTCTGTCACTTGTACAAATATGTGAGCACCAAAAGATGTATCTTATACTCAATGTGGAGTTACTGAAACATTATAATAGATAAAAAAATACACATTAAAATCTCTTTACTTTTGGGTGTAGTTATTCTTCTAGTGGCATTGCTTCAAACATGAAAAAATATTTCCTCCTTTCACTTTCCCCACCTATGGATCTTCCTCTTCTGGGAAGGATGATGCTCAGGATATTTAGGCTTATTATGATTCTTGGGCCACTTCCCCTTGTTCTTCAATTTATTTTTCACCATAAGGACTGGAGGTTAATCATTACCCATTTCTTTATCCACTTCATGAATCAATGTATTAATTTATGAAATAATCTTCCCTTTATTTATCATATTTTAATTAACAATTAAACTAGGGAAGGTATATGGTTGTGATGAAAGTATGAGATCTGTACAAAACTCATCTGGTTATTTAATCCAAAAGATTTCTAATAGTTCAATGATTCAAATAATCATGACTACATGGGGCCTAGTTGGCTCAGACTCTCCAAGAGTAGTAGAAAATAAATTATTTGAGATCTCATATATTAATTGTGACACCCTCACTAGATAGAGATCTTAAGGTTGAGACATCATACTATATGAATCCATGTCGTCATGTTGTTTCAAAAGATCATTAGTCATGGATTATAGAATTAAACATTGAATTATTTTAGTATTGTTCAAATATTTCTCATAGAGCGACAACGCTTAATCACTTGCCTCATTTTCAGGCACATTTGGAATTGGTTCTTCCAATACATACAATTTTCATTCATGGATAAGGATAATGCATAAGTGCCTTTTCACTATTGTAAATTTTTGTTGGTGAGAAATTTATCCTTCTCATGTATTTATCACAATGATATGTTTGATTTCATTTTTATTATTTTTTCTACATCCAATATTATCATAAATTTAGTAATTTATCTGATATAATTTAGACAAATAAATAAATTTTATATTCATTAATCTCCCACTATTTTATCAAAACCTAATATCCCTATCCAGTGAATATATAATATCATAGTTTATTGATATTATAGTGGAAAGGATCAATAATACCCTTCTCATTACTCAATATTTGTTTCATCAAGAAACATGAATGGTTTTAGGTAGGAATTCTAAATTGAAGCTGCATTAACTCACTGTTTCCTAATCATTTGAGTGGACTCCACAATCATGAAATCCTTAAATTATATTTCTTCAACCCTTTCCTCTCAGTTACAGCTTTTCCTACTTTATAAGTCAACCCTTGATGTGAACTAAGTTAAGTCAAACCAAGAAGTCATGTTATAATTCCCTAATAATTTAAATCCCCCCCAACTTTGGTTGGTTATGCACTTTGAACAATTGGTTGATTCTAAGTGATGATGTGGAAGTATATACCGTCATAATATATAATTGAGGAATTTTATTATTAATGTGTAAATTTTAAATTATTATCTTTATCACATGCTTGTTTTTATTATGAGGATTTACATAAGTGATCAACAATGTCTTTGATAATATTTACACTTAAGTCAATTTGTTTTAGTTCCATATTGCATTATTATTAATTCATTAATTTATGTGATCATGGGAACACAACCATAATGATATAACTATGAAACTCAATAGAAATAAAATAATAAAGTGTTAAAATCAAGATAGTTTTACCAATTGTTAGTTTATCTAGTTGTTGATAGACTATCCATTGAACTAGTGGATAAACATGAACCAATTAAGCTATGTGTTACATATTTCTACCCTTATACCTATGTATCTCTCTTGGACTGGTTTCACCTTGGATTAAAACTGGAACCACTTACACTAGATTTGTATTTCCATCCATTACATATTCTATTACTCACACAAAGTTAAGAGGAAATGGGTTTATATAAAAGAAACCTATGGGAACATAGTACCATACACAATAAGTGGAGAGAAGGCATGAAAGGAAACAATTTAATTTAATAATAAATTAAATTAAACCAATCACATACAAAGGTTTGGTCTATTCTTATGATCATCCAAATGTTTGCAATGAATTACATATTGAATAAAACTAGAATTGAATTATTAATCATTATTATTTAAGATAAATCACACTCGAATAAATTAATTATATTATTTAATTAGTTAATTATTTTATAATAATTTTCATCTGGATTTCCTTAAGATTCTCATCAATCATAATTTTAAATGAATTAAAATTTTTTTTATAAAACGAACCATATTCAAAAATTTATCTTGGAAGAAACAGAGTGCATACCCATCAAAATATACCCAACATGTATTATACTCATATAATATTTAATCTTATTACATATGGAATACTCGCACACTTTCATGATGCGTACTACCATATAAATGATTACATGAATTAAATTATTTTTCGGTCTTGTGTTTCTCTTCAATGCACATTGAGTAATATCTCTAATACAAATCCTACATGATATGTAGATATGAAACTTATGCTAAAATTAATTATTCATTTACACACAAACACACACAGATATATATATATATATATATTAAAAACCCATCACATGGCTTGTCCGGTCAAATTAATAACCACACTCAAGCACATGTCGATAAGGTTTGTACAATAAAATAAATTATCTTTTTTTCTTTATATTTTGGTGTAATTAAATTATGCATAGAAGAGAGCTACACAACATGTACATCTCAAACCATATATCTAAGGCACACCTAGAGACTGAGTGTGTAAAATTTGCCTCGAAAAATTTGGAGTACATGGAATGTACAAGGGATACATGGTGCGTGGTCTTCAAGATAAAAGGTAATAAGTCTGGTTGGTCATGTATTAAAATACATGGTCTATTTGGGACTTAAAATACCTCATGACATATACATTGGCTACACGACATGTACTTTGCCTGACCATGTGCCTGGATGGCCCATTCAACACGTAGTTCATGGAATTAAATACACCTTGTCTATGCAATGTACATGATTTGAATTAACTCCAAATTAATTCTTGGTGCATTAAACAAAAATAAATGATGTAAATTTGGATACATGATGTATACTCTTATGTTATCTAGATAGAATACACTGAAACTCGAAAGGATTTATTTGATTTTATTTAATTCAAAAAATTAATCGATTTGATTATATCTTTGAGAAACAAAACCGGAAGAAGAAGATCTCGAAATTTGGATTAAAGAAAGATTAAAATTTAATTAGATACTAATTGATTTTTTTAAACCAATCAATTGTCTTTATATAATTATAAATAATCATTTGACTGCTCTGATACCACTTGAAGGTTCTGGGTGTAGCCAAATCATGTAATGGGTCATACCCACCTTTGATTATTTTCATGATCAATGATCAATAATAGATTTACAACATGATAAACATTGTGATCATTGAAATTGAATAATAGAAAACTGAATAGAGATTGAACACCAGAACCAAGTGCAAGATCATCACATATTATATATAACTAATTTAATAAATTAAAGAATTGTCTTCCATTATTTAATTCTTTGTTGATGTATATGAAAATATATATAAGTTTTATAGTCATTGTGTTGTAGGAATCAAAATAAAATTCCCTATAATGGTGATTCACACATGCACTAAAAATATCCGAACATCGCCGTAGGAAACCCCCAGGTGCCAGCATTGGAGATCAAATCACTTGCATCATTCTACTTTCGTCACCTAGATAATCACATCGAAAGCATTATTTCTGATCTATCCAGACTCTAAAGTTGGATGTGGAGGGAGATCATTCTTCTTTATTGGGAGAATTCATATAGAGGAAACTTGTTGGGGATTGAGAGGATTCTCTTCGGCATTCATTCTTCACAACACAAATGAATAGGCTATATTGAAAAATAATATATTTAGGTTTAAATACTACTTGTTTTTGGATATATATATTTTATAAAGATCCATTTAATATTTATTTATTCGTTTACAGAACCCCATGCTTAAAATAGTAATAATATTATTATTTAATTGACATGCACTTATCATGTGAAGTAAATTAAATATTATTTAATCAATTAATATTCATTATTTATTATTTATCACTAAACCTAAAAAATCAGTCTTCGATTCCTCCGCAATATTTATCTGTCCCTGAATAATAACTATTTATTTAATTGATAAATATCACTTCATTATTCACCATAAGTAAATACATGTTATATTTAATAAATAATAATTAAATATTTATTAAATATTCTACTCAAATTATATTCTCTCAAATAACTGATGAAGGTATATATTTGATCAATAAAACAAAAATCATTATTAATCCATGAGTGCGGATAATATTTTTTTCAAATTTCTAATCAATAAAGATTAACATATTATTTAATTGAGAGTTTTTATACACTTAGTGTGTGACCCTCTAGGTCATTTTCTCAATGGAATTAGGAAAATGAGGGTAAATTCCAAGGTTAACATATAGAAACATTCCAAGGATCGCATAGTGAAATAGGTTCATGCTACAATGAGATAATACCTCATGTGAATGCTTATTGTGTAATATAATACATTAATCATGGTATCTCCAATTAAGCTGATTTCACATTGGTTCCATCACCCTATGTGCTCGATTACTCTTTCTTTGAATTTTTGGAAACAGAAATTGTCGATAGAAATCCATGACCACTGATTTATTTAGAATATATAATTTCCATCAAAGGGCCAAAGATATAAACATATATTAAATAATAAAAGGGGTAAATCATTTCTCATATTATTCAGTAATTCAATATTACTCACTAGGAACACAATATATCCTACCTCATCGTGAACATATGTCATCACAGTTTTAATAAATGCATCAAAGTACACAACTTATAATACTCATCAATAATAATGATAAATTTTAAATATAAATAAACTTGTCCTCGAATAATAACATCCAATGACACATATAAATGTTGATTTACTACTAGAAGGTATCATTCTCATTATATCCTACACAGGATATTACCATGGGTGTACACCACGAGAAGGTGGCTCAATGTACTATTTGTCTCCACTACTGATACACTGTATCATTTTTGACCCTTATATGATATCATCTAGATATAGAACAAGTATTAATAAAAGAATAATTGGGAAATTCTTTACATCTTTGACTATGGGGCTATCTTGTGTGCTTCTCACGTTGTGGTGAAGGGTCACATGATTGAGAACCATGGAATGGTTTACATGATTAGTGATACAAGTAATGGCTCATGCGATCATGAAACCATACTTGGTTCATGTAATTTATGTGATGCTACCTTGGTTAAACAATTCATTTAACATATTATCATTTTCAGTATGGTACTTCTTATCATGCATGAATTATATTCTTATGCATATGGATTTTAGTTCACATACATCTCTTAATACGGCTGGCTGAATATCTATCATTTCTGGGAACCGAAATACAGACCCTTGGTACAAGGTATTTTCCAAAAATGTGTTTTTGAATGGGATTATTTCAAATAAAGTTATGAAGTAAAATATGTTTCAAATAATTCCTTTCTATAGACTCAGTATTCTATGTAATACGTTCATTCCCTGGCTTATCTCACTTGTTATCATCTACTCTCAACTACACTACAAAAATTGAAGATAGTTAATTGGTTGTGCCACCACTAAAGAGGATATCGTATAAGTTTGATAACTACCCTATATGCCCTAATGTTAATGATCTCTCCCATTGAGCAATTTCTCAAAGGTACAAACAGATAGTTTTTTCATATTTGAACAATCTGAGGAGTGGCTAGAGATCGAAGTTATACGTGAAATAAGATTTTAAAATCTCTAATTAATGTGAATGGGAATTCTAGGTTATTAAGAGGTGATCAATATTCTATGATCAATTTAAGTCTATTCATCTTCATGAGTCGATATGGATTTCCTATTATTTTGTGCACTATTAATAAGAACTCCCAAGAGAGATGAACAACCACATGTGTCCCAATACTAACTCATTTCTTCTATCCCAATGTGATGTAGGGTTCTTCCACTAAGATATTTACTAGTTATGGAGAATAATCCACTTGGGATATGTATGATGAATTCTTTCCTGATGTGGATATTTGGGATGCCCCCATAAATCTCCATACATGTAAAGGGCCATGCTCAACATCATTTGGGAGAAGTTAAATAATGAGATAAACCTATGCCCTCTCATTTCATCAAAGTATTGTATCAAAATATTATTTAATCATATCCATACTAGAAAAACATCTATATAACCTCATCGATGTCCTTCCTGAAAATTTTAAAATAACATGGGTTCTTATTGGGATATTATTGTTTATGTGGAGTATGCCACATATGGATACTAGGTGGGATGAGAGGTTACCTTGAGCCTTCAACTAGTGGGGTTTTTATCCATGTTTCTTAATGGATGTATTTTCCTGGCTGTGAATGCATGCTTGAGTATTAGATTACGATGATTGGTGAAGAAGGATGAATTTAAAAAGGGATTCCTTCTAACTCTAGTCATGTCGACTCTTAATCACCTTTATTTAATACATTTTCATATACATTAAGGAAACATCCTATACTGTATTGGAGGCCCATTCAAATTTTTATATAGATAGATATGAGAGAATAAACAATGTTTTATATAACATAACACTTTTGATATCCATCATTCTAAGGTGGTTCAACATTTCTGGGGTTGAGGAAATTTTATTAGTCTCCACAATGTGCCTGATATGTTGTGTCATCAAGTCAATTTCAAATTCATTCCCTATTAAACTTTTACTAAGTGAATTATTTATAATTTAATTGGTTTACATGATAAAATTTCCAATAAAACCACTCTCTATAATGGTATACAAGCTGATTATCTCTGTGTTATATACCTATTACTGGGTTTCTCATCATTTTTAATATATTCAGATAGCTTCGCTACTTCCCTTAGGTAGTGTGGGGGGGGAAAGTATCCTAAGATAATTCACAAATTTTTTCTTATGATAATGTATGAAGAAATATATGCTGTAATATTTCATTCACATGTAGCTTCCCAGTCCTTCCTATCTCATTACTATACCCATGTTTGGGTGAATCTTTTTGATATATGTATGTTTAATTGAATAGTCCATCGGGCAGACATGCCCTGTGCTTCACCAAAATCTTATCTATAGTAGTCATATAGTGGATTTAGGAATCTGGGGAGCCTCTATGGAATCGATCTCTTCCTAGTGATGAGTCTCCCATTAGTAGGGTGTGTTTTTTGAGGAAGTAGCACATAAATATTAGTGACAGATGATGCACCAGAAGAATTAGTAGTATATAATCCTTTCTATATGGATTTTTTTTCAACTAAACTAAAAATAATTAATGGGAATACCTCATCAACCATTTATCTTTATAGTTCACTCCCTCTTAAGGTCATCGAGAACTGGGTATAACAAATACTTATTTGGTAGAAAATCCTTGGTCTGATTGCTTATAATCAGATAATGTAAATCCCAATCCTAGAAGAATACCTTCACTGATTCTTTTATCATTTGGGGGATGGGATGATTAATTATTAGAAATTATATGACACCATTCTATATATTATACTAATGATGAAAAAACTCTACAATAGTGAGGTAGATCATTGCTTATTTGATGACATAATTTCTTTAGTTCAATTAATAAATGAATCCTATGATTTTCATGAGAATAGACATTAGAAATCATCTCAATTCCTTGTTCATATAGATGACTTGATCAAAAAGATAGAAGAACTTGAGGCTTCATTTCTCGCACAAGGTCTCATCCTTCAATGTCATCATCCTTATTAGCGACCATTCATAATGGATGTGAAGATTTATCTTACCTTATCAAGACTCTTCTTCCTTAGTTGGTAGATGATGAAATAAAGTCTAAAACACTTGAATTCTAAATCAATTTCTATAAAAAATATAGTAGATTTATCAAGTCAACCTACCATATTGTATTGTGATATAGCTGTAATATTTTATGTTTTCTGTTTCATCTTTATGATATTTTGGGAGAGACTCCAGAATATGGAGATTCCACTTTATTTTTTGAATTATCAATGAATCAAATAATATTGACCGATTCATGATAATATTAGTCATTCATTCATTATGTTCCTGGAATTATATTGACATGATATTTTATGCCTCATCATAGATATCATCTATTTTCATAATACCAAGTAAACATGAATTCCTAGATCTAAATGCTTAAACCATCTAATATTTCTCCTGGTAATTTTTCATGAATGACTAAGGACCAGACGATCCACATTGATGCATATAATCTGTTCATTCTTGGATCACCTAGATCAATAGGGAAACCTAGGTAAATTTATGTCACATAAGGATAGTTATATAATTTTATCCTATGACAATGGACTTAGAGATAATTTCATTATTTTTTCTATGTAAAATTAATGATCCCTAGATGCTTTGTAACTATTTTTTATTGTCATAACATTTTTGAAATTTTTAATGGGAATATATTAGTGGGAATAGAATTGGATTTTTTGTTGTTCACACTTTTTAAGGTTTTTAACCTGAAAATATTTATTCCTTTTTCATTTTATGAGTTCTAAATATTTCATGGATCATAAAAAGTTGATATATAGCAGGAAAAGTCTCATCTTTTTCTCAAGTTTCCCTTTTCAGGGTTTCATCCAGGCAAGATATGATTCCCAATCAATCAGTTATTTAGATTTTCTAAAATCTTATCCATTTTTTACGTTTAGGGTTTTCTAGGTAGTACAATATTTTTCTTGAATTTATGATATATTACCTTTCAAGATCAGTTGTTGTAATTTAAGGTATTATAGCTACGACCATCTATTTCTATAGTTTAGGGTCCTTTACCTTAGACCTTATATTAATTTAGTATAGTGTCTTTTAGATTATAAATTCTATTTCTATAGTTTATGGTCTTTTTTCTCAGACAATTGATTTATGTAGTTTTGCATTGTTTATTTTAGACCTTATATTACTGTAGTATATAAGACTTTTATTTCAGAACTTATGTTGCTATAGTGTAGGCCCATATATCTCTTACAATCAACAACGTTAGTTTAGGGTCTCTTATCAGAGACCATCCATTTATTTTGTTTAGGGACTTCTAGATTGGAATATATACTAGTAGTGAAGGATGGGTATTCATGAAGGTTTTGATATCCCTTCACCCTTGATATGATTTTAATGAATTAATTTTACAAAGGGTTATAATACCTAGCATCCATAATTGATATTATGAAGAATGAATGTTAATGAATGGTTCTGATGCACTGCATTCTTTTAGAAAACATGATGGATGAATTTCCATAATGGGTTTTTCCACCGCAAATCCTTACCGTAATAGTTTTTGGTGGATGTTAAAATGTTTGGGAAGCCGAGTCCACTTATATAGTTATAAAATGAGTCATTTAAGTCACATCTCTCGGTGCTCGAACTACTGAATATTGAATAGAGATGACTAGATGTAGATTACTGAAAAACAGCAAAAGATGTTGAGTTTCAATGTGGGGTTTCTAGCACTCAAGAGGAATAAAGGTCCCTTCCTACAAGTATAATACACCTATAGTTGGTGGGTTAAAGTACCTTAAGAATATGACCATGGGACTTAAATTCATAGTCAATTAATGTGGTCCCCACCCTTTTCCATGTACCATGAATTTTTTTATGATACAAGTGTTTGTATCATGTTGTTTTAAGTTGAATGAAGGCTATCCAAGCAGGGTTCTAGAACCCTGGGGAAGTTCAATTTTTGGATGGGAAGATTGGGCCCTATGTAATGTAGTTTTTTGTCATGTGTTGTGGTCAATTTCAATATTATATAATGCAATATCACATTATTTCTTTGAGAAATGGCATGATACAAGTTGACATAACATCGAGGATGTCATAACTTCTTAAATCGTCCAATTATGGGGATTTTATATCATGGTCTAGGAATATCTGTGTCAACAGAAGGTGGAACCTAGTGGGTACAAGTAAACCATTGATAATGGTGTAATCCCATATTCCATGTAGTTAAGATAATAACATCATGATTTAAGGAGGGCCTCTCATTTGGGTCCAATCATCCTCTAGGAATGAGCTCTATGTAATTGTTTTGATTCTTTGGGTAAACCTTGTGGGGTCCCATTGGATCAACCATCCCTAATTACTATAAATTTATAGGGAAACCATGAGAAATAAATCGAGGATATGGGGTTCTAGAAAAAAGGTATAAACTCAAGGAAATGGTGGTGTCATAAAAGACATCGAAGAAATGATGATGGTTTATGAAAAACCTAAAATTAATGATGGGTTCGCGCACCATAAAAGTTTTATCACGACATATTTAACATATTTCTACAATGTGAATATGGAATGAATTATATCCAAGACTTTTTCGTTGGCTTGGGGGTCCAACAAGCATAGATCAAATTTTACCATGCACACAATATATTCCCCCTGAGATATGTTCCTTCTTATTTATGCTCAAACATTTTACAAAACACTAGATATAAAGTATTTATAATGTGGAAACATGAAACATTATTGGGAATCACTTTTATAGTGTTCCTGTAAACAAGTTTCATGTCACTTTCATTTGACGTTTAGGGTCTTGCGATTTGGACCATCAGAGGCTATGTTTTAAAGTCATACATATTTGACCAAAATGAATGCATTTTAAGTTCATGATGCATGCAGACCTGGTATGTTGTGAGCATTATACCACAACCTAATTGGGATTCCCATGGTCAACGATACTCAAAAATAAATTTTTTCAAGCGACAAAAATGTTATAAATCATGGCTTAAGGTTCATATTTTACGAGTACTGGTATGAGAAATTCATGATGGAAATTATTTTAAATCACTCTAAAGTGAAAAGATCCACTACAATGATTTCAGGGATCAGGAAGATTAGAAGGCCATTCCTATAGGGATAATATTCCCATTGATAGTGGGTATAATTCATTGATCAAGATCCATGTCTTACATGGTTAAATAGAGAGATCTCTTCTCTTTCTAAGGGCCATGGATTTTCTTTTGTAATCCCATTGTGATCCAGGCATGAAGTGTGATTTATGGGTTGATGTGATTAGAAATACAATAGATGAACCCAAAATATTGGTTAAATAGGGTTAGGAAGATATTTTCTTTGATAAGACATGTCTATAGATGATAGTATACATAATTTATCACCATGTAATGGAATAAAATTTTTTGTGTAGTTTAACCTCATGAAATAATGAAATATTATTTTTAGTTTAGAATCATGTGGTAAGGATGTGGGGATCGATGTGAAATTGTAAAAGATATCCTTAGGAACACTTTACACTCTCCAGTAGGATTTAAAAGGAAACACCATTTGTCCATTCACATTCTAATTTATGGTTATATATTTAATAGGTCCATTAATGTATAGATCTTTCCAATAAAAAAGAATGTCATACATAGATCTAACTCATACATAGGTAGAGTTATCATGTATGAATCAAACCTTTTTAAATAGGGGTATATGAAATTTTTATGGCTAAGATTAACTAGGTGTCTCTCTGCATATTATATGGGAATGAATAATTCCATAATAAGATCCATTAGAGGGATCCTTATTCAAATTTATGACTCGTATGTAAGGGAGAGGTGCATTATATTTTATTTTCTTAGTGATCCTCAACATCATGGTTAGGTAAGGGTTTCTCTTTATAGGTTAGGCTCATATGTAGGGATATGGAATTTTAATATCTTATTCGGATATAGAGGGTAAAAATTCACTCTAATAAAAGATTACGGGATATGATGTCTTGATTTAAGAAATGTTGTGTCTTGAAAAATATGGATCATATAACATAGAATTTAATGTCTTGAAACTCAGATGTATCTTCAACAAGAGTGACTAACATTGATTGATTGGGCCTCTACAAAAGATGAAAAACTAGAAATGGAAGGTATAATGATATCATATCATAACCATGCTTTGAAAATGGGCATGATGCACAGACGTGTAACATCAAGAGTATCTAGATCAACATGAATAGTTGGGTAATAGTGAATGTAAATCATAACACATGTAAAATTATGGTGTAAACTGATGCATATAGGCCAAAAATTGATAATAGGGGAAGACCATACTCTTTATAGTTAGGGAAATAACTCCTTGATTTAAGGGGGACATATCATATGGGAAAAATAATCCTCTAGAAACAATATCTATTTACTGTTCTCAATTATCTTGTGAATCCTAGAGGGTATTTTTGGATTAGTTTGTCCTTGTTACCAGTTTACTATATGGGAGAATCTGGAGAAAGAGATATGAAGACCCATGTATTCCTAGAGAAAAATATCATGTTTAATAATTGGCTGGTATCATCTCAAATATTGAATTCATGAAGTTGATTCCTAGTGAATTTAGGGTTCAACATGGGTTTGAGAACTTTAATGGCTAAGATTGAATGTATTAAAAATATTTTGAGATTCTGGGTTAGAACATCTGATTCCTGAGTAAAAAATCATCATAGGGGGTGGTATGTTCTATGTGAAGACCTCTTATGAAGCATTCTAACATCATGTGACTATAAATTTTCATGGACGGGTCTAAAATGAAGGATCTACAAAAAATACATATATAAAAGTATGGGAATCAAGAAATAAATATATCAAAATTTAGAGAATCTATTGCATAGGTCTAAACCATAAACATGGGAAGGGGTATTTTTATCCTTTGTATCATAGCTTAACCCATGAATTAAGATTTGGGTTTCAATACATATCCTTTGGACAATAGAATCAAGATACATATAGTTCTTGTATAAATTTCATACATTTTAATGTTCATCTACTAGGAGTTGGAATATTAAGGAATAAACAATTGATTCATTCTTGATCCCTATTTTACATGGGGAAAGTGAATGATAAATATGAGGGGAATAATTTTTGAAAAGGGTAAATCCAAAGTTACTTCAATACATAAGGAATTTATGACTTCATAGGGGATACATATCCTAAAATGAGATGGTATGAAAATTAAATGTCATAATCTTACTATGAGAATGGAAATAATGCATAGATGATTAATATAGAGGATGCAAGAACCACCTGAATAGCAGGGTTATGGTGAGTTTAAATCATAACCTATGAATATCTGAGTCAACTGGAAGTCAAAACCTATGGTATAGGTAATCTATTGATATTGGAGGAATCCCATATTCTAGGTATTCAGGAATATAACTCATGTTTTAAGGGTTATATCTCATCTCTGACCAGACATACATTAGGAAAATGATCTTTAGGTTGGTTTCAAGTCTCTAGTGAATCTTTACAAGGTCCATTAATATAATCTAGTCCATGTTACCAATTTTCTATATAGAAAAACTATGTTAAATAGAGCCCATGGTCTATGGGGTTCAAATAGAAGTATATCAACTTGATGAATTGGTTTGTTTAAACTCAGATATCAAAGATATGAGGTTGGTTTATGGAGAACATATGGTTCAAGAAGGGTTTTGTCACCCTAAAGGTTACACTATCATTTATTGAAATCATTTTCTAGGTGAAGAGATAAGACCTGAAATTGTTGAATACACAGTCATCCGAGGGATGATCCGTCTGACAATAAGCCATTTGGTCATGTATTTTAACATCACATGACTAGGATGTTTATTTTCAGTATAATGTCTTGATATAAGGATGTTTGCATTAAGTTTAGTGTCATGTGATTAGGATATGTTTCCCTATCTGTGAAAAATCTCAGTTTCAATGGAAAAAGATGACTTCTTGTTTCCCAAAGCTCACATGGTCCAGGCTTGATGTGAGAAAAAAGGGATAAAAGGGAGCTGATTAATTAATGTGAGAGTGCATGATTGGGAATACATGGTATTGTTCACAATTTATTATGGACTATATTCTCTACACAAATATTTTTCTTGTTGAGTAACATAATTTAGTGTGATGGAAGCCTATATTTGGGCCTATAATGAAGGATACGAGGATCACTATGTATCCTACGATGGAAGGAATCAATCCATACATCATTAACAAATATTTCATTTTATATTTTTAGAATATATATATGGACAGGTGGTTGTTTAATAATCTATATTTTGTGACTGGACATATGATTATATATCTAGGTTTCACTACATGTCATATAGTAATGTTAATTCAGATACACATATTTCATTAAGGGAATACTATCCACGCTAGTATGACCCATACACAAAGGGAGGAATTATTTCTATTCATATTGTGGATGGACCTAATATTTGAGATCTTGGTGTCACTACATATCATCTGATAGTAGAAATCAATACACCCATTGTTTTTGAAAGGAAAAATCTCCATGTAGCCCTGACCCATGCAAAAAGGGGGGAATTTGTTCCATTGATATTTTTTATGGGCCAACGATTTAGGATATGGGTGTCACTACATATGTTATGATAGGAGGAATCAGGGCAAATATATTTTTAGAATGGAAATTCCCAATGTGGATATGAATGACTTATAATTATGGGAGTAATTTATTTTTATTTCACAAGGATTCAACTCATGTGAAGTGATATATATAGTAATGTTATCCATTTAGTTTAATTTCATGCAGTAATGAAATCTTCCATATATTTTTACATCATGCAATGAGTAAATCTTCCATATAGTTTACAATCATGCAGTAAAGATGAAATATGCTATATATTTTAGAGTCTTACCACCCGAACATAGATGTTATGTAGTTTGTACACTTTCTTCCAAGACATAGGATACAATTCATTTATCCTACTACATCAATGACTTAGGATGCATAATTAATTGTATGAAAAGTTGTTTTTGAGAAACCTTTCATCGGTGGGGGAATAACATTTTCCTCGTCTATTGTGATTGATGAATAACCTACATTAAGATAGAAAATATGTATGATGTAAGTTCCTTCCCACTTATGTTCCATCATTGTAGGTTTCATTTGTGGTACCATTGGGGCCATGATATCCAATAACCATTATCCTTGTACGAACAGGTTCAGGAGAACCATTTTATTGAATTATTGAGTGATCTAATTCTAATGAACTTAGACGTTGTGCATTTTACACAACCTTCTCTCCTCGTGTCATTTTAACTCATCCATGCACTTTTGAGAGTTCACAATTTCTATGATTTATCTCTCGACAGTTATTCAGAGAGCAGGGATATTTACCTTAATTTGAAGCACTGCTTTAGTTTATCACACTAATGAATATGGAGTAACATGTATTGAATTGCGCATGGTGGTACCGTAGGTGACTAAAGCCCAAAGAAACTTGTATGAAATGGGATTCTTGTCCTGGTCCACCATGATTTGTAGTATATTTGGTAGTTCAATACTAAAGGCCTCTATTATACCATTTTCCATGACATGATAGTGGGATGAATGATTAGATTGATTTTGTACTTATGGTATAATTTCATTAATTTGGTAAAATAGATGTTTGTGTCATTATTCGTTAATATCTTATGAGGGACATCAATTTTGGTGATGATATTGGGCTTCATGATTTTGATGATATTATTTTTCCCTAATTCCATAAGGGGTATTACCTCATCCCAATTTGAAAAGAATTTCGTAGAAGTAAGGATGTACTTACACTGTTTATTTGTGGCTGTGTGTATCCCAACAACATCTATTCACCATATGGAATGATACAAGGAGTATTTAGCTATATGTAGCTATTATAGGGTTTCAGGGATGAAGTTATCATGATTCTATAATTCATTAAATTTCTTATTGAATTTTACACACTTATTTGTTTTTCATAGTAGAAAGCAAGCCTCATTATTTTTTTTGTGATAGTCTGATCCCAGATTGATGACCATCGTAGGAGCCTACATGTATATATTTCATGATGGCATTAATCTATACTACATTAATACATCTAAGGAGGATTCCATAAAATCCATTTATTTAGAGGGTTTTCTACTCAGTTGTTCTAACTTGAAAGGTGAAGTTAACTACTTGACATAGAGTTTGTTCCTTTATAACATGATCGATTGGAGATTCCCATTTTAGAGGTAATCCACCATATGAACCATCCATATAGGGGTCAATATTGTCTTATCATGCTCTGGTTTAGAGTTTACATGATTGATTTCCACCATGTCACAAATGATAATGGATTAGAACATCCATTTGTTCATGATGAGGAAAACCACTTCTTCCTAATCAGGGTCGACCATGGCTATGGATGCATTAGCCTGTGCATCGACACAAGCATTCTATTCCCAAGGTATTTGACACAATATTGCTTCAAAAGGAAATTATTCTATTAATACTATGACATATCGCATAAGTGGTGGAAATTATACCTTCATAATAGCATACTTGTTTTTTAGTTGTTCAGTCACTAGATGCATGTCTACTTTGATGTTTAAGAAGTTGATTTGTAGCCGTAGGGCTAGTTCTGGGCTGGTAATGGGGACTTGATATAATGACCCATTATTAGTGCAACCTTTAGTCAATCATAAGTATTAGTGAAAAATTACTTTTTCAGAGATACAAAAATATTCCATAGACAAACCTGATTGAGATTTGGGTTTTCTATCGTCTCTTTAATAAGACTTGGGGAGGAAACGTCAAAATACATCTCACACGTTCCGGGGGGTGTCATGGGAATAGAAAACCTCTTGATCTGGAAGATCAGTTTCCACTTGTATAATTTACAAGGTGGGATATTCCATAAATAAATCATCCAGATCCTTCTCTCAAATGAAAATCTATGACACAAACTAGATGGAATATTATTGTAGAATAATCACCAATCTGACTAAATGACCAGTCAACGTAGGGAGACAGAGGATGTACTTGTGGGGTTAAATACGAGAGACCAAGTATATATCGTGCTGTTTTTTGTAATGCCTTAGATTTTTCACTTCAAATATGATTCTGAATAAGTTATCATTGATATCATAACATTGGGTCTTAGTACCTAGCATCATTCATCTAATATAATAGAGGCTATTTCCATTTCCCGCATCATTTCTCCATTCTACGAGGGCACCAAGAAATAATTCCATGGAAACCACATATATGATAAGTGGATTTTCTTCCACTGTAGGAATAGAGACCAGTGGCCACATTAACTATTACATGATACTCTCAATGGCTTCCTGTCAGTCCTCATTCCATTAATTGGTGACTACATGTTTATTAACTAGGTGAGGGGATATATATTCTATTCAAGTTGGCTATAAAATTTGAAAAGCAAGAAAAGTTCCATTAGACCACCCTAGTTCTTTAAGATTATAATGGGGGGACGTTGGAAAGATTGAACCATTATTTTCTATAATGATCTTGATTCCAAAAAGTCATACCATAACGAAAATGAATTTCCTTATCATTACCCAAAACAAACACTTCAGAGGATTCATCATTAAGAAGTTATACCATGACCTGCTAAAGATTATTTGAATATTGGGGAAGTAATCACATTGATGTTGATATTTGACTACCATTTAATAAATATAAAATTATTCTATTAAACCCAAATGGTCTTAATGACATGGTGCATGCAAATTTTTTAACTATATTTAATATTTTTAATCAAAACGACATGACCTGATAGAAAAACATACCATAAAGTCCTATGAAGGTGGTGTATTCTTCATCTTTAGTATCCATATTTTTCTGATAATACCCCCAAATACACATTCAAAAAGGAACGGTCTTGGAATCTTTTAGTTTCACCAATAAATAGTCTTGTGATTTTCAATGGAACATCATCCTTCAGGAAGTGTTGACTATGTTATCTAAAATAGACACAAACCCTAATCTATCCATTATTTTTCATGAAAATGATGATGTGGGTGATCCATTTTCAATAATATATATCCAATAAAATGTTGTATCAGATAAATTTTTCAACTTATAATTCTCAATTATTAGTATGAGAGGGGTTCATCCTCCTAGATTTCTTCTTGAAACCTCGATGTCTATCAGGTTATCCTATGTTGTTCATAGCCACATCAGGTTTCAGCCTATGAATATCTATATAATTTAAAGTGAACACATTAACGTGATAATTTATAAATTCAATATACTTCTCATAAACCTTGAATGACATGTCATAACTAATCAACATTGGCCCCGTGTCTTCAAATGTCCCATTTCTACTATGCCTGAGTTCAATGATAGTGGTGGAGACGCCGTCCTAAAATGTAGGATGGGAATTCTTGAGTTCATCCTTCTCTTCTTCTTCAATATCTGAGTCAATGGAGGAATTCTCGGAAATTGTGGGTAATCTGAGTTCATCTTTCTCACTATCGAGGTTAGAGATTCTATGGAAAGACATGTTTTCATCATGGACTACTAGAGTCATTGTCGAGTGATTCTGGGGAAAATTGTTTTCTTTTATGCTTCCATCTGGGGAAGGAGGAGCCTAGTAATCTTCTGTTGTAGCTAATTACTTGGGAAAATTGTCATTTTTTTCTGATCATGTGAGGGAATTATCAGATCCCAAAAAATCATTATCCTAATACTCTATTTCTAATTATCTTTCAACCGACATGACTCTTATCACATATGCATACTCCAACGAAGCCTTTTGTTTATGATAACATGTTATGATTAATCTTTTCCCCTCAAACAGGTTTAGGGGTAGCACATAATGACTTCCATGCAATCTATAAGGATTCATAAGGGTGGTACTCAATCCCTTCGTGGAAATATCCTATATATCCTCAACCACCATTTTCTATCTTCATTTGTTATTATAGTTTCCTTCCTCATTTTATATGGATTCACAACACTTGAATAGGGTGCTGTCACCATGTATTTTTTCAACCTAACTATCAGTGGTGTATTTTATGAATTGATGAAATATTTATGGTTCTATTATGTGGCTATGAAGCCAAGGTCTTATAGAGACATTATATGTATTATATTTCTGGTTAAACATGAACTGATCATTAGATGAGAGATCCCCAAATTCATCATTGAGCTTGATATTATTAAGAGTCATGTTCCTACTCTTATCATACCCTTGAATTTTTACCTTTTTAGAGATAATTCCCCCTTTATCTATCCCTAATGTCATAGGGTATAAATTAGGATTAGGTTTCTCTTAGAACCATTATTATATAGAGCCCTTAATATGTCAACATTTTGGAGTTTTCTTAAAACATACAAGGTTCATATATGGCCATCGATAACTTTTTCCTGATCTAGTATTGTGAATGTGATGGTGACCTAGCATTATGATGCAACGGTATCCACTTGATAAACCTAAGATATAATGACTTTAGTCTCAATCACTTTTGAGAACTGAAGGGCAAAAATGAGTTCTGTTATGAGTTCTTTTGTCTAATGAAGAGAATCCAAACTTGAGATTTTGGATGGGACAACCGTGAACTATTTTTAAATTTCATAATTTATGTGCTTGGTGTCTAATCCTCCAAAAGAGGGGTTTCTCCCTATTATGTGTCTTAGACGTTGAGGTGGTATAGGTATACTTTCCCCGTTCATGATCATAGATCAAAGGGGTATCTACTGCTTGTTTTTTGAGTCCCATTTCTTTTCCCTTTGTGTAGGTGGATCATATAATTGCACCCTTTCTAGTTGATTGTGTAAAATGACTAGTATTGAATGATTGTTTGAGGGATATAAGGCACATATATAATTATTTTTGTATTTATTATGTGATCACCCATGTATTTTAGAAATTTATATTGTTTCGGTGCAGATGTGACAAAAATAATAGGTTTGACCATACCCACAAAATCCCCTGTATCCTTAGCTTCTACATCCTCAACCCTCATCTCCCCAGTCAGGTATCGGGAACTCATACATGAAGGAATAGTCATCATCATAGAAGGGATCTATTATGTGAAAAACATTAACAAAAAATAATATCACTTCATCTGATGATGTTTCCATTTAGTGGGGTGGTTCCCATTCTCTGAATATTGATGAAATGATTAATGCAAGAGAAAAATATTTTTCAGGAGATAGATATGACTCTTTATCTTATATTTTCTTATGTAAAATGATTATATCTCTCTCTAGGAGGTGTATTTGAGGGATCCTCCGTAGGTATAAGGAACGATACTCATTTGAAAAGTTGTATTCTTAAGGTGTCATGATCTCGGTCTACTGTCTTTCATGTCATCAAATTATCAAGATTTTTTCAATGCATGACAGGAACTTCTTGTCATCATCATCATCTTATAGTAGAGTGTTGGTTATACATGTCACATGTTCTGAATTATTCTACAGTATCACACGTCCAAATTAAAATATTATATAGAGGAAATATTTGAATAGAATTTAGTCCTAGATGGTGTACCCCAACCTCTTATTGAAAGGGAATTAGTTAATATGGTTAGTGAGGTTAGCCTCATTAGGTTTCCTTCCCTCTAAATGCAATGAGAAAATTGGGGACCTTCTCATTTCAGAATGAATATTCTATATTCATCCATTCCTCAAAATCAGAGGTGACCATGATCCATTTTTCCTCTATCTGAGTTTGATTTTGTTGTTACTACCTCATGATGGGAGGCACATGATGATTCAGGGCCTTTATAGAATCTTAAACTTGAACTACTACTGGTTTGAGGGTAACAATAGTAGTCTCTACCTTACCCAGAATTTTATCATATGCAAAGGGAATGGCCCAAGATTTATATCAAATCTTCTAAATAGAATAAAATAAGCATTGGGCCATATCTACAAAATCGTGGAATCTTCCAAGTTGATTTATTTGGATCATGGGTGTTTCATATCATCCTGAATATTTTAAGAATACATTTCTAGAAAATTATCCTATGATATAAGGACAAATAGTGAATAAGTTAATCCTTTTCATCTGGTGAAATAGTCATTTATCCTCTCATTTTCTTGTTGTTTTCAATTTCTGAGGTCGATAATTTTCATTTTCTTTAACATAAATATGAACTGATATTGGAATTGATGAATAAAGTATTCCCGTCACACATTAGATCCTACCAAAAGGATTATGTAAAAAAAAGGACAACCCTATTCGAGTTTTTTCAAAACAAATTATTTTACCTGCTCATGATAATCTCATTGGCCCATCATCAGGTATCATTTGGAAATAATATTTGTGAGATGATGTTATATATCTCCCAAAAACTCAATGGATGAGAATATAGGATTAGTGAAAGTCGGTGGGGGAGATGTGTCATAAATCCATTCAAGATATGGATTATTTTCATGTTTTTAGGGGTGTGGGCCTCCCTTATAGGGATTCCATTTGATGAAACAGAAATTAAATGACATTGAAGAGTTCTACAAGTAGCACTATCTAGATATCCTCCCATTTATAAGGAGTGGGTGAGCCTTGATAAGGTGGCCCCTTTTTCATATACCATTGATTCTCGAACGTTTATAGGACTGAATGATCACCCATACAAGGGATAGGTTTCCACACAAATAAAAGAAATTGATGATTGTATTTAACTTCCTTATTTATATAAACTAGTATCCAAGTTCTAGAGACATCTCGATGGTCAAATACTGCTCTTACAAATTGATTGTCTCTCTCTTAATATAGGGGGAGGAGGTATGTTTTTTTATTTTTGAAGAGGATTCACAATTAGAATGTTTCACTAGATTAATTGCTCATTATACTATTTTAAATTTTTTATTTCATTACCATATTGTTCCATACATTCCTCTACGAATTTAATTTTATCTAATTTTGTCAATGAGTGGGATATAACCATACATTCCCTTTTATCCTTTATTGAGTTCACATGTTGAGGTGGGAATTCACCATTATGAGTATACAGGTTCTAGCTCCATTTCTAAGTCTGTGTATGTGTGGTCTCATTTTGTGTTTCTAGATCATCTTCTTCTCAAGGTATGATTTCTAATTTTTCCTGATCAGCATTAATGTCATGTTCTAAATCATTGTATGGATTAATGGTGATGATGTTAACTAAGGATTATTGAGTAATGTTAGTTTTCCCATTAACCTAAATGAAATATGTTGATTATTCACTACCTACTCACCCTCTAAGGGTTTCATCAGATATATTTATATAACCTAAATCCTTATTTGACAATTTTTCTTAAAAAATGTATGGGGTTTGATTTCATTTTTCATACATTCGTCATATCTCAGTTTGTGAACAGTGAACTTATGTGATTTTCTAGTTATGGTTGATGAATGGGACCGAAATGGAAAAGGTATTTCTTGTTGTGGAAAGAACGTATGGGATTTGAGTAGTCAATATTTTCCTCTCAACACAGAAAATTCTAATTCCATATGGAGTGATGATAGTGATTAAAATTACCATTTACCTTATCAAGATTTGATGATTCCATCGGGGATCTGGCTATTGATGAGATGGAAATTGATATATAAATTTCCCATCCTTTGGGATGGGTTTTATTAGGAACTAATTTTTCATTCTATGGGACCCTCTATACATGTGATGAATCTGGATATGGTGATAGATATAAAAATTCCTCTATCCCTGTGGACTAGGGTTGATTTGTATCATTCATTAATATTTCTGGGATCCAATAAGTTATTGATGACTTGAAGGGTGCCTGAGGTGGTAAAAATCCACCAATCCATATGTTATGGGTTCTCTCCTAGATGACTAATATGGTGGATACTATTTTGATTCGTATGAGTTTGTATAATTTTTCTCATGTATGAGCCTGATGTAGTGGTTTCCTATTATGGGAGTCATTTTCTCTAGCATGATTTCATGAAATCCACAACATTAGATTATTTGTCTGAAAATGTATTCTCATTTTTTCAAAGGGCTCATATTAAGAGTTTGTTGGAGGCCCTTTACCTCCATTCACAATGTCTATTCATCTTTAAAGTTGGGTAATCACATTGTATAAAATAATCTTCTTGTGTGATACTCGATCCCTTGATTTATCTTATGGCTAAAACATGACATGATGTTTTATCTTGGAGGACTTTATTCTCTATGGAAATAATTATTTTTAATGATCTATATTTTCCCTATCCTTGGATATAAAAATTTTATGGGGCTTCATGAATTATTCGATAATGATTTATTAGGATACAAAGAAAAATCCTTCATAGCGGTTTTCCATTCTCTTACATCCCTGGGTTCTAGGCTGTGGAGAATGGATCCATGGCCATTTGAAAATAGAGTGTATTTGTGATGACTATATTACCATAATATCCTTTATAAGGTTTGTTTTTTGTTTTCAATTGTTGATTAGTCATCCACATGTGCTGGAGTAGTTCATTCCTTACTTGTACAGTTAAAAACATGGTTGAGAGTTGTTTTCTAACTATCTATCTTCATATATCCATGTTAGTGTCTTATTAATCATAATTATATGTCTCCACCTAGTCATACTATAAAGGTTACTTGTCTTGGTTGCCTTCTAACCTCGGTTAAGAGGTAATGATAATTGTTGGGGAACTATATAGGATTAAACCTAATGTTTCACCCACAAATCTATTTAATGGTGTATAGGGTCTATGTACCTCTCTATATGAAGGATTCTTCAAAATTTGAGGATTTACTTTTCTGATAGATATTTCACCATGGGAAGGCTTACTATGGTGAATTTCAAGATTATCTCTCTAACGATCCACCTCTCCACTACCATAAGGAGCACTATTGAGATAATAATTTTCTTTTTCTTCTTCGGTTGATGATTCATTTAAACCTTGAGGTGTTATAGATATATGATGAATATACTCAAGGATTGTAGAATTGAGAAGATTATGGATATGATACTCACTTTATATCATGGCCAAAATATGAAGTAATACCTTTTAGGGTAGATTAAGCATAGGATCCTACTGCATTATGGATTCTAGACTATGTTAATAGCTATTTGGTGTAGTAGGGATCTAACGACCCAAGATTTAAGTAGATGTAAATTATATTTCTTTTGAAGAATACATAATACATTTCTCAAATAGACACCCAAATACCATATTAGTTTAGTTTCGTTGGAAACTTGGAACATAATCTTCTAACAAGGTGAAATATCTTTATCATTTCCCATAAAGATGTTCCCCTTTTGTTTTCCTACCTGAAACCTTTCTTTATGTCTTGGGGAAAAGAAAGCATAAAAAGGGTGAGTTCAAATTCTTAGTAAGGGTAAATATGAAGAACATAAAACAAAACATAAACATAATAATGTAAAAACATGAACATAATGTTCAAATATAAAAATATTGAGTCATGATGTAAATCTTGGCAGTACGTAAGGCACATATCATAAATGAACATTTACCATGATAAACTTGCATTGACATAAAACATGGAATTGTTAGATATAGATAATAAAATAAGGATATTCATAAAGGCATGAGAAATAGAAATATAATAACAATAAAAACATGGATCTTATATTGAGAATGTGGCTACAAAATTTAACTTATACATCGATAATCATATCACAGTGGTCCATCCACATGGGGTCATATCACCACGGTCCATCCCCAAGGTTTCATAAAAATTACTAAGGTTATTCACCAAGGTATATACAAACTTCTTATCTCAATATATTAATTTCTTTTCCCAATTCATTAAAGGGAGATATCGGTCCTACCCAACCTGTAATGAAATCATTCTTACATGTGTAACAAAACATACGTGATTAATCATAGCATAACCCAAGAAATAAAATAACTTTCACCATAACATAATCCATATAAAATAACATCACATCATTACCACAATAAAATAAATGTAATAATAGGGATAGAAACATAACACTATTTAAAGAGCATAATCTTATATGGAAAATAATTTTGATCAAACATAAGAACATAATTCATGAGGAAAATGTCCTTTATTTTACAAAAATGTTTTCTTTTTTCAAAATACCAAGAAATTTTAAAAGAAAATAATTTATTTGAAAATAAATATAAAGTCATGTATGGTAATATTCATAGAATTAAGGCACTATTAATACCTAAAAATCCATTCATTCTGTATAAGATAAACATGACATTCTTCTCGTACTCTTTCTAGAAAAGTAAAAAAGTACCTCATATGGAAAATAAAAGAAATATTCCTTCCATTCCGTTTAATAAAAATTCTCCAATGGGTAAAAATGAATTAAAAAAATAGTAAAAGAATTAAAGTAATAATATATATCTAGGAAACATGTACATGGATGATTAATATACCCCAGTAAATATTAACGTATAGACAATCTTGAAAATAATGAGATTGTGAAATTATCCCATACCTTAGGTCTAATTTCTTTTTTATCTATCCAAAAATCCTTTATAGTGGGTTTAAACATACTATTAATTTTCAATATAACCATAATAATATTTACTAAATCATATATAATTCACTCATGAATTTATATTACTCAATTATTTATCAATTCAATATTAATGCAACATTTTGGGGAATAATCATATAATTTATCATACGTGTTTTGAATTTTTATTCTTGATCTTATTACCTAGATTGTGATTTACTTATTTAAAAATTTTAAAACATGATTTATATATCATAAATATTCAGTATATAAATATATATAATAGATAGATAAATGAATTGGAGTACACCATTCATGGGGATGGTAGGTCAAACATATGCATGAATGTTGTTTTTTCTTTCTTATTGAATTGAATGAAAGAAAGTAAATGACATGTATAAATATATAAATAAATATAGTATCATTAGTATGTCACATATATCATGATTATTTATTATTTATACTTTATAATCATTATTAAATGGTAAACGTGGAGACTAAATCTCATCACGTCTTGGAGGTGGTAAGTTCTACATACACATGAGCGACAACATTATTACCTTGGTGGTTAAATGGTATAAAATCGGATGGTATATTAATTTTACAGAATATTTTTCATGTAATATTAATTTTTTATGTCCAATATAATCATCATAATACCCATCCAACTTATGTATTCTTGAGTAAAAAATAACACCATAGCGTCGAGATGGTAAGTTGTACCTACGCACACATGGTGATATTGTAATTCAAAGGATGAATAAATAGAGGTATAAGGTTTCCCCACAATTATAATAACATCTCAACATGTGTAATATACAATATTGATTAATTTATTATGGTAACAATGTAAGAAGAGGATGCAGATGAATAAAGGAATTTTGAAAGAGGTGATAAAACAATTACCTCTTTTTCGAGTATATCCTTTTTATTTTCAAAAAAGTCCCATATAGGGAGGCTATATGACCAAAAATTGACATCTAGGATGAAGCGAGGGAAGATGTGAGGAGATTTGTGTATGTTTTTGGTGAGAAGAAGGTATTTGGAGGTGTGAATAAAGGAGAAGGACAAGTTCAATTTTATAGAAGAGGTGATTGGAACTTTAGGAAAGTCTAGAAATATTAATTTTTTATAAATTTATATTCTGTTTATAATGGCTCCAAAGTGGATTAGTTTGAGGAAAATATGATTATAGTTCTAGATCCTCTCAATTAATATGTTTTATATTAGTTTATGTCACAAAATTAACCTTATATTTTAACTTTAACCCTTAGTTAAAAACATTAACTCTTACCATGTCTTCTTGTATTTTAAAAATATATACTTACTATAGTTCTATAAAATAAAAAGAAAAAAGAGGATTTTTATCATTATATAATTCATTTGGATGAATCTTAAATATTTAGGACTATTATAACATTTAATAAAATAATATTTGTTTCAAAAAAACAATTTAGGTCAATTTTGATACTATTTAGTAATTGATTTTTGTTAAAATCATAACAACGTGATTCTTTTGGAACAAAAGAATTAATTAATCCCATAAATTTCAATGTAATAAATTTTTTTGAATAAATCAAAATGTTTAAATTATATTTATTTTAATTTTAATAATATCATTTATTTGAATATTTCATTTGTACAGTAATCACTACATCATCGTTGTGTCATATATAAATTTATTTATTTAATGTCTAAAAATTATAAATAAAATTAAATGATATATTAAATATTTTAATATTACTAATTAATATTTATAGAAATTTTTTTTAATTATATAACCCCACATTAATTTTTTTAATAAAAATATACATGTTTATGTTATATTGCTCTTTACGTTAAATGGATTATTATAACATGTCATTTTCACACCCACGTGGTTGTCAAATGCCAAAATTTAGGCCTAAGGTTGGTATTGGTCACCTAAAACTCATATAATAATATTTGTAAACATGTTAGGGTAGGATTATGTGATGATAATATTATTTGTTTTCCTTATTGACCTGATTTACCCTTTAACCACGGTAAATAAAAATAAATATTGATTTATTATTCATAATGTAGAAAAATTAAAGATACATATTTAAAAATCTTGAACATATGATTCCAAATATGGAATCCATTTTTTAATTCAAGACATAGAATTGGTACAAATAAATTTAAAATTAATTCTCATTGTCAAAACCAGAAAGTGGGTTTTTAAGAAGAAAAAAACTATTAAAAGTTTGAAATGTGTATATGTCTAATTTAAAATTGAAATTACATCCAATGAAAAAAATTGGATTAAATTATTAAAAAAATATAATTGAACTTGAAAACCAATTAAAAACATAAACTATCTATATAAATAAATTAGATGAAAATTAATTTTTTGAATAAAAATGCAGTATTTTCACTATTCATTAAAATATGAATTTTATCAAAAAATATGAAAATTTAAAAAAAGTAAAATTTGATTTCCCTCATCATATTAGAAGTATATATTATCAAATATAAGATATACAATTGTTAAAAACTAGATTTAAAATGGGTATGCCATCAAAAGTCGTCAAAATTGCATTTTTTTTAAAAATACTACTTTTTTCGGAAAATTGGAATTTTTTCTTATATCATGTCTAGAAAATACATAAGATGATTGTAAATGTCATTTAAAATTATAAATTTGTTTAATACTATTCATAATGTCTTGTTTTTTCCTAATAAATAATAATATTTTAATAATATGTTGTTTTTTAGTCAGACTCGGTATTCCATACAACGTAATCAATCGAGGAAGGTCTCTCTTACATGTAACACATGCCAAGTTAGTGTTACATGTTGTGAAATATTACATTGGTGATACTTAAAACATAATCCAAACACAATTCTTTTATACATTTAACAAAATCTATACTCAGTGTTGCATGTATCGTATGCCAACTCGTTGTTGTCTGTAACATACAACAAGTCGGTTTAGTGGGAAATGAATGTTTGACTTAGTGTATTGAAAGATATGGATGAAAATATTAATTTATTCTAAAAAAATTGGTCCATAATAACTCGGGGTGTTACATTATACCCCCCATTAAATTGATTTCATTCTCAAAATTCCTCAGGTTTATAAAAGGTTTACTACTTGAATGTTTATTTCATATTAACCCACAACGTATAAAGGAATACTAGAACTTCATTTTAAAAAGGAAATATAGAAACATAACGGTTACACAAAGTAACTCACCACCAGGTTTCCACATGGTAGAACATTGGTGGGAATTGAAAACATGGATATGGAAGAAAAATCATACCATCATTTTCTGATGGACTATGATAGAAACTAAGGATTGAAGAATGATAACAACTAGAAAGCGATAAATATCCAATGATTTAAGGGACTATATGATTCATCGGATAAGATTATAATAGGATAAAATTTTTGGTTTGAAGATCATTTTCTTAATATTGAAAAACAAGAGATGAAATACTTACTTGATTTCAGTACAATATTGTTATTGGTTATTCCTTGAAAATTTTTCACTTTTACTCTAATTTAAATAAATGAAGTTGGAATTTTCATTCTTAAACTGTTAGTAGATCATGTGATCCATAAATTTTATGATAGGTCATTCCATCTATCTTAATGAAAATAAGGTTATCAAAACTTATCAAACATGTGTAATACCTTATAAGGGGAGATAATATTTTATTCTAACAAACTTCATCTATTGTTTATTCCTTCAAAAAATATTAAACCTTATAATCCTTTAGAATGATGAAAATAAAAAACTATGGAAAATGGTTCAAAAACTCAAACCAACATTAATCCCCCATATATCATAATATATATCTTGTTGGTCACCTTACAAAAATTTGAACACCTTCATCATGTATTCTCTTGAGTCACGGTAGCAACCTAAATTATCAGATATCCTTATTGGGAGAATGCATGTTTCCTTATTCCATAACTAATTGGAATTATTCATTATGTCTCAAAAGGTTGTATAATTTATCCATGATATCATAACTCCCTTTTCAATAACTCCGTAATTAGATCTCAAGAAACTAGCATCATCCAATTTACTTATTCAAAACCAATATATCTTTATCCAAGTGTCATTATATTAACATAAGGGACATAATAATGGGTATTACCCTTAATCATGTGTTCTATAAGCATATCATGTTACCCATAAAACACCTTTCGGTCTCCTTTGAACTCTTTTACATATACTTTTCAATCCTTAATCATAAAATTATACTTAAAACACTTATATATTTCACGATTCATATAACATAATCTTTGAAATCATAAACATATACACCTCAATCATCTAACTTTATTCTCAAACCATTACTCAGGATCCATCATATTTGTCCTCCCAAGAGTATGAATCATGTATTAATGTTCCTAAACCTTAAGCTTCTTAGAATTAAAGTAAAAAATATTGTATGAACATCACATAACTTCCACATGTCATTTATAATCTCTTTACCCCTAGCAGTATGACCAATACTCGTACCATCATCTCGATTCTCTTTAAGGTATTTTCACATAGGAAATCGGTCTTCATTATTACAATAGTTTCCACTTCTGTATCATTCAATGCTTAACCATGTTCTATGTAGTTATAGCTATTCACTAAGACTTTAAAAATTTTGTGAGAAATTCATATCAAAGATTGAAAACACATAAGTAATGTAATTTACTCATAATATTTCAATCTATGATATATTAGGTTTAATACTAGGTTATTAATGATTATCACAAAAATTATAGTTTTGTAACCTATATTTGACATAACCTTAAAAAATAAATATAAATATATGTTGAAATATCTCTAGGGATCTCAGTAAACTTTTTGAATCCTAGTTTCCAAAGGATGACTAAACCTTTACTCTAATACCAACTCTAATGACACAAGCTTGATGTACATGGACATTAAATTTCTTTTATAGAATACATAAAACATTACTTAAATAGACACCCAAAGACCGTATTAGTTTAATGTATTTGGAAACATGGAACATAATTTTCTAACTTGGTGAATGATTTTTGGCATCTCCCATAAATATCTTCCCGATTTGTTTCCTACCTAAAACATTTATTTATATCCTACGGAAGATAAAACATAAAATCGATGAGCCTAAATCCTCGGTAAGGGTAAACATGGAGAACATAAATCAAACCATAAACATAATAACATAAAAACATGAACATAATGTTTAAATATCAAAATCTAGTGTCATGAACAAAATATTGACAGTATCTAAGGAATGTATCATAAATGAAAGTTAACCATGATAAAATGAAATTGGCATAATAAATGGAATTGTGAGATATAAATAAAAACATGAGCAGTTTCATAAAGTCATGAAAAAGAGGAATATCATAACAATTATAACATGGATCATATATTAACAATGTGGATACAAAATTAAATTTATAAATTCATAAGAATATCCACATGGTCCACCACCAAGGTGTCATATCACCAAGGTCCATCCCCAAGTGTCATACCACCAAGGTCCTTACCCAGGGAGTCAAAATTTACCACGGTTATTAAAAAAGGTACCCTAAAACCTATTTTTTGTATGTATTAATTTTTTACCTAATGAATTGGAAGGGGATATAGGTCCCAACAATCTCAAAATGAAATCATTCTTTCGTGTTCCACAAAAACATAAATCATTCATCATAACAAAACCCAAGAAATGAAATGGTATTCATAATAACATTATCTATATAAAATATCATTCCACCATTAACATAGTAAAATCGTAGTAATAATAAGGATCTAAACATTAACCTATTTATAGAGAATTATCTTAGATGGAAGTCAATTTTGATAAAACAATTGAACTTAATTTTTGAGGAAAATACCCTTTCTTCTTCAATTTTTTTTTCACAAAATGCCACATAAATTTAAAATAAAGGAATTTAGTTGAAAATAAAAATGAAATTGGGTAGGGTAAGCTTCATGGAAATAAGTAACTATGAGACATAAAAATATGTTCATGCTGTATAAGTTAAATAATACATTTATCTTGTACTCTTTCTAGAAAAGACAAAAAGTACCTCGTATGGAAAAAGAAAGAGATATTCCTTCCATACTATTTAATAGAAATTAACCAATGGGTAAAATTGACTTTAAAAAATATTATAAGAAATAGAAATAATATTATATATTTTGGAAACAAGGACGTGGATGATAAATATAACCCAGTAAATTCTTACGTATAAACAATCTCAGAAAATATTAAGATTACAAAATTATCCCATACCTTAGGTCTAATTTATTCAGTATGTATCCAAAACTCCTTTATAGTGGGTTTAAACATATTATTTTCCTGTAATATAACCATAATAATATTTATGATATCATATGATTCACTTATGACTTTATATTACATTTTATTTATTAATTACATGTTAAAGAAATGTTTTGGGGAATAATCATTTTATTTATCCAATGGGTTTTGACTTTTTATTCTTGATCTTATTACAAAGATCATGATTCACTTACTTACAGAATGTAATACATGATTTATATATCATAAATATTTAGTTTGTAAATATATATAATAGATAGATAAATTAATGGAATACATTGTTCTTGTAGACCGTAGGCCGTACGTACACATGAACGTTATTTTTGTTTCCTTATTGAATTTAATGGAAGCATGTTAATGACACAGATATATATATATACATAAATAAAATATAATTTTTATGTCATATATTTTATGATTACTTATTATATATAATTTATAATCATTCTTGAATTTTTAACGTAGAGAATGAATCGCATCACGTCGTGGAGACGGTAAGCCATATGAACGCACGAGTGATGATATCATTCGCTTGATGGTTAAATGGTGTAAAATTGGATGGTATATGAATTTTAAATAATAAATATCATGTTATATTAATTATTTTAATACATTATAATTATCATTAAACCCATCCAAATTAATTATTATTGATTAAAAAATTACACCACGACGTGGAGACAGTAAGTTGTATGTATACACAAATGTTGATATTGTTGTTTGTAGGATAGATAAATGGAGGTATAAGATGGTCCCATAATTATAATAACATCTTATAATATAGAATACACTGTATTTATTACATTAGTATGGGAAAGCCATAATAATTGGATGTATAAGAAGAAACAAATCTTAAAAGAGGTGATAAAACAATTACCTCTATTTCGAGTATATCCTATTTATTTTAACAAAACGTCTCTCTTGGATGAATTTATACCCATATTTTTGCCTCTATGATGAATTGATGGAATATTAATGAGATTTGCGGATGATTTGGCTTATCCCAAGGGCTTTGGAGGTGTGAATAAAATATAAAGAGAAGTTCCTTTTTATAGGATAAGTGATGGGAACTTTAGGAATGTCTTGAAATGTTAATTTATTATAAACTTATTTTAGGTTCATAATGGATCAAAAGTGATTTATTTCAAGGATAAAATAAGGATAAATTGAAATTCTCTCAATGAATAGGTTTTAGAAAAGTTTATTTCATAAAATAAACCTTATCTTTTAGCATTAAACCTTAGCTAAAACATTAACTCTTACCATGTATTTTTGTTTTTCTATAATATATGGTTACTATAGTTACTAAAAAAATGAAATGAGAAACACATGTGGATTTTTTACTTTATATAATTTTTTTTCCAAATCTTAGTTATTTAGGACTATTATATCATTTGATAAAATAGGGTTTGTTTTAAAACTCAATTATGTCAATTTTGATGCTATTTAGTAACTGATTTTTGTTAAGGTAATAAAAACATTATTCCATCGAACCAAAGGTATGAATTCATCCCTAATATTTTAGTTTCATATAAAAAATTATTGTATAGCATCAAAATGATAAAATTACATTTATTTTAATATTTATGATATCATTACTTGGAATATTTAATTAATAATGTAATATGTGCATCATCATTGTGTCATAAATAAATTTTATATTTTATGTATAAATTTTATAAATAAAATACCATGATGTAGGAAATAATTTTAGATTTATAATGACTGTTTATAATCAAATAGATCATTAATATAACCCTACATTAATTTTTTTAGTAAAAAGATACTTATTAATGTTATATTTCTCTTTACTTATAAATTAATTATTATAACATGTCATTTTCACATCCAAGTGGTTTTCATGTTTTAAAAATTCAGCCTATTTGTTTTTTGGTCTCATATTACTCATAAAATAATATTAGGAAATGTTTTAGGGTAATTGTATGTTATTATAATATTATTTTTTACCCTTATTTACCAGATTGACCCTTTAACCACGGTAAATAAAAATAATTACTGAAGTTACTATTCATAATGTACAAAAAGAAAAGGTACCTATTTACACAATTTGAACCATATGATTCCAAATGGGGAATACATTTTTCTAAATTCAAAACATATAATTGGAAGAAAATAATTTAATATTAATTCCCTTTTTCAAAACCAGAAAGCGGTGTTTAAGAAATAAAAACTTTCAAAAGATTCCTATGTTTTTATTTCCAATTTAAATGGAAAATTACATCCAATGAAAAAATATAGATTAAATAATAAAAAACAATAACACAATTAATCTTTAAAACCAATAAAAAGATAATATATCTATATAAATAAGTCAGATAAAAAGAAATTTTTGAATTAAAATGTAGTATTTTTTATTATTCATTAAAATATGAATTTTAGAAAAAAAATTATAAAATTCAACCAAAGTAAAATTTGAAGTCCCACTTCCAAAGAATAAGTTTATTTATTCATATAGAATATATAATATTGTTTAAAACTATATTTTAAATGGGCAAGCCATCAAATGGTAGAAAACTACATTTTTTTTAAAAATACTTCTTTTGTCTGAAAAATTTAATTTTTTCTTATATCATGTCTAAAAAAATACATAATTTGAATTTTAATTTTATATAAAATTAAAAATTTGGTTAATACTATTCATAACATCTAGTTTATATCAAATTAAATAAAAATATTTTAATAATATATCATTGTTTAGTGAAACTCGGTATTGCGTACAACGCAAGCTGTCAAGGAAAGTTGCTCTTGCATGTAACGCAAGCCAAGTCAGTGTTGTGTGTAAAGAAGGATTCCATTTTCATTTTGTATGACACAATAAAAACATAGTATTTTATACACTGAACAAATCTATACTTAGTGCTGCGTGTATCGTATGCCAACTCGGTGTTGCGTGTAACATACGACAAGTTAGTTTAGTGTGAAAGGAATATTTGACATAGTGCATTGAATGATATAAATGAGAATTAAAATTTACGAGAAAAAATTGGTCCATAAAATCTCAGGTTGTTATAGGGGATATGAACCAGTTCTTGATAAGCTACCGGATTATGACAATGATGATATTTATCATTAGCATGAATATGACCATGCTTATGGGTGGTTTCTAGAATATTATAGTTAAACATGGCTATAACCAGGGTATAAAACCAATTCAAATATGAATTCCATATCATAATATACCAATTAAAATCCTGAATGGAATAAGGGATAAGGGACACCTCTAGTATAGCCATTGAAGGATAATTGTGCAACATTTCATTATCGGAAGTAGAGATATAATCATAGATTTTGTAAGTTGATGGAATATGTTTAGTAGCATCATTGACATGGATATGATATTTCTTTGAGGTGATTACCATATTTTTCTTACAAATTGTGGTTGGAGTGGAGATATTAGGTCAATATTAATCATTCAGAGCATGCCACTAGTATTTCACAATACAAATGTCTACCTTTCCTAAGGAATGGTCCAAAGTGAGTTGGTGATCTATGGTCATAATAGGGATATTGGACCAGTCATATTTCCCACACCATACTAGAATATGTCAATAATACTCCTAGATGTGATAAAGGATGTGTTCTTGCTCCATAGAATCCACCTATTCATATTGGTCATGGTGATATGATGTTCTGGATGTTTGGATCAGGATATGTGCATGTTCATACATCTGTTCTAGTACCAGAATATATAGATGGTGCTCTTCTGATATTTATAGAATGTAGTGATAATTTATCTAATTGTTTTCAGGAATGTAGGCCAACACATTCGCGATATACAATATATACTAGATGATTTATTCGATTTAATAATAGATATAAGACCAATTATATCCTATATTTTCCATTAGAATATGCTAATAGGATTCAAAAATGGGGCAAGGGATAAATTCCTCCCCCAATTTTAGTATTGGAATATGCATGCGTACATGATTTGGGTGAGCTGGTATATGATATTTCTAACTCAAAACCACTAGAATATGCAGAAGGGATTCATCAGTGATAATAGGAATATAATTCCACTCCCTTTTATCCGATTATTTCTATGCCTGGTGAGACCTCCTTTGTACTCATGGAGGAAATTCAAAGTAATCCATTTTTTTGGTGGTTCTCTCAACAAGAGTTTAAGGGGTACCATTGGGATGATGTGGGTGACGATGGTTGACAGGTTCCCTCTTAGGTATCTCGTGAGCTAGGACAGAGTTGTTTTTGACTCCTTGTTCCACCTTTATAAGGTATTAATGGTGAAGATTTTTTTTCTCTAGGGATAATATTCGGAGGCAATTGGTAGGGGTTACAAGTTCCATTGGTTTAATTATATCATTCCCAAAATGGGATGGACCTGTCAGATTCAGATCTGGAGACTTTTGCATACAACATTAGGGACCAGGATCATACCATGTTATTAGTATTCTAAAACTATTTCTTTCACCACCCGATGCTAAAGGAGTCGGGTGAGGGAGGTCAATTTGAAACCTATGAAAGATAATTTTATATATGAGGTTCTAAAAAATTCCACAGATAATGAAATTATCTTGGTACCCAATAATTTTGAGTGTAGTTTTTGTGTCATAATGAAAACAAGTAAAAATTTCTCCAATTATTGAATCATTTCATGCATGGAACATGCTCAATCATCTATGCACAGGTAAAAATAAAATTTTCTTATTCTTGGTTTGGCCATTTTTCTCACGTGAAATTGTTCACTCTGAGAATTTCCTATTTCATTGGAAACCCAGTTGCCTTTTTATAATTGAATTATTTCATATTAGGCATACAATTTTCATTTTAATAGGAGATTCCAAAAAATATAGCCTGATGCATGAGAATCCAATGATTTTTAAAAAAAATTCAAGTTGGGTTCACTAATGTTTTTCTTCAAAAGATGTTGTTTCTTCCCCATGTTTAGGATCCATGATTTGGGATTACTATAATTATTTTTTTATTCCATCATTACATGATTTTATGCTGGTCTCACCCCAATTTTTTCCATTGGAGAGATATGATCTATGAAAATTGATTATGGGGAGTTCAAGTATGGTTTCACAACCATTAACATCTAGTTTACCATTTTCACCATTTATAGAAACATATAATGGTTCCCACATCCATTACAAAGTATATAACAAAAATCCAGAGGTAGGAATTCATTTGGAGCTTCAAAAAAAATGATTATTATGAACTCACATTTGTCGATAGGTTTAGAGGTTGATCACGTCACACCCATTTAGGGAAAATTATCTCATATTTTGGAACTCTCTTTTGGATTTAGGAAATAGTCATGAATCTCTTCCAAATACCGATACAGGATTGGTTACCCTAATCAAAATGATTGGGTGTTAAATCCTTTTTAATGTAAATAGGGTTCAATTGATGAGACACTTTTTATGAATCAAAGGTTCTCCATTTGATTCCCTTTATTACTTATCAATAGTTTGTTCATTATATTTTATACCCATATAATAGAAACACAAAATTTTACTATCATCCATGAAGGTGATTGGTGTTTTGAGGATGTGATCGAACCTCCTTGAGGAATCCTACAAATCCTACTTATAATAGGTATCAGAACCCACATAGTTCATTTAATTAAATGTTTTTAATTTTATCTTTATGTGGAAAGGAAATATTTGAGGTCACTTAAGAACTTCATATGAAGCTCGAGCCTTAGAAAGGTTCATAACATATTCTAGTTATAATAGGAATCAACGTCATTATAGTATGATCTTCCATTAACCCAGTTATGGGTGGTGACTTATAATTAATTCCCTTGAGGTTTATTTCACAGGGGTTTAACAATGAGGTAATTATTTAAGGACTTAAATCCAAGTATATTCCCTTGTATAGGGGAAATTGTATCATTCCACTGAACGAGGAGAAAAAAAATAATGTTTATTTGGCCTGGGAAAATTTATGATGTGAGAGATAGGATCATTTAAACCCCATAAGACTTTGTGAGTCATTCTTATTGTGAAAAAACATAAGATAAAAATTGACCAGACTCAATGTATATTGATACGGTATTTATTAATTAAGGTGACACTTATTGGGTGTTTAATATTAATATTAAGTCTTTAGAATGTGTCCTATGTATCCAGATTATAGCAAGATTCATATTACTCATAGTTCATTACAATTATTTATCTGTTAATAGATGAATAAGAATAATAAAACCATAGGATGGTTTGGCACATAGGGGTTATAGTCTCTGAGATATGGAGGGTCTTATGCCGAGGTGGATTCCAATTGGATGATATCTTATCCTTACCCTATAGAAAATAATGAATAATAACTATGAATGTTCAGATGAGCATGTCTAGATGGAAAGAAAATCTCGTAATACACATAGGATTTAATGAGTATCCCCTCTTAACCCATTATGGAAGCTGACCATATGAAAGGGAAATTCATAGCCAAAGGATCGTGGTTTGGGGTTCACTATGTTAGAGGGAACATTCCCAAGTACTCATATTAAATAAGGATGAAATGTTATGGGGTGTCTCCCTAATATGTCTAGATTCGATGCTTGACATATCCTAGGTGTCTTTCTAACATGCCCTATGCTTCTTCCTAACAAGGCTAACATGTCATGGGTTGCTTCTCATGATCTAAGATTCCATTACAAAGGATGTTATCAAACATGGATAAATTTTCTGAGTATCATCAATTGATTCAAGTAGACATTCCAAGGTCCTTCTTCATGATCATGTCTAGCATATCTAGAAGACTTGATGTGACAAAGACAACATTCATGGGCGTTTCTGCATGATTTGAAGGACATTACTAGGGGCTACAACATGACAAGGATGAAATGAATGAGGTGCTTCACATTATTGAAGAGGACATGTTTGAGGGATGACACATGGTTGAAAAACATATACGGGGAGCTTTCGCATGATCAACATAAACATGTACTTGGGTGTCATGTAATCAGGACATAGGTCAGGGTTGTTTCATAATCTGGATGATATTTTTGGAGGAATTCACATGGAATGGTTTATTTTTCTAGAAGACCACGCATGTCTTAGCTGACATGTCTAGAAGACTTGATGTGGCTTGGTGGACATATCTATGTGTAGTTTCATGATCTGGAATGTTCATGCCATATCATGTCACCTATAAATGGAAATCAGTGTATCCCTATTTTCATAAGTCTTCCATATTATTCCTACTTTATTGAATAAATTATTCAATATTCATTAGTCATTTCTTTTTGGGATATTTCGTGACTAATTATACATGAAGAAGCTCCATTGCATGATCTAGTTGGTTCACCAAAATCCCTTCTACTGATCAATAGGGTGGTCACATAAAATATATATATACATTATTACTAACCCCTAAGTTGTTCCATATCTTTACCTGGTGGAAGACCATTTCAATTGTGTGGATTTTAGCTTTGAGAAGTCCTCTCTACCTTCTTCCATCTCATGTGTGCGTTTTTTCTCTCCATGTGAGAGTAATTTATAAGACTGACCACCCCATAACTATGCCTCTTCATAAAAATCATATATCACATAAATGGGCTTGAGTTTTTGGGGGGATAATTACATCACACACATCATTTGAACCTTCTGTGGGTCATACATGGTGTCATCTTTTTGTTGCCTGATAAATAGTGACAATGAGATCACTTCCTCATTACTATATTTATTAAACCCAAAAAATTTCAAATAACTTTCAATTAATCATGTCTACATGTTAGAGATACTTAATTATATTTTGATAACATGTCCAAGAGTCTTCGTGACATAAGGATTCCTTTAGAAGAGGTTTTTGTGTGATCAAGGGAGAATTATCTAGGTCCCTTCACTAGAATAAGTTGGTTATTCATAGCACATTCACATGAAAAACAGTGCAAATATCTTCCACATAAGGGTTCCTCATTTTTTCAACTTTCATTATATAATTTATAGGGTGTTTTCCCATCAGTTTTATACCAAGGAATCAAGTGATCAAAGAGAAATTTTTAAGATCCTACAGAAAATAGAGGATTCATTCCAAATTATCCTCATGTAAAATTATTGAAAAGTCAGTGGGGCTTTCAAATGATTAATAGAGTGATCATAGATCCAACATAGATCCTTTTCAGAAAAAATAGTGTAACATCATCTTTCATGAGGATTCAACATTTTCTAAATTTGGATTTAGTATTTTCCATGACTTTCCCAATGGGTGAACATCATGGCGTCACATGATCAATTATGGATCACATTGTGGTATGCATAAATTTCATGTAAAATCACTCCAATTATTTTGGGTGCGTTGTGGGATCAATGACTCATCACACGATGGAAATGAAGTATTATCATTAATAGTTTCCCTATAATCCTATGGATCTAGAGAAGAGTCTCATGATTGAGTGAATGTGTTATAAGACCTTTCCCTAATGAAGGGGACATGTCAAAAGGATTTTGTGTGGCTTGATTGACACACAGTTAGGGATATAACATGATCGTTGAGATGATCTCATGGGAAATATGATCCCATCACATGAAAGTAAACATAACTTCATCACATGAGGCTTCCTACTTTTTAAAATTTTATTTCATAAGGTTCATTTGGTGTTTTTGAAGAGTCTGTTGGTTGAAATGTCCCCTAATCAGAAGAAACTTCCTTGAAGCCTTCTCATGATCATAAATTATTATATAGGAGCCTTCACGAGAGGAGGGAATGGAAAAGGGGATTAATTTGACTAGTAAAATAGCACACGATGTGAATTACCCATTCTCATGTCTTTCCCAGGGTCACCAGATTGTATTTCCTCCTAGGGGTCATGGGAACCGTAGATCCAAGCCACCTTATCTCTATATCTTTGGGTTACACCTTCTTTAATTTTGTAAAGCCTCGACCCCGAACTCTCATATACTATGAATTATTTTAATACATTTCCATGGTTACAAGGAATCAAATCCCAAAGGACCAATCAGTTTAGAAATCTTGGTAAATAGATTACATATATGAACTTTGTAGAACAATTCAAAACATATAATGAAACATATATATTACTTTAATAACACCATTATTATCATACCGTAACCCTACATATTAATTTTAATACACATATTCTCATACTAGGATACTAAAACATAAGAAAGGTGTGACATCGTATATAATTTCATGGTAAAAAATTCAGCAGATGCTATCATAATTAAGCACAAACTTTTAAGGAAGTCTATAAAACTGAAACATAAATTTTTTTAACATAATCCCGATCATAATATAGAAATAATAAAATAAAATAATGATATTTAAACATTAATATGGACATTAAAATTTAATAATAATCATATTTAATATCAATGAATAATCTCATAATGAGGGAATGAATAATGTTGTTCATCTTAAACATACCTTCAAGGCTTCAGCCAAGAAAACCCATATAATTTGGTAACATATTAGCCAAAAACCAAAAACAATTATCTCATGAGACCTACAAATTCATTGAGGGGCTATATTGGGCTCCAATCGAAAATTACAATGTCTAACTCATTCTTATTATAAAAAGGGAGAAATATAACCAACATAAACAATCGTATTAAAACTAACATATAAAATGTGATTACATAAACCATAAAAAATGAATGGTATCAAAATAGCACATCCATATTTAAACTTATCAGAAACATTTCAGTACAATATAGTAAATTATATTATAAGATAATCAACCTCAATTAAGAAAAAAACCAACAAAGGATACTGATATAAATGAAATTAATCCAACAAAAGCATTAAAAATGTCTTGATAAAATACCCCTTTTTAACCTTGAAAACAATTATTCAAAAGAGGAACATATATAAAAGGATATATTTAAAATATAGATTTTTAAATAAATGTTTCCCGTACCACATTGAAACATTCAATAGAAACTTAAAAATTAATATTTTAAAATATTCATGTTGTTATAAATAAATCCATTAAACCCATTTTGAAACCATGGACACGAATTAGAATGATTTAGAAGAATAAATGTTATTAACAGATAGAAATATGTATTATTTAAAGATTACCTTATATAAGGTATTACAAGATTTCGTTTGAAAACATTTTTAAGAACTGTATACATGGATGATAAATATGTCTCAATAAATACTTGTGCATAATCAATCTCCGATAATAATGGGGTTGCAAAATTAACCCTTACCTTAGGTCCGGTTCATTCAATACATGTAAAAAAACTAATGTATAGTGGTTTTAAACATACTATTAACTTGTACAACAATCATAATAATATTTATGATATCATATATAATTCATTTATGACTGTATATTACATGTTCATTTGACAACTCCACATTAATGCAATATTTCGAGTAATAATCGTTTTGTTTATCATACGTGTTTCAACTAGTTATTATTGATCTTATTACATAGATAATGATTTAATAACTTATATAATATAAAATATGATTAATATATCATATATATTCAGTATATGAATATATATAAAATATAGATATATGGAATGGGATATATTGTTTAGGGAGACGGTATGTCATACGTACGCATCATCGTTTTTTTTCATTTTCTTATCGTTTTGAATTGAAACAAGTAAATGACACACCCACACACATATATATATTATTCCAGTAGAATTATTATGTCATATTTTTCATATGTATTCATTATATATATTTTTATAATCATTCTAGAATGGTTAAAATGGAGGATGTATCTCATTATAGTGTGGAGACGTAGGTTGTATGTATGCATGAGCGATGATATCATTCCGTTAATGGTAAATGTGTAAGTAAATGGATGATAGGTTAATTATACAGATTCAATATAATTTCATTTTCATTATTTATATCCCTTATATTCCTCATTATACCAATCAAACTAGGTTTTGATGAAAATACAAATTTCACCACAACGTGGAGATAGAAAGGCATACACATCCAGACGTAGTGATATCGGTTTTTGTAGGATGGATAAAAGGAGGAATATGGTTGTTAATTAATCATAATATTACCTCAGAAAATAGATGATACCTTATTAATTACTTTATTATGGAATCAACATAGGATGAGGAAGTATAAGAAGAAAATAACTTTGAAAGAGTTGGTAAAACAATTACCTCTTCTTTGAGTATCATCGTTTGTTTTGCACAAAAGAACTCCATAGGTTGTCTTTATACGTAATGTATCGCCTCTAGAATTTATTCATGGGTGTTGGAAGGTAAAATATTTTGGTATTGGATGAACCAAATTTCCTTATAGGTGTGAATAAAATTGATTTAGATGTGTCCTTTTATAAGAGAGGGGAGGGGCACTTTAGGGAACTCCAAAACTATTTATTTAATATACAGTGAATTTCTATTTATAATAGCTCAGAAGTGATTTATTTTAAATATATGATGAGTATGGGTCTAAATACTCTCACATAATGAATTTTAGACATGTTTAGTTCCCAAACATAACCTTATCTTTTGGCTTTAACCCTTAGATGAAAATTTTAACTCTTACCATGTCAATTTGTGTTTTTTACAATATATGGTTAATATAGCTACTATAAATTTCCAAAACAACCCCAAATCTATATGATATGAAATTTGTAACATTATACTTGGTATTTGGTCTAAAACATGGTTTTTCTGAATTTTTTATCATTCAATAAACTTTTATTTATATTAAATCCTCCTTTATGTCAATTTTAACACTATTTCATACATGACTTTTTAAAAAATCATAAAAAATTTATGCTTTATAAAAACTACATTAAACCACCTCAAAAATGCCATATTTATCCAAAGAATACTTTTATGGCATCAAATATTTAAATGATATTTATTTTAATATTTATAATTTCATTTATTTGATTCTTCCTTTAATAAATCAATTACAACATCATCATTTTGTCACCTTTTAATTTATTTTAATAATTTATAAATTTATAACTAAATTATCATGATGTAGATAGACATTTTATATTTACAATGAATATTTTTAGTCAGTAATATCACTTATAAAACCTCATATTCAAAATATTGTATATGTAAAAAACAAATTCATAACAAAAATGGATTTTCTATAAATTTAATATTATAAATATATTATTGTCATAAAAGTGGCTACAAGTAGTCCCAAAATAAATCCATGGATGGTTTTGGTTGAACCACACTAATACAATTGAATTAGTAAAAGTGTTGGTGTAATTTTATAATGATTATAATATTATTTTTACCCTTAATTACCCAATTTACCCTTAACCTTGGTAAAAACAAATAATACAATTACTATTAACCAAAAATTAAGTTGTTTTTATTAGAACTAAAATATCATACTAATTACAGCTATATGAGTGTAATTTTATAAATTCAAATCACGAAAATGGTAAAATTATGTTTAATGTTAATCCTCCAGATGTTGCGAGATGGAGGGTAAAAGAGACGTTCAAAAGTTCGATAATTTTTCTTAAATTATTTTATTATTAAATAATACCAATGACATAAGATGAATAAATATTTTTATTTTTTTATATTGTGATTTTAAAATCAATTTCAAGTAAAAAATGTTTTTAAATTTAAAAGTTAATTTTTAACAACAATATAGTATTTTTTTTCTATTCATTAAAGATGAAACTTTTCAGACAAATACCCAAAATAACCCTAAGCTAATTTGTATTTTCCAAATTAAAAAATTAATTATATTTTAAAAAATAAAATTTATCAACTTCATAATGTGGTTAATAGCATTCATAATCACTTTTTGAACGGCTAGTTTGATAGATCATGGCGCACTCGAACCTGGTGTTGTGTGAAACACAATATATTGAATTTCATTAAAAATAAACCATATTATGAAATCAAGGGGTGTTTCATTATCCCCTACATAAATAAATTTAATACTTGAAATTTTAAATTGAACTTCACAAATAAATGGTTGATACTAGAAAAAACCTTTTTTGAAAACCCACATCGGAAATATGATTAATAAACTATACACTTTATATAGAGGAAAGGGAAATTTAAAGGTGACCGAAAAATTAAAATTTTGAATAGGAAAAAATTATTAGAAAGTTGATATAAATCAGTATATGAAAAAATAAATATATATAGGGAGTTATTGATTTCATCAATTACTTAAAATTTAACTATCAATGGAAAATTGATGGCCTCACACATATAAATCTATGATGACCTAGGGGACCATTTGATTCATTAGAAAAAGTACTAGGATAGATGTTCCGGTTTAAGGATCCTTTCCCTAGAGTTGAAGAATTATTTTACAATTAAGATAAGCACATAATTTATTTATTTTCATATCATAAACATAATATCATCCTTTAGTTTTTCTTTGATATATTTTTGATTCAACCCTTACAAGTGGAAATGAATGTTCAAAATGAAATTTTTACCCTAGAATTACATTTGATAAATCATAAGGACTGCATGTATTTCCTTCATCTTCTAAATGTTTACTTAAACAAAAAACGTTCAAAAAAAAGTATCTGATAAATCATTCTTTAACCTCAAACAATAACATCAAATTCTCAACATAATATATTCCAACTTTATGACTCATCTAAAATACTTCTATCAAAATTAACAGTTCAATAAGGTCTCAAAATTATTATAATCAATCTTAACATCAAATTCCCCAAATAAAATATTGTAGTTCTTATTGTTACATACCAAATATGTGAAAACCATTATCATGTATTCTCTTAATATAGGGTAGTTTCCTGAATTACCAAAAAACCTTATTGAATATGTTCATTATTACTTATTCCTTATATAAAACATATAATATTGGATATATTACATAAATCCTAAAAATATTTAAAATCCAAAAATGATGGAATTAACTTCTTTTGAAACATATCATTAATCAGTTCCAAGATAGAAAATAATATCCAATTTACATTATTTGAACCGATCATCTATTTCATTTGACATCATTATCTCAGTATTAGAAATATATTAATGATTATATTTCCCTCAAGTATATGATTTATAAAAAGATAAACTGGTTATAATGTAAGAACCTGAGATTTTATAAGATACATTCTTTTTAATTTAATTCCTATCTTCTATTGTACGACACACCAAGATTATCTTGCGCTATACGCAACACCGTATTAGCTTGCAGTATACGCAACACTTTTCTTGGCTCTTGTTACACACAATTTCAAGTTCGTTTGAATTCTACGCAACATTGAGTGTGTGTATATATATATATATATTCAATGTATAAATAAAATATTTTTGGATTCTATTATACACAACAACAAAGGAGTTGTGCGCCACACACAACCCTGACTTGGCTTGCATTACACGCAATCGCGACCATCCTCGATAGCGTGTCTTGTACGCAATACCGAGTTTCACTAAAAAATGATATATTATTATAATATTGTTATGAACTAGCCGTTATGAATAGTGTTAACTAAATATTTAATTTTATAACATTATTATTCATCTTACACATTTCTAGAACATGGTATAAGAACAAAATAAAATTTTCGGGTAAAATAAGTATTTTTAAAAAAATGCAGTTTTGCCGCCTTTTGATGGCGCTCCCACATTAAATCTAGTTTTTGAAATGTTTATAAGTTCAATTTGACAAAATAATATTCTTCTTTGGAATCATGAAATAAAAATTTACTTTGGATAAATTTTTCATATTATTCGGGTAACCTTCTTATTTTGATGAATAGTAAAAACACGCTATATTTTAATTAAAAACAACTTTTTTCATCGCAATAATTTATATGGTTAAATTATAATATTGAATGGTTTTAAAGTATAAATAGAATATATTTTTACCATTTAATATAATTTAAGTTATTAGCCTGGATTTTACATTGAATTCGTAGGTTAAATAAATTCATTCTTTTGCAATGTTTTAAACAAAAACCCGTTTTCTTTCGACAACGAGATTAATTTTAATTTAATTTCTGAAACTTTTGTGTATTGAATTTGAAAAAATGTATTCCATATTTGGAATAAGTGGGTCCAAATTATGTTAATAAGACACTTTTTTTTGGGCATTATGAATAGTAACTACGGTAAATTTTATTTACCATAGTTAAAGGTAAATCGGGTAATGAGGGGTAAATATAAGATTATAAAATTACCCTAACACCTGCCAAAATCCTATTGGATGACTAAAAGTCGACCCATATCACATAAGGGTCGTATTAGAATCATTTAATGGAAATTGTTCCATGAAAATAACTTAATTATTATTAAAACCAAAGAAAGTGACAACATGTCACTCTCTTAAATCTTATAAGTATATTAATTTAATTTAGTGATAAAATTCATGAAACTTCGAACATGAATAGTCTCCAGAAAGATAATGAAATTATCTACATCATATAAATTTATTTATAATTTTTAGGGATTAAATAAGTATCATTAATTATGACACAATAGTGATGCAGAAATTGTTTATCTAGTGAAAAATCAAGAATATAGTTTTTATTAAACTAATAGTGACCATAAAATGCACAAAACCCTAACTAAAACTTATTGGAAATGTAAATGTAAACCATAAGCATCCAATGGTCGAATATGTTACCATTTGGAGCCTTATAAAATCAATTATGACACTTATATTATTTTATTTTAAATGATGCCAAAGTTGTCACCATCATAATTTAATAAATATAACAATTTAAATATTGTTATTTTAAGATGATAAATTCGAGTAAAAGTATTATTGTGAAAGGTAATAGATTTATTTTCATCATAGGATTTTATTTTTAATTTTTATGCAACAAATAAGTATATGAAATAATTATACAAAAATGTTGTAGAATTTATTTTATTAAGAGGTAAACCAAATAAATGGTTTTAAAAATAATAAAATAAATATTATATGAACTATTTAATGTGCTCAACTAATTTTCTAGCTACATATGACATTTTATGAATCTATTAAAGCTTTTAGTTCGAAAATATCTTCTGTATTTATTTTATTTAAATTCAAATAATTGATTAGTGTCAAAATTGACAGTATTGTTATTTTATAAAAATAACATATTATAAAATTGTTTAAAAATCACAAGAATATTTAAAAATTATAAATTTATATTTATATGATCTAAAATGTTATTAAGAGTCCAATTATGGACTATTCACAACAAATAAGTAATTATTTGTTATAATTTAAAATTTAGAATGTTATTACCACAAATAAAATTAAATTGATTAAATAAGGATAAATCATGTTGATAATGTTTAAAATAAATTCCTAACATGTCTAAATTCTATTGGTTGATGATATTACAACCTTATATTATCTAATATTATAAGATGAGTCATTTTTGGAGGTTTTTATGTGGGGTTAGATTTATTATAAATTAATATTTTTAAGAATTCCAAAGGTGCCCCTCTCCTCCCTTATAAAAGGGTACCTCCTCCCTCTCTTCCTCACACCACATTGAACCTTCAAGCTCGGAAAACCCCTGACAAATTCACTTCTCCACTTCCCTAGAAACATCCTAGTGGTTCTGGTCTTCCTCAAAGACCAATTTTAGTGCCCTAAGAGGAGATCTCAAAGAGGCGCTTCAAAGAAGAGGTAATGCCGTTACCGATTCTTTCATCTTTATTTCTTCTTCCGCTTCTTCTTCTTTAGTTGTTTAATTATGAAGTAATAACATCAGTATCACTCATATACTGATATGTGATTATAATTATGAAACAACCCTATTTCACCATCTATCCATCCTAAGGAAAACGAAATCACCGCGCGTGCGTACGTACGGAATACCGTCTCCACGCCGTGGTGTAATCTGTTTTTCCAATACCACCTTACTCGGATGGGTAAAATGGTGTAAATAATAACTATACATAGTTATTATAACATCAAACTAATTCTGATATATTGTATCATCCACTCCAATTCAATTCAATAATTATGGAAACGATATCATCACTCGTGCGTACGTATGGACTACCGTCTCCACGACGCGATTAGATTTACTTTCCATGTTAACCATTAAAGAATGATTATAATGTATATATAATAATTAATAATGAAATATATGACATAATAATGATTCTGGATTTATGTGTATATATATTTATGTCATCTACTTAATTCCATTCAACTCAATAAGGAAAAGAAAACAGCGTTCATGCGTACGTACAGTCTACCGTCTCCATGAACGGTGTATTTCATTCCATTTACTGATCTATTATATATATATATATATTATGAATATATATTATATATAAATCATGTTTTATATTCTGTAATTAATTAATCATGATCTATGTAATCATATGAATAATTAGAAGTCAAAACACGGACGACAAATGAAACGATTTTACCCAAAACGCTCTTTAACATGGAATTTACAAAAGAACGGGTAATATAAAGCCATAAGTGAACCATATATGATATCATAACAATGAGTATGATTCTAGAATAATTCAATGATATTATTTAAATCATTATACAGGAGGTTCATACACATACGAAGAAAATCAGACTTAAGGTAAGGGAAATATCACAATCTCATTTTTATCCGAGATTGTTTGTACTTTCGCATTTACTGGGGTGTATTTTATCATCCACATCCATGTTTCCTCAATATGTAATATTTATATCCTTCTACAATAGTTTATATTCAATTTTACCCTTCGGTGAGTTTTTAGTAAAAGATATGAAAGGAATCTTTTGTCATTTTTCATACGAGGTACTTTTTTGACTTTTCCGACAAAAGTACGAGAAGAATGTTTTTTTTAACTTATACGACATGAATGGATTTTTAAAACATTATTTCCAAGAATCATCCTTTAAATGTTTTCAAGTTTATTTTTAATCAACTTCTTTTAGTTTAAAATTGTAAGACATGTTAAGAAAGGAAAATGTTTTTGAAGTAGAAAGGATATATTCCTCAAGAATGGAGTTCAAGTGTTTTATCAAAATTATTTTCCATCTAAGATAATACAGGGTTTTGTTTCTATCCCTATTATTACATTTACTTGATTATGTTGTGATGGAAATATTTTTATGAATTCCTTTCTCTTCTATGAATTTTTTTATGATGTCATGATGTTTAAGATTCCCATTTTTATTACATGGGTTATGCAATGATGTATGATTTATGATTTTGTGGAACACATAAGAATGGTATCATTATGATATGGGTGGGACCTATATCTCCCTCCAATGAATTGGGTAAAGATTTTATATCTCATGAGATAGACATGGCTGGAATGGTAGGTTATACCGGTTCAGTGAAACAGGACTGAAACGAGGGTGACTCGGTTCAGAAAGGGACTTTGTCCACTAAGATAGTCTTGTCAATGAGTCTTGAATAATAAGAAATGATTCCCTATGATTATGTGTGTATGCCAAAAAGTTTCATGTTTTAAGTTATGATTATTGGGATTACATTTCACTACTATGATTTATCCCATGTTATGAAATTATGCTCTCTTTTGCAGGTTAAGATTTCCAAAATGTTATGTTCTTATGAAAATAATGTGATTGATATTTCTTTTGTTTACCCTTAATGAGCATTTGAGCTCACCCTTTTATGTTTTCTTTTCCCCAGGATATAAAGAAAGGTTTTAGGTAAAAAAAAGGAATATCTTTATGGGAGATGTTGAAGAGCTTTCACCACGATTAGAAGATTATATTCCGAGTTTCCAAAGACACTATACTATTACGATCTTTGTGTGTGTGTTTTTGTTATGTATGAAGTATTCCGCAAAAGTAATGTAATGACCATGTACTTCAAGCTTCAGGTCTCTACAGTTGGTATCAGAGGAAAGGTTTAGTCAACCTTTGGAAACTAGGATGCGAAAACGTTAGTAAGATCCCTAGAGATATTTCTATGGTATGTCTAGGGATGTCCCTAAGGATAAGTATACGTATAGGATATAGTCCAAAAACTACGGTAACGATCTTAGAATTTAACCTAAGATGTTAGATATTGAGGGTGCTCCCCCTTTACTATGTTGTTTTCCCTAGCATTATTTTTGCCTCTCACACTATTCTTTTTGGGTTTTAGACGATGGCTTGAACCCGAAGGAACCATGTTGATCACTATAATGGACAATGCAATGATTGTCCTCCTGATCAAACAAGTGTTATGGGAGATGGAGTGAAAAATATTATTGCTATACTTACACAAGATATGAATCATTATGGACTTCCAAATGATCAGAGAAGGGAACAATATTCTATTGAGTACTTCATGAGGCAACGTCCACCTTCTTTCAGTGGGTCTTCTGATCCACTTGTTGCTGAACAATGGATCAGTACCACTGAAAATATATTTTCAGTTCTTCAAGGTTCTGAACATGATAAAGTCATCTTAGCAGTATATCGTTTGGAAGGTGAATCTGATCAATGGTGGAATCTTATCAAGAATATGAGTCCAAGAGATGAAATTGAGTCCATGGAATTGGACGAGTTCAAGAACTTGTTTTTCAGTAAGTACTTCCCTCGTATTCTTCGAACAAAGATGGAAAAGGAGTTTCTTGAGATGAAGCAGAAGGATGATGAATCTGTTGGTATATACGAAGCGAATTTTACAAGACATGCAAGGTATGCATCTGGCATTATCATCCAACCTGAAAGTAAAGTTGATCGATTTTTCAGTGGCTTAAAACCAAGTCTTCGAAGGGCATTAGCTATAAGATACTTTAGTAGCTATGAAGAAATTGTGCGTTGTGCTGTCAAGGTAGAAATGGAAGTTGGTGTTACATATCCATCTCATGGTTTTGACAAGAAACGAAAGATGGAGTTCAAGGAGAAATCTCAGAATAATGGTGAAAAGAAGATGAATGTTTCCTTATGAACAAAGTGTGGAAAGAATCATGGTGGAGATTGTCTTAAAGGGACTAGAAAATGTTTTAAGTGTGTAAAAGAAGGTCATCGAGCAGCTGAGTGTCGAAGTAATGGAAAAAGGGTTTCTAATGATGTGAATAAAGCAAACACTGCAGAGAACGCACCACCAACACTTCAATGCTTCATGTGCAAGGAAATGGGGCATTATGCTAATAAATGCCCTAATCCAAGGGTTAGTGATGATCGACATGAGCAACCGCTTAAGGCAAAGGAAAAAGGGAAGTCACATGCGATCACTGTTGGCGATGTTGAATATGACAATGATGTGGTGGAACGATTAAGTGTTTATGTAATGGGATTCCAAAATAATGTTGTATCATAGAGTATTGGAATATTTATGTATTGGTCTAATGTGGTATTCAAAGTGATTGAGATATTTTTGGAAATAAGATGATATGCGCATAATGAAGGGAAAACGAGAAAATGAAATGTTTAACAGTATTCATGAGCTCATGATTGATATAAGGACTAAGTGATATCATGCTTTGAGTATATAGAATTTTGAGGATTTTGGTATGTGGAAAGTGTTAACTTTTAACCGCATTCATGTTTTCACTAAGGTTCAATGGATATTCATTCTTCAAGAGAATACATGATTAAGGTATTCACATATTTGTAATTTGACCAACAATATATATCTTATGATATATGGGGGATAAATGATGGCATTCACGTGATTTTTATGTGACATTTCAAGTAATCATTTTTTTATACTATGAGCGTGGACCGAAGTAGTTTAGATAAGACTAATGATTGTAATGGATTATGTTAGACATAAGTTAGTACTGTTTAAGGATAAAACTTTTTTGATATTATTTATGGGATGTTATAGTAATATAGTAATATAAAAAGGACAACCTGCAGGACGAGCGACAACCCATCGCGTCAGACAAGGTAGTAGAAATCGAACCCACAACCGAAGTGTGACTGGCCATTATCGCCTACTACTGGCCTACAGGAAGTCCTTGGTTAGTAGAAACTAGTTTAATTTTATTGAGCGGTATGATATATGAATTATAAGTTCATTTTAGGAACCATATATGATTAATCTCACTATAGATGGACTTATGTATTTTTTGATAACTTTTCTAACCATTGTTTGAGACAGATGGAATGACCCATCATTATATCACATGATCTGCTAACACATCACGAATGACAAATTCAACTTCATTTCTTTAAGAGATGATGTGGAAATTATAAGGCCACAGCCTTAAAACTTACTTAATCTTTAGTTATTACAAGATTACACATTGAGGATCTTTTCAGGTTTATAGTTTTAGAGAATTAGATCATGAAACTTGCATTATATTCCACATTTAAACAAAGTGGTTACATAAAATACAGTATTCATTCTTCCCATCAACGGAAACATATTGAAAATAAAACATGGATTCTTTCTTGACACATCCTTGACACTATCAACACATCATGTACCTTTCCCTTGACCTGTGAAAAACATTTCAAAAACTTGGGATGAGAATAAAAAGCTCAGTAAGGGTTATAAAAATATGGAAACGAAACATGAGTTCATATATACATAAGAATGAAATCATACTTTACCCATAAAACATAGGCACTTTAACATACCTCATCAAACCATGAATAAATCATAGAAAACATAAGACATAAAGGTAACTTGAGGCATTCATAACATTCTTACGTAGGGAGTAACCCTCTTGGTTACATTTAGAATACCCATCACAGTATATTCCCTAAATCTATTCGGAGAAACCTTAACGTTTCACTCCTTCGCGTTACCCAATGCATTGGAGAGCTATATCGGGCTCACCCGCCCTTAGTTTATCACGGAACCACCCGTTTTCATAAAATTACCCAAGAACCATAACATAAACGTATCACATAAAACATGCATAAAGGAAACATAACATTTCCACATTTCAATCACAATATAACATTTTAGTATATTGAAATAATGAATCCGTTCAAAAATAAACTATTTCCAAAACCATTTAAAACATTTAATAAGGAGATTTTTGAATCAAAGTGTCCCATACCACCTTGAATCTTTTAACATTTTAAACCATTAAAATCCATATAAATAAATCCTTAAAACCATTTTGAAAACATGGATATTAATAAGAACAAATCATTAAAACATTTAAAGTGATATTTTGGTTAAAGGGTTTTTACCAAAATTAGAGACACTTGAATACAATAATTGAGGAATAACATTTAATCAGAACTTTATAATATCATGAGAATAAATGGATTCATGATATAATATTCCAAAGGACAGTATATACACCATAGAAGAGTTAATTGGTGCATAACAACAATGAAGTCTCAATGGGGATGTAAAATGTGATGAAATCCCTTATAAAAAAGGTATCCTTAAATTAAGGATAAATCAATCTCAAAATTATGTGTGACAAATATAAATACACCCAATATAATTGGATATTAGGTGTAAAACAATAAAAGTTCATTCACACATATTCAAAGTATGACATATTCAATAACTACATGTTGAACCCAAAGAAATCAAAATTGGGTTAAAACGTTCCCTTGGTAAAATTCGACAGCCTAACGGCGTCACTTCAAAAATTCAGAAAATGAGTTGATGAGAGATAAAAAGGGAATCTCATCACTTGGACATATAATTGACATCAATCAGGATATATAAGAACATATCCCAACATAATAGTATGTGAATTAAAATACATAACAAACGAAGTCTTTTAAAATGAGGAGGGTGAAAAGTTCCCTTACCGACTTGGGTAACTTTCGAAAAGTACACCCCATTGAAGAAGTGTAATAAAATGAATATGTAAATACCAATAAATGGAATTATATTAAAAAAGGAGTGTAGTAATGGGCAGTACATAAACCACTCAAATGAAATTGTGGCAAATGTAGCATAAATCTCACAGGAATAAAAGTGAGATGAAAAATCCCTTATGAAAAATCGGCAGCCTAACAGCGCCACTTAAAACTTCCAAAAATGGATTTATGAGATAAAATTGGGTATATCATCTCATTAAAATAAAATGTACAGAAAGAGGAATATAAAATAACATCCCCCATCATAAAAAAAGTGGACCTTAAAAGAAGTGACATAAAGGAGAGTACTTAAAAAGAAAGAGAGAGGTTAGATCTCTTACGAAAACTCGGCAGTCTAACGGCGCCACTCAAAACTTCCAAAATAGATTGATGAGAGGAAATAGGGTCTCTCATCATATGAACATAATAAGTACAGTGGGATTAATATAAAATAACATCCCAATCATAAGAAAGATGAGCTTAAAAGGAATCACATAAAAGAGTGTACTTAAAAAGAAAGAGAGGTGTAGGATCCCTTACCTCAAGTCCAACTTGTCTTGTTCGTTTCGTTATATTCCTGAATAATAAACTTTGGTCAATTAATAATTTCCTAAGTAACTCCTTTATAGATTATTATTCAGTTCATATCACATATTATAATGTTATAATAATTGTTTAATAATGTTAGTTCATATCAGGCGTTTTTGCCGATGTTTGGTACATGAGTAAAAAATGAACTTGTTTGAAAAAAAGATTTCTCATGTAGTTATAAGTAAATAATTTCCAGAATAGTATTAATGATTAAAATATCATATATATCCAGTAAAAATTCATTTTATACTATTCCATATCATTTGGAGATAAAAAACGAAAAGCACCATTCATGGAGACGGTAGGCCGTACGTACGCATGAATGCTACTTTCATTTTTTGTCATATTAATGGAATTAAAACAAAATGAGAGAGATATATATATGTTATAATTCCAGAATTATATTCATGATTTGGATATAATATATATAATATATATCCATAATATACATGTACTTATAATAGTACATTACATTTGGGGATAACAAATGAAATGCACCGTTCATGTAGACGGTAAGCCGTACGTACGCATGAACGCTACTTTCATTTCTATCTCATACTTTAATGGAAAGAAATAATAATTATATAGAGGTATATAATAATTCCAGTATAACATCATATATAATAACATTAAATCCATCCTTTATACGTCCCACGTATGGAATTAACGAATCACATCACTTTGAGGGGGCGGTAGTCCGCACTTCCTAAAATGAAGATATCGCGTGTACCCATAATGGAAGCCATAAAGGTAAGCCACAAATGAAAAATACAGAAGCTTAAGTAAAACATAAAAATATTATATATCATATATAAATATAGTGACATCTTAATGGCTACCTTTGATGGTGTTAAAAGAATGTTGAACAATCATCGTTTCGGGAGGCATAAATTTTCCATCCACGGAAACAGTATGTTCGTTAACCATTAGATATAGGTGTGTGAAAGTGTAGCTCGAATTCTTATTATAAAAACATCCTATTATATTGAGGATACTGGATTTGTTACAAAAGAAAAGAATAAAAAGAGTTTAGGGGTTTGTAGAAGCAAAATAAAACAAAAGGACTCAAAAGAAGACATTACCTTAAAATCGGGTAACTCCCTTTCGTTTGAGCTCAAAGGCTTCCTTGGGAAGACTTCTGCCAAAAGTGAGGCTTCAAGGAGTAAGAGAGGGAAGTGTAGAGACAAAATGGGCAGGGTTTGGCCGAGACAAAGGCTTTGGGAGTGTGGGTAAGGAGGTAGAGGTGGGGGCCTTTTATAAGAGGAGAGGAGGGGCACTCTTGGAAAGTAAAGATAAGTTACTTTATTTTAAAATGAGTTTCGGATTAAAAAAGCCCCAAATTGATATAATTATAGGATAAGGTGATAAGGGTTCTAAATCCACAAATCCAATAGGTTTTTTACATTTGTAGGTCTTAGATATTACATTATCTTTCTATTTTATTTAAACTGTTAAATAATGAGGTCATCGCTGCATCATCATGATGTCATAAATAATTTAATTTATTTAACGTCCAAAAATTATAATAAAAATATAATGATGTAGGAAATATTATTATCTTTCCAATGAATATTTATAGTCAAAAATATGATTTTTATAACCCCTTGTAAAAATTGATTTAGTAAAACATTTCATGTTTGTCTCATTTTTACTTTAACTTTAAATAAAAAGATATTAATTTCATTTTCCAAAAACGTGGCTTCATGGGGTCCCCAAGTTGACCCATGGGTTTTCTTGGTCGTCCATGACACATCCAATGAGGTTAGGACATGTGTCAAGTTCATTTCATATTATTAAAACATTATTTTTACCTTAAACTACACTAATTACCTCTAATCGCGATTAAAAACTTAATAACTTACTATTCACCAAAAAATTATTTTTATCCCATTGAACCACATTTTACTTCTTAATGAAAACCATTTATGTTGGATTTTTGACATTGAGAACACAAAGATTTCAAAATTTCATTTAAATGGAAAAAATCAGTTTTTATAAGTACCACTTAGTGGTTTCACTATTCATCAAAAATTGAAGTTTTTCAGAAAAATCCCAAAAATTCACCCTAAGCTATATTTGATATTCCAAATTAAAAAATGAAGTCTATTTTAAAAAATTCAAAACATATAAGTCACATTAATTAATTTAATAATTAATTCCCGCTGTCAGATCAAATAGCCTGTTTTTATGAAACAATAAGTATCAAAAGATTGACACTAGTTTAAGTCTGATTTCAAAGTGAAATTAATTACAACGACCACTATTGGATTTAATGGTAAAAATATATTATAATTTCACTTTAAAACCAATTCAAAAGATAATCTAATCATATAAATAAATTAGATTAAAAAGAGGTTTTGAATTAAAATACAACATTTTACACTATTCATTAAAAAAATGAACTTTATCAGAAAGATACCAAAAATTTACACAAAGTAAATTTTGATGTCCCAATTCTTAAGAAGAGTTTTATTTGGTCCAAAAGGATGTATAAGAGTGAACAAAACTATATTTAATGACGGTTCTCCATCAAAAGGTGATAAGTGAACCTTTAGTGAAAACTAGGGCATCTACGCCTAAAATCAAACTATTTCCGTATTTTATGCCTTTATCTTTTATTGGATAAATGTAAAAACATTAAAAAACATTAAAAACATATATAATCATATTTTAGTTATTTCTATCCATTCCCGCCAATACAACGGCTACATGTTAACTACCATTTAAAATAATATTATTTTATTATTAGAGTGCAACGTAAGATTCCCAAGAAACTCGTTGTTGCGTTTTGGGTACGCCATCGAGCATAGCATCCCCTTTAAAGTCATATTAATATTTTATTCAAAAATATGGATAAATATGAAAATGTTATATTATTTATTTACATGGGGTGTTACATCCTTCCCCCCTTTTGGGAATTGCTTCCTCGCAATTTTAAAATTGCGCTTGGAAACATCCTTGAAAGTCCCACATCGGAACAAGAGTCGGTAAAACAATCACCTTAAAATAAAGAAAGATAAGTACAAAGGTCACCCGAGTTAACCCATACTAGGACTCCATGTAGGAAAACATGGACATAGAGGAGAAAACATAGGGTCATGTTCTGATGGAGAGTGATATAAAACATGTTTATGAGAAAGTTAACAATGAGAAAATCACAAACTTGTGACGGGTTAAACGGTGTTGGGTTCCCCAGTAGGAAAAGTTAATAGACAACATTTTTGTTTTAAGTTACTTTTTATTGAGGAATTTATTCACAAGGAAACATAATCACTTATCATGTTGACTTTCTTCTTTTACTAGATTCCTTAATCAAACTCATATTTTTTCCAAAAGACGAGTATATAGGGAGACTTGTTCGCATTAAGAGTACTATAATAAACATCTAGAGAATCACCTAATCCACAAAAGAGAACTATATACATCCCATGTCTTTAGGCTTTAACCAAAACCAAAACTATAAAGTTTAGTACAAGGTCAGATAATCCAAAAAAGGATAACCCTTTATAAAAAGAAAATCTATTCTTAATCTCAAAATTTTTTCCAACAAAACCCAAAGTTCAACGAGGACCATCCGATAAACAATTTGTCCATAAAATTCTTCAAAGTAAACCAATATAAGTTTGAAACCCAAATATTTGAAGGATTTAGTCACATAGTCTTCCAAGTTAAATCGTAACATTTATCTCCAAACAATATCAGTTGCTCCTAAAGTCTCATATTGAAAAGTAATTAACATAATCACATATCCTCCATGATAGGTTAATCATTTTCATAAATAACCCAAAATAAACTTACTATTAATTAATAAAATCATCTAACTAAAAAGAATCGGTCAAACTAACCAGGAACTTCGCGTAGCCCAGCGGTAGGCGATAAATACTAGTAGCACTTTGGTTGTGGGTTCGATTCTCGTAGCTTTGTCCGACGCGACGGGTTGTCACACGGTCTGTGTGTTATCCTTTTTCCAAAACTATATAATTCTTAAATCATTCCGAAAAGAGATAAAATCATCAAAAATGATCATAACATATTTTAACCTCAAGTTTATCTCATGCCTTTCATTTTCCAGCATATCATATAATAACCCATAATTACCTCAAAAGTAAGGATCATATAAACTCTAATGGTTACCTTTATAATTATTACCTGAACTTCCACATGGATTGGTCATCTCGTACATGATGCATTAAAGAACATACGAAGGTTCAAGTGGTCGATCATGACTCCTTGATATTTGGTTTAGAACAACCACGAGTTTCATCATTGAATCCTCTATTTTATCTAGTATCATAATCAGAGAACCACCATAGTTTCCTTCAAACCTGTTGTCACTTTGGTGCCTGCTAGATCCATCCATTTACTAAAACCAAAAAGGTTCGTGTGAGTATATCAACAAAACCATCATATACTAATGAGGAAGATAAAAACCAAGATATACTTACTCATTCACTTTATCTAAAACTAGGACTCTTTCTGAAATCCTATCTATTATGGTACCGTCACTTATGCTTAGAGAATACCCTAACCTATAAAGTTATCTAAACCGACCTTTGATACCAACTATAAGGCCCCATCCTTAAACCTTACTTAATCTTGAGTTATTACAAGATTACACATTGAGGATCTTTTCAGGTTTAGAGTTTTAGAGAATTAGATCATGAAACTTGCATTACATTCCACATTTAAACAAAGTGGTTACATAAAAGACAGTATTCAATCTTCCCATCAACGGAAACATATTGAAAATAAAACATGGATTCTTTCTTGACACATCCTTGACACTATCATCACATCATGTACCTTTCCCTTGACCTGTGAAAAACATTTCAAAAACATGGGATGAGAATAAAAAGCTCAGAAAGGGTTATAAAAATATGGAAAGCAAACATGAGTTCATATATACATAAGAATGAAATCATACTTTACCCATAAAACATAGGCACTTTAACATACCTCATCAAACCATGAATAAATCATAGAAAACATAAGACATAAAGGTAACTTGAGGCATTCATAACATTCTTACGTAGGGAGTAACCCTCTTGGTTACGTTTGGAATACCCATCACAGTATATTCCTTAAATCTCTTCGGAGAAACCTTAACGTTTCACTCCTTCACGTTACCCAATGCATTGGAGAGCTATATCGGGCTCACCCGCCCTTAGTTTATCACGGAACCACCCGTTTTCATAAAATTTCCCAAGGACCATAACATAAACGTATCACATAAAAAATTCATAAAGGAAACATAACATTTCCACATTTCAATCACAATATAACATTTTAGTATATTGAAATAATGAATCCGTTCAAAAATAAACCATTTCCAAAACCATTTAAAACATTTAATAAGGAGATTTTTGAATCAAAGTGTCCCATAACACCTTGAAGCTTTTAACATTTTAAACCATTAATATCTATATAAATAAATCCTTAAAACCATTTTGAAAACATGGATATTAATAAGAAGAAATCATTAAAACATTTAAAGTGATATTTTGGTTAAAGGGTTTTTACCAAAATTAGAGACACTTGAATACAATAATTAAGGAATAACATTTAATCAGAACTTTATAATATCATGAGAATAAATGTATTCATGATATAACATTCAAAAGGACAGTATATACACCATATAAGAGTGAATTGGTGCATAACAACAATGAAGTCTCAATAGGGATGTAAAATGTGATGAAATCCCTTATAAAGAAGGTATCCTTAAATTAAGGATAAATCAATCTCAAAATTATGTGTGAAAAATATAAATACACCCAATATAATTGGATATTAGGTGTAAAATAATAAAGGGTCATTCACACATATTCAAAGGATGACATATTCAATAACTACATGTTGAACCCAAAGAAATAGAAATTGGGTTAAAACGTTCCCTTGGTAAAATTCGATAGCCTAACGGCGTCACTTCAAAAATTCAGAAAATGAGTTGATGAGAGATAAAAAGGGAATCTCATCACTTGGACATATAATTTACATCAATCAGGATATAGAAGAACATATCCCAACATAATAGTATGTGAATTAAAAGACATAACAAATGAAGTCTTTTAAAATGAGGAGGGTGAAAGGTTCCCTTACCGACTTGGGTAACTTTCGAAAAGTACACCCCATTGAAGAAGTGTCATAAAATGAATATGTAAATACCCATAAATGGAATTATATTACAAAAGGAGTGTAATAATGGTCAGTAAATAAAACACTCAAATGAAATTGTGGAAAATGTAGCATAAATCTCACAGGAATAAAAGTGAGATGAAAAATCCCTTACGAAAACTCGGCAGCCTAACGACGCCACTTAAAACTTCCAAAAATGGATTGATGAGATCAAATAGGGTATCTCATCTCATTAAAATAAAATTTATAGCAAGAGGAATATAAAATAACATCCCCCATCATAAAAAAAAGTGGAGCTTAAAAGAAGAGACATAAAGGAGAGTACTTAAAAAGAAAGAGAGAGGTTAGATCTCTTACGAAAACTCGGCAGCCTAACGGCGCCACTCAAAGCTTCCAAAATGGATTGATGAGAGGAAATAGGGTCTATCATCATATGAACATAATAAGTACAGTGGGATTAATATAAAATAACATCCCAATTATAAGAAATATGATCTTAAAAGGAATGACATAAAAGAGTGTACTTAAAAAGAAAGAGAGGTGTAGGATCCCTTACCTCAAGTCCAACTTGTCTTGTTCGTTTCTTTATATTCCTGAATAATAAACTTTGGTCAATTAATAATTGCCTAGGTACCTCCTTTATAGATTATTATTCAGTTCATATCACATATTATAATGTTATAATAATTGTTTAATAATGTTAGTTCATATCAGACGTTTTTGCCGATGTTTGGTACATGAGTCAAAATTGAACTTGTTTGAAAAAAAGATTGCTCATGTAGTTATAAGTAAACTATTTACAGAATAGTATTAATGATTAAAATATCATATATATCCATTAAATATTCATTTTATACTATTCCATATCATTTGGAGATAAAAAGCGAAAAGCACCGTTCATGGAGACGGTAGGCCGTACGTACGCATGAACGCTACTTTCATTTTTTGTCATATTAATGGAATTAAAAAAAAAGAGAGATATATATATGTTATAATTTCAGAATTATATTCATGATTTGGATATAATATATATCATATATATCCAGAATATACATGTACTTATAATAGTACATTACATTTGGGGATAAGAAATGAAATGCACCGTTCATGGAGACGGTAAGCCGTACGTACGCATGAACGCTACTTTAATTTCTATCTCATACTTTAATGGAAAGAAATAATAATTATATAGAGGTATATAATAATTTCAGTATAAAATAATATATAATAACATTAAATCCATCCTTTATACATCCCACATATGGCATTAACGAATCACATCACTTTGAGGGGGCGGTAGTCTGCACTTCCTAAAATGAAGATATCGCGTATACCCATTATGGACGCCATAAAGGTAAGCCAAAAATGAAAAATACAGAAGCTTAAGTAAAACATAAACATATTATATGTCATATATAAATATAGTGACATCTTAATGGACACCTTTGAAGGTGTTAAAATAATGTTGAACAATCATCGTTTCGGGAGGCATAAATTCGCCATCCACAGAAACAGTATGTTTGTTAACCATTAGATGTAGGTGTGTGTAATTATAGCTCTAATTATTATTATAAAAACATCCTAGTATATTGAGGATACTGGAGTTGTTACAAAATAAAATAATAAAAAGAGTTTAGGGGTTTGGAGAAGCAAAATAAAACAAAAGGACTCAAAAGAAGACATTACCTTAAAATCGGGTAACTCCCTTTCGTTTGAGCTCAAAGGCTTCCTTGGGAAGACTTATGCCCAAAGTGAGGCTTCAATGAGTAAGATAGGGAAGTGTAGAGACAAAATGGGCAGGGGTTGGCCGAGCCAAAGGCTTTGGGAGTATGGGTAAGGAGGTAGAGGTGGGGGCCTTTTATAAGAGGAGAGGAGGGGCACTTTTGGAAAGTAAAGATAAGTTACTTTATTTTAAAATGAGTTTCGGATTAAAAAGGTCCCACATTGATATAATTCTAGGATAAGGTGATAAGGGTTATAAATCCACTCATCCAATAGGTTTTTGACATGTGTGGGTCTTAGATATTACATTATCTTTCCAATTTATTTAAACCGTTAAATAATGAGGTCATCGCTGCATCATCATGATGTCATAAATAATTTAATTTATTTAATGTCCAAAAATTATAATAAAAATACTATGATGTAGGAAATATTTTTATCTTTACAATTAATATTTATAGTCAAAAATATGGTTTGTATAACCCCTTGTAAAAATTGTTTTAGTAAAACATTTCATGTTTGTCTCATTTTTACGTTAACTTTAAATAAAAAGATATTAATGTCATTTTCTAACCAAAGTGGCTTCATGGGGTCCCCAAGTTGACCCATGGGTTTTCTTGGTCGGCCATGACACATACAATGAGGTTAGGACATGTGTCAAGTTCATTTCATATTATTAAAACATTATTTTTACCTTAAACTACACTAATTACCTCTAATCGCGATTAAAAACTTAATAAGTTTCTATTCACCAAAAAATTATTTTTATCCCATTGAACCACATTTTACTTCTTAATGACAACCATGTATGTCGGATTTTTGAAATTCAGAACACAAAGATGTCAAAATTTCATTTAAACAGAAAACTTCAGTTTTTATAAGTACCACTTAGTGGTTTTTCTATTCATCAAAAATTGAATTTTTTCAGAAAAATCCCAAAAATTCACCCTAAGCTATATTTGATATTCCAAATTCAAAAATGAAGTCTATTTTACAAAATTCAAAACATATAAGTCACATTAATTAATTTAATAATTAATTCCCGCTGTCAGATCAAATAGCGTGTTTTTATGAAACAATAAGTATCAAAAGATTGATACTAGTTTAAGTCTGATTTCAAAGTGAAATTAATTACAACGACCACTATTGGATTTAATGGTAAAAATATATTCTAATTTAACTTTAAAACCAATTCAAAATATAATCTAATAATATAAATAAATTATATTAAAAAGAGGTTTTGAATTAAAATACAACATTTTACACTATTCATTAAAAATTGAACTTTATCAGAAAGATACCAAAAAATTACACAAAGTAAATTTTGATGTCCCAATTCTTAAGAAGAGTTTTATTTGGTCCAAAAGTATGTATAAGAGTGAACAAAACTATATTTAATAACAGTTCTCCATCAAAAGGTGATAAGTGAACCTTTAGTGAAAACTAAGGCATATACGCCTAAAATCAAATTATTTCCGTATTTTATGCCTTTATCTTTTATTGGATAAATGTAAAAACATTAAAAAACATATATAATCATATTTTAGTTATTTATATCCATTCCCACCAATACAACGGCTACAGGTTAACTACCATTTAAAATAATATTATTTTATTATTAGAGTGCAACATAAGATTCCCAAGAAACTCGTTGTTGCGTGTTGGGTACGCCATCGAGCATAGCATCCCCTTTAAAGTCATATTAATATTTTATTCACAAATATGGATAAATATGAAAATGTTATATTCTTTATTTACGTGGGGTGTTATAGAAATTGTCCAAAGAATGACAAACGGTGAGACTATACGAAAATCACGAAAGTATTTCTTCTAACTCCAATTTCATCAACTTTAGGGAAATGATCTTGAAAAACCAAAAATGTTGTCCTACTTCCCTTATATCTGATGAATCAGATGGTACCTTAGATAATCACAAATCTATGGCTTTGTGATTGTTGGATTTTTCATAGCCATGTTCCCTACCACTCTCCATCAGAACATGATGGTTAGATTTCTCTTCCATATCCATATTTTCACCTATGTGGAAACCTAGTGATTATTTTATTTGGGTAACCGTTACGTTTCATACTTTTGTGTTTAAAGATTGGTTTTGATATTCCTTTTTACGATGTGGGTTTCTATTAAAGAAACTCTTTAATAGTAAACCATTTATAACCCCGACGAATTTCGAGGGCGAAATTCATTTTAAGGGGGGTAGAATGTAACAACCCGAGATTTTATAAGATACATTCTTTTTAATTTAATTCATATATTCTATTATACGACACACCAAGATTATCTTGCGCTATACGCAACACCGTATTAGCTTGCAGTATACGCAACACTTTTCTTGGCTCTGGTTACACACAATTTCAAGTTCGTTTGAATTCTACGCAACATTGAGTCTATATATATATATATATATATTCAATGTATAAATAAAATATGGTTGGATTCTATTATATGCAACAACAATGGAGTTGTGCACTACACGCAATCCTAACTTGGCTTTCATTACACGCAATCGCGACCTTCCTCGATAGCGTGTCTTGTACGCAATACCGGGTTTCACTAAACAATGATATATTATTATAATATTGTTATGAACTAGAAATTATGAATAGTGCTAACTAAATTTTGAATTTTATAAAATTATTATTCATCTTACACATTTCTAGAACATGGTATAAGAACAAAATAAATTTTTCGGGTAAAATAAGTATTTTTCAAAAAATGCAGTTTTGCCGCCTTTTGATGGCGCACCCACATTAAATCTAGTTTTTGACATGTTTATAAGTTCAATTTGAAAAAATAAGATTCTTCTTTGGAATCATGAAATAAAAATTTACTTTGGATAAATTTTTCATATTATTCGGATAACCTTCATATTTTGATGAATAGTAAAAACACGCTATATTTTAATTAAAAACAACTTTTTTCCTCGCAATAATTTGTTTGGATAAATTATAATATTGAACGGTTTTAAAGTATAAATAGAATATATTTTTACCATTTAATATAATTTAAGTCATTAGCCTTGATTTTACATTGAATTCGTAGGTTAAATAAATTCAATCTTTTGCAATGTTTTAAACAAAAACCCGTTTTCTTTCGACAACGGGATTAATTTTAATTTAATTTCTGCAAATTTTGTGTATTGAATTTGGAAAAATGGATTCCATATATGGAATCAGTGGGTCCAAATTATGTTAATAAGACACTTTTTATTTTTGGGCATTATGAATAGTAACTACGGTAAATTTTATTTACCATAGTTAAAGGTAAATCAAGTAATGAGGGGTAAATATAAGATTATAAAATTGCCCTAACACCTGCAAAAATCCAATTGGATGACTAAAAGTCGACCCATATCACCTAAGGGTCGGATTAGAATCATTTAATGGACATTTTTCCATGAAAATAACTTAATTATTATTAAAACCAAAGAAAGTGACAACATGTCACTCTCTTAAATCTTATAAGTATATTAATTTTAATTTAGTGTTAAACTTCATGAAACTTCGAACATGAATAGTCTCCAGAAATCTAATGAAATTATCTACATCATATAAATTTATTTATAATTTTTAGGTATTAAATAATTATCATTAATTATGACACAATAGTGATGCAGAAATTGTTTATCTAGTGAAAAATCAAGAATATAGTTTTTATTAAATTAATAGTGACCATACAATGCACAAAACCCTAACCAAAACTTATAGGCCATGTACAGGTAAACCATAATCATCCAATGGTCGAATATTTGACCATTTGGAGCCTTATAAAAGCAATTATGACACTTATATTATTTTATTTTAAATGATCCCAAAATTGTCACCTTCATAAGTTAATAAATATAACAATTTAAATATTGTGATTTTAAGATGATAAATTCGAGTAAAAGTATTCTTGTGAAAGGTAATAGATATATATTCTTCATAGGATTTTATTTTTAATTTTTATGCAACAAATAAGTATATCAAATAATTATACAAAAATGTTGTAGTATTTATTTTATTAAGAGATAAACCAAATAAATGGTTTTAAAAATAATAAAATAAATATTATATGAACTATTTAATGTTCTCCACTAATTTTCTAGATACATATGACATTTTATTAATCTATTAATGCTTTTAGTTCGAACATATCTTCTGTATTTATTTTATTTAAATTCAAATAAATGAATTGTGTCAAAATTGACACTATTGTTATTTTATAAAAATAACATATTATAAAATTGTTTAAAAATCACAAAAATATTTAAAAATTATAAATTTAAATTTATATGATCTAAAATGTTATTAATAATCCCATTATGGACAATTCACAACAAATAAGTCATTATTTGTTATAATTTAAAATTTAGAATGTTATTACAACAAATAAAATTAAATTGATTAAATAAGGATAAATCATGTTGATAATGTTAAAAATAAATTCCTAACATGTCTAAATTCTATTGGTTGATGAGATTACAAACTTATCTTATCTAATATTTTAATATGAGTCATTTTTGGAGGTTTTTATGTGGAGTTAGATTTATTATAAATTAATATTTTTAAGAATTCCAAAGGTGCCCCTCTCCTCCCTTATAAAAGGGTACCTCCTCCCTCTCTTCCTCACACCACTTTGAGCCTTCAAGCTCGGACAAACCCTGAAACATTCCCTTCTCCACTTCCCTAGAAACATCCTAGAGGTTCTGGTCTTCCTCAAAGACCAATTTTAGTGCCCTAAGAGGAGATCTCAAAGAGGCGCTTCAAAGAAGAGGTAATGTCGTTACCGATTCTTTCATCTTTATTTCTTCTTCCACTTCTTCTTCATTAGTTGTTTCATTATGAAGTAATAACATCAGTATCAATAATATACTGATATGTTATTATAAGTATGAAACAACCCTATTTCACCATGTATCCATCCTAAGAAAAACGAAATCACCGCGCGTGCATACGTACGGAATACGGTCTCCACGCCGTGGTGTAATCTGTTTTTCCAATACCACCTTACTCGGATGGGTAAAATGGTGTAAATAATAACTATACATAGTTATTATAACATCAAACTAATTCTGATATATTTTATCATCCACTCCAATTCAATTCAATAATTATGGAAACGATATCATCGCTCGTGCGTACGTACGGACTACCGTCTCCACGACGCGATGAGAATTACTTTCCATGTTAACCATTAAAGACTGATTATAAAGTATATATAATAATTAATAATGAAATATATGACAAAATAATGATTATGGATTTATGTGTATATATATGTATGTCGTCTACTTAATTCCATTCAACTCAATAAGGAAAAGAAAACAGCGTTCATGCGTATGTATGGTCTACCGTCTCCATGAACGGTGTATTTCATTCCATTTAATGATCTATTGTATATATATATATATTCTGAATATATATTATATATAAATGCTGTTTTATATTCTGGAATTAAGTAATCAGGATCTAAGTAATCATATGAATAATTACAAGTCAAAACACGGACGACAAATGAAACGATTTTACCCAAAACGCTCTTTAACATGGAATTTACAAAAGAATGGGTAATATAAATCCATAAGTGAACCATATATGATATCATAACATTGAGTATGATTCTGGAATAAGTCAATGACATTATTTAAATCATTATACAGGAGGTTCGGACACATACGAAGCAAATCAGACTTAAGGTAAGTGAAATATCACAATCTCATTTTTATCCGAGATTGTTTATACTTTCGCATTTACTGGGGTATATTTTATCATCCACATCCATGTTTCCTCAATATGTAATATTTATATCCTTCTACAATATTTTATATTCAATTTTACCCTTCGTTGAGTTTTTAGTAAAAGATATGAAAGGAATCTTTTGTCGTTTTTCGTACGAGGTACTTTTTTGACTTTTCTGACAAAAGTACGAGAAGAATGTTTTTTAACTTATACGACATGAAAGGATTTTTAAAACATTATTTCCAAGAAGCATTGTAACACCCCAGGTAAATAGAGAATATAACATTTTCATATTTATCGATATTTGTGAATAAAATATTAATATGACTTTAAAGGGGATGCTATGCTCGATGGCGTACCCAACACGCAACAACGAGTTTCTTGGGAATCTTACTTTGCACTCTAATAATAAAATAATATTATTTTAAATGGTAGTTAACATGTAGCCGTTGTATTGGAGGGAATGGATAGAAATAACTAAAATATGATTATATATGTTTTTTAATGTGTTTACATTTATCCAATAAAAGATAAAGGCATAAAATACGGAAATAATTTGATTTTAGGCGTATATGCCCTAGTTTAAACTAAAGGTTCACTTATCACCTTTTGATGGAGAACCGTCATTAAATATAGTTTTGTTCACTCTTATAAATCCTTTTGGACCAAATAAAACTCTTCTTAAGAATTGGGACATCAAAATTTACTTTGTGTAAATTTTTGGTATCTTTATGATAAAGTTCATTTTTTAATGAATAGTGTAAAATGTTGTATTTTAATTCAAAACCTCTTTTTAATCTAATTTATTTATATGATTAGATTATATTTTTAATTGGTTTTAAAGTGAAATTAGAATATATTTTTACCATTAAATCCAATAGTGGTCGTTGTAATTAATTTCACTTTGAAATCAGACTTAAACTAGTGTCAATCTTTTGATACTTATTGTTTCATAAAAACACGCTATTTGATCTGACAGTGGGAATTAATTATTAAATTAATTAATGTGACTTATATGTTTTGAATTTTGTAAAATAGACTTCATTTTTGAATTCGGAATATCAAATATATCTTAGGGTGAATTTTTGGGATTTTTCTGAAAAACTTCAATTTTTGATGAATAGTGAAACCACTAAGTGGTACTTATAAAAACTGAATTTTTCCGTTTAAATGAAATTTTGACATCTTTGTGTTCTGAATTTCAAAAATCCGACATACATGGTTGTCTTTAAGAAGTAAAATGTGGTTCAATGGGATAAAAATTATTTTTTGGCGAATAGTAACTTATTATGTTTTTAATCGCGATTAGAGGTAATTAGTGTAGTTTAAGGTAAAAATAATGTTTTAATAATATGAAATGAACTTGACACATGTCCTAAACTCATTGGATTTTTCATGGCCGACCAAGACAACCCATGGGTCAGCATGGGGACCCCATGAAGCCACTTTGGTTGGAAAATGACATTAATATCTTTTTATTTAAAGTTAAAGTAAAAATGAGACAAACATGAAATGTTTTACTAAAACAATTTTTACAAGGGGTTATACAAACCAGATTTTTTACTATAAATATTCATTGGAAAGATAAAAATATTTCCTACATCATAGGATTTTTATTATAATTTTTTGACATTAAATAAATTAAATTATTTATGACATCATGATGATGAAGTGATGACCTCATTATTTAACGGTTTAAATAAAATGGAAAGATAATGTAATATATAAGACCTACACATGTCAAAAACCTATTGGATGAGTGTATTTCGAACCCTTATCACCTTATCCTAGAATTATATCAATGTGGGACCTTTTGAATCCGAAACGCATTTTAAAATAATGTAACTTATCTTTACTTTCCAAGAGTGCCCCTCCTCTCCTCTTATAAAAGGCCCCCACCTCTACCTCCTTACCCACACTCCCAAAGCCTTTGGCTCGGCCAACCCATGCCCATTTTGTCTCTAAACTTCCCTCTATTACTCCTTGAAGCCTCACTTTGGGCATAAGTCTTCCCAAGGAAGACTTTGAGCTCAAACGAAAGGGAGTTACCCGATTTTAAGGTAATGTCTTCTTTTGAGTCCTTTTGTTTTATTTTGCTTCTCTAAACCCCTAAACTCTTTTTATTCTTTTATTTTGTAACAACTCCAGTATACTCAATATACTAGGATGTTTTTATAATAAGAATTCGAGCTACACTTACACACACCTACATCTAATGGTTAACGAACATACTGTTTCCGTGGATGGCGAATTTATGCCTCCCGAAACGATGATTGTTCAAAATTCTTTTAACACCTTCAAAGGTGGCCATTAAGATGTCACTATATTTATATATGATATATAATATGTTTATGTTTTACTTAAGCTTTTGTATTTTTCATTTTTGTCTTACCTTTATGGCTTCCATTATGGGTATACGTGATATCTTCATTTTAGGAAGTGCGGACTACCACCCCCTCAAAGTGATGTGATTCGTTAATGCCATACGTGGGACGTATAAAGGATGGATTTAATGTTATTATATATTATTTTATACTGAAATTATTTTAAACCTCTATATAATTATTATTTCTTTCCATTAAAATATGAGATAGAAATGAAAGTAGCGTTCATGCGTACGTACGGCTTACCGTCTCCATGAACGGTGCATTTCATTTCTTATCCCCAAATGTAATGTACTATTATAAGTACATGTATATTATGGATATATATTATATATATTATATCCAAATCATGAATATAATTCTGGATTTATAACATATATATCTCTCTCATTTTGTTTTAATTCCATTAATATGACAAAAAATGAAAGTAGCGTTCATGCGTACGTACGGCCTACCGTCTCCATGAACGGTGCTTTTCGTTTTTATCTCCAAATGATATGGAATAGTATAAAATGAATATTTACTGGATATATATGATATTTTAATAATTAATACTATTCTGGAAATTATTTACTTATAACTACATGAGCAATCTTTTTTTCAAACAAGTTCATTTTTGACTCATGTACCAAACATCGGCAAAAACGTCTGATATGAACTGACATTATTAAACAATTATTATAACATTATAATATGTGATATGAACTTAATAATAATCTCTAAAGGAGTTACTTAGGCAATTATTAATTGAACAAAGTTTATTATTCAGGAATATAAAGAAACGAACAAGACAAGTTGGACTTGAGGTAAGGGATCATACACCTCTCTTTCTTTTTAAGTACACTCTTTTATGTCATTCCTTTTAAGCTCATCTTTCTTATGATTGGGATGTTATATTATATTACTCCCACTGTACTTATTATTTTCATATGACGAGAGAACCTATTTCCTCTAATCAATCCATTTTGGATGTTTTGAGTGGCGCCGTTAGGCTGCCGAGTTTTCGTAAGAGATCTAACCTCTCTCTTTCTTTTTAAGTACTCTCCTTTATGTCACTTCTTTTAAGCTCCACTTTTTTTTATGATGGGGGATGTTATTTTATATTCCTCTTGCTGTAAATTTTATTTTAATGAGATGAGATACCCTATTTGATCTCATCAATCCATTTTTGGAAGTTTTAAGTGGCGCCATTAGGCTACCGAGTTTTCGTAAGGGATTTTTCATCTCACTTTTATTCCTGTGAGATTTATGCTACATTTGCCACAATTTCATTTGAGTGGTTTATGTACTGACCATTATTACACTCCTTTTGTAATATAATTCCATTTATGGGTATTTACATATTCATTTTATGACACTTCTTCAATGGGGTGTACTTTTCGAAAGTTACCCAAGTCAGTAAGGGAACCTTTCACCCTCCTCATTTTAAAAGACTTTGTTTGTTATGACTTTTAATTCACATACTATTATGTTGGGATATGTTCTTCTATATCCTGATTGATGTAAATTATATGTCCAAGTGATGAGATTCCCTTTTTATCTCTCATCAACTCATTTTCTGAATTTTTGAAGTGACGCCGTTAGGCTGTCAAATTTTACCAAGGGAACGTTTTAACCCAATTTCGATTTCTTTGGGTTCAACATGTAGTTATTGAATATGTCATCCTTTGAATATGTGTTAATGACTGTTTATTGTTTTACACCTAATATCCAATTATATTGGGTGTATTTATATTTGTCACACATAATTTTGAGATTGATTTATCCTTAATTTAAGGATACCTTCTTTATAAGGGATTTCATCACATTTTACATCCCTATTGAGACTTCATTGTTGTTATGCACCAATTCACTCTTATATGGTGTATATACTGTCCTTTGGAATATTATATCATGAATCCATTTATTCTCATGATATTATAATGTTCTGATTAAATGTTATTCCTCAATTATTGTTTTCAAGTGTCTCTAATTTTTGTAAAAACCCTTTAACCAAAATATCACTTTAAATGTTTTAATGATTTGTTCTTATTAATATCCATGTTTTCAAAATGGTTTTAAGAATTTATTTATATGGATATTAATGGTTTAAAATGTTAAAAGCTTCAAGGTGGTATGGTACTTCGTCTCAATCTCCTTTCATTGAGGCATATTTTGTTTTATACACAACATTTTTTTATACGGTGTATAAACCACTTTGACTTTTACGTTTATTCAAATGGAATATTTTTAAACGAAGCGTTTACTAAATGACAAAAGGGAATGTTTTTGTCATACATATGTGGAAATAATGACTTCTCCGCCATCGTGACCGTTATTTGAGTTTCGACTTCCTCTACAAGCCATACCTTCTTTTTAAAAGGAAAAATAAATACCATGTTTTAATTTTCTTTTATTTTGGTATTGAAAATGGTTTTCATAATATTTTTATATCAATGTGTTGTATTGATATCTTGTGATTGAAAGGTGGAAATTTTATGTTTCCTTTATGCATGTTTTATGTGATACGATTATGTTGAGGTTTTTGGGCATTATTATGAAGACGGGTGGTTCCGTGATAAACTAAGGGTGGGTGAGCCTGATATAGCTCTCCAATTCATTGGGTAACGTGAAGGAGTGAAACATTAAGGTTTCTCCGAAGAGATTTAGGGAATATACTGTGATGGGTATTCCAAATGTAACCAAGAGGGTTACTCCCTACGTAAGAATGTTATGAATGCCTCAAGTTACCTTTATGTCTTATGTTTTCTATGATTTATTCATGGTTTGATGAGGTATGTTAAAGTGCCTATGTTTTATGGGTAAAGTATGATTTCATTCTTATGTATATATGAACTCATGTTTCCTTTCCATATTTTTATAACCCTTACTGAGATTTTTATTCTCATCCCAAGTTTTTGAAATGTTTTTCACAGGTCAAGGGAAAGGTACATGATGTGATGATAGTGTCAAGGATGTGTCAAGAAAGAATCCATGTTTTATTTTCAATATGTTTCCGTTGATGGGAAGAATGAATACTGTCTTTTATGTAACCACTTTGTTTAAATGTGGAATGTAATGCAAGTTTCATGATCTAATTCTCTAAAACTCTAAACCTGAAAAGATCCTCAATGTGTAATCTTGTAATATTTCAAGATTAAGTAAGGTTTAAGGCTGGGGCCTTATAGTTGGTATCAAAGGTCGGTTTTGATAACTTTAGAGGTTAGGGTATTCTCTAAGCATAAGTGACAGTACCATAATGGATAGGATTTCAGAAAGAGTCCTAGTTTTAGATAAAGTGAATGAGTAAGTATATCTTGGTGTTTATCTTCCTCATTAGTATATGATGGTTTTTTTGATATACTCACACTGACCTTTTTGGTTTTAGTAAATTGATGGATCTATCAGGCACCAAAGTGACAACAGGTTTGAAGGAAACTGTGGTGGTTCTCTGATTAAGATACTAGATAAAATGGAGGATTCAATGAGGAAACTCGTGGTTGTTCTAAACCAAATATCAAGGAGTCATGATCAACCACTTGAACCTTGGTATGTTCTTTAATGCATCATGTACGAGATGACCAATCCATGTGGAAGTTCAGGTAATAATTATAAAGGTAACCATTAGAGTTTATATGATCCTTACTTTTGAGGTAATTATGGGTTATTATATGATATGCTGGAAAATGAAAGGCATGAGATAAACTTGAGGTTAAAATATGTTATGATCATTTTTGATGATTTTATCTCTTTTTGGGAATGATTTAAGAATTATATAGTTTTGGAAAAAGGACAACACGCAGACCGTGTGACAACCCGTCGCGTCGGACAAAGCTGCGAGAATCGAACCCACAACCAAAGTGCGACTGGTATTTATCGCCTACCAATGGGCTACGTGAAGTCCCTGGTTAGTTTGACCGATTATTTTTAGTTAGATGATTTTATGAATTAAGAGTATGTTGATTTTGGGTTATTTATGAAAATGATTAACCTATCATGGAGGATATGTGATTAGGTTAATTACTTTTCAATACGAGACTTTAGGAGCAACTGATATTGTTTGGAGATAAATGTTACGATTTAACTTGGAAGACTATGTGACTAAATCCTTAAAATATTTGGGTTTCAATCTTATATTGGTTTACTTTGAAGAATTTTATGGACAAATTTTTTATCGGATGGTCCTCGTTGAACTTTGGGTTTTGTTGGACAAATTTTTGAGATTAAGAATAGATTTTCTTTTTATAAAGGGTTATCCTTTTTTGGATTATCTGACCTTGTACTAACCTTTATAGTTTTGGTTTTGGTAAAAGCCTAAAGACATGGGATGTATATAGTTCCCTTTTGTGGATTAGGTGATTCTCTAGAAGTTTATTATAGTACTCTTAATGCGAACAAGTCTCCCTAAATACTCGTCTTTTGAAAAAAATATGAGTTTGATTAAGGAATCTAATAAAAGTTGAAAGTCAACATGATAAGTGATTATGTTTCCTTATGAATAAATTCCTCAATAAAAAGTAACTTAAAACAAAAATGTTGCCTATTAACTTTTCCTACTGGGGAACCCAACACCGTTTAACCCGTCACAAGTTTGTGATTTTATCATTGTTAACTTTCTCCTAAACATGTTTTCTATCACTCTCCATCAGAACATGACCCTATGTTTTCTCCTCCATGTCCATGTTTTCCTACATGGAGTCCTAGTATGGGTTAACTCGGGTGACCTCTGTACTTATCTTTCTTTATTTTAAAGTGATTGTTTTACTGACTCTTGTTCCGATGTGGGACTTTCAAGGATGTTTCCAAGCGCAATTTTAAAATTACGAGGACGCAATTCCCAAAAGGGGGGAAGGATGTAACACCCCAGGTAAATAATGAATATAATATTTTCATATTTATCCATATTTGTGAATAAAATATTAATATTACTTTAAAGGGGATGCTATGCTCAATGGCGTACCCAACACGCAACAACGAGTTTCTTGGGAATCTTACGTTGCACTCTAATAATAAAATAATATTATTTTAAATGGTAGTGAACATGTAGCCGTTGTATTGGCGAGAATGGATAGAAATAACTAAAATATGATTATATATGTTTTTTAATGTTTTTACATTTATCCAATAAAAGATAAAGGCATAAAATACGGAAATAATTTGATTTTAGGCGTATATGCCCTAGTTTTCACTAAAGGTTCACTTATCACCTTTTGATGGAGAACCACCATTAAATATAGCTTTGTTTACTCTTGTACATCCTTTTGGACCAAATAAAACTCTTCTTAAGAATTGGGACATCAAAATTTACTTTGTGTAAATTTTTGGTATCTTTCTGATAAAGTTCATTTTTTTAATGAATAGTGTAAAATGTTGTATTTTAATTCAAAACCTCTTTTTAATCTAATTTATTTATATGATTAGACTATCTTTTGAATTGGTTTTAAATTGAAATTAGAATATATTTTTACCATTAAATCCAATAGTGGTTGTTGTAATTAATTTCACTTTGAAATCAGACTTAAACTAGTGTCAATCTTTTGATACTTATTGTTTCATAAAAACACACTATTTGATCTGACAACGGGAATTAATTATTAAATTAATTAATGTGACTTATATGTTTTTAATTTTGTAAAATAGACTTCATTTTTGAATTCGGAATATAAAATATAGCTTAGGGTGAATTTTTGGGATTTTTCTGAAAAACTTCAATTTTTGATGAATAGTGAAACCACTAAGTAGTACTTATAAAAACTGAATTTTTCCGTTTAAATGAAATTTTGATATTTTTGTGTTCTGAATTTCAAAAATCCGACACACATGGTTGTCATTAATAAGTAAAATGTGGTTCAATGGGATAAAAATAATTTTTTGGTGAATAGTAACTTATTAAGTTTTTAATCACGATTAGAGGTAATTAGTGTAGTTTAAGGTAAAAATAATGTTTTAATAATATGAAATGAACTTGAAACATGTTCTAACCTCATTGGATGTGTCATGGCCGACCAAGAAAACCCATGGGTCAACTTGGGGACCCCATGAAGCCACTTTGGTTGGAAAATGACATTAATATCTTTTTATTTAAAGTTAAAGTAAAAATGAGACAAACATGAAATGTTTTACTAAAACAATTTATACAAGGGATTATACAAATCAGATTTTTGACTATAAATATTCAATAGAAAGATAAAAAGATTTCCTACATAATAGTATTTTTATTATAATTTTTGGACATTAAATAAATTAAATTATTTATGACATCATGATGATGCAGCGATGACCTTATTATTTAACGGTTTAAATATAATGGAAAGATAATGTAATATATAAGACCTAAACATGTCAAAAACCTATTGGATGAGTGGAATTATAACCCTTATCACCTTATCCTAGAATTATATCAATGTGGGACCTTTTGAATCCGAAAATCATTTTAAAATAAAGTAACTTATCTTTACTTTCCAAGAGTGCACCTCCTCTCCTCTTATAAAAGGCCCCCACCTCTATCTCCTTACCCACACTCCCAAAGCCTTTGGCTCGGCCAACCCCTGACCATTTTGTCTCTACACTTCCCTCTATTACTCCTTGAAGCCTCACTTTGGGCAGAAGTCTTCCCAAGGAAGCCTTTGAGCTCAAACGAAAGGGAGTTACCCGATTTTAAGGTAATGTCTTCTTTTGAGTCCTTTTGTTTTATTTTGCTTTTCCAAACCCCTAAACTATTTTATTCTTTTATTTTGTAACAACTCCACTATCCTCAATATACTAGGATGTTTTTATAATAATAATTCGAGCTACACTTACACACACCTACATCTAATGGTTAACGAACATACTGTTTCCGTGGATGGCGAATTTATGCCTCCCGAAACGATGATTGTTCAACATTCTTTTAACACCTTCAAAGGTGGCCATTAAGATATCACTATATTTATATATGATATATAATATTTTTATGTTTTACTTAAGCTTCTGTATTTTTCATTTGTGTCTTACCTTTATGGCTTCCATTATGGGTATACGCGATATCTTCATTTTAGGAAGTGCGGACTACCACCCCCTCGAAGTGATGTGATTCGTTACTGCCATATGTGGGACGTATAAAGGATGGATTTAATGTTATTATATATGATGTTATAATGGAATTATTATATACCTCTATATAATTAATATTTCTTTCCATTAATGTATGAGATAGAAATGAAAGTAGCGTTCATGCGTACGTACGGCTTATCGTCTCCGTGAACGGTGCATTTCATTTCTTATCTCCAAATGTAATGTACTATTATAAGTACATATATATTCTGGATATATATGATATATATTATATCCAAATCATGAATATAATTCTGGAATTATAACATATATATATCTCTCTCATTTTGTTTTAATTCCATTAATATGACAAAAAATGAAAGTAGCGTTCATGCGTACGTACGGCCTACCGTCTCCATGAACGGTGCTTTTCGTTTTTTTATCTCCAAATGATATGAAATAGTATAAAATGAATATTTACTGGATATATATGATACTTTAATCATTAATACTATTCTGGAAATTATTTACTTATAACTACATGAGCAATCTTTTTTTCAAACAAGTTCATTTTTGACTCATGTACCAAACATCGGCAAAAACGTCTGATATGAACTAACATTATTAAAAAATTATTATAACATTATAATATGTGATATGAACTGAATAATAATCTCTAAAGGAGGTACTTAGGCAATTATTAATTGACCAAAGTTTATTATTCAGGAATATAAAGAAACGAACAAGACAAGTTGGACTTGAGGTAAGGGATCCTACACCTCTCTTTCTTTTTAAGTACACTTTTTTATGTCATTCCTTTTAAGCTCATCTTTATTATGATTGGGATGTTATTTTATATTACACCCACTGTAATTATTATGTTCATATGATGAGAGACCCTATTTCCTCTCATCAATCCATTTTGGATGTTTTGAGTGGCGCCGTTAGGCTGCCGAGTTTTCGTAAGAGATCTAACCTCTCTCTTTCTTTTTAAGTACTCTCCTTTATGTCACTTCTTTTAAGCTCCACTTTTTTTATGATCGGGGATGTTATTTTATATTCCTCTTGCTGTAAATTTTATTTTAATGATATGAGATACCCTATTTGATCTCATCAATCCATTTTTGGAAGTTTTAAGTGGCGTCATTAGGCTGCCGAGTTTTCATAAGGGATTTTTCATCTCACTTTTATTCCTGTGAGATTTATGCTACATTTGCCACAATTTCATTTGAGTGGTTTATGTACTGCCCATTATTACACTCCTTTTGTAATATAATTCCATTTATGGGTATTTACATATTCATTTTATGACACTTCTTCAATGGGGTGTACTTTTCGAAAGTTACCCAAGTCGGTAAGGGAACCTTTCACCCTCCTCATTTTAAAAGACTTCGTTTGTTATGTCTTTTAATTCACATACTATTATGTTGGGATATGTTATTCTATATCCTTATTGATGTAAATTATTTGTCCAAGTGATGAGACTCCCTTTTTATCTCTCATCAACTCATTTTCTGAATTTTTGAAGTGACGCCGTTAGGCTGTCGAATTTTACCAAGGGAACATTTTAACCCAATTTGTATTTCTTTGGGTTCAACATGTAGTTATTGAATATGTCATCCTTTGAATATGTGTGAATGACCTTTTATTGTTTTACACCTAATATCCAATTATATTGGGTGTATTTATATTTTTCACACATAATCTTGAGATTGATTTATCCTTAATTTATGGATACCTTCTTTATAAGGGATTTCATCACATTTTACATCCCTATTGAGACTTCATTGTTGTTATGCACCAATTAACTCTTATATGGTGTATATACTGTCCTTTGGAATATTATATCATGAATCCATTTATTCTCATGATATTATAAAGTTCTGATAAAATGCTATTCCTCAATTATTGTATTCAAGTGTCTCTAATTTTGGTAAAAACCCTTTAACCAAAATATCACTTTAAATGTTTTAATGATTTGTTCTTATTAATATCCAGGTTTTCAAAATGGTTTTAATTATTTATTTATATTCATATTAATGGTTTAAAATGTTAAATGCTTCAAGGTGGTATGGGACTTCGTCTCAATCTCCTTTCATTGAGGCATATTTTGTTTTATACACAACCTTTTTTATATGGTGTATAAACCCCTTTGACTTTTACGTTTATTCAAAAGGAATATTTTTATACGAAGCGTTTACTAAATGAAAAAAGGGAATGTTTTTGTCATACGTATGCGGCGACAATGACTTCTCCGCCGTCGTGACTGTTATTTGAGTTTCGGCTTCCTCTACAAGCCATACCTTCTTTTTAAAAGAAAAAATAAATACCATGTTTTACTTTTCTTTTATTTTGGTATTGAAAATGGTTTTCATAATATTTTTATATCAATGTGTTGTATTGATATTTTGTGATTGAAAGGTGGAAATTTTATGTTTCCTTTATGCATGTTTTATGTGATACGATTATGTTGAGGTTCTTGGGAATTATTATGAAGACGGGTGGTTCCGTGATAAACTAAGGGCGGGTGAGCCCGATATAGCTCTCCAATGCATTGGGTAACGCGAAGGAGTGAAACGTTAAGGTTTCTCCGAAGAGATTTTGGGAATATACTATGATGGGTATTCCAAACGTAACCAAGAGGGTTACTCCCTACGTAAGAATGTTATGAATGCCTCAAGATACCTTTATGTCTTATGTTTTCTATGATTTATTCATGGTTTGATGAGGTATGTTAAAGTGCCTATGTTTTATGGGTAAAGTATGATTTCATTATTATTTATATATGAACTCATGTTTCCTTTCCATATTTTTATAACCCTTACTGAGCTTTTTATTCTCATCCCAAGTTTCTGAAATGTTTTTCACAGGTCAAGGGAAAGGTACATGATGTGATGATAGTGTCAAGGATGTGTCAAGAAAGAATCCATGTTTTATTTTCAATATGTTTCTGTAGATGGGAAGAATTAATATTGTCTTTTATGTAACCACTTTGTTTAAATGTGGAATCTAATGCAAGTTTCATGATCTAATTCTCTAAAACTCTAAACCTGAAAAGATCCTCAATGTGTAATCTTGTAATAACTCAAGATTAAGTAAGGTTTAAGGCTGGGGCCTTATAAGTATCCTTTAAAAGTTTTCAAGATTATTTTTAATCAACTTCTTTTAGTTTAAAATTGTAAGACATGTAAAGAAAGGAAAATGTTTTTGAAGTAGAAAGGATATTTTCCTCAAGAATGGAGTTCAAGTGTTTTATCAAAATTATTTTCCATCTAAGATAATATAGGGTTCTGTTTCTATCCCTATTATTACATTTACTTGATTATGTTGTGATGGAAATATTTTTATGAATTCCTTTATCTTCTATGAATTGTTTTATGATGTCATGATGTTTAACATTCCCATTTTTATTACATGGGTTATGCAATGATGTATGATTTATGATTTTGTGGCACACATAAGAATGGTATCATTATGAGATGGATGGGACCTATATCTACCTCCAATGCATTGGTTAAAGATTTTATATCTCATGAGATAGACATGGCAGGAATGGTAGGTTATACCGGTTCAGTGAAACAGGACTGAAACGAGGGTGACTCGGTTCAGAAAGGGACTTTGTCCACTAAGATAGTCTTTGAAATGTGTCTTGACTAATAAGAAATGATTCGATATGATTATGTGTGTATGACACAAAGATTCATGTTTTATGTTATGATTATTGGGATTACATTTCACTACTATGATTTATCCCATGTTATGAAATTATGCTCTCTTTTGTAGGTTAAGAATTCCAAAATGTTATGTTCTTATGAAAATAATGTGATTGATATTTCTTTTGTTTACCCTTACTGAGCATTTGATCTCACCCTTTTATGTTTTCTATTCCCCAGGATATAAAAAAAGGTTTTAGGTAAAAAAAGGAATATCTTTATGGGAGTTGTTGAAGAGCATTCACCATGATTAAATGATTATATTCCGAGTTTCCAAAGACACTAAACTATTACTATCATTGTGTGTGTGTTTTGGTTATGTACTATGTATTCTGAAAAAGTAATGTAATGTCCATGTACGTCAAGTTTCAGGTCTCTACATATAAAGTCACTTTTCTTGGTACCGTTTAACATACATTCACAAATCATTAATGAAAGAGAACTACATTACAATCCCTATATATTCCATATTTATTATAACCAATTCATCATTGATAAAATATTCTATTCACATAATTCCAAACTTAAGAACATTAATAATTCCTCATAGTCCGAGGAAGTATCATAATTTTTACCATGATGCATTATCCTCTTCTGGGGTATATTCCTTTCACACATGAGACAATAATTATCATAGTGTCACATCTCCCTATAGTGATCATTATAAATTGAAATTTTATTTCTTTCCCTTAAAATCACAAACTTGGTTACCTTGGTCTCCACATGTATAACAAACTTCTTTTCCCATCAAAGAAGTACAAGGGTGTTTTTTTTACAATTAACACAAGTGGTAAACTGATTCTTTCCCTTCTTCCATTTATCCAAAATTTCCCATCTTTTCATTTATTCTCATGGTTCCCTTCGAAGACATAACACATAGAGTACTCTTTACCTCTTATACTATCACTTAATATTATTTCCTCTTATGATGAGTATATTTGGGAGAATATTTTCCTTAAAAATATTATCTTGAGATCGTGAAATATATTATTCTTCTTACTATTTCGATCACGTGCATCGGTGAAGTTCAAATAATTTCTTGTTAGGAGTCATTTCTAAAAGACAAGAGACACTGGGTTAGATCATATCATAATGTAAAATTGAAAAACCTGAAAAATTCTTAACATAAATTTATGATTTATGAATATATAGTATCTTAATAATAAAAATGGTTTCTTTGGGGACACATTTAATTTTAAATCCTTTAAAATGGTTTATAAATAATATGTGAATTATCCCATGTATATCCCCCAGTAGTGTAAAACTAGGTGCACAGTAAGACCCATTGTCGTGTATCAGGTTACCCCGAGTCAAGCCTGAAACACCTTTCTGATGTTATTACTCCTTGGTACATCTATACTAGAACCACATCCACTTGTAGTATCTAGACATGGATTTATTATATTGGAATACCCATAGAATCTGTACAATACCAAAATTCATAGATTTTTTTTATACTTATCCTCAAAGCTTATCTTAGTGCGATGTTCCCTAATCTACATTTTCTAAATCTAGATTCCATGGTTGTTTGTAAAATTTCATTGATACGAAATATACATCCCCGAACCCAGATTCTTGGAGTTGGTGCATTTTTTTAATACATTGGGATGATTACAAGGAATCAAATGCGGAATGACCAATCACTTTAACAATCATGGAAAATATATTACATACCTTGACTTTACATTAATATTAATAACATAAAATACAACATATATAGTCCTGTAAGAACAACATTATTATCCAATATTAACCCTAAATATTAATTGTAATACACTTCTTGAAAACCTAGGGGTGATCTCAGATGCGTAGTAAGTGTAAATAATTTATCAGAAATAATCATTAATAAGCATAAAAGTTTAAGGAAAGGTATAAAACTGATTAAAAATAAATTTAAATGTAATCATGAGAATGGTATGGAAATAATAAATGAAATAATTTTATATAAACATTCAAATTTCCATTCTACTATCCGAATAATCTCATTTAATAATAATAACTAATCTCATAATGAGGGAATTCATAATACTGGACGTCTTAAACAAACCATCAAGTCATCGACCAAGACACAATACATAATTGGGTAATACACTAGCCAAAACCCAAACATAATTGTCTCATGAGACCAAAAGATGTGTTGGGGGCCTATAGAGGTCCCCTCCCACCATTATAATGTCCAATTAATTCCTCTTATTTAAATGGTGAAACATAACCAACATAAACATTTATATTAAAACTAGCATACAAAGTGTCAATAATTAAACCATAAACCATAAATGGTATCAAAATAGCACATACATAGTCAAACATATCACAAACCCTTCAGTAATATATATTAGATTATATCATAAGATAACAACCTTTAGTTATGCATAAAATTAAATAAAGGATGTTGGCATAGATGAAAATAATCTAAGAAAATCAGTAAAAATATCTCGAGAAAATTTTCCTTTTTACATTGATTTAATTTATTCATAAGCTCCACATTCATAAAAAGAGATATTTAAAAAAATATTTTTTGAATGAAAGTGTATCATAACACTTTGAAAAATTTGAGATAAATTTGAAAACTAATATTTTAATATATCAATGTTCCTATAAACAAATCTCTAAAACCCTTTTTGAAAACACGGACTTGAATTAGAATGATTTAGAAGAATAAATATTATTAACATTTAAAATGATTTTTACCTAAATATTACCTTATATAAATTATTAAAATATTACTTAAAATTTTTTTTTTTTGAAAAATTCAATTGGTTTATAAATATGTCCCAGTAAATACTTGCACATAAACAATCTCAGAAAATAACGAGATTGTAAAATTTACCCTTAACTTATGTATGATTTATTTTGTATGTGTCTGAAACTCATGTATAGTGGTTTTATACAAATTATTAAATTATGAAATAATCATAAAAACATTTATGATATAATATATGATTTATTTATGAATTTATATTACCCATTCATTTAACAATTCCATGTTAAAGTAACATTTCGAGTAATCATCTCTTTGTTTATCGTATGTTTTTTGACTTGTTATTCTAGATCTTATTACATATATCTTGATTTTCATACATCCAGAATATAAAACAAGATTTATATATCATGTATATTCAGTATATAAATATATAAAATATATTCATATATGAAATGGAATACACTATTCATGGTGACGGTAGGCCGTACGTATGCATGAATGTTGATTTCGTTTTCTTATCATATTGAATATAAGCATGTCAATGGCATATACATATATATATATATATTATACTAGTTTTATTGTTTCATATATTTCATAATTATTCATTATATATATTTATAATCATTATTGAATGGTTAACTTGGATAATGAATCTCATCGCGTCGTGGATACAGAAGGTTGTACGTATCCATGGGCGATGATACCATTCAACAATGGTAAAGGGGTAAGGAAAGGGATTGTATAATAATTATACATAATCAATATAATATCATATTCATTATTGATATCCATAATATTAATCATTATACCCATTGAACTAATTAGTGATTAAAAAAACAAATTCCACCACAGTGTGGAGACAATAAGTCAAACTTATGCACGCATGGAGATATTGTTTTTTTGTAGAATTGATAAAAGGATAAATATGGTTTTACCATAATAATAATAAAACCTCATAATATATATGATAATTTATTTATTACATTATTATGGAAACAACATAGGAATCATAAGAATAATAATAAAAAACTTTGAAAGAGTTAGTAAAATAATTACCTCTTCTTTGAGTATTATATTTTTATTTGAAAAAAAGGACTCATTAGACTGAATTTATTCCCAGGGTATAGACTATGTGATGATATAAGGTATGTTGGTATGATAAATGTGTAGGTATTTTATGAGTTAATGGATTTATATGTGTTAATAAAATGTATGGGGATGTGTCCTTTAATAAAGGAGGGGAGGGGAACTTTTGGAAACTCTAAAAATATTAATTTATTATAAATTTATTTTGGATTTCATATATATATAAAAGTTTTATTTCTAATATAATATTTTTATGTATCTTAATTCTCTCAAAAAACGAATTTTAGACATTTTTAGTGACAAAAACTACCCATATAATTTTTCATAACCCATAGTTAAATAATTTAACTCTTAATGTGACAACTTGTATTTTTACACTATAGGGTTAATATAGTAACTATAAAATGTCGAAATAACCCGAATATGATCATTTTGGACATATTTAACATTATCCTAGTTATTTAAAATAAATATATAATTTTATTAATTTTATATCATTTAAAAAAATCTTATATATTTTAAAATCTTATTTATGTCAGTTTTGAAACTATTTATTTCATGGATTTTCAAAAACGCAAAACAACATCATTACTTTGAAAAAACTACATTAAATCATAAAAAAAAATTCATAGTCATCCATAAAATTCATTTATGGCATAAAATATTTAAATGATATTTATTTTGAAAGTATTAATAGGGTTTATTTTATTCTTCCTTTAATAAATCTATGAAAACATCATTATTGTGTCACCATTTAATTTATTTATATATTTTATAAAATTATAAATAAATTATCTTGAAGTAGATAAAAATTTTATATTTCTAATTACTATTTATATTCAACTATATCACTTATAAAAACTCAAATAAAATATATTTTACTTATTAAAGATAGAAATATAAAAAAATGGATTTTCATTAAATATAACATTAAAAATTTATTAAAGTAATCAATGTGGCTCCAATTAATACCAAAACATACCCATGGATGTCTTTTTTGGAAACAAACTCATATAATTAATTTATGATATGTGTTGTGGTAATTTTATAATGCTTATAATATTATATTTTCCCTTAATTACGCGATTTACCATTAAATGTGGTAATAATACTAAAATTTCTATTCACCAAAAAATTATTTTTTTCTTATTAGACAAAAAAATTAAATCTAATTACATCTATTTATTTCCATTTTTCTAAAGTCAATTAACTGAAATGGGAAAATTGTGTTTAATGTTAATCCTGCATATGAGGCGAGATGCCAGGTAAAAGAGACGTTCAAAAGTTCTATAATTTTATTATATCTAATTCTATTATAACATTTTTCAACTGAACTACATTGTATAAATATAAGTATTATTTATATATTTTAGATTTAAAATATATTTATTTTTAAAAAAATATTTAAATGGAAAGGACAGTTTTCAAAAATAATGTTGTATTTTTCACTATTCATCAATAATTGAAACTTTTTAGAAAAATACTAAAAATTAACCCTAAGATAATATTGATATTCCAAATTCAAAAATGAAGTCTATTTTAAAAAATAAAATTGCATAATTTCATAATGTGGTTTATAGTTTTCATAACCACATTTTAAGTAGCTAGTTTGATAGATCATTGGGCCCTCGAACTTGGTGTTGCGTGCAACGCAAGATACTGAATTTCATTAAAAAGATAATGTATCATGAAATATTGGGGTGTTACAACTTTTTTATAGAAAATAGTACATATTTATATGGTATTTATTCGACAAAAATAGTATCAATTCCCATTTGGAGGGTGTTAATAGTATCGTCATCTCAATTTCCTTGTGAGAAATATTATCTAGATCAAACGATTGAGGCTAAATTAAATATATTCATTAATGATATTCCCATTGTAAGGGAATTCACCAATGTGTTTCCGGAATAATTTTTTGGTCTTCCTCCTAGTTGTGAGGTTTTGTTCTCAATCATGCTTCTGCCTATAGATTTTCCAATATCAAAGATAGCATATCTAATTTCAATTCTTGAACTTCAATAATTGAATAATAAAATATAATATAATCAAGATAATTTTTTTACATGCCCATGTGCTTTACCCTGGGGTGTACCAGTCCTCTTTTTCAAGAATCAGGATTGGTAATTCACCTCTATATTGATTATCATGTGATCAAAATTATGATGATAAAAACAATTACCCTCTCCCATGGATTTATGTCTTGTTTGATCAGATACATGGTTTTTATTACTTCTCTAAGGATGGTCTTTAGTAGGAATATTATAAAGTAAATGATAGAAAAGATGATATTCCCAATACTATCTTTGTATAATGTAATCGCACTATGAGTTTATAGTGTTTCAATTTGGACACATTAAATGTTAGGACCATGATTTTTCATAGAATTAAATTGAAGATTTATTGTGTTTATTATCAATTATCATTCGGTTAAATAATTGATTTCACAAGACAAGTGATCCTATGGTGATGTTTGCTTCAGTGATGAAGGTTCTTCAGTTTTTTAGGGTTTCTCAAATTTTCAGGGTCTAAAATATGAATGATGGAGAAATTTCGTTTTGAAAAAAGGAAATATTATCACGAGAATACAATAGATTAATGGAAGGGTATAAGAGGCCTATATTGTTTTGTATGAGGGAATATTCATGTCTATATCATCAATATTAATCTATGAAAAGTGTTTCATGCAAGATATGAAATTGTGAGAACATCAATGTTTTATGCCCCCGTAAAATATTGATAGTGTTCCATGCCAAAAGAGACATTAAAATGTTGATGTTCAGTGAACCAGGATGTTGTGCGTGAGGGGTATCTTGAAATAGAGTTGTGTGTAGGGCTAGATATGTCCATAAATTGGCGGGTACCTCCATTATACAACTCTACTCAATCAAGGATAATCCCAAACCTTTTCTTATTAAAAGAGTTATTCCCAATAGAGTTTCATACATCATATTTGTGTGAATCATAGTTACGTGCATCAATTTTGTTAAATGAATTTAACCTATACCAATTAATGAAAATTATGTTATGTGAAATTTAAAAAGTTGTGCGAAACTCTGGAGTTGCAAAAAAGTTCAAAAGTTTTGTGAAACTAAGGAGTTTTATGGATGTGAAAGTGTTTTCTGAAAGTGTATGAGATTAAATAAATTTAATGTGTTCGTGCATGTTCAATAGTAGTGCGCAAGTGAAAGAGTTCAACTAAAGTGCATCAATTTAGGACTATGGTGTAATCAGAGTCTCATACTAATCATGGAAAAATACATATGTGCCATATCAATTGAAGCATACATTAAGTCGATAAATTGAGTAAGACTTCTCCCATGGTAGTGAGTAAGGGGGTGTCGATGGAAGTTATATGAAGGAGGGAGTGGGATATCCCTAAAATTATTATAAAGAAAGTAGACCTAGAATATAGTGACCATTTATGAACAATTGTAATCAACAATGACTAGTGAATCTTAGTTGATTTTGGTATAATGAAAAATTGTCAATGTATGATCCTTGTACTAGCCCTTAGTGGGGAACCATTAAAAAAATAATTTTTATGATTCCATTTTCATATGGGTTTTTTATAATTGCATGAATTTTTCAGAAAATTTTAATAATTTCCTTCCAACATGGAGGAATGATTTATATATTTTAGAGAGAAAAGTTTACATGATGATTAACTGGTCCCCTCTCAGGGCGTTATAGGTTCCAAAAAGTGTTATTAGATTAATAGGCTATATGTGTACAATATTCCCTTTACTGTTATTTTCATGGAGAATTCAGTACTGTTTGGGTATCTCCACTATTTGATTGGAGATACTTCTATAATTTGAATAAAATTATGAGATCTCACCTACAAGCTCTTAGGATGGAAGTTATCTATTCTATATTTAAAGGGATTTAGGTCAGTGATTTGACCTGACTTTCTATGATGGAAACAGATAGAAAAATTCTTGATACATATTCCAATGCTCATAATTACCATACCACATTTCCATTAGATCAAACATGTTTAAAGGTGATGAGTTTTACTACATCCAAGTACATGTGAGAGATATTGGAAAATATATAAGAAGGTGATAACAAAGTGATGGAGAAAAAACATCATAGTTTTTAAAATAAGCTTTATGAACATGAAATGAATCAAGATAAAAATATAGATAGATTTATTAAATGAGATATTGAAGTCTTAGGAGTAATTTGAGGACTTAGTGAAGAAATTCGAGATATTTATATTGTGATGAAAATATTGATAAGGATTCAACCTAGGTACAATCTAGAAGTATCATCCCCCAAGGAATGGGATCTATCTATGCTTTCTCTTGATGATATACTAAGAATTATGGTGGATTATGATATTAGATTCAAAAAGAAAGATATAACAATTCAATAAATAAAGGAATTGTAATTAAAATCTATGGAAACATTACTTTTCCAAATATAGTGATGATGGAGATGATATAGAAGATGAATTTTTTTCAAATTCATCTAGAAAATTCAAGAGATAAAAAGAGAGATTTTATGGAAAGAATTATTTGTCTTTTTTTGTGTGGTAATATAGGGAAAATTGTTTCATGGTGCTCAATGAAATTTTATTATATTGAATGTGAAGATAAAATCACATAGAAGCCTCAAATGAGGTTCATAAAAAATACATACTTCAAATCATGAAAGAGCTTATAGGGAAAGTATTTTTTCTATAAATAAGAAAATTATAATAATAAATTTTTGAGGATATTGAACTAGATAATAATTTTTATATTAAATATTCCATAACAGATACAGTTGGAAATGTATAACCTGTGAGAGAGGAATAAAATCAGTCAAATAGAATTATAGAACTCAATATGAAACTTGAGGGTTCTCTTGATGAGACTATATTTCAAATAAAGAAAAATAAAAATATGTTGGCTCTTTTGAAATAGTCATCATCATATGTGGATCATATTGAAGCAGATATTTACTTTCTATAAAGAGAAAAAGAAGATCATTTTACAACTCCTGAAAGATAATATGAGGCTGTGGATTTTAAACATTTTATTGAAGACTTGGAAAAAGATATCAATGACCATACATCAAGATTTTAGGAATAGTGTAAGATAGTTTAGGGCCTTTAAGAAGAAGTCATTTCATGGAAGAGTATACTAGAAACTAAATCAAAATCAAGGGAAACAAAGAATGAATTTTATTTTTGGAATGTTTTCAGATGTAGAGATTTTTCATAGTATTAAAAATGGTTTCGTAGGAGTAGCGAAACACTTGAATTAAGAAAGAACTAATTTAATAGACTAAATTCTAATTGGTTGTGATATAGAAATATTATATGGAGGAAATGATATAATACAAATAAAAGGAATGTATAATGATAGACATGTTACAAAAATGCCTAATAATCTAACAGGGATAGATTCCAACCAAATAATGAAGAGACCTAAAAAAATCTTCAATTATCTAGAGGGGACCGCCTATCAAATAACTATACAAAGTAATTGTACATGGGGATTAATGGAATCATGAAGTAATTTACTCTGATGAAATGAAAACACTGTGGCTTTCTGGGCCATACCATTTTTTACTTTGCATTAGAAAGGAGCAATCTGAATGGGGAAGCACCTAGAAGTCAAAAAAGGAGACTGAGACCATATCAATCATTATATGTAAGAAGTAATTTCTATGGATATTGTTTTAATTATTCTAACTTTATCATTAAATATATTCATTGAAGGAAGAGGAAAGGTTGGAAAAATAACTACAGAACTCCATGACAAGTCAATATCGATTAACCAAGAAGAACAACTATTGAAAATAGGTATTATAGTCATGAATAAGAGTATCTGTATGATAAAACCATGAATTATGAATATATATTGGAGATGTAACGCCCCGACCCTAGTTACCCAGAGTCGGTGCATTATTACATAACATTGGAATGATCACAAGAAAGATCAAATCTCGACAGACCGATTGGTTTAGTAGCCTTGGAAACACTAGATATATTCATAAGTTTTACATTACATCATAAAGTGAAAAACTACTACAACAACATAATGTCTCCATATTCCACACTATTATCCCCTCATAATATCCCTGCAGGTCATTCATAACTTACTTCTTCACATCCTGGGAAAAATAAAACATAGAACAGGGGTGAGCTCAAATGCCCAGTAAGGATAACAATATAGCGGAAACTTTCAAAAATAAGCATAAAATTTTAAGGCAATGTATAACTAAAACAAAAGCCTTTTAAACTTGAACTTAAACATAGAATGGAAAAAGAAAAATGAAATAATGTCATTTACTTATACACATGAATATTCTACTAATCGAATAATCACATGAAATATCAATAACAACTTCTATAATGATGGAATGCATAATGCTGAACTTTAATTTATTTGTCAAGACCTCGTCCCAATACCTAGGGGCTAACTGTAACCGGAACCCAACCCGGAGTGCCTCCAATAACCGGACACCAACCCGGAGTCTCTCTAATAACCGGACACCAACCCGGAGTTCCTCTAATAACCGGAGACCAAACCGGAGTTCCTCTAATAAACGGAGACCAAACCGGAGGGATTACTTTTACCAGTCCCCAACCCGGAACATACTTGTCTAACACATTCATCTGAATAAAAGGTTGAAATATAACATAAACATTCAGATTAAAAATAACTTATAAAATGTCAATACTTAAAACAAAAACCATGAGTGACATTATAATAAATTATCCACAGTCAAAAATATCACAAAACCTTCAATAAAATAGGGATGTTTTGTATCATAATAAATCAACTTCAAATAAGCTTAAAATCCATCAAAGGATGTAGACATAGATGAAATCAAAACTATTTTAGAGAAATATCTCTTTTTATTAAATCATTTTAAAAGTAAAATAATTATAAAATAATACATTCAATTTGAAAATATTCTTATAAGCTTGTAAGGGAAGCTTTGACGATTTTATAACGGTGGTAAATATCCACACCTGGCGTATAAGTTAAAAAAACATTCTTACCTTAAATTTGTAGAAAAGGTTAAAAGTTCCTTGTTTGTAAAATGACGGAAATATTCCTTTGAAACACATAATGGTATAAATTACTTTAACCCATTGTATAGTAAATAGTAAAAATGTTTTTAAATACATTTTTAAGAAACATGGATGTGGATGATAAAGAGATCCCAGTAGATTATTACGTATAAACAACCTCGGATAATGAAGAGATTGTGAAATAACCTTTACCTTGTACTTTTCCTTGGTTGGGGTAGGTTAACCACCTGTATAATGGTGAAATAATTGTTATTAAATTATACAAGAATCATATACATTAATATGATATCATATATGATCTTTTAATATTGATTTGATAATAATATCTTAGTATTATCGTTGTTTCGGGTGTTAACTTACTTGTTTTCTTTTATATGTGTTGTTACGTAAGACATGTTTGTAATGGATAAGTTGTATATTATTAATATCCAGAATGATATCAAGTCCTTAAACGTCATTTTAAAATCATCAAATGATAATTAAACTTGAATGGATATGATGGATAATGAATCTCATCGCGTTCGTGGAGACGGTAGTCCGTACGTACGCACGAGCGAAAATATCATTCTTTGGATATTAAAATAATATATAAATGGATGGTATATCATATATACTGAATAATTAACATTTTATATTTATTATTTACATGAGTTACACATCATTATTATACCCATCCTAATAATAATATATTGAATAACAATTACACCACGACGTGGAGACGGTAAGCCGTACGTACGCACGTATGGTGACATGTTACTCAAAAGGGTGGATAGAATACTGAATATGGTTGTACCATATTTATAATAACATCACAGTATATATATGATACTGGATTTATTATTTTATAATGGAAAAAACAACGGAAGAAGAAGTGGAACAAGAAAGGAACTTGGAAAAGGGTGGTGAAATCATTACCTCTTCTTTGGGTTCTTCCTTTTGATTTGATCAAAAGGGCTCCATAGGTTGGCTTTCTGATCAAAATAAAGCCTTTAAGTTGTAGTGAGAGAATTTGGGAGAGTTTTTGGGCAGATTTTTGCCGAACCAAAAGGCATTGAAGGTGTGAGGAAATGAGAAGGAGGAGTGCCCTTTTATAAGAGGGGTGAGGGGCACCTTTGGAAAAGCTAGAAATATTAATTTATAATAAATTCATATTCTATTTCCAATGGCTCCAAAGTTGATTATTAAAAGTTTGAGGTGGTTATAGGTCGAAAACAACTCAACAAATAGAATTTAGAAAGGTTTGGGTACTTATATTAACCTTATCTTTAAGTATTAACTCTAAGTTAATTAGTTTGACATTTACCATGTCACTTTCTATTTTTATATTATATAGTTAATAAACATACCATATACATACAAGAGACCCCCAAGAGGTCCATTAATGATGAAAATATCATGATATAAGTCTCTTGGCCGAACCTTAGTTTTTTAGGAATTTAATATCAATTAATAATATAATATTTGTTTTAAAAACTCTTTTATGTCAATTTTGACACTATTCAATAGTTGATTTCTGTGAAACTCATAACAGGATGATTACATCAAAATAATTTAATTAAATCACTCCTAACATGTCATATTAACTTATAAAATTATTTTAATTCATAAAAAGTCACAAATTATATTTATTTGTGTATTTATAATATCAATTAATTTAATTTTTCACTATTATGGTAATTACTGCATCATCATTGTGTCATAAATAAATTAAATTATATAATGTCTAAAAATTATAAATAAAATATAATTATGTAGTAAATCTTTTTATATTTGTAATTAATATTTACAATCGAAAATCCAACATATTTAACCTTATGTAAAAATTGTTTTTCTAAAAGATACATGCTTGTGTCATTTTTGTATTCATTTTAACTGAATTAAAATAAAGTGTCCCTATCACCTACAAGTGGCTCCATGGGGTCCCAAAATAGACCCAAAGATGCCTATGGTCGAACATGTATCAACCAATAAGGCTAGGACATGTTTTAGCGTAATTTAGTATTATTATAATATTATTTTTTAACCCTTATTTACCGGATTCACCCTTAACCATGGTAAATAAAATATTTACCGCAGTAATTATTCAAAATGTCTAAAAATAAAAGTTACCTATTTACACAATTTGAACATCCTGATTCCAAATATGGAATCCATTTTTCCAAATTCAAAACACATAAGTGGAAGAAATTAATTTAAAATTAATTCCTGTTGTTAAAACAAAAAGCGTGTTTTTAAGAGATAATAACTATCAAAAGATTGATACTTGTTTATGTTCGGTTTAATTGTGAAATTTTGTCCAATGACCAACATTGTATTAAATGGTAAAAATATATTCTAAAAATACTTTAAAACCACTCAAATTCATAATTTATCACTATTAATTATTTTGATTAAAAAAGTTGTTTTTAATTAAAATTTAGTAATTTTCACTATTCATCAAAATATTAAAGTTATCCGAAAAGTACCAAAATTTCACCATAGGATAAATTCAATATTATGAATCCGAAAATGAAGTCCATTTTGAAATATAAAATATATATAATTTCAAAAAGTAGGTATTACTATTCATAACGGCTAGTTTGATTGGTTATGGTGTGTTAGAACTCGGTGTTGCGTACAACACATGCTATCACGTTATTCAAAGAAAAGCGTACCATAGAAGCTTGGGTTGTTAAATTTTAAATTTTGATGTCCCCATTTAGTCATAAAGTTTAAAATATTTTATTTAAAAAGGGTTCACTATTAAAAGTTGATAAAAGTGTAATACTGAAAATGAATTTGTTCTTACATTATGTCTAAGAAACTCATAATATGGATTCTAAAATTATAAGGATTATATAAAGTTTAAAATTTAGTTAATACTATTCATAACCTCTTTTGAACGGCTTGTTTGGTAAGTCAGGGTGTGCTTGAACTCGGTGTTGCGTGTAGTGCAAGTTATTGTATTATTTTGAAGAAATAACACACTATGAAATCTTGGGGTGTTACATTCTCCCCTCCTTTAATAAATTGCGTCCTCGCAATTTGAAATTGTTTTTTGAAAATAAAAGTTTTAAAATAAAAAATATATTTGTGGGAAAACCCACATCAGAAATTGGGTTACTATAATTTAGTCTTAATATGAGGAAAAGAGAAATGAAAGGGTCACCACCAAATTATGATCTCGATTAGGAGAACATTGGTGGCAATTAGAGACATATAATTGGAGGAAAAACGTAAGTATTTATAGGTAGTGATTGAGGTCATCAATCACAAAAAAGTTTAAAATTGAGGTCCTTAAATTCATCAATCTACGATGATTTAAAATACCATCGATTCAACAAAACATAAGGTATTAGGATAACACATTTTTGATGTTTCAAAATATCATAGTTGAAATCCCACATCGAAAAATTAATTAATGAGGCCTCTATTTAAAATAAAGAGTTAAATGTATGAAGATTACCGAAAATAACACATACTAGGGTTCCATGAAGGAAAATATGGATATGGAAGAGAAATATAACCATCAATTATCTGATGGAGAGTGGTAGAGAACATGGCTATGAAAAGGCCAATAATCCCAAAGCCATAAATTAGTGACGATTTAAGGTACCATCTAGGACAACATTTTTGTTCTAAGTTCCTTTTCTTAATGTTGAGGAATTTATTTATGAGATCGGAAAAGATCATAAGGAGATATACTTACTTTATAATTAGAGTTTTATCCATTAATAAATTTCTACCACAAACTCATCTTTCACTCGTAAAAAAATTCTATTTATACTATTCGTACATGGTTCCAAAATAAACTAATTTATAATTAACCTACCACATCTTTTAAAAAAACTACATTATTTAATCCATGACATATCGTGGGCCAGTGGTAGGTGATACAACCTTGTCGCCTTTTGGTTGCGGGTTCAAGTCTCGTGGCCTTGCCGGACGTCACGGGTTGCCGCCCGACCTCCATGGTGTCCTTTTATGGCAATCCAAAATAATCCAAACTAGAACTATCCAAAATACTTTAGTCCAAAATTTATATGGAAGGTAAACACAATGAAGATCCTTTTTTTCGCGTAATAACATGTGATCACATTCATCTTGTATTCTTTTAAAACACTGCAACATCCGTAATTATCATAAAACCTTATTGATTACATTCATGATCCCTTATCCCTTATAGAATAATAAATATACTCCTTCAATCCAAAAATGTTGTAAACCCCAACAATGATGGAATATACAAATCATTAATCAGTTTCAAGGTAGTCAAGAATATCTAATATAATTTATCCGAAACAATCATGTATCATTATAAAATCACTACCTCGGTATCAGAACCATATTATGGTTTATCTTTCTCTCAACCATATATTTTCCCAAAATTTAACCTACTATTGAGTCACTTTTCTTTGTTCCACACAATCTCAAGTCTTTAATGAAATAGTACTGCAGTACAATCCTTATATACTCCATAATTATTATAACAAGTACATTGTTGATACAACACTCAAATGACATAATCAATATAAGAACTATAATCATTCCTCTTCATCTGTGGTAGTATCATAACTTGATTATTATCTAATAACATCATCTGCGTCATAGTCTGATGACTGGGACATAGGTTCGCGTAGTGTCCAAACTCCTTGCAAATGAAGCATTGTACATTTGAAACCATTTTCATACCCTTGCAGTCATGTACTTTGTGCCCTTTTCCTCCACACTTATAACAAACTCCCATTCCTTTCAGACAAGTTCCAGGGTGTTTCTTCCCATAGTTATCACATATGGGAAAATTCTTATTTTCCCTCTTCCCTTTATCCATCATTCTCTCTTCCATCCTTTTCTTCTCTTGCTTCCCCTCAAAGCCAAAGGACTCAGTAAAATCTTTACTTATCTTATCAACACATGATATTATTTCTTCATATGATGATAATACATGGGAGACTATTTCTCTTATAAATTCTGGCTTAAGACCATGAATGATATGATCCTTCTTTCTCTTTAGATCATGTGCATTGCTGGAGTTATCATTCCTTCTACTGGGCTCCATTTCTAAACAATGGCATACACTAGATTAGTTTATGAATTACAATACCTAATCCCAAACTTGTAAGACACATAACATAAATTAAATAGTTTATGGATATAATCCATAATCAAAAAAATTTCTCCTTTGAGGAAGAAAATCCACATAAACCCCTCATAATGGTTTGTAAAGAAAATGAGAGTTATCCAAAGCATATCCCCCGGGAGTGTCGTAACCAAGAGTGCAGCAAGGCCCGTTGTCGTGCACCAGTTCCCCTTCGAGTTTAGCTCAAAGCAGTGTTTTTGGGTTTTACCCCTAGGTACATCTATTCCAGAGCCCCCTCTACCTGCTCGTATCCAGACAGGGATGTATTGCTCGGAAAACTCACAAAATCTCTACAATACCAAAATTCTAGGAAGTTCTTCTATACTAATCGATAATGTCCATCTTAAATCTATGTGCTCTAATCAGAGTTTATCTAAATATAGCTTCCAAGGATTGTACTAAACTTCCTCTGATACCAACTGTAACGCCCCGACCCTAGTTACCCAGAGTCGGTGCATTATTACATAACATTGGCATGATCACAAGAAAGATCAAATCTCGACAGACCGATTGGTTTAGTAGCCTTGGAAACACTAGATATATTCATAAGTTTTACATTACATCATAAAGTGAAAAACTACTACAACAACATAATGTCTCCATAGTCCACACTATTATCCCCTCATAATGTCCCTGCTGGTCATTCATAACATACTTCTTCACATCCTGGGAAAAATAATACATAGAAAAGGGGTGAGCTCAAATGCCCAGTAAGGATAACAATATAGCAGAAACTTTCAAAAATAAGCATAAATTTTTTAGGAAATGTATAACTAAAACAAAAGCCTTTTAAACTTGAACTTAAACATAGTATGGCAAAAGGAAAATGAAATAATGTCATTTAATTATTCACATTGATATTCTACTAATCGAATAATCACATGCAATATCAATAACCACTTCTATAATGATGGAATGCATAATGCTGAACTTTAATTTCTTTGTCAAGACCTCGTCCCAAGACCTAGGGGCTAACTGTAACCGAAACCCAACCCGGAGAGCCTCTAATAACCAGACACCAACCCGGAGTGTCTCTAATAACCGGACACCAACCCGGAGTTCCTCTAATAATCGGAGACCAAACCGGAGTTCCTCTAATAAAAGGAGACCAAACCGGAGGGCTTACTTTTACCGGTCCCCAACCCAGAACATACTTGTCTAACACATTCATCTGAATAAAAGGTTGAAATATAAAATAAACATTCGGATTAAAAATAAATTATAAAATGTCAATACTTTAAACAAAAACCATGAGTTACATTATAATAACTTATCCACAGTCAAAAATATCACAAAACCTTCAATAAAATAGGGATTTTTTGTATCATCATAAATCAACTTCAAATAAGCTTAAAATCCATCAAAGGATGTAGACATAGATGAAATCAAAACTATTTTAGAGAAATATCTCTTTTTTTTAAATAATTTTAAAAGTAACATAATTATAAAAAAATACATTCAATTTGAAAATATTTTTATAAGCTTGTAAGGGAAGCTTTGACGATTTTATAACGGTGGTAACTAGCTGCACCCGCCGTATAAGTTAAAAAAACATTGTTACCTTAAATTTGTCGAAAAGGTTAAAAGTGCCTTGTTTGTAAAACGACGGAAAGATTCCTTTAGAAACACATAATGGTATAAATTACTTTAACCCATTGTTTAGTAAATAGTAAAAATGTTTTTAAATACATTTTTAAGAAACATGGATGTGGATGATAAAGAGATCCCAATAGATTATTACGTATAAACAACCTCGGATAATGAAGAGATTGTGAAATAACCCTTACCTTGTACTTTTCCTTGGTTGGGGTAGGTTAACCTCCTATATAATAGTGAAATAATTGTTATTAAATTATACAAGAATCATATACATTAATATTATATCTTATATGATCTTTTAATATTGATTTGATAATAATATCTTAGTATTATCGTTGTTTCGGGTGTTAACTTACTTGTTTTCTTTTATATTTTTTGTTACGTAAGTCATGTTTTTAATGGATAAGTTGTATATTATTATTATCCAGAATGATATCAAGTCCTTAAACATCATTTTAAAGTCATCAAATGATAATTAAACTTGAATGGATATGATGGAAAATGAATCTCATCGCGTTCGTGGAGACGGTAGTCCGTACGTACGCACGAGCGAAAATATCATTCTTTTGATATTAGAATAATATATAAATGGATGGTATATCATATATACTGAATAATTAACATGTTATATTTATTATTTACATGAGTTACACATCATTATTATACCCATCCTAATAATAATATATTGAATAACAATTACACCACGACGTGGAGACGGTAAGCCGTACGTACGCACGTATGGTGACATGTTACTCAAAAGGGTGGATAGAATACTGAATATGGTAGTAACATATTTATAATAACATCACAGTATATATATGATACTGGATTTATTATTTTAGAATGGTAAAAACAACGGAAGAAGAAGTGGAAGAAGAAAGGAACATGGAAAAGGGTGGTGAAATCATTACCTCTTCTTCGGGTTCTTCCTTTTGATTTGATCAAAAGGGCACCTTAGGTTGGCTTTCTGATCAAACTAAAGCCTTTAGGTTGTAGTGAGGGAAGTTGGGAGAGTATTTGGGAAGAGTTTGGACGAACCAAAAGGCTTTGATGGTGTGAGGAAATGAGAAGGAGGAGTGCCCTTTTATAAGAGGGGTGAGGGGCACCTTTGGAAAAGCTAGAAATATTAATTTATAATAAATTCATATTCGGTTTCCAATGGCTCCAAAGTTGATTATTAAAAGGATAAGGTGGGTATAGGTCGAAAACAACTCAACCAATAGAATTTAGACAGGTTTGGGTACTTATATTAACCTTATCTTTAAGTATTAACTCTAAGTTAATTAGTTTGACATTTACCATGTCACTTTGTATTTTTATATTATATAGTTAATAAACATACCATATACATACAAGAGGCCCCAAAGTGGTCCATTAATGATGAACCTATCATGATATAAGTCTTTTGGCCGAACCTTAGATTTTTAGGAATTTAATATCAATTAATAATATAATATTTGTTTTAAAAACTATTTTATGTCAATTTTGACACTATTCAATAGTTGATTTTTGTGAAACTCATAACAGGATGATTACTTCGAAATAATTTAATTAAATCACACCTAACATGTCATATTAACTTATAAAATTATTTTAATTCATAAAGAGTCTCAAAGTATATTTATTTGTGTATTTATAATATCAATTATTTTAATTTTTCACTATTATGGTAATTACTGCATCATCATTGTGTCATAAATAAATTAAATTATATAATGTCTAAAAATTATAAATAAAATATAATTATGTATTAAATCTTTTTATATTTCTAATGAATATTTACAGTCGAAAATCCAACATATATAACCCTATGTAAAAATTGTTTTGCTAAAAGATATATGCTTGTGTCATTTTTGTATTCATTTTAACTTAATTAAAATAAAGTGTCCCTATCACCTACAAGTGGCTCCATGGGGTCCCAAAATCGACCCAAAGATGCCTATGGTCGAACATGTATCAACCAATAAGGCTAGGACACGTTTTAGCCTAATTAATATTATTATAATATTATTTTTTAACCCTTATTTACTGGATTCACCCTTAACCATGGTAAATAAAATATTTACCGCAGTAATTATTCAAAATGTCTAAAAATAAAAGTTACCTATTTACACAATTTGAAAATCCTGATTCCAAATATGGAATCTATTTTTCCAAATTCAAAACACAGAAGTGGCAGAAATTAATTTAAAATTAATTCCCGTTGTTAAAACAAAAAGCATGTTTTTAAGAGATAATAACTATCAAAAGATTGATACTTGTTTATGTTCGGTTTAATTGTGAAATTTTGTCCAATGACCAACATTGTATTAAATGGTAAAAATATATTCTAAATATACTTTAAAACAACTCAAATTCATAATTTATCACTATTAATTATTTTGATTAAAAAAGTTGTTTTTAATTAAAATTTAGTAATTTTCACTATTCATCAAAATATTAAAGTTATCCGAAAAGTACCAAAATTTCACCTTAGGATAAATTAGATATTATGAATCCAAAAATGAAGTCCATTTTGAAATATAAAATATATATAATTTCAAAAAGTAGGTATTACTATTCATAACGGCTAGTTTGATTGGTTATGGTGTGTTAGAACTCGGTGTTGCGTACAACACATGTTATCACGTTATTCAAAGAGAAGCGTACCGTAGAAGCTTGGGGTGTTACATTTTAAATTTTTTATGTCCCCATTTAGTCAAAAAGTTTAAAATATTGTATTTAAAAAGGGTTCACTATTAAAAGTTGATAAAAGTGTAATAGTGAAAATGAATTTGTTCTTACATTATGTCTAAGAAACTCATAATATGGATTCTAAAATTATAAGTATTATATAAAGTTTAAAATTTAGTTAATACTATTCATAACCTCTTTCGAACGGCTTGATTGGTAAGTCATGGTGTGCTTGAACTTGGTGTTGCGTGTAGTGCAAGTTATTGTATTATTTTGAAGAAATAACACACTATGAAATCTTGGGGTGTTACAGGAGAGGTAAACTATTTAATTTACTCAATTAGGTATCTCATGGAAGGAATTGAAGAAGTTTGAGAAATATATCTGGGAATAGATCTCTCTTAATGGCACTAAGATTAGTAGAAACTGGATTCTTGACAGTGAATTATCATCCCACATAATAAGAAATGATTTTTTTGATAAATATTAAGGAAAGGGTTTATGGAATAGTGATATTCAACAATTATGGTGCTTTAAATATCAAATGAAATGGAAATAAAGAATTAATAAAAGATCATAAAAATAAAAGAGAATTACTCTACATGAATGACTTACCTCACAATCTCTTGAGAGTGAGTCAACATAATAACTCCAGACTGGTAGTGACATTTAATCATAAAGTTTGCACTATCAAAGTTAGGACCTAAAATTCTTTGAAGAAAGGATGGATGATAAATGGTAATTTAATCCATGATGATATTAAATAGAAAAATTGTTTCATAATATTTGAAGAGGAAAACAACATGTGGAACTCTAGGTTGGGTCACATTAATCAAAAGATAATGAAAAAATTATCCAAGCTAAAGGATATTATTTATATTTATAATATGAATCGTAATCAAGAAAAGACAGGTGTTGCTTTCATAAGACGAAATATGGTTTTGAATTCATATAAGCCAAAGAGAAAAATGACATAAAATGTAAATGTTGTTTTCAAAATATATTTGAAATGTTCAATGAAGGTGGTTGGAATATATATCGATAGGTAATTTGTTCTTTTTATTGAAAATTATAATCAAATGGAATGTGTGATGCTTACATAGCTTAAATGAGAATTCATTGACTAAATAAAGATATATTTCTGATGTGTGGAGAATGAAATTTTATGCATGATTAAGATATTATGAACCGAAAATAGAATAGAATTCACATCCATTGAATTTATTAATTAATTTCAATGGGATCAAGCATGAGGCTTCATCAATGAGAACACCCCAACAAAATTGTGTGGTTGAATGTCGAAATCGATACAGGAATTATATATCCAAAATTATTTTCATTGATAGTTTTGTTTCTTATCATTATTAAAAAGAAGTTTTTTCAAGTTGAGTTTACACTCAAAATCCAAAAGGGATACGTGTAAGAGAAGACATTACTGTATATGACATATGTAAAGGAATTAATCCCACAATAAAATATTTTCATGTTTTTTAAAATAAAATTTTTCTTTAAAAAAATAATGAAATCAATGAAAGTATTGCAATTTTTTTGAGGAGGGTATATTCCTTGGATACTCAATGATGTGTGGATCATACAACTGCTATAATAATCATCTCAAACATATTGTGGAAATAAATTATGTAAATATCATTGAGGAAAAAACATTGAATAACTCAAGGAGATCATAGTTAATATGATTGAAGATGAAGAATAAAGTGTAAGAGGGTAAGATTAAAATATATAAATGTGGAAGTATTCCCTCACATTAAATGTTCTCAAAATTTTGATGATTTAGAAGTAGAATCAGAAGATGAATCCACTTGTGATGACACTCCATTATAACCTCATAGGAGAAATAGAAGTTAAGAAGTTGATCATTCCAATATCATTTGGGATTTCACCACACCTATACATGTTTGTAGAATGGAGAATGAATAAAATTCCTCTCTCCTATCTATTGTGGAACCGAAATTGTTTGAGGAAGTAGTATAGGAAGAATCATGGGTTGAAGCTATGAATGAATAAGTGGATCAGATTTCAATTTTTTTTGACTTGGGGTCTTGTTAAGAGAAAAAACAATCATAATGTGATTGGAAAAAAGTTTATCTTGCTAAAAATATGTGGTGAAATATGAAATGTGATTAGAAACAAGGAATGATTTGTGTATAAAGTGTATGAATAGATTTAATGATTTGATGTTGAAGAAACATTTTCTCCAGTAAATCAACTAGATATGATTAGGCTCTTCCAAACTATGAATATTCAAATACGGTAAAAATTGTATCATATGGATGTCAAAATAGAATTATTAAATGGTGATCATGAATCACAAGTATAAATTCCACAAACCATGGTATTTATTATTAGAGATGGTGAGAAAGTATTCCAGGTTAAATAAGGTTATTAATAATCGAAAACAAGAACCCTGAGCATGGTATTCTCAACTAGATTTTTACTTGTAGAATCTATAATCTAAATGAAGAGTTTTGATCACAACATCTCTATGAATAATTATCACGGAGATCAGTTTATGTTTCTTATGTTGTTTGATGATATTATATTGGGTGAAAGCAGGCATGTATTAGTAGAAGAAAATTCTAATCACGTGAAATTAGAATATGAAATGTTTTTCATTGGTGAATTAACATCCTTTTTAGGGATGCATGTGATTAAAAAGAAGGATTATACCTTTATTTATCAATAAAATTATGTAATAGAGATTCTAAATAAATTCAACATGCATGACTCCTAATTAGTGTTAACTCCGATTATGGTAGCATCAAAATTTAGAAAGAAGGATGATAATAAATTTGTAAATCCCACCTTGTGTAAGCGTATTATTGGATTCTTATTATACATGACTCAAACATGAAGAGATATTTCCTTTGAATCATGCTTAAAAGTTTTATTCTATAGTAATCCAAAAGAAGAGTTTCTTGTAGTAGTTAAAATAATCATGACACATATTAAACGTATTATCAAATCCAGTTTATAAATTGTAGCAGTAAGAAATAATTTTTTATTATAATTTTTTATTCTAGTTTGGTTGGAGATATGGTGGATCGATGTCCACAAGTGGGGGTGTATTCTTTATTGGAAAAAAATTTGTTCGATGGTTTATAAGGAAACAAGAAATCACTTCTCTTAGTTTGGTTTATGTAGAGTATATTTCTATGATAAAGGCATTAACTAATCAATTTTGGATGAAAAAAAATGACAATAGTTATGATGTGAAATAACCACATGTGATTCACTTTAAAAATAAGATCATGATAAATCTTATAGAAAATCCAATTCAACACTCTCATACTGAACATATTGAGATAAAATATCACTTTATGAAAGAAATATTCAAACAAGATATGATTAAAATGAATCTTTTTGGGAATAATGATCAACTGGATAATATCCTTACTAAACCATTTACAACACCAATGTTTAAGAAACATAGGTTTAACCATAGTGTTTATCCAACTCCCATTGCTTGAGGAGGAAACTGTTTCTACCCCATCCCCTTTTGTGTTATGTGTTTTAATCAGTTTGTGGATGTGATGTAGATATATATAGAAGATAATCTTCATGGGGAGTTTATTTTGAAAAATGAAAGTACAAATATAATTTAGTTGGGTTTATTTCCAAAAGGGGAAATAAGTTAAAATCAATGAATTATAGGTTTTCAGGTTTGGTCGATGGTCTCCTAAGGCATGAAAATATATTTTCCTCTATCATTTTCTACACCCAGATTTTTTCACGTATACTTAGAGTTATGAATTATTTATTTCTTGAAATATTATGTTTTTGATCGAGGATGTCAATTTATTGAATTTATATGTAGATTACCAAGAAACCAAAATGTGTGATATTTTGAACCAAGGTTTTTCATTGTTGGAAAATGATTTTATCGTTTGAATATTGTCAGTCTTATAAAATTTGATTAAAGGATTTAAATTAAAAGTGATTTTATGGTTCAAGTGGATTAAATTTTGAAGGTACCATATCTTTTTATTTTTATCCTAATTTTTGGGGTCTAAAATTTTGAGAATAATGAATTTTATTTTATAGAAAATGAAATATTGTCGCAAAAATACAATATTTGAACAAAAGGGTAAAGGGGAATTCTATATTTTCCTAAAAGGGAATATTCAAGTCCATCATATCTAAATTCAGTAAAGGAATGTGTTTTCTTAATGTTATTAATTTTCATGAACATCATCCTTGTGTACAGTCATGAAATATATATAGATTTGCACAAAATCGGTGACATAAAAATGATGATGTTAAATGAACCAAGAAGTTTCATGTTAGGTGGATGTTTTAAATGAAATTTGCATGTTGGGAATGTAGTATTTATAAATAGGTAGTTACATATATTCTACAACTCAAGTATCTAAACGAAGATCTGAAACCTCTTCTTCATGAAAAGGTTTCACACAATAGAGTTTCATGCATGGTAGTTTCACAAATAAAAGTTTCACGTATCAATGTCCCATAAAGAATTTTAATTACAACTATTAATGAAAAATTAATTTTCATGGAAGTTAAAACGTTTAGTTATTAAGTATTTTTTTAAAATGTTCAAAAGTTTTGTGAAACTAAGTAGTTTTAAGAAGGTGAGAAATTTGTGTGCATGTTCCAGAGTTGTGCAACATGATACTTGAAACATCTAGTTTGATTGATCAGTGCCTAAAACTGCCAATTAAAGACTATGGTGAAAGAAGATTCTCATTATAACAAGGGATAAATACAAATTTTCCCAATATATTGATGCGACCATCAAGTTGATAAATAGAGTAAGAAAACTCTCAATGAAGTGAGCAAGGGGGAGTCGAATGAAGTAATTCAAGGGAGGCAGTGTGTTATCACTGAAAATCTTGTAAAGGTAGTGGGTCAAAATGGAGAGACAATGTCAAAATAATTATAATTATAAATTTATAGTGAATCTTATTGGACATTTGGTATGACTAAAAAACTATAATTATATTCTCATTGGACTAGCCCTTTGTGGTGAACCATGTAAAAATTTCTATATGGTGTTGCTTTTTTTATGTATGGATGTCTGATAATTACACGAATACATCTTATATGTTTAAGGGGTTTTTACCAATGTTGGGAAAAGATCTGTTTATTTTTTGGGGGAAATATGACACCCTGATTCACCATTAAACTCTCATTGTTTCCTTCGGTACTACACTAATGATATAGAAATAATAATGGAATTAATTAATACCATATTTAGGGATTAACATAAAATATTTTTAGTAGTCTTTAGATATGATATTTATATCTAATTAAAAATAAAGGAGGAACTTGAGGATAATTTGAATGATGTATTAAAGACCACAGAGAAATAAAATATGTGAACAATGTTTAGTAAATGCGAATTTTGGATGGAGGAAGTAATATTCACGAGGCACGTTATCATCAGCAAAGGGATATCTATGACTCCTTTAAAACACAAAGGTAATTAGAGGGTGGGACAGACTAATATATGTGATGTCAATCTATAGTTTCCTTGGATTAGTTGGGACTAATCATTGATTTTTGAGAATCTTCTCACAACTTTTAATACCACTAACCAAGATAACTATGAAGGGGTCAATTTTTTCTAGAATGATGATGGTGAAGAAAGCTTTAAAGAGATGAAGGTGATTTAAATCATTAAATATGTTCTCACACATATGAACCTGAATGTTTTTGGAGATATAACAGGATTGTTTATAGGTTTGATTTTACCTTGTCATAGTACATTTTTTCTGGGTTACTTTTTGTGGATTTTTGGGTGAAATTTGAGAAAATTGGAGTGAAGAAGTGTAGTTCACGGTTGGTGCACATTCTTCCAAAACCGTGCACCCCATCCCAACATACCTTGCAAACCCAAGAATATGGGATTTTAGTAGATTTTTAATGGTTTATAAAACAGTGAACCCCCGAGGAAGACGCACATAGTTAAGCAGCATGGTATGGAAAACCATGCTCCCATACCATAAAAATCGTGAAAGGGTTATTAATTAACCAGGGAGTTAGATTTAATGGTACCTAAAACCCAAAAACTCACCCAAATCGACCCTGACTTAGACCAAGTCATTTTACATCATTTTTTGGGTCTCCCAAATTGATTCCAAGCCCTACTGTCCTCTATTAATGGACAATCAAATGATTTCTTGAAGATCTACACCTTATTATGTTTATGGTTTCCTCCCATTTACATCTCACTCTCCCTTTATATCCTCTTCTCACATTAAAGAGTGATATTTATCAATTATGGGTCCTTGATATGGATCTAAGTTTTTTGGGTCTTTTATTTCTTATTTTTGGACGTAGGATTCGAATTTGGACTATCTTCTTCATTTTGATTTCGTTGTTCCACTTCAAATGGGATATTTCCATTAGTGATTTTTCTTCATCAATTTTCAGGTGGGAGGTCTATAATTAAGATCACAATGTCTTGATTTTAATTACATGTTTGTAGGTATAGAGTTTCTATTGGATGATTAGAATTTTATATTCTTAAATTGAATTAATTAATTATGAAAGTTAATTAATTGAGGGAGTGTGAAATTGGGGACATTGAATTGATTGAATTGAAATAATTAATTATTGAGTAATTGTTGATATTTAGGGATTGTATAACATCATTAATTAGTTGTTGAATTAATTAATGGTTCTTTGTGATTAATTAATTGATTAATTAATTAATGAAAATAATGTGATTAATTTGTTTCTTGATTAATTAAAGGAGTTGGTGTGATTAATTAAGTGTTGAATAAATTAATGGAATGATATGAATATGAAATTATTGAGTTGGATTAGTTAAATGAAAAATTAATTAAGTGTTCTATTGAAATATATGTTATATTGTAATATTATGATATATGTGATATTTTAGTATTTCAATATGTGTGAATTGAGATAGTGAATGGTAACAATGGAGTTCATATGTTAAGTGAGATAATGAATGGAAATAATATCATTCATATGTGAATTGAAATAATGAATAGTAATAATTCCATTTAGATGTGAATTGACACAATGAATAGTAATAATGTAATTCATATATGAATTGAGACAATTAATGGTAAATGTGGCATTCATAATTGAATTGAAAAATTGAATGGTAATAATAGAATTCATATGTGAACTGAGAGAATTAATAGTAACAGTAGAATTCTGAGGTGAATTAAGAAAATGAATTCTTACAATGGAATTCATGGGTGAATTGAGACAATGAATGGTAATAATGGAATTCATGTGTGAATTGATAAAATGAATGGTAACAATTAAATTCAAATGTGAATTGATATGATGAATGGTAATAGTTGAATTTAAATATATGATTTCCCTTTGGGGATTGTTCAGACTCAATAATGGTCTAAAGTAGGTATTGAGAGTTTGGATTTCCACGAGAACCCAGGGTTTATGTGGTTAAATAAAGAGTAATTGAATAAATTTACACTATTTATTTTACATTATTCTTTATAAAAATGCATACACTATTTTGACTATATATTGTTTTAGAAGTCATTGGTGGTAGCCTAATAAGTTGTATTGACACCCTAATCAGGCGACCTGATCGGTACCCAAATAGAATTAATGGTTTTAAGACATATTAAGTGAAAAATACCTATGTTAGATGGTACATATGGTATATATCATGTGTGTGGGAACAAAACATGGTGTCGGTACCCACATGGGAGTGGTCAGGGTCTTTATTTCTTTTGTGATTTACATATCGACAATTAACACATCTTGACATGACATATCTACTGTTTTATTTTGATATTTTATTTATATTTTGGTCATATTGTGATAAAATTTTTATTCTGGTTATAGTTTTATAATTTGGTTATTCTTATTTATTTCTGTTGTTGTTCTACTTTGGATAAAAAATGAATCATGTCGCCATGATCGATATTAGACCCTCTCTACTTGTCTGTAGCCTCTGAAGTATGTGGAGGTGCACCTAAGGTCATGTAGAAAACCAGAATGAGGCACCAGTGTGTGGAACCTGGGTTGGGATGTAACAATGTGGTATTAAATGAGTTTTATGTTCTTTTAATTTCTTCTTAATATTTTAGAAGATAAAAAGTAGAATACAGTGAGTTGGTCCTTTTTTAAGAGCTTGTTCATATGAGAAGATATGATATGTTTTAGGGTAAGATCCATGTACATAGGGTGGGTTTTTGGTTATTGATGTATGTCGTTACAATTGATTCTTTTTCGACATGAGGGATGCACTTGGTATGTGATGTGATTATTATTTCTGGGATTTATTGAAATTAGACTCATGGAAATAATTGGAATGAGAATTGAGTAATCATGCATCATTCTAGGAAATTAAGTGTGTTATTTGATATTCATAATGTTAGGCATACATGGGAATAGAAGGTTTGGATAAGTTGTTGAAATTTTTTTTTTCTATGCTCATGTGAATCAATGAAAAATAGTGCAAAATATGAAATTGATAATTGTATAAAGATTATAGATGTGAATAAATGAATTTCTAATGAAATATGATTTATGAGAACATGTTTATAATTTTTAACTGTGACCTAGATTTAGGATGGTTAAGCGTAGCGATAATTACTTGGTTTTTACCATGTTATGAGATTTGCGGAACAAACATGATGAAGATCATTTTTAATTTCTTATTATATAAATATGATAATGTTGTGTTATGAGTCCTAAGATGTGTGTTTGAAATTGTAGAGATATTCCTCAATGAAGACACTTGTTGAGAGGATGATAGGAGGAAATGGCTAGAGATTCTACTCTTAGAGTGGAACCTGAGGAACTAGTAGTTCCAGGCGATTAAGTTTGAGGGTAGTTCCAAGAGAAAATTTCTCTATTTATAAATTTCCTAGAAAAGGACCTATGGTCGGTTACAAAAAATATTTTCGATCTCATGATGGAGTTTCAATTACATCAGCATCCGACGTTTACCAGAGAGGGTGGAATTTAGGCAGCCGAGTTCTGGATTGATTCCATACAGACTATACTTGATCATTTAGATACTCATGATGAGAAGATATCCAAGTTTGTTACTTATATGTTTTTGATGATTAGTGAAGTGTTGGGGGGACATTCAGGTTAGGACTATATTGGATGAGGGTATGTTATGGAATGACTTTTTGGAGAAATAATTGGAAAAATTTTATCCAGAGACACTAAAACATGAGAGAGAAGCTGAGTTCACTAGGATGAACCCGGGGTGTATGGCCATGATGGAATATATTGGAATCTTTAAATATTTTCTGTACTTTTCTACAGTATTGGAATGGGTTGACACAATTACAAAAAGACTTTTCTAGTAAGAACTTAAATGTAAGATTATGTCCCAAGTTAACTTTTTTCAGTTAAAGAAGTTAGCTGATGTGGTGGATCAGTATCTCGTAGCTGATGAGAACATGATGGAGGCTTATATTACATGAAAGTTGGTTATTTAGAGAGGTTAAAGATGATTGAATTATTATAGAAAGATGCATCAGTATGAGAATGTTATCTAGGGTGATTACAAGAAGAGTGGATATGTGGAAGGGTTAGTCAAATATGACATTATGGGGATTATCCATCACAATTGTGGTAGGATGGTCCACTATCATAGACACTATTCTCGAACACCGGTAGAGTTTTGAGAATAAATTAATATGGGACATCTTATAGAGGATCTGTAGTACCCAAAGATATATAGTTAGTGCTGAAGGAGCTAGGCATAACCAAAGTACGATAAGGGGATCGTCTAAACCATATTTTTCCAGTAACTAGAGTTATACTAGTCGTGGTGGTACAGTCAGTAGACGATGTTCATTGGTTCAAACCCAGCATTAAAATCACAGTGGTGTAGCTCAAGGGACTCAGGTAGTATCACATTGAAGAGGGATATGAAATTTATATGTAGTTCAGCCTACAATGGTGGATAGAGAGGCCAAATCATTGATAGTAAGAGGAATTATTCATGGACCATCTACATTATCTATTTCTTTATTTGATATCGGTTCCTATCATTCTTTTATTTATTCAAAACATTTAAATGGTATGATCCTATAAGTGTATTTCATAATATAGGTTATGATTAAAGATACAAAATTTGAAGTATATATAAGAGAGAGTCTACTTGTGAAAGGGGCGTTCTCTTGAGGATGAGGAGTATCATTTTTTGTGGGATTTTTACATTCTTAACATGTCAGGATATGACCTAAATTTGGGTAAGGATTTTTTAGTATAAAATCAATCCCACATAGAATTTTACTGTAGAAGAGAGACTTTTATATCTCCTAAGGGTAAAAATTACATTCATCTTGGGGAATGGGATATCCAAGCGGGCCATGCAGGGAAGATTCATCATCAACTGGGGGAGATTACCTCCCAAGATTCTAGTATATTACTAGATGATGGTGTATAAAATAAGTTTTCATTCCACAAAATAGTGAATTTGTTTCAGGATGTGTTTCCTAAAGAATTCTCAAGGCTACCACATGAAAGGGATGCAGAAGTCATAATTGAGCTCATACCATGGATTGAGCATGTTTCTATTCAACCATAAAAAATAAAACTGAAAGAGAAACAATTTCACTATACTCAACTGGAGGAGTTTGAGAATAAGGGATTTATCTATCTGAGTATGTCAGCTTATGGTTCTTTAGTATTATTTAAAATTAAGGATAATATAAATATACACTTGTGTGTTGATTACTATAAGATGAACCGGATGAAAATGAAGAACCAATATCCTCTTCCGCAAATGGATTTCCTATTTTACCTATAGAAGGGATCTTGTGTTTTCTCCCAAATTGATTTGTGATAAGGGTATCATCAATTGAGAAGTCAAACATTTGATATACCTTGTACTACTTTCATAAGTAGGTATGGAATCTGTGAGTTTGTTGCAATGTCATCTAGGTTGATGAACACAATAGTAGTTTTTATGGCCATGATGGAAAAAATCTATCATATATACCTGAATCAGTTTGGTGTTGTGTTTTTGGATGATATATTGGTGTACTCGAAGATTCATGATGATCATTCCCAACATGTTAACATCATCCTCAGTACACTGAGGTTGGATCCTCTGTATTCTAAGATATCAATGTGTTAGTTTTGGGTTGAGAAAGTACAATTCTAGGCTCACATCATCTTGGATGAAGGTGTGTCTATGGACCCAAAAATGTTTTACGCATTTGTTGCATGGGAGAATCCCAAGAATTGTTTCGATATATGTTCCTTTCTAATATTATATAGATATTATCAAAAGTTCATCTAGGAATTTTCCATTTGGAAGAACCACTTTCAGGCACGGATAAAAAGAGGATAAATTCATATTTGACAGAATCTTGTGAGAATGCCTTGTAGGAGTTGGAGAAGAGTTTGACATTTGAACCAATATTGATCTTACTCAATCTATGTGAGGTGTATATAGTGTATTTTGATTCTTATAGAATCAAAATAGAAAAAGTGTTGATGTAGAGGGATTGATCTCTGGAATACGGGTCTCAATAGTTGAGGTGAAATGAATGCAACTACCCTAATCATGACCTCAAGTTAGGTACAATGGTTTATTACTTGAAATGTTGGTAGCATTATTGGGAGAAAATATTATTGTGTATATGGATCAAAAGATATTATTGTATATCTGTTCACATTGAAATTTAATTATCATGCATCAGTAGAGGTGTGATTATATTTAGTATTTTTATTTTCAGATAGCAAATATGTATGGGAAGGGAAATAGGTTCGTTGATGCTCTAAGAAATAAAATTTAGAATCAAGCCATCGATGAGTCTAGTGATGAGTGGGAGATGATGGAATTACTAGTAGAGATCCATAAAGTAATGAGTCATGGCAGTTCATAAGTCTAGTGATGGTTGGTATTCCACTAGCCTGATTATATTATAGATCCATAAATTACTTTGTGGATCTCTACTAGCCTAGAGTTTAATGATTCTAGTGACGATTCGTATTCTAGTAGCCTAATTCTAGTATGAGAACATGATCATGAACAATAAAAGATCATACCCTACATATCAAAGATCATACACATTAATCATGGAATAAATCATGGAAGTTCATAAGACATGAATTATATGGAAATAAAGAACATAAGCACTGAAACCATAACATAGTAATAATATATGAAAGTTTGTAAGGCACATAAGCATATAAAATGATTTCCTTAGTAGTCAATGCATCGCTTCCAGGGCCATCTTATTGGAAAAACGGTTTTTTACTGAACTGAGTTAACACCCCATTCTAGCCCTGTATTACTAAACCGAGTTCACTCCACCTTCAGATCAGTAATAATTAATCGATCTTATTTCTCATTCCAACCACTTATTACTAAACTGAGTTCATTTTTCATTATAGTCATGTCTTTCTTAGGAGATATAAATAGTCACCCAGTGCATTGGATGGAGATATAGGTCCCAACTATCTCATAATGAAATATCACATACATGTGCAAGAAGATCATTAAAAAAATATCTTATCTTAACCCATGAAATAAAATGGGTTTCATAAAAATTTAATCAAATCATTACCTGTGAAAAAAGATACAGGTTTCATAATCATTTCATCATAAACATAACCCATGAAAAGAACCGGGTTTCAAAAACATATAACCTGTGAAGGAGAAATGGGTTTCATAAATGTCATTTCATCCAAAAATAATATATTCATATAAATAATATAAATGTTACCATATAACATTTCCCCAGAAAAGAATGAGTAACTCCAAAAAAAATTGATCTTATATGGGATATAATTTTGAAAGATATTTAAAATCATTTTGTGAGGAAAATATCTTTATTCTTTGAAAAATTCATTTTAAAACATAAAACCATTGGAAAGAAAATTTATTTTTAAATATAATTGAATCTTATAATGGAATATTGAATACCTTTTGAAAATATGTTTCCTTTAAAAACATATAGAGGAGCTTTAAAAACGTTGAAAGAAATTTTTACTTGAAAACATATAAAAGAATATTAAAAAAAATTTGAAAACCATTTCATTGGAAATAATTTTTAAAAACATTTTCTTTCAAAATTATCCATTTAAACAAGAAAAAGATGATTTAAAGAAATAATTGTAGGTTAATCCTTACATGTTGTATGAGGAAAAAAGAATATTCCTTTTTCATGGTTAAAAGTTTAGTAAATCTCTTCAACTAGAATATGAAAAGATTATTATTTTTTGAAACACTTTTTGTATAAAAGGTTAAATGAGTATTAAAATGTCTCTTTATATTATAAAATAATATGATAATATTTTTTGAAACCATTTTATAAAACTTGGTTTTGAATGAACACAAATTTTAGAAAAAAGAGAGTGGTAAGGTCATATTTTCGTAAAAATATTTTCTTAATTATATTAATTAGAAAAGAGTAGAAAATGGTAATAATACATACTGAAATAAAGACTATCTAGGGGATAAAAAAATCTATGATTGTTCATGAAATATGGATCATAATATTTCACTTGTGAAAATAGGATCATAAATAATCTTGATAAATAGTGATATTGTTTCAATGACCTCTTACCAAAAGGTAAATTTGAATCATACTACCCATTTTGGAAAATGAAACTACCAAGAGATTTAAAATAAAATGAGAATAAAGAGGTTTATGTTATAAAATTACAAAGGTATTTTATAGACCTCATATAAAAATATAGGTGTATAACATGGGATATGCCTCAAAGAAGGAAAATGGAGACAAAATTAATTTACCGATTTGGTAACTTTTGAAACATAATACACATGATAGAAATATCATAAAATGTTAATTTAAATACTAATATATTCAGGTAAGAGGGGAATGGAATAAATTCATGTGTATTACATACACCACAAAAATGAAGTGATCGACAAATAGGACATGTATCTCACAGAAATAAAGAGTTAGAGGAAATTCCATTACCTTGTGCATCGACTCTCTTCGTACTCATTAAAACCAAATGTAAACTAAATATAAATTTATTATACATATTGTACAGAACCATATTATTATATATAATACCGTATATGGTTTGACTACGGCCTTATATGACCAACTTGTTTACCATCCTATATTTCGAATCATATATCTTTGTTCTTCAGAGGTGTCTTAATTTGTTATATTACCGGTAGTTATACTTATAAAGTGATTCAATAATGTTAAACATGATAGAAATATATTTTATATCCATTATAATTTTATTATAATAATTCATGGAATATATAAGTATTAAATGGAATACACAATTCATCGAGATGGTAAGTCGTACGTTCGCATGAATGCGATTTCTGTTTAATTTTCGTTTTGAAAGAAACAAAGAAAATTTATATATGTATATATATATATCTATAAATATAATTATTATAGTTGATTTATTATATCATATATATCACATATAGTAACTAAATCAACCTTTAATACATTCCATGTAGTGTATGAACTAATTACATCTCTTTGAGTGTGAGGTAGTCCACACTTCCCCATGTGAAATTATCATATTAATGGAGTATAGAATGTATAATGATAAGTGTTGAAAAAAATTTACAGAAGGTTAAATAAATAATAAATAAAATTTATAAAATATAATAATATAGTATCTATCATAATTTCCACCATGAGAGTTGGTAAATGAAAAATGAACAATCATCGTTTAGTGAGGCGTTAGTTCTTCATACACGTAAACAGTCTGTTCGTTACCCATTTGATGGAAGTTGCTAAACGTTTAGGTTAAAAACATTGTATAAAAACATAATTGTATATATAGTTAACTTGTGTTATTATAAAATCATGGAATTCAATGAATTTTGTGAGTGGAGAAATAAATTAAAATAAAGTATATTGAGGGAGGGCGTTACCGCTTAATCAGGTAAATCCTTTTCAATTTCACCAATTGGGTTCCTTGGATGGTTTTTTCCCAAGTGTTTCCTAAAGGTGTAAAGGAGGGATTTATGGAGATATTGGTATAGTTTTTTGGTTGATCCAATGTTTTTTATAGGTGTAATGATGCGGAGAGGAGGATGCCTTTTATAATTGAGGAGTGTCACTCTTGTAATATTTTAAAAGAAATGAACCCCATCCAAGTTGTTTATTGAATGAAGATATATAATGGTCAAAAGATTATTAAATTGATTATATGGTCAATATATTTCCTACTAATGGGTTTTGGACAAGTTTATAGGTCTTTTTTGGGTCTTAAATTCAAGGTTTAGTCCTTAGTTATGTTTAATTTGTTTCTTAATCGATGTAATTAATTTTAATTACATTCACTACAATTTTTGGTCAAAAACTATGTTTAAATTATTAGAACATATAAATTATTCTTATTCTGAATATGGTATCTATTTATTCACTTTAAAAATATGTAAGTGGTAGAAATTAATTTTAATTTAATCCCACAGTCGGATCGATAATGGAAGATTTTAATGTAAAAAAAGGTTAAAAGTTTTTCTATGTTTTTATATTCAATTTGAACGTTAAATTGGTTCTAATCACCTAAATTGTATAAATTGATAAAAATATTATCTAATTAAATTTTGAAACCAGTTGAAAATATAATTTAATCATAAAAATAAATTATATGAAAAATTAGTTTTTAATTAAAATCTATAATTTTTAACAATTTAAAAAATGAAACCTTACAGAAAAATACCAAACATTTATCCAAAAAAATTTATATGTCTTTCTTCCAAAAATTTATTTTGAAATATTAAATATATATAAGTCCCAAAAATAGTATTTGAAATGGGTTTTCCATTAAAAGGAGGTAAAACTACCTTTATAAAAATATAGGTTTTTAAGAATAAAATTTGGGTTGTTCTAATCTTATGCCTATCAATAATATTGAATGAATATATAAAATATTCAATTGAATATATAAAATATGTATTATAGTAATATCACTTACTAATTATGATTAATTTAATTTATTAATTAAAAACACCATTGGGTACATAAAATTATAAAATTAACTGTTATATTCAATTGTTACTTATATTTTCATTTCTAATAAATTGGTAACTTTTGAATTAATCATATAAATTTTTCAACCATATAAATTTCATTAGTTAATACTATTCATAACCTTTAATTTTCTGTCTATGTTGTATCTTATTATATTAAATAATCATATTTTAATAATATATTTTTGTTCGGTAAAACTCGATCATGTGTGTTACACAAGCCTTTGAGGAAAGTCGTTGTTGTGTGTGACGCAAGATAACCACAATGTTCCTATATACGAAGCTATAATTTATGTTTTTTGTCATTAATGTATTCTAAACATAGTTATTTTAAAAAAATATATTATTTTCAGTTTTTTATAAAATGAAAAATATCAAAAAGAATAAATTATTTAAAAAAACAATTCACTAAATCTAATGGTGTTACATTCTACCCACCTTAAACTGAATTTCTCCCTTGAAATTTATCTAGATTATCAAAAGGTTTAATATCTTAAATTTTATTTATAAAAACCCACGTCATAAAAATTAATACTAAAATATCCCTTGAAATGTAATGATGGAATCATAACGGCTGCCCATTTTAACATATAACTAGGTTTCCACATTAGATAAAATAGGTTTCAAGGGAAAATATGGTTATGGAAGATAAATCTACCCATCATGTTATGATGGGGAGTGATAGATAACAATGTTAAGAGAAAGTTAAAAATCATAAATCCATAAATCTATGATGAACTAAGGGACCATCAGATTCCTCAAAAACAGAGGTAATAGAATGAAATTTTTGGATTCAATGTCATTATTTTTATAGTTAAATAAATTTCTGGAAATAATATACTTGCTTGTTTTAAGGAAAACATCACACTTTGTTGTTCCTTGATCCAATTCACCCCTTTCTTTAAAGAGGAAGGTGGATTTTTAATTCTAGAAGCACTAACATCTCATGAGATCCTTAACATACCATTCCATATATAAATTTTTATCATCAACAACATATTTTTACACTAGTTTATCCAATATGAATAAATACTCATATGGTAAGATGACACTTTATTCTCAAAAACAACATCCAATGATTAACATAATCTTTTCAAAAATGGTTTACCTTACAACCATTTTGAACGTTTAAAATAAAAATACATTAGAAATAAAGTCACAAAATCAACTTAACATTGATCCCCCATATATCACAAAGTACCTATTGGTGGTCGCATTCCAATCATGTGAATACCCTTATCATATATTCCCTTAAAACATGGTAATAACCTGAATTACCATAAATAATTTTGGAATACATGCATTCATCCTCATTCCAAAGGTTAATGGATATGTTTCTTAAATATAAGAAGTTTTATACTTTATCCATGATGACATAGATCGGTTTTTTCAGCCAACCAATAATGAGATGCATGGTAATTAGTGCTATCCAATTTGCTTCATCCAAATCAGTCATCTCTTTATCCAGGAGAAACACCGTTTTCTCAAAATCATGAGCACATTATGTGTTACGTTCCCTTAATCAAAATATCTATTTTTATAAGTCATCATCACTATTAAAAAAATCATTTCCCGCCCATAATGAAAAATTATACTGGTTATACTTATAAATTTCATGATTTGAAAAACATTATATTTTAATTCCAAAACATAAGTCCTTCAATCATCCATGTTTATTATTAAACCATTACACAGGGTTCATCTACATATTCCCTAACTCATATTTCCTAGAATACAGAATATGAATCAAGTCTTATGGTTACTAAAACTTAATCCAATCACGATTTGTATGATTAATGTAAACAATACTACCGGAACATCACATAACTTTCACTTTTTGTTTGTGATATTTTTCACATCGGAATTATAAAAAATACCCATACCACCTTCCTAATTCCATTTATGATATTTCAACTTCGGAAATCAGTTTGCATACTGCCCATACTTTCCACATCTGACACATACAACATTAACCATTTTCCTTCTAGTTCTCTCCATTGATTTAAACTAGAAAGAAAAGGTGGATAAACACTTATCGTTGAATAAAATCACATAATAATGGAAAATTACTTATAGAATGTCCAAATCATGGAACCTACATTTTGATCGGTGAATCCTTTGGTTTATCTAAGGTTATTAATTGCCACATTCATCTCAAAACCTTAATAAATTTTCATTAATAGTATGTGATTTTCCAAAGAATATCCCTTGAGAGTGTCTAACCATGTATCTATCAAGGACCGTTGTCATGTACTAGATTTCCCAGATTCGGTCCCAGGAACATCTTATTAGAGTTTTCATTCCTAGGTGTATCTATGACAGAGCCACATCCACTTGTAGTGTCTAGAAATGGATGTATTTCTAAGAATCCACTCACTCTATCCTTTACCAAAATTCCAAGACATTTCTGTTACTTTTTCTTATACTTATTCTTATACATGTCATTAGGGTTCTCAATGAGGTTTTATCAACCTAGTTTACAATTGTTAACTAAAAAATAGCTCTGATATAAACTATAACAACCCAGTCATGACATAAATAGACATTACATCACCTTGACAGAATACTTAAATCATTATACAATAAAATTCCAAAAGATCATACAAGTCTAGTACATTTGGAAACATGGAAACATAAAAACTGGTATAAAAATGAGATACATATTCTACCACTATGTTCTTATTAAAAATACCTCTTCTTAGACACATGAAACATAATATACATCTTCATATCCTGGGGGAAAGGAAACACTAAAAGGGGTGACCTCAGATGCTCAGTAATGGTAAACATGGGAGATATGTAATCTTTGTAATGAGCATAAGGTTATGCCCACATGATCATAAAAAATATAAGACATACCCTGTATATCAATGATCATGCACATGAATCATGGAATAAATATTTCCAGTTTAGAAAACAGGACTTATAAGGAAATAAAGAACATAAAAAATGAGATCATAACATTGGAATAAAACATGGAAATGTGGAAGACACATAATCATATATAATGATTTATATAGTAGTCAAGGAATCGTTTCTAAGGATATATTGGTGAGAAATGTCCATTACTGAAATGGGTTCACACCCTCTTCCATCCCTGTATTACTAAAGTGAGTTCACTCCTCATTCTAGCCCTATAATACTGAACCGAGATCATTTCATGTTTGATCCCTGTAACACCGAACTAAGTTCATTTCCCATTCCAACAATGACTATCTCTTGAGATATAATTCATTACCCAATTCATTTAAGGGACATATAGGTCCCACCCATCTCATTATAAAATAATACATACATGTGCTACTTGTCAATTAAAAATAAATAATATCTTAACCCATGAAATGAAATGGGTGTCAAGAACATGTAATCATATCATAACCTGTGGAAAAAAGATACAAGTTTCATAGTCATTTAATCATGAACAAATCCTGTGGAAAGTAGTGGCTTTCAAAAACATATAACCCTTAAAAAAGATATGGTTTTCTTAAAAATTATTCCATCAAAATATAATCCATTTATAAAATAATATCAATGTAAAGATTGAATCACTTCCCCTTAAAAGAATGAGCAACACCATCAGATGTTATATTAGATGAAAAAAATTTGGAAAGATATTTTAAAAAATATTCATGAGGAAAATATCATTCTTATTTGAAAATTTATTTTAAAAAATAAATCATTTTGAAAAAAAGTTCTTTCTAAATAGATTGATAAATTATAAAACAATCTCGAAAACATTTTTAAATCTTTTTTCTATTGAAAACATGTATAAGATCTTGTAAAACACTAGGTAGTCATTTTTCCTTAAATATAACATTTAAAAAAAATTACTTACAATATTTACCTTTTAAACATGAAAAGGCATCTTTAATGAATTTTTTGTGTGTAAATCAATACATGTTGTATGAGGTAATAAGAGTATTAATTTTTCACGATAAAAAGTATAGAAAGGTACGTAAACTAGAAAACTAATTGATGATTATTTAAAAAACCTTTTTGTTTAGAAGGTAAATAAATGGTGAAAACGTATTTTAAATATCATAAGTTAATATTAGAATATTTTTCCAAACCATTTAAAAGAATATGGTTTTGGAGGAACCCAAATTTCTGACTGAAGAGAGAGGTAAAGTTATATTTTCTTGAAAACATTTTCTTAATTATATTAATTACCATAGTTTGGAAAAATGGTAATAATACATGAATACATAAATAATAAACAAAGTATAAGAAAATTCATGAGATTTATTGAAATATGGATCATAATATTTCACTAATGAAAACATGATCGTAAATAATCTCGACAAATGGTGAGATTGTTTAAATACAATTTTACCACATAGAAACATTGAATCATACTCCCCATGTAGAAAATTAATTTACAAGGAGATTCAAAAAATCATGAGAAGAACGAGGTTCATTTTATAATATGTCAAAGGAATTTTATACACCACATATAAATATATTGGTTTATAACATGGCATGTGTCCCAAAAAAGGAAAGTTGAGACAAAATTAATTTACCGAAATAGTAACTATTTGAAACATAAACCCCACTATATAAAGATCATAAAATGGTTATTTAAATCCTACTTGAATTAATTATAATAAGAATATAAAACATTCATGAGTAGTATATACACCACATAAAAGAGTTGAGTAGTGAATAGTCCATGTATCTCGTCGAAATATAGAGTGAGATGAAATTCCCTTACCTTATGTATTGACACTCATCATACTCATGCAATCTGACTTTATAATAAATATAAATTTATTATACATCAATTAAAAAACATATTCTTCTATTTAATTCAATATATGGTTTGATTAAGACCATATATTACCATCTTGTTAACCATCATTTATTTCAATGATATTCGACTTTTTATTTACATGTGTCTTAATTTGTTTTATCATTAGTCCTTATAATTATATAAAGATTAAAGAATCTAAAAATGATATAAATATCATGTATATAAAATATTTTTTTATAACAATTAATACAATATATATTTATGAGACATACTACACCATTCAGGGAGAATGTAAGCCATATGTACGCATGAACACTATTTTCCTTTAATTTTCGTGTTGAAATAAAGAAATTTAAATTCATATATATACATATATATAATTATATATAATTATTAAATAAGACTGATTTTATAACATATATATATAACATATATTCACTAAATCCACATTTATTACATTCCATTTTGTGTGAATAAATCTCATCGCTTTGAGGGGGTGGTAGTCGACATTTTCTGAAATGAAATTATCGTATTTACATAAAATGGAATGTATAAAGAAATTTTTTTAAAAATTATTATATAAGCATAAAAAATAAAAAATATAATATATAATATATAAAATATATAAATATAGTTTTCATGATAATTTCCACCATGAGAGGTGGTAGAGGAAAAATGTACAATCATTTTTAGTGAGGCGGTAGTCTGTCATACAAATAACAATATTTTTATTACCCATTTGATGGATGTGTTTGTATGATTTGGTCTAATTATTAGTATAAAAAAATCCAAATATATTTATGATATTGGTTTTGTTATAAAATCATGTAATAATAAATTTTGAGAGAGTTTATAATGAAAATAAAAGAATGGAGTTTAAGGGAGGGTGTTACCCCTTAATTAGGAAACTCTTTTGGTTTGAAAAAAGGGTTTCCTTGTATAAATTTATGACAAAGTGAGGTATCATGGGGGAAATTATGGATGTTGTAGAGATATTTGGTAAGAGTTTTGGTGGATTAAAAGTGTATTGAGAGGAGTGAGAAAGTGGGATGAGAGAGGGACCTTTATAATGGAGGAGTGACACTCTTGTAATATTTGAAAAGAAAAGAACCCCACCCGTGTTTTGTTTATTTAAAGTTGATCCATAATGGTCCAATGTCAATAAAATGAAGGATAAAGTAGAAATATGGCCAGAAAATGGATTTTAGAAAATTGTATAAGTTGTGTTGGGTTGTAAATTTATGGTTTCTTCCTTTTTTAGGCTTAATTTTACCTTAATAGATGAAATTAATTATAATTACTTTCACTAATAAATTTGTTCGAAAAATATGTGTAAAATATTATAAATTATAAATTATTATAATTCCAAATATGGAATATATTTTTATAAATTCTAAAAATATAAGAGGAAGAAATTAATTTATATTTAATCCCATAGTGGGGTTGACAATGAGAGTTTTTAAAGTAAAAATGTCTAATAATTTGCTATGTTTTTATATGAAATTTAAAAGTTAAATTGATTCTAATTACCTAAATTGTATTAATAGTTAAAAATATTATCTTATTAAAATTTTAAACCAGTTTTAAATATAATTTATGTCTATAAATAAAATAGATAAAAAAGTAATTTTGAATTAAAATCTAGTATTTTTAAATATTGAAAAAATGACACCTTAAAAAGAATAACTAAAATTTATCCTAACATAATTGTTATGTTTCACTTCCAAATAAGAATTATATTTATATATACTAAATATTTAAAATTTCTAGATAGTTTTTTTAAAATGGGTTCTCCATTAAAATAAGGTAAAACTACCTTTATAAAAATATAGGGTTTGATGCATAAAATTGGGTTTGTTCTTATCTTATGTATATAAAATCTTTTGTATGAATATAAATATATTTTATTGAGTTTATAAAATATATATTAAAATAATATCACTTAATAATAATGATTAATTTAATTTATTAATACAAAACACCTTTGGGGTCCTAAAAATAAAAATACAACATTTATATTTAATTGTTTCTTGTATTTTCATTTCTAATTAATTGCTAACCTATGAAATAATCATATATTTTTGTAAACCATATATTTTTTATAAGTTAGTTAATAATTTTCATAACCTCACTTTTAACACCTAGTTTATACCTTATTAATTTAAATAATCATATATTAATAAAATTTTATTGTTTGGTAAACCCTAGTCGTCAATGTTTCAGAAGCCTTTGAGGAAAGTCATTGTTGCGTGTAATGCAAGATATCCTCGGTGTTCTTATAGAGGAAGGTAAAATTTATGATTCCTGTAGTTAATGTATTCTAAACATAGTGATTTAGATTAGAATTAATAATAATAATTATTTCATGGAATGAAAAATATGAAAATGATTAAATTCATTACAAAACAATTCCCAATAACATGGAGAGTTATAGAGAAAGTGTTACGGGAATAACCGTGTCGTTAATTCATGTATTGTGGAAACATGGGGTTGTTAAGGAGGAATCATGGGAAATGAAATTATATATGAGGTCTCAGTTTTTCAGTCATCTATACAAGGATTATAGAGATGTTTGGGAGTACAGCTTAAGGTTGAGCCGTTATAATGTGGTGAGAGTGTATGAACCCAACCTTTTCTGGAGATATATCTTTCTTCTTTATAGGTACAATTTTACCTTTTATTGAGTTATTTTTGGTTGTGTTACTTTATGGCGATATTTTGGATGAAATTTTAGTTAATTTGAAGGAATCTATGAAGTTCATGGTTGATGCATGATTTACTCAAACTGTGTGCACCTTCGCAACAAAACATGTGATCCTCAGGAGAGGTGATTAACATGGAAGGTGCATGGTTTTTCAAAATGTGCTCCCTATTAGTTGGAACCATGCCCCCCCCCTAGAAGATGTTCATATTTAAGGAGAATGGTTTGGAATACCATGTTGCCTTCCCAGCAAATCATTTGTGGGTTTTTAATTAACCCTAAAATTAGATTTAAAATTACTTGAACCGCCGAAAATGTCCATAATTAACCCTAACCCAGAACAAGTCATTTTATCTCATTTTAGAGCCTCCAAAACATATTCCAATCTCACTCAACCTCCTTTAATGGAAAATATAAGGGCATATGGAAGATCATCACCTTCTAGGTATGTGGTTTCTTCCCATTTAGATATCTTTCTCTGTCTCCCGATCAACTTCTTTGATAAAAGATAGATTTTTATCCACTTTATGTTCAAGATCTTGATCTAGGTTTGTTATATCTTGATTTTTTTGATTTGGGATCTGGGTTTCAAATTTTATCTTGTTCTTTTTCAAGATTTGGTAGTTCCACTTCAAATTAGGTATTTTAGTTGTCAAATATACTTCATCAATTTTGAGGTTGGTTGTCTATAAATCAATTCCCAAAGCCTTGATTTCAATTATGTTAATGTAATTTTAGAATTTATATTGGATGACTAGAATTAGATTTTCTTAAATTGAATTAATTAATTTGATAAATTCACTAATTTAGGGATTGGGAAATTTGGGGTATTGAATTGATTAAATTGGAATAATTAATTTTTGAATTAATTGTGGGTATTTTGGGATTGTAGAACTTTATTAAAGAATTTGTAAATAATTAAAAGTGATTTTTATGATTTAGAAATTAATTTTGTGGGATTAATTCATTATTAATTTATTTAATTGTATTGGTGTGATTATTTAATTGATAAAATAATTAATGGAATTAATGTGATAAATTAATTATTGGCTTAATTAATAGAGTTGATGTGATTAATTAATTATTGAATTAATTAATAGAATGATATGAATATGAAATTGGTGACTTGACTTAATTAATTTGTGAATTAATTAATTGTGGTATTGTGATATATGTGATATTCTAATGTTGTGGTATATATGAATTGAGAGAATGAATGGTAACAATGGAATTCATATGTGAATTAAGACAGTTAATGGTAAAAATTAAATTTATATGTAAATTGAGATAGTGACTGGTAACAATGGAATTAATATATTAATTGAGACAATAAGTAGTAATAATGTAATTCATATGTGAATTGAGACAATGGATAGTAATAATTAAATTCATACATGAATTGAGAAAATGAATGGTTATAATGGAATTTGTATGTGAATTAAGATAATGAATGGTGAAATTGGAATTTATATGTGAATTGAAAAATACATTGTAAAAATGGCATTCTTGTGTGAATAGAGAAAATGAATTCTTACAATTTCATTCATCTGTGAATTAATACAATGAATTGTAAACATTAAATTCATATGTGAATTGAAATGATGAATGGGAATAGTTTAATTAACATATATGATATCCCTTGGGGATATTTCAGACTCTGGTACGTGCTAAAGCATGTATTGAGAGTTCAGGTGTCCACTAGAACCCAGGGGTTATGCGGTTAAATAATACGTAACTGAGTAAATGTTAACCTTTTTAATTTATTTATTGTAAATTATTATTTATAAAACATATTACACTTTGTTAAATAGATAAAATTTTAGACTCATTTGGTTGTGGCCTACTTAGTTTTCATTACACCCTACTCGGGAAACTAGATCGGTACCCAAATAGATTTTAGGGTTGCAAGATCGGCTAAGGTCAAAGGTCATTTGTTAGATGGATAATATGGAATAGAGTGTGGATGATGGAATTATACTTAGAGTCAGATCTACATTGGGAGTATTCCATGTCTTTATTTCCTTTTGTTTTTGTAAACTGACCCATGACCCATCATAGAATTACATATCAACTATTTTAGTTGGATATTGTTTTGGTTATCATGTGATACTATTTTTTTTCTGGTTATGGTAATAAACGTTTGTTATTGTTATTTATTTCCAATGTTCTTCTACGTTGATAATGATTGTATAGTCTGTGCATGATTGATATTAGACCCTTGCTGTTAGCTGGTAGCCTCTGACATATGGGGAGACGCACTAGAGGTCATATAACAAACCCACTTGGGACATCGGTGTTTGGAAACCCGGTTGGGATGTTACATCAAATTACTCACTAGTTGGAAATTATTTATGATCTACATTGATGTGTCCAAAAAGGGAATGTATTGTGTACTCATATTAGATGAAAAAGTGATAGAATAAGCCTCTTTATAATTTACAATTAACGAGAAGAACTACCTGACTCGTGATCTATAATTGGATGAACTATTATTCATGTTAATGATTTGGAGACATTATATCCATATGTAGATGTTTGAAATATATAAGGATAATAATATACTCAACTATATAATCACAAACAAGGATCATAATATGAAAAAATGAATTTTGTTAAAGGTGATCAATGGTTTTGACTGTTTAATCCATTACCGTCCTGGGAAGGATAACATAGTAGAAAATGCTATGAGTAGAAGGGATTTGGAAACCCTATCCATGATAGGGTTTATAAGGGATCCAATATTTTTATACATGAAAATGATGTATATGGAAAATATAAAAGGATCTTCATCATTCTTTACTAAAATAATTTCTCATCCATCCATTCTTGAGAGTATCAAGGAGGCCTAAAAAGACAATGAGGTACTATAGAAAAGGTAGAGAATATTCTATAGTTAACCTTTTCTAAACATAGAGTTATAATGTTTATAAAATTTATATGAATTCAATAAAAACCATAACTAAAGATAAAACATGTAAATGATGCACATATATAATCCATCTATATTCATCTAGGAAATAGAAACATGTATAGAGTTCTATAGATAAAAATCATGGTGGATAACAAAAAGAGGGAAATTGCATAATATGTATCTCAATTCATGGTATGAAAACATCTCAAGGTTGTACAAAATGATAAAGTGATATAATAAATCCATTACCCAAACCAGTATAGAAAATGGAAAACATATCCATGTATTTTGTTTTAGGATTCACCATGAAACCTAATAGAAATCATGTCATCTTGCTGGTATTCAATCAAATTACCATGTTGAAGAATTCCATTACAATAAATTAAGATTTATCTTTTAAATAACTCTAATTAATAAAGACAACTTAAGTGGTAAGATACGATTTAATTCCACTTTATATTGAATCTAATTAAGATATGTGGTTTACCTCGAGGTTTTTGAAAAGACTTCAGCAAACGTTGGATATAAAAATGAGCATCAGGACTATTTATCACCCTTTGATGGATTGTCTGTTAGAAGTAACCATTAAAACTCTAGAGGATATGGTGAAATATTATTCAATGGATAGCCAAGGTTGTTGGGATTAATACCTTACTATAGTGGATTCCTCATAAAACAAAAATTACCATTCTAGAAGTCAAATGAATATGTGTCAAATGAATCCTTTTGAGGATCTATATGGGAATAGTTGTCATAATCAAACATTCTGTGATTTAGTTAGAGAGTCAATGATAATGGGACCTGGTCTCTTCTAAGAGGTGATGAATAAGGTTCAAACCATTCAAAATCATATGAAAATCATTCAAATTTAATAGAGAAGTTATGGATAAAATTTCCGAGGAGACGTATACTTTGATGTTGGAGATAAAATGTTTATTTATATTTCACTATGGAATAAATTCATGATGTTTTGGAAGAAGGGAATTCTTATTACAATATACAATGGCCCATTAGAGATCCTTGATCACATCAGAGTTGTAGCCTATCGAAAAACACTCCCACCTAAACAATCGAAAAGAACATGATGTGTTTCATGTATGTCTATTGATAAAGTATATTCTAGACCCCTCACAAGTATTGAATACATAGGTGGTAACATTAGTGAACTATCTTTTATTAGAGGATCATCGAGTGATTGTCTAAGATCATAGTGACAAGGTTCTATGAAACAAAAAAAGTCACCTGGTCAAATTAATATGGTGGAGCCACATGTTTGAGGAAGCGAATTGGGAACCAGTGAAGGTGATGAAATCTAAGTACCCTCATATGTTTTTTAGTATTAATGAAATTTATAGGGTAAACTTTTTGAAGGGGGAATAATGTAACCAACTGAAAATATATAAATGAAATAAATTTTTAAATGTGTAAATTTTTTATTATGAAAAAACATTATAGAAAAAAATGCACTAATATGGTTATTTTGGATGATTATAAGTTACATCCTATCTAATTTAAATTACCATTAAGAATCATAACCATTTATACTATATCCATTATACATTAAATTTATTATTTGTATATATTAAGAGTATTTATAAGTCCAATTAACTCATACAAAGGAAGAAATAACCTAAACCATTACTATCGTACCCTATATATCCCATTTATCTAATTTTTCAAGGTAGATAGCCTCACATAGATTTACCATTTCCCAAATCCAATATGATATTAAATAATTAAAGCATCAGTCCCACCATTTGTGGCATAATTTTAATCTCATCGACATCACAACTAAAACCATGTCCACTGAACCACCCTATGAAAATATCACCATTGTACACCAAACCCCTTTGAATTACTTGGTGTAATAAAGGGATATGTATCTACAACCAAATAGTATGAATTTGAATATGTCTATTTTAAATAAAATAAAGATTACATTTTTCATCAGTAATATATATTTTTTAAATAATAATTTTGATCAAAATTATATTTTGATATAATGAAACAAAATTTTTATTTTTGAGAAATATATAGTTTCATAGAGAAAAATATGTTTGATGAATTCAAGACACATTGGAAATATATAATATATTAATAAAATATTTTTATTAAATAATATTTTCAAAATATTAATGATAATATATTTTTATGATGAAAAATGTAATTTTTATAAGCGTCAGAAAAACAGTAATTGTAAAAAATGATTATTATTTTAGTAAATAATGTTTTTTTATATAAATGTGTAAATTATCATATTTAGAGAATTATTTTTGAAAAAATAAATATTATTCATGAAATCAACACCATTAAATTATATAACAATGATTTTTTGTAATTTTCATTTCTCTAAAAATTTTAGATACGTATTAAATATGATATAATTATATGGTTTTTAATGTAACATTATTAAAGCCCAAAAGTGATGTAATAAGTTCTATAAAGAGTATCCATCTGTAAAATTGTGTTTCCCATTTAAGAAAATGTTTTCTTAGAGTTACCTGATTAATTTAATCAACTATTAATGGATCCTAGAAAAGGTATATTTTATTTTATGGTTTCAAGATAAATTCGTTATAAACATGACTCAGTTACACATCACTAATATTATTATTTTAAGGATTTCAGTTCATAGAATTTTAAAATACTTGAATCCACTAAACTTTGGTAGAAATAGTTGGAAAAACTATGGGTTGTTTGTGGTGTGTATTTATTTATCATATAGATTTGAAAACATAATATTAGATATTAATAACGAATTATCCTTTCCCATTTTATAAAAACTCAGATAATATCCAATTATTATTCACCAAAAATTTTTACCAGGGTGTCACTTTTCCCTTACCTCTATAGATTCCTCCCATTGTTTTCCCAATCACTGATGAAGTTCCTCTAAAGCTGTTAGAAGTTTCCTTTCAAGGTAAGGAATCTCTCTCTATTCGTTTCCATTCAAGAACCTTATTTTTAATTTTCCTTTTTTATCTCAACTTATTATGTTTTTATGACTTTATAAATATCTATTTACTTCCCTATTTATGATATAATAATGATAGATCATTTATCCCATATCATTACAAGATTTTTCTCATATGTTACTCTATATATGTAATGGATCCTCTCCTTATCCTATTTATTCACGCACTTTATTTATCATAACCCATTTTATTCCAAATTATTCTTACTGGGATTTTTAACAAATTACTATCACTATCTTTATTATTTAAAAATGATTAGAGACCCCATTTAATATTATTAAACCCTTACACAAATCGTTATATATCCCTTTTATGCTTCCAAAATTATACTGTGATTTTCCATGAAAAACCATTGTTCAATGAATACCTATACCCATTTCCACTCATGAGTATTCAATAATATGAACTTATTCTTCATTGATTACAAACTTTTATGTATATAACTAAAAATCCATAATCATTGGTTTAAGAGTGATTAAATATATTCTTATATTGAATGATATTTTTAGCAGACTTATGAATGTGACATGTGGTATTTGAATTATATAACCCTCCAATGAATTTGAATATGATTTTATCTCATGAGATAATATTTTATAGTTCATAAGATGTTATTCAAAGAAAAATTTTCTATGATATATCACTAGTTAGCCTTCAGTTTTGTTTCATGATGTCATGTTATGTGTTGTTATCACATTCCCAAATTGCCTTTATGTTATCATGTTATATCATGACTCATTGTTTAGGATTACAATTCTCACTCCTCTTATGTTACCTTAATAACCCTATTGGATCACATAAAATTGTATAGCTATTGTCATGATTTTTTATTCCCATACAAGGTTTTATAGATCAACCCTTTTGTATATACTTCCATGGGTCATTCTAGGATGTTTTATAAGAGAAATGAAAATTCAAGGGCATGTTGTGGAGATTTAAATAATATCATTGTATCAATGTTATTGTTATTGTTTTATATATGTAATTTTCTATTAAAAATACTCCTCATGATCTTTTGGGGTTCCACTCTATGTATCACCATCTCATAAATCATGAAAAAAGTGTTTTAATGATATGGGGTTTTATATGGAATAGTTTAATCTAGTCATTTACTATTACATAGATCTCTCAATCAATGAATTAACATAACACATCTCTTGGAACACACCCATTACCCTGTCATAATGATTTGTGTAGTAGTTTGACCTTTATATATATATATATATATATATATATATATATATATATATATATCCTATTATAGTTACCCTTATACAACCTATAATCCTTACATAGGGGTAACTAAAATTATAAAAAACATAAAGATAAACTAAATTTCGATGTAATTTTGAAGATTAATTATATAATAATATGAAAAACAAGAAAATATTGAAATTAACTTTTAGATTATTCATGGAAAAAATAAAAAAACAACGTATGTCTCATCTAGATTAGTATCAAAATAAAAAAACAACAAAACTGAGAATAAAATACCCCTTAAGAATTTGAGTACAAAATTAATAATCCAATATCATATTCATAATTAAATCAAGAATATATAAAACCAATAAAAATAATGTTTAAATTAACTTATCATCTAAATTATAGATTTCAATAGTGTAACAAAAATCAATTAATTACCAATGTTTTATCAATATTTTAGAGTTAATTATCCTTGAATAATAATTTAAAATTTTTAAATTATAGGATATTATAAAATAGTCAATTCTTTAATCAAAAAAATTGGATGGGGATACTTAAATTTAACCATAAATATCAATTTATGAAGGTAATAAAATATGCTCTTACTGAAGTAGATCAGTTGAAGGAGGCATAAATGTTTTAGCATGGGGATTACACTTTATGTGTCCATTTCCTTTGGGATGTTTCAAAGTAATCTGATTTGGTTACTTTATTTTAGTCTTATACAAATAAAATTGATTCGTGATAAAGAGAAGCCCAAAATCAAAGGGTATTGAGTGGGATAGGGATATATCAAAACGAATTCCCTTCTCTATGAAAATTTCTCATCAACCAGGTAGGAAATAAATATTTATAAAATCGGCCAGGCTTTGATCCCAACGTTAGTTTTTGGTAAACACACCTTCTAATTACACTTCTATAAAAACAGTGATCCTGATAAATTTCTTTTCTATAACATTATAATTTTCATCAGTGTAATTCAATAAAATATTTGGATCATTTTAAGTTAAAACATTTATTGATGCAAATCCCATGAAGTTATTTCCATCCTAATAAAAGATAGAGATGTATGGGGACCACTCAACATTAGTGTACCCTTTTAGATATTGATCATAATAATCTTTTTTTTGTCCTTATAAAGCATTATTTAGGGTTTTAGTCCGAAAAAGACTTTTAATCTCATGTTTGTTCCACCACTATGCGTTGTGGGAGGTTTTCTATAGACTATATTTCTAATTGAATTTCCTTTGAATTCAACTAATTTTGGTCCCACTAATGTTGTTGGACAATGTATTTTTAGTGGAACATACCATGCATATACTTCTTATAATTATTTGAATGGGATACCTCAAACATTCAGAAGACTAATCATCCTAGAGGAGGCGAAAAGTTTATTTGGGTACACATTTATACAATTAATTATATCACGGGTGGTGGTTGTGGTAAAAAATCACTAAACCCCATTAAGAGGGGATTCCTCTATGTTATTTCAATAACTATCATATCCTTTTGTTCCTTATATGTTTTTATACGATTTTTATCTATTTGTAACATATTTAGTGATGTGATCCATTGGGAAATGTCTATTATAGACAACATATCATTATTAATAGGGTAAACCACCAAAGTTTTATTATATATTTCACCATTCCAAAATATCTGTTTATGATTTTATGATTTTTTTTCATTGAGTTCTAATATTTTGTGTTCTAGATATTCTCGGGATATATTAGGTTTTCTAACTTGCCAAAAAAATACTGATTCTAGAGTTCATCTTGAGGTAAAAAATGACAAACTACATTATATGGATGAAATTCTTGACATGTAAGTATGGTTAAATTTAATAGTAAAAAATAACCCTAGTCTCTAATGTGTACAAGGGAAGTAGTCTCTTTGATGATATAATGGATCAATTTTAAGTTTTGTATTAAATTATCTTTGAGATAATCATTTTGTTTGATGGAATTCAGTATTATAGTTATCAAATTTATAACTAGGTGATCATGATGACATTATTAATCTAACTTCTTGAGATGATAATGATACTCCATATAATGTTAGCATTATACTATTTGAAAATTAAATGTTTTACATTAATTTTATGAATTCTGAGGTATTCATTCCTCTTTAATAATCTCAGAAATTGTATCCTGGGAGTTGGAAGTGGTTAAAAACATGACTCATATTTTTTAATTAGCTAACACCATGGACAGAATAATAATTTTTTTAATATCCATAAATGGTTCTGATAACTTTTTTGAGCATAACGACTGCATTCCTTTGAATTTATGAAGAAATTTAAAATTCATATGAAAATTTTAACCACATTTGGGATTTCACTATCATGTTGGGGATGTGATAATGAAACTCAGCCATTGATTTGTATAATAAACTACCAACTGAGGGTGGGGAACCCATTAAATATCAAATTGATATTATGAGTACCTATTTTTATAAATGAAAATTTGGGATGATTTAAAAAATGAGAGGAGCTTCATTTTAAGAAGACGCACTATTGGGAGGAGTTCTTTTGTAGTATATTCCAGGGGATGACTATAGCACCCTGAGATTTTGAGAGTTTTTCTATTTAAATAAATTTAATTTTTTAAAAAATTTCATTACATGAAACACCAATTTTATATTTTTTATATGAAATAATTAGTTTTTCTTATGTTACCACAATGCAAATTTTAAATTGTGTTACATGAAACACCGATATTTTATTTTGTTACATTCAATATTGTGCTTAAACAAAATGTGACATATTATTTAAATATCAATATAGTTATCACTTAGACATCAGAATGGAATGTTTGAAAATGATTAACTATATTATATAAAATATTCATTATGAATGTTTACAAATTAAATTTATGGAAACCAATTAATTATAAATGAAATTAAGAGCTATTTGAAAATATAGAAATCTATTTATGAAATTCTATTTTAATTTTCACAAATATGATTTATCTCAATAAATTTAAAAAACCAACTTTTGTTGAATTATTTTAATTAATTTTATATATTTTATATTCTACAAAATATTTATCAGTCAAATAATCTATTCCCTAGACAAGAGATATGAATTTATCCAATTTTACTCATAAAGTGATGTATTTGAAAAAAAGATTGTTTTAATGCCTTCTAATGATGCACTTATTTTAAAATTTATTTTTTTAAAATTTATAAATTATATATTAAAAAATAAACAATTTTTTTAAAATAGTAATTGAAAAATTATCTTATGGTAAATTTTTGGGATTTTTCATAAAAGACAACTTTTTATTAAAAATAGAAAATATTGAATTATAATTTATAACTACCTTTATATAAGATTTATTTATATATTTAAATTATATTTTACCTTTTTAATATATTATTATATCCATTATAATATAGTATTCCAATTTACTTCATTTTAATCAGTTTCATTTAGATATTAAATGTAAAAACATTGTAAACATTTGAAAATTTTCACTTTAAAAACACGCTTTCTCATCACGTCTACGGGATTAATCATAAAAATAATTGTACCATTTATGTCATTGAAATTAGAATAAATATATTCCATATTTGGGATCAATGAAAATTATATTATCTAATAGTTTCAACATAATTTTGTTACCATAATGATTAATGAAAATAGTTAAAATTAATTAATGTAATTGAATGGAAGAGCGCTTCCCTGCTACCCAAGATGCTGACGGTCGGCACGACTGTTCCTCCCCCCTCCGAAGGGGAGGGGACTTCTTTGATCTCTGAGGGAATCTTGACCCATTCTTTTCCCCCTTTTCTAACCTTGATCTTCTCCCATCCTTTTGTTGGATCCTGATTTTCCCTAAAGTTCCTGATTTGCGTGATAGTCACCCACAACTTCCGCTCTCAATTTCCGAATTCAATGAGGCTTATTCTCTTCTAAAATGGATGCTGATCACTTGGTTCCATCACCATCTCCCTTAGGTGGATTATTTCGATAGATTTTTATTCGGATCATGGGAGCTACAAGAATGATCTACAGTGGGGATTCTGGAAAACAGACACATCATGATCAGATTTGCATCGGAGGAAGACCTGATTCAGGCATGGTCCTTCGCTCCCCAAACATCCAACGGCTTCAGATTATTCCTTTTCCGATGGAACTATGATTTCCACATGAAGTGGGATTCTCCGACTATGTCTATCTGGGTATGTTTTCCTCACCTCTTTCTACCCTTTCAAAACCCCTCCATAATCTGTATGTTGGGTAACTTAGTAGGTAGGTTCATTTGTTCTGATAATATAACCCATTATGTTTTCCACCCCATTTCCCCATGAATTTGTGTTGAAGTGGATGTGTCAAAAGGGCCGCTTGACTACGTTTGGATTTCTATTATAGAAGTGTTTTGCTAAAAGAAGTTTGTTTGTTACGAATCGTTGGTGAATTTTTTTTTGCTCTGCAAGAAGATGGGCCACTCAAAGAAATTGTGTAGGCGCGGGGGCAGGACTGAGTTCCAGGGGACTGAAGAGGGACTCAGCAGTAGTTTGTCTGTGGCAGGTGAAGGTTCGAAGGGGTTAGTATTGTTTGGTGACCCATGTGATCGACTCAAAAATTCAAGGGCTGCGGCAGTTACTCATATTGGGGATGAGGAATTGGTGGGGTCCTTCCTTCAGATGGGGTGTTCAGAAGTCCAGCAGATTTCCTATGGAGCAGGAAAAGATGTTAGCATCATGTGTAAGGCTCGGGGGATACTTTTGGATCCAAAGGGGTCTGTTGATGGCTGTGAAGGATCTGGTAAAGGTTCTCTCAAAAATGCTGGTTTTATTTGTTCGGGTGAAGTGTTGAAGAAAAAACCAGTTAAGGTCTTACCTCTTGAAATGAGGGTATCTAAAATTTTTAATATTCTAAGGAGCGATATGGATATTACTCCTGGTGACAAGTTGATTGCAGGGGGTGCAAAGGGTGATACAATCCCAAATACATGCACCTATGCTATGGATATGTGTGCAGGAAGTAGTAAAAAATCTGAAAGGGTGGTCCAACTAAATGGCTAGAATAAATCTATGGATGGTCGGGTGTGGGACTAGACATCGCATGGTGTAGGCAGGTAGACCAATACGAGGACTTTCGCCTGTCTCAACTTAAATAACTGTTTTGATTGTTTGAGTAATGATGGAGGGATTGAAAGAAACTCCATTTTATTCGTGAGACTGATGGAGATGGAAAACCCTCAAATGATTATGTTATAGGAGGGGTCAGTAAAGGCTTGCACAGTCAAATAAGTATGAAGGGAAATATGGAAAATAGGGACCCTGGGAGTTGCATTGTTTCCAAGAAGTTGAAACCAAAGGGGTGCAAAGACTACTCCTACCTTCCTAGGCTGATGGAGACTCGGTCAGTCAAAAAATATGGTAAACCCAAGGAACATGAGGTCAAGATAGTGTAAGGTGAGGATTTTCATCAATATGGAGACATCAGGTCTCAAGAGCACAACAATGAGGTATCAAAGTAAAAAGGTTCCTTAGTTTCTTTAGAGACCCCTCATGGGGATGCCGACAAGATGTTGGAGGATCTGTAAGGGGAGATACATCTGCGATTCGAGGGGGTGATGATGGTGAAGGAGGCTACTCTACTACCTGGACAATAGTGTGAGGTATGGAATCTCGATGTCTCTCAGAAACAAAAGGCCATGGATCTATAACTTAATATGGATCTACACATAATCTCTAGTGAAGAAATGATGGAGGCTGTTCTGACGATTACGATGACAAAGGAATATGTTGATCAAATGATGGGAAGATTAATCCAAATAGATACTACCAGGGAGAAATGTGAGTGGATTCACAAGGAAGATCGCATATTGGTCAGAGGATTCAACATGGGGAAGATTAGTAAAGAATAGTACATACAAGATTGGGACTATCGAGCATATCATTGTGAAGATATCTTAAAGGATGATCCAAAGAGCCAGGTAAATTTGTTTCCTTGGAAATTGTTTAGTGAATGTGATTCCAACTACCTTAGACTTGTTTTTAATAAGTTAGTTGTATTTTTTTCTACATGATCTATTTTATATGTGAGGGATTTCACTTTCCCCTTAAAAGTTTTTGAAAATAAATAAGTTAATTTGGAGGGAATTAATGTGATTGAGGTTAAAATGGAATTCTGAGCGTTACATGAATTTTTCATAAAATTTATTTTACACACACATAGGATTTTCAATTAATTAATTTTACATAATATTTAGAATCATTGGGTAAAAACTATCTAATAAATTTTTTTTTAATTATAATAATACTGGATAAATTACCTAGGTAAATAAAAAGATACATGTTTCCTTGCTAAAAACTATAATGATAAAATTGACTGAACCTAATGAAAAATAACTAACATGATAAAAAATACATATATGTTGTGTGGTGGAGGTATTTATAACAAAATTAATCCCTCCCCTACATTATTGTTAAACTTTTGATGAACATGTGGTAAGGGGTGTTGGGCATATGTTGTCTCAACAATACCCTGTATTTTATGATGATTTTGATATTAACAAATACAATTGTTTTTTATTCAAATGACTTTATTTTGAGTATATTTTAGGGCATTTATATTTTTTATAATCCATATTTATTCGCAAGAAATTCGTTAAAGTGTGTTGAATGCTCTTATGTGTATTCTGGAAACACTGTTCATCGTTTGTTGTTTTGCTGAAAATACTATTCATTTTATTCATCTGCAAAAGTAACGTATGAAAAAAAAACTTACATTATCAGAAAAGTATAGTTATTGTACCTTATGTTTGTATGGAACCATACGTGTGACAAAATCAGAAAATTATGGTTGAAAAACCTTACATTCATAATAAACCTTACATTTGTATCACAAAATGTATAGATCATGAACCTTACGTTGGTATTGAACCCTACGGTTTGATAGAAACGTATGGATGATCAACCTTACGTTTGAGAAGAAATATTTATGGATAATCAACCTTACGTTCATGATATACCGTATGTTTTCTGTTTTGTCTTCTAGTGAAGGAACCTTACATTTGACTTTTCAACGCTGAGAATTTGAATTAACATTTTTATCGGAGATTCATGAAATGATCTCTGCGGAATATAAGGACGATTTAAAGCTCGTTACTAAATGTTTCAGAGTGAATTTATGATCGAATCAAAGAACCAATTATAGTGGATATTTTCATTCCAATTCTTAAGGGGAGTTACGGCATCTCTAATATGATCTGTTCTTTTTATTAGGTATCTTTTTCGGATATGAAAAACCATGATGATGTTTCCGTTCATTATAAATCCTTTTGAGTTTTCATCTAATGATATAGGTGACTCTAAGGTTTATAAAATCCACAAATAATTTGTGATAATTTTTTTTCAATTCTACAGTGATCAGGCATCACATGAACGCGAACTTCATAAAAAATCTATCTTTTGATTTCTGTGAATATGACGCTCTATTTTTTTGTTGTTCTTAACAATTCAAAGAACTTCTATGCAATAGAATCTCTTTAGACATCCTTCAAGGTTTATTCTTTTATGAAGACAAAGATATATCTTTTATTAGTTTCATACTGCTACAACTATGATCTGATTTTTTTTCTATTTACAAACATCTTTTATCATGATTATTGGCTGCTCGTATTCAGTCTTGGTGGAGTATCAGCTTCTCACACTAAGCTGTGGATTTCAGTTCTCTATTTTAAAGAACCAGAATGCTCTATTTTATAAATCCTTTACTTTAAGGGTGACAACTGCCTCTAATAAGTTGTGGAATGGACTTATGATAAGAGGAACTTACTAGTGAAATTCACCAAGCCTTCATGGATGGTGATTGGTGGAGTGTACTAGGGGATATTCGTGCCATGAACCACTATAAATTGATTTGTCCTATTTTTAGTTCCATCCACTGCATATTATCTGTTACAGAAACATCTCAAGCTATGTCTACTGTTTTGTTAAGACAGAATCAAGGAATAATTTGAAAATACACAATTCACCCCCCTCTTGTGTTTTTGTCATAGTCAATCCGACCTAACATTTGGTATCAGGGGCTGAAATTTTCATCAGATCCTTAACAAGATAAAAGAATAAGATCTATATTAAGATGGAAAGACTGACCTAAGGGAAGGTATGTCAATGGTTCGTGCTCCATACATTAATGGAGTGAATTGTGGTCACTAGAAATCAAGAATGATTATATATATGAAGAATATTGGATACAAAGTCCACTAAAAAATTCTATCTCCCTATACGATTCCTGAGAAACCAGAAACATGGGATACTACTACAGAAGCTGAATATGATACAAACTCAAAGGAAATGAATGCTATCATTTGAGATCTTGGACCAAATGAATTCAATCGTGTATCATAGTGCCCAACAACCTATGAAATGTGGAAGACAATTTCAGTAACCTATGAAGGTACTGAAAATGTCAAGAAAATGATATATTCAACAGAAAAATTAAAGCTTGATACTTTTAGAATGTTTGATGGAGAGAGAATCACTTAGATGAATGGAATATTGATAGAAATTTTCAACAATGTGACCTCATTAGGTGAACCTATCAATCAATATAATCAAGAATTAAAGGTTATAAGAGTTCTACCTACAAAGTGGAATAGCATATCAGTAGCAATTCGACAACTAGCACCTGTCAAGGATCTGACCATGAGAGAACTGATTTGGACTTTAATGATGTATGAAGCTGAAATGAAATATTAAGATGAAGATCATAAGGTTCTAGTGAAAAAGTACAACACTACTTTAAAGATAACATCTCAGAAGAAGAATAGTAAAATGAAACAAGAAGAGAAGAATGAAAAATATAAAGACTCATTTGACTCTGAAATAGAACTAGCTCAACTAGCTAGAAAATTTAGAAAGTTCTATAGAAAGAAGAATGGATTCATGAAGATCTTCAAAAAGGATGAGAAATATGAAAAGGAAGTAAGATGCTATGAATGTAAAAAATTGTGTCATATAATACATGATTGTACTCTATTGAAAGGGCAGAAGAGAAAGGTAGAAAATAGATATCAGAAGAATGTTGACTATAAGAATAGAGATAAGAGAGCAATGAAGGCTATATGGAGTGTCTCAGAAGACTCCAATAGCTCATCTGATTCTGATACAGAAAGGAAGTCAAATCTAAAGGCTAATATGTGCTTCATGGCTAAAGAGGATGAGGTATAAATTTATTATTCATCATATTTTGACTCTAGATAATCAAATAATAAAAGGACTACCTACTGTAAAATTCTTGATGAGAAATATGATTCCTTGTTAAAGAAGCATAAATTATTAAAGTGTATTTATAGAACTATTATAAATTAAAGAGATACTTTAGTTAAACAGCATCAAGAGATTGCTGAAAAATTCAATTCAACAACTAAAAATTATGTTGTTCATGAAAATAAGATTAATGTTCTAAAAAAAGAAGTAGAAAATTATAAATCTGCTTCTATTGTGTTTACAAATGGAGAAGATAAAATGAATGAAATACTTAGAAAAAATTCTGTTAAAAAGGAAATATAGGGCATTGGAAGTAAGGGTGAAAAACCCAAACTATTCAAGAATTACTTTGTCCCTAGAACCAAAAGCAAAATAATATCCACTATTAAATGTTTCTACTATGGTAGTAATGTTCAATTGTATTTTTTTCTCTTCAAAGATTCTACCTTATTGTGAAATTTCATTTTGAAGTATTAATTTTCCATTGTATTGTTTTTACCATGCGATTTAAATTATTAATATGCCATATAATATCTTGTTATAATTTAAAACCTTATTATAATTATTTTAACATGTGATTATTTTAAAGGAAAGCCTTTTATTCTTGTTCTTATACAATGATACACCTTTTTAGGTGATATTGAATTAGATGATCTTGGTTTTTACATTGGAATGTTAAATGAATTTAATAATTGTGATTCGAATGGTTAAATGATTATTATCCGTGAGTGATACATGGATTCATATTATAATTCCATGGATGGAATCATTTGTCTATTGGATTATATACCTTGGGTGATACATGGATTTATGTGATAATTCCATAGACTAACTCAATTGTATTAAAACATGATTACGCATGAGGGATTCATGGACTCCCTAGAAGACTACCAAAGTAGTACATTCATGGTTGAATTATATGCTCGACTGATACATGGATTCAAAGGAGGGGCTCCATGGATGTAGTCATTGAGGTTTGACTCTTTATATATACTATCTGACACTTTGAATCCAAATGGATTTCCAAGGAAAAACTCAAATGGAATTATTTATTTATGTCATGGGTGATACATGGTCTCCCTTAGTGAACTATTGAGGATGTACATGATTGGAAGAGACGTTGTAGAACACCTAGAGTGATACCTAGGTTGTCGAGTAGTTCTCCATGGAAGGGATTATAAGGTGTTGGTTGATATTATACCTGGAGTGATGCTTGAATTCAAACTTAGGAATGTCAAGGATAGACTCAGATTCTAAATTGAATAATTAATGGAATGAATTATGGCATATCATCCGAGCTAAAGAAAAATATTGTATCAGGTCTTGACTTGTAATTTTTATATGGACTACTGAAGCATCTGTTGTGCTAGCAATTATAGAGGGGATTCCATTCTTGTGTTGAATCCCCAGAATATTAATTTAAATGCAATTTAATTTCTTTAAGGAATTTAATTATATAATTTGGATATTAAATGAGAAAATGTACTTATAGGATGTTTACATTTGATTACTTCATTTTTAACTATTTTTACCATTAAAAGTGCCTACTATATATATATTCACAAACCGATTGGTAGATACCATGGGTGGTTTAATACTAGGATTGTATCTCAGACCCCATTTGAGCCACTTTTTGGGACTTAAACGAACTATCGGATTACAGGTTTCAATAATGGACAAAACCCTACTACTGGTACTTTAATTTCTTATTTGGAGAATGGGACACTGGAACCAAGATTAGGCTTTTTTATGCTATAGTGATAATTTTGATATTTTTTACATTTTTATATGTATTTTACCTCTTCCATGTATCCTATTTTGGATATGTTATTAGAGACGTATGATATGTATCATTATTTTTTATATGATATATTTTATGGATTTGTTATAGTATCAGTATTACACAGTTTAATTATTTTTTGTTATTATACTTCTTCTTCTAATTATATTTTATTGATATTCTATTATGCTACATTATGTTGATGAGGTAATAGTTTCCCCACTAACACACAATAGCCCTTTCTAATAGTCAGTATCCTCTCTAATTTGGGGAGATACACTTGAGGCCATGTGCCCCACCGAGCATGGGGTACCCTTAGTGAAATCTAGTTATGGGATGTTACAACTATAGTTATACATAATTTAAATTGACCATGGTTAATATGATGTCTCTATGGTAGATACATGGTTTTTCTAGACACGTACAATTTATTCATCCACCACCATAAGGTATGTAAGATTGTAATTTCCTTTCTCTGAGGAAAATATTTCATTGTAGTGAGATATGGAAATAAGGTCCTCTAACAAATTAATTACCTATCATTGATTTGATAGATATTATAGTATCTCCTTCTTAAGTTATGCATGAGCTATCTCTAGAGTGGGAAGGATTCCATTGTATTTTAAAAAAACTATATATTTTACAAATTGTTTTTATAGGAACTGAGTATATGATAATACTTCTCAGTGTTATAGGAATAGGGTTTTCATAACATCTGTATGATATATTTTGGTCACTATTGGTCAATGATTCTTGGAATCCCTAGATATCCTACAACATCAAACATCATATATTAGTTACTATATGATTTTAGATTTGTTAGTTTTGGGATCAATTTATATTATATATTTAAAAACAAAAATAACTCATCAATGTACTATGAAAAATGAAAATTCATGATCAATAAATCTCATCCAAAACCAAATGATTAACTTTGGTTTTACTATTTTTTCCATCAATTTTGTATCTTGGGGTAAAACTTATTCTAGTCTTTTTCTCAAATTCCAATGGTAGGTGGCCTCTTGATCTCCGATGGTGTTAATAAAATAAAAAAAATTAGATGAGGGGGTGATAGTTTTGACCATATTTCTAGAGATATTGTTCTTGAGTCTGCGACACTCTTAAATAATTAAAAATTATATGTGAAATCCATTCTTATTACAAGACTAATTTTCCTTGTATGAATGTTATTGATCAAAACCATAAATTTGTGATGATTCTCTATATAAGGTTGGTTTTACATCATTTATTATTGTTTAATTATGATTTTTATTAAATAATTACACATAGTAACTCTACAGTTTATCATTATCATGGGAGGAAGAATGTGTTTTTTAGTATGGATCAAGCCTACAAATGGGGATTCTTACGTATCACTATAAATGAAATTAAAATTGATATAGTTTAATTATATTTAATGATCTAACACATATAGTTTAAGGTCATGAGATTATATCCTTAGGGGAACCTTAATGATTGTTAAAATATGAGTGGTAATGTTCAATTAAATGACATGTGTCCCAAACCAATTCTATGTTGTTTAAAGTCATGTAATGTGGACAATTCAGTATTTTTGTTTATATAAATGTTATTGAGACTTATTTTGAGTAGTATATTTTGATAAATAATGAATAATAAGGTGAATTTATATATAAATGGTTTTGTGAGGGGATTAATCACGAACAACATTTTTTAGTTTAACATTACACATGAATAAAGTGATGTTAATATAAGGGATTAGATGAGTTTGGATGTGTGATTGTGTTTATCTCAAGATTATTGGTAACTAATAGGAGGGTAGAATTATTATACACAGGTTAAGTATGAAACCATGGATCAAAGTATAGAATTATATCGAATCGACAACAATTTCTTACATTTACATCATTAACAAGACACATAGAGGTTGAATGGATGCTTGAGAACTATATGATCTCATTCAAAGAAGCTAGGATGTGTGTCCTGATCTAGGAAGATTCTCTACGGTTTTTAAGAGGAATGATCATTTCTATGAATATAATACATGATTGATGATACTCTAAGGACCATAAAAATTACGGAGGACAACACATGGGATCACTCTATCAATATTAGAGGCATCAGTTATCAAAGGAATACATAATCAAGAGGTCCACAAGGACATGTAAAATGATATAATATAATATATCAAGTAGACATAAAGGATCATTGGTAAAAATGTTTTTTAAATTATTTTATATGGAAAATAGTAAAATAATGTCTTTTAGGTCATAATGATGAAATAGTTAAATTTATTCTGGATATGTGAACAGAGTTAGTTGGTCACACATTTATAGTCTTCAAGGATAATATTATTTAAACTTTTTGGAAGATTATATACCATTATTAATATACTAAGAATAAAAAATTTACTCTAGGTCCAGACGTAAAAAATGATAGACCACTGTAAGGAAGAAAATACATGCTCTAAGATACCCCTACTTCACAAAATGGTTATATTCGTATGAATGGATGGGAAATAAATTGTATTTAGAGGTTTTAAAATTTAAACTAATTATTTTTTAAACAATGGGTTGTGGATATCTTTATTTAATGATCTTATTCATCCATGACCAGCTCATAGTGATCTTATATATAGAGGAAATTAGGATAATTATTTTACATGGGGTGTTACTTCCCCTATAAGATGTGGATAATGTTTCTATATATGAAAGATAATATTTATAAGCATCAAATAAAAAATATTAAAAATTAAATTAATTTGTCAAAATCTATACCTCTAAACATCCTATGTGTAAAAATTCATGTTTGGGGAATTAATTATAGGAAAATTATTGTGAACTATAAAATTATGGATTTTGGGATAAACAAATTTTATTGGATACAAAAAATATACTATTATCTAACTCAAATAAACCTAAAATTTCATAATACTAATGTGATAAAAAATTAAATCATTTTCATTAACTAAATTAGTGGCATGTCTATATAATATAATGATTACCACAAAGAAGATCACTTTCCCATACCTCAATTATCTTGGGACCACTTAAAATATGTGTGGGGTTCGTTGGTCCATTTGTGGAAAAGGAAAATTGAACTCTTAGGCTATTTGTGGATTACCAAAAATTGAACTAGCTGATGGTTAAGAATCGGTATCCTCTACTGCAGATAGATGATCGCTTCAACTACTTCTGAGGATTATGGGTCTTCTCAATGATTTATTTGAGATCCGATTATGATAAGTTCCATGTTAGACCATTAAACATACCTCCCACAACCTTCGTAGTAGGTATAGTCTATAAGAGAATTTTATTCTGCTTTTCAATCTCATGAACTTTCAAGAAGTGTTCATGGAACAGATGAACTGAGTGTTCCATACTTATCATGAATCATTTTTTGTGGTTTTCAAGGAAAATATCTCGGTTTACTCTCATAACCGACACACCCATTCAAAATATCTTGAGATCTTATTTAATACACAAAGAGGTAATCAGTTATTTTCTAAGATCATAAAGTGCCATTCAGGATGGATTAGATTTACATCCAAGGTAACATTATCTTAGAGATAGTAGTATTAGTGGACCTAGAGAAGGTGAGGGATATAATTTCATGGGTTCATCCCAAGATTTTCGTTGAGGTATAATGTTTCTTAGGGCTGACCTTTTACTACATGAATTTCATATAGTAATTCTCACACATAAAATTGTTGATAACAAGCATTAACTATGGAGGGTGTGATGTGCTAATGGTTATATTCTGAAGAGATGACCTTTCCAAATATGAATGTAATATTGAAATCAATTTTGATACTGAATTCTCTAGAACTAGGTTGGAGTTCCACTATTTAATTTGATGCACTAGGTATCGGGCTTGGATGAATTCTTATACAGGGTGTAGAGTAATGGATTTGGTGTCTTGGAAATTGAGGGAACATGAGAGGAATTACCTAAAACATGATCTCGAGTTATCTTTGGTTGTAATGCATTGCACTGATTGAGATATGTTTATTGGGGGAGTGTTTTTTGGTAAATATAGACCCCAAAATCCTCAAGTACATATTTACACATTTTGATCTGAATATGATCCAATGAAGGTGGGTCGAGTAGCTTTAGTAATTTTTTATCATGATTTCCTATATTCCTAGTAAAGGTAATGTTGTGGCTGATGTACTAAGAAAGAGGAATCCATTGAAAATAGTGTTGTAGGCCCATAGCGAGTGGAAACTTGTGACTTTGTTCTATGAGATGCACTTCAAGTGGCATGATAGTTAGAAGAAATCTTTTTTATCATCCTTATCTGTTACCTCTATACTTCTAAATAGATTAAGGATTATGAATCTATAAAACATTGGGAGCCTAGTCTTATGGTAGAGTGCGGTTTGTGGTGACCCTCCTCCTTGTTGGACTATAGGGAAGGATAAAATTATGTGAATACATAGTCGCATATGGGTTTCGCTGGACATGTGCAAGGACTTGATGTGGGATTTTCATGATTCATCTTGGGAAGTGCACCCATGTTTCCCAAATATGTATCAGTATTTACATCACTAGTACTAGTGGCTAGGTATAAAAAGAGATGTAGCTCATTCTATCATTAGGAGTTCCCCTGATTAGCAGGTGAAGGTAAAACACCGACGACCAGCCTAAATTTTACAATTGTTACCCATCCCTGAGTTGAAATGGAATGATGTCACAAAGATTTCATGAACATCTTACTGAGGATTCCTTGATGTTATGATGCCTTATGGGGTTTTTTTGATAAGAACACTAAGGTTTCACATTTCATATTAATCAAGGAAACCTTCAATGTTTATGAGATTATAAGGTAGTATATCATTGAGAGAGTACGACTGCATGGGGTTCAACATTCAATCATTTTAGAGAGGGATTCATGGTTTACTACTAGATTTTGTGAAGGTATATATAGGTAATTGTGTATATGGGTTATTCTGATCATTGCATACCACCTCCATATAGATTCCATGTTTGATCGCATGATTCAGGTACTTGAGAACATGAAACGATCATGCATCCTTGATTTCATGGGCTCTTGGTACATGCATTTACCCACGGTTGATTTCACTTACAATATAGATATTATGATACTATTCAGATGGTAGATTAAGAAGGCTTGTATGGTAGGCCATGAAAACCACCCTTGTGATGGTTAGAGGTAGTAGAGGCTTCTATGCTTGAAACGCATCTTGTTCAGGAGACCATAGAGCATGTGCAGTTGATTTGGAAGTGGATGACTACTTCACGGTATCCTCAAAAATCATACATCGATTTCCACAGATGACCTCTAGAGTTTGAGGACAAGGATTGGGTTTTTTGAGGTGCCTCACCAAGTGTAGGAAACAAGTGGGTCATGAGACATGGTAAAATTTCACTGAAAAATATTGTGACATTTGAGATTATGGAGGGAGTCAGGCTGGTAGTCTATCGGTTGCAGTTATCTCATAGGTATTATTCCATGAACGATTTATTCTATGTTTCTCAACTATAATGATATTATTCCGAATCATCTTGTGACTTTTATTCATAGGAGGTTTTTTTACACGTATATGTGTCCTTTTAGGAGAATCCTATTAGAATTGTGGATCATATCTTGAAGGATCTCTATGGCTGGTCGGTTCCTCAAGTAACAATGTTATGGAAACACGACCATGTGTATGATGCAGTAAAAAACCGATTTAGAGGTTGTTTATTTTTGGTAGTTTTAAAAAATACAGAAAAATGTTTTCCATAAAAATAGAGGTAGTTTTTTAGTAGTGGTTTTAAAGACCTCTGCTATCTGTTTTTTAAATAATTTTTTAATAATTTTTTTTCAAAATAAATCTAAATTTATTTTTAACTCAAGAAATAGTGACAGTTTTAAAAAAACTCAACTAAATTAAAGGTCAAAATATTAATTATGATTTCTTATTTATTATATATAATTTTATTTATTTATAATGAGTTAATTAATAAGAATATATATTTATAAGTTAATTTTAATTTTAAACTTAAAACAATTCATCGATAAATTTGAAATTGGGCTTCATCGTCAAATAACAACAACTTTTTATCCAATAGTCCATTTTTTCTCTACAACAAGTCAAATAAAATATTATGAAATAAACTAAAAGAAAATTATATTTATATTTTTTAAGAATTAAAATAAAAAATATTTACTATAGACTTAAGAAAGGTAAGAAAGCATACTTAAACTTCAAACGATCATTACATTTGATCCGGGTGTCCATTTGGGCTTTACCAAATATAAAATTGAACCATTCGATAAAATATAGACTGTGATTAGATAGGGGTAGACCTAGGTCACTATATTGTAGAGGTAAAAAGAGGCTTTAAAGACCTCTAAAACTATTTTTTTAGTTGTGGTATTCCAATTTTTTAACATTCGATGGAATTTAATCCCTGTATAAGGGGGGGTTATTATATTTTTTGGCGAGGAAAAAATTATTTCCCAGGGAATAAAATCATAAAGATATTATGGTCTTTTATTATTATCAATTTTCACAATTTAGGTTTATTTATAATTAAATAAACCTAAATATTCTTATATTTACTATAAACCCCATTCATAATGTACATATATATTACATCTTTTTTATAGAATAATTAATAAATTATACTAACAGACGGTAAAAGACTGTATTAGTTTATTGCCTTTGGAAACATGGAAACATAAGCACTAGTTAAAAATTGAGCTACATTATCTCCCACTAGGTTATTCATGATTATAACCCTTCTTAGGCACAACATACTTAATACATATCTTCATAAATAGGGGAAGGAAACAATAAATGGGGTGAGCTAAGATGCTCAATAATGGTAAAAAAGGGAGACATGTAAAAATACTCATGACCATAGTGGTATGATAGTGTGATCATACCACTGTAATATCATATCATGAATACCAAAGATCATAAACATGAATCACGGAATAAAGTTTGGTAGTTCATAAGACCTAAATCATAAGTAAATAAAGATAATAATCCATTAAATCATAACGTAGGAATAGGACATGGAATTTATAGTGTACATGTATTTATTGAAAATATTATGTCCATAATACCTTTCAATGCCTTTATAACATTATAGGATTGGGATAAGACCTGTGTAGCTGCGTATTTTTTAGGCATGGGCTACAACATGTGTACCATCTTGTTTCTCGGCATGGGATACAACCCATGTACTCCATTAATTTTAGGATTGGTCTACAACCCATGTTCCATATTACTTTCAGGATGGGGCTATAACCCATGTAGCATCTTACTTTTAATCTTGGGATTCAAATTGTGTACCCTATCACTTTTAGGTTTGGAAAACAACCTGTGTACCCAGTTACATTCATGCTTGGGATACAATCCATGTACCTTCTTGTTTTCAAGATTGGGATAGAACCCATTTACCCTTTTATATCATATTCCATTTATCATTACCCAATTAATTGGAGGGAGATATTGGTCCCACACATCATATAATAAAATCAAACATATATATGGCATAAGATAATAAATCCTTCATCATATCATGACCCATAGAAGATATTGGTTTTATTAACATTAAATCATAATCTATTAAATGAAATAGGTATCAATAACATTTAATCACACCATAATCTAGAAAAAATAAACAGGTTTCCTAATAATTTAAACAAAGAATAACCCATGAAAAGATGTGGGTTTCAACTTAATGTTATCCCTCGAGAAGAGAAACAAGTTTTATAAACATCATTCCATAAAAACACAAACCATTAAAAAAAGTCTATTAATTGAAAATTTGTGTCATTTACTATAAGGGAATGAGTAATATCATTGTATTTATTCATAAAATGAAAATGAATTTGAAATATATTTTAAAAACAACTCTTAAGGAAAATATAATTGATTCTTTGAAAAATTATCTTTAAAACGTAATACCTTTATAAAATCATTTTCTTGAAAATAAAACATGAATAATTATAAAGTATTATTTGAAAACATTTTAAAACACCTTTAACAGAAAATAATATTGATAACATAGAAATAAAACATAAAATTATTGAAATACATTTTTAAAAAATCACCTTTTTTTAAAATATAAAAGAAGCTTTGAAAATCACCTAAAACACTTTTTGAACATATAAAATTTTTGAAAAAAAATTATGTAAAAAACCACATAAAATTCAAAAAATATCCAAAATATTAAGAAACAAAATTCATAAAAAATTAAAATTTTAAACATATAAAGGAGTTATTAAGGAATTTATGATCATGATAATGGGTAAGTCTGTATATGGTGAGCATTCCTCCTATTTCTTAAAATTTCAGAAAAGTGCATTGATCAGAAAATGAAAAGAAGATTATTTTTTTTAAAATCACGTCTTAAATGGTAAAACATGGGTAAAAATTTATTTTAAACATTATTAAAAAATAATAATATAGTTCTAGAAACACATTTTTTAAATATCACAAATTTCTAGAAAAAATGAAATATATAAATATTTTTTCATAAAACTATTTTTAGAATTATCATAAGTAGAAAAGAGTTAAAAATTGATACCATTTCATGGATATAACATTAATATCCAGAGATTCGGAAACATAATTTGATTTCTTTGGATATGGATTATAATATTTCATATATGGTTGTATAATCTCAAATAATCTCGATAAAGGATGAGATTGTAATAATTAACGGTTATAATTTTGGTAACATTAATTCATGATGGAAATAATAATGATACATGAAGTATAAAATATCAAGAAAAGAATTATATTTAAGATATAACATGTCAATATTCATTAAATACACCTCATAGATAAAACTAGGTGCAATACATGGCATGTGTCTGAATGAAGGAAAATTGATACAAAACTACTTTAGCTATTTTGTATCTTTTGAAACATTACCAATATGAAATAAATATAATCAAATGTGTATGTAAATAAACCTAAAATTAATTATATCAATCATATAATTCATCCATGACCAGTATACACCCCCACACAAATGAAATGAGTTGTGAATAAGACATGTATCTCATGAAAAAAAGTGATATGAAATCCACTTATCGTATGTCTTGAATCTCATTCTACTCGTACAGGATTCATGTATAATAAATTTAAGTTTATTATTAATATTCTATAGAACCATATTATTATATCCAATACCATATATGTTATTATTAGGAATTTAGATTACCCGTTTATTAATAATTCCACGTTAAGGTTACGCTTCGGGTAATATCCGCTTTGTTTTCCGCATGTGTCTTAATTTGTTATATATTTTCTCTTTAAATTAATATCATGATTTAATAAATTTAAACCAAAATATAAATATCATTTATATTAAATACATTTCTACTTTAATAATCTATATAATTATGAATAATGAAGTGGAATACACTGTTTATGGAGACGGTATTCCTTACGTACGCATAAATGATGTTTCCATTTTATCCTCGCATTGGAAGAAATTAAATGACATATTTAAATTTAAATATTTCATTATTATAGTATCATTATTATATCATATTTTTCATATAATTTCCTTAATAACATCATTAATACATATCATGTGAACTTTTAATGAATCACATCGCTTTGAGGCGGTGGTAGTCCAAACATCCACAAATGATATTATCATCTTTAACCAATATAGAAAATATAAAGGTATGTTTTTTAAAAGAATTAAATATGCATAAATACATTATAAATATCATATATATTATATATAAATATATTTCTCATTATAATTATTTCCATGATAGATGATAATATAAGAACTAACAATCGTCGTTTCGTGAGGTGGTAGTTCACCGCACACATAAACAGTAAGTCTGTTTCCAATTCGATGGATGTGTGTGTAAGTGTAGGTAAAAACCATAACATAATATCATCTCAGTATATTGAGTATACTAGTGTTGTTATATAAGAATGGAATAAGTAGATTTTATGGGGGTGGAGAATTAATATAAAATACATGAGATTGAGGTAAGATGTTATCTCTTCTTTGGGTAACTCCATTTGGTTTACACCAAATGGCTTCCTTAGATTGCATTATGCAAAGAGATAGGCTTCAAGAAGGAAGGTATGGATGATCAGGAATGAATTGGGTAGATATTGGAAGACTTTATGTGGTTTGAGAGGTGTGAGGAGGAGCTAGGGGTGGTGGCCTTTTATAATGGAGGGAAAGGACTCACTTTGTGTTTTTTGAAAACAAGTTCAGACTACCCACATTTTTAACTAAAAAAGACATCAAAAACCAAAACAAAATGACTATGTAAGTTGGATGACCTATGTATGGATATAAAATTGGTTTCTGAAAAATTTCCAGGTAATTAGGGTCCTTCTGTCTATGGTTTTGTCCTTTGTTAGGATTAATTTTTCCTTAATCATTATAAACAATTTTAATTACATTCCTTATATTTTGTGGTAAAAAACTACATTGATGTAATTGGAAATTATAAATTATGCTAATTATAAATTTGGAATCCATTTTTAAAAACTCCAATCACATATTTGTTTGAAATTAATTTAAATTTAATCCCGCAAATGGGATGACAATATGAGGTTTTGAAATAAAAACATTCAACAGTTTGCTAAAATTTTATATTCAATTTCAATGTGGAATTGATTACAATGACCTAAATTGGATTAAGGGATTTATATTCTATCTACTTGTACTTTTAAAAAAATTAAAACTTAATTTGACTATATATATAAAATAGATTAAAAGGCATTTTTGAATTGAAATTCAGTATTTTTCACTATCCATCAAAAACAATGTTTTTCAAAAAATTCCAAAAAGGTTTCCTAAGCTAATTCCAACCTGATAAATTAAAAAATGTTGTTTATTTTAACTAATTAAATTTCTAAACGTGTCTAATATTAATTTTATTGTTTTTTCACAAAATTATATGAAAAGTATTTCATTTTAGAAAATGGTATTTTAAAAAAAAATTGACTTTAGAAAAAAATTAAAATTTTCATCATAAATATATTTTATTTATAGAAAAACAATATAAAAAATATTTAAATATTATATGATACTATTATTATTTCTATGTTTAATAGATATGTTTTAATTATCTCGTTTAAATAATTATAAAAATAAAATGACACATTGTAGAAACTCAGGGATGCGTGTAACGTATTGAAAGTCAGTGTTGCATGTATCACAAGTCAAGTCGGTGTTGCAAGTAGTGCATGCTAGTTGGATCTGTGTGAGTGGAATATTTCACTAAGTGTAATGTAAGAAATAAATGAATACTAATTTATTTGGTAAAAGGGGTTCACAACAACTTATGGTGTCATATTTACTCATAATAAATCACATATATAAAAACCTATTTACATAGAAATTATTTCAAAACATATAAACCATATGGGAATAAATATTTTTTATTTATTTCATATAAAATAAAGAGTTATCGATTTTATTTACCTTATAAAAATGCAATAATTTATATATATATATACACATAAAATATTAATGTTTATATATAAACATGTGTGTGCTAATAAAAAAAATCAATATTTATGTGTATATTCAAATTTATGTAAATTAATACATCTATATGTAAATATTTGTGTGTGTATTTTAGAAATATAAATATATACTTGCAGGTCAATAATATTTTGCGTATACAACATATATACATTTTTTATATAAATATATCAATATAATAAAATATATTATACAAATGAAATTACGGTAAAACTATATGAATATATATATATACATATATACACATACATATATCAATAATGATACTATATACATATGTGTGTGTATTGATAAACATATATATATTTATATTTATATTCTAATATATATATAAATAAATATTAATATATAATATATTTAAATAAAATTATCTATATATATATATCATACACATTCAATGAGATTTCATCTTCATTTAAGATTGTCTTCATATGATTTTTATATTTTTTATGATTTTATTCCATTGATTTACATTACTATTGATTTGATTGTGTTGAAATTGTTGTGTTTTCCCCTGTTTTGGTAATTTAATATCAATTATATATATCTGTTTATATGAATTTCTGAATATTTGTGTATAATTATATACATTTAAAAATATTTATACATATTTATGTTTATATATTTTTATATCATATATGTGTAAATATACGTAGACAGATATTTATATTTAGTTATGTTTATATATATATTTATATTAATGTACAATTATAAATCTGAGTGTGTTTATTTATATCGGAGTATATTTTATTATATGTATATATATCTATTGATATTTATATTCATTTATTATTTTGTTATTAATTATTAATTATTTAGTATTTGTTACTTGTTATATATTGAGTTTTTATTTATTATTAATTTATTAAATATTTATTATTTATTATTAATTTATTTATTATTAAATAATTAATTATTTTTTATTTATTAATTATTAATTAATTAAATTTTTTATTGATTATTGATTATTGATTATTGATTATTTTTTATTTTTTATCTATTATTTATTATTTAATAATTTCGATTTATTATTTATCAATTATTATTAATTAATTTATCAATTTCATAATTAATTAATTTATCAATTATTTAATTATTTATTATTTAATTATTTTTAATTATTTATTCATTATTAATTATATATTATTTATTTATTTATAATTATTATTAAATTATTTTATTATTTCATTATTTATATATTATTTATTTGTTTCTTATTTGTTACTTATTTTTTTGTTATCTATTTATTTTTTATTTATATATTATTTTCTTCTTTTGTATGGAAGAATTAGTAATTTTTTAAATATATTGTTAATTTATTATTAATTAACTTATATTTTATTATTAATTTTTATTAAGTATTCTTTTTATTTAATTATTTATTTAGTATTTATTTTATTATTATTTGTGTATTAATTAAATAATTATTTTTTTGTACATCATTATATATATATATATATATATATATTAGTATATTAAATTCCCTTTATTCACCACAAGAAGAGCCTGCTATAGTGGTAAATTCTTTAGAGAATTAGTAAGAGGTAACAAGTTCAAATCTCACCCAATGTAGAATTTATATATATGGCATATAGATGCTTGTGCATGTGCATAGAAATAAATAAAATTAATTAATTAATTTTGTGAATTAAAAAACTAACAATTAATATAAAATAATAATATAATTAAGAGAATAAATAATAATAATAATAATAATTAATTAATTAATTAATTAATTAATAAAATAAGTATGAGGATTAAAAATAATTAAACAATAAAATAATAAACATAAATCATTTAAGAAAATTTTAAAAATAATTTTAAAAAAATTTGAAATGAATTAAAAAAACATTAAAAAACACAGCAAAATAATTCTCTGATGGTTTTGAAAAACTGTAGCTAAATAAATGTTGACACACGCTATAATAGAGGTTTTCGAATACCAACACATAACAATTCAGGAGCTGTTTAAAGTGCTGCTAAAGGTCTATTTTGACGTAGTGAAAACCCCTTGGAGTAGGAGGTCGATGTACGATCGTAGTGGCCAAAGTTGTTCTCAATCATTCTTGATCACCCCCTGAAAAGGTAATTTGGGTATGAATTGCTTAAAGGGGATGTTTTTAACAACCTAGTTATTTATCATGGTTTGTATCCATTATTTTTATATTAATTCAGTGTTTAAATGATTAAATATGTCATAATGTGCATGCCCTTCAAGGTCATATAGGTTTCAAAGGTTTCCGGGGCTGGTTCGAAGCCTGGAACCTCAGATCTTGGGTAAAAATGGCTTGGCATAGGGTCAGTTTAAACATTGTGGGGTAGTACGCTTGTCTTAAAAAACCGTGAAAGTCATGGTTAGAGAGTATATATAGGCTGCACAATTTTAGACAAACAATGCACTTCATGTCAGATGGTTGTGCGGCCAGCTCTACAATTTGGATAGTGGGTTTTGGCACTGTTTGAACCCATTTAGTCAATCTGGGTTGGTAAATTATGTAGGTTACCCTTTCCTATATGTATCAATGAACGATCGGTGCATGGTTTTCCAAAGAGTGCGACTAAACTGCATGTCACTATAATTTTTGAAAATTTTAATAATTTTAATTAAATTAAAAATCCTTTACAAACAAAATTTTGGTTTCTTATTCCCCATCACAGTAAATGGAACCTTATAAATATTTCTTAAAATGTTATTTTTTGATTTTAGGTAACTCTTCCATCTGAGCTTCAAATCTAAGGTCATATATCTCGTTGTATCTTTAATGGCCAGACCTCAATTATTTTTCATTCATTCTCTATTTTTATTGATATCAGTTGCGCTATTTAGGTGCATGCTAATTTTCCCTATTATTAGTTTCTTCATGTGTTATTTGATATTCTACCAACTAGAGCTGAATAAGGAGATGATATTGGATGTGATATCCACTACAAACCAACTATAGGCGGTGTCGCGCCTTTTGCTTAATGTCGAGCTATTTATATATGCCATCGTGTAGCATGCCCAATTTTCGGGCATCTCCTAAAATAAAATATAATCCTGTAGTTGATAGTTATAATCTATTCAATTAAAGATGACTATAAATAATTATATTTAGGTTTCAAACCTTGGAATGGAACCACCCCTTGGGTGTGTTAATTATTAAATAGGCCATTTTTTGGATTTTGATTTTGATGCCTTAGGGTTTTGTATTTTACCCCTTCATTGGGATGTTTAATAATGATTTATATTTACGAATTGAATTATGAAATGAATTTTAAATCAAATTTATGAGTTTATTTATGAATTGATTTGTGAATTAGATAGTGAATTGTTTGTTTAATGGTATGAGATGGTTTTGACCAACACCCTTGGCCCATGCTATGAAAATGCCTGAGCAAACATTAATTTCTATCAATATTAATGTTCCCATGATAGTTAAATGAGGTCTATTCCATATTTTGGTATGGTTATTCATGTGATTCATAATATAATTAATTTAAAATTTTATTAATTAAAGGAAATCCTTCTAATAACAGCCCTTGTTTTACAATGGCCTTATTAAGCATCAATTTCCTGTTGTATTGATTTTCCTATGTGAATTAAATGACTACTAAGCCATGTAATAGCTTGTTAAGCTTGAGAATATTGTTATAATGACTTTTTCATGTGATTATTTTAAAATAAATACTTCTAAGATTTTCCTTGAAAAATGAGTCAACTTTTATGTGGGTTTGAATTGGATGCTCTTCATTTGGACCATTGCATGTTAAATGAATTGAATAAATGGGATTGAATCGGTTAAATTATTTTTATCCATGAGTGATAAATGGATTAATATTAGAATTCCATGGATGGACTCATTTTCTCTATTGAATTATATTCATCTATTGATATATGGATTCATGTGACAATTCCATGGATGGACTCAATTGGCTTGAACTTTCATTATGCATGAGTGATACATGGAATCCCTTGGGGGATACCACTGAATGACTATGAGTCTTGACTTATATGCCTGAGTGATACACGGATTCAAAATGAATATTTCCATGGATCTACTTATTGAGGATTGATTTTTTATATATATCTATAGACACTTGGAATATAAATTGATTGCTAGGGATGACATAAAAGAGAATTTTTTTTACATTCCTTGGGTGATACTTAGTCTCAATTAGTTAACCATATAGGATGGACTCAATTGGAAGATACGTTATACCAGACCTAGATCGATACCTTGGTACTTGAATATTCTCCTTGGATGGGCTTTTATGGTATTGGTTGATAATACACATCGATTGATACTTGAATTCAATCTTAGGAATGTCAATGATGGATTCAGGTTCTAAATTGAATAATGAATGAAATGATTTATTACTTTTCTACCAAGATAAATCACAATCTTGGATTCTGTCTTAACTTATACATTCTAGATGACCTATAAATTCATCTTTTGTGCTAACAAATATAATGTGGATGTCGGGTAGCACCAGATGTCAAGGCTTAAAATTTATACGATATTTAATTTCATAATTAAATTTGAATAAATGATTTGGATATTAAATAAGAACATGTACTTATTGGATGTTTACTTTTGGGTACATCCATTCTTACTTCTATTCTCATTGCGCACTGCCTGTTATATATATCGACTAATTGGGACATGACTTGTTTGGTTGCCTACTGGTATTATATCTCACACCCTATTTGGGAAAATTTTTGGGACCCAATTATAGTATATGATTGTGGGTGTCGATAAGGGAATGTGCCCCACTATAGGTACATGAAATGATGGTTAGGAGAAGGGGGGAATGGAACCAAGCTGAAGCTTGTGATTCTACTCAAATACTTTTTACCTTTTTAAATTTTGATATATGTATTATACATCAACCTTTTATTCAATTTTGGATGATTTACTAGATAAATATTACATGTATCATCATTGGTAACATGATATGTCTTCAGGATTTGTTATATTATTAGTCTTCCATTATTTAATTATTGTTTGATCGTTATAATTCTTACACTACTTGTATGCTATTTATATTTTGATTTGCTACAAACTCGTGATCATATTGTAGTCCTCATACTGACATATCTAGACCCTCCCTTATATTCGACAACCTCTTGCATTTGGCGAGATGTGCTTGAGGTTATGTTACCCACTAGGATCAGGGTACCTTTAGTGGAATCAAGGGCTGGTACATTATAACTATGGTTATACATCATTTAAATTGACTATGGTGAATATGACCCCCCATGATTACAACATAGTTTTTATTGGATATAAGAAATTTCTTCCTCCACCTCTATAAGGTATGTAAGTTGGGATTTTCCTTTCTCTAAAGAAAATATTTTATTGTGGAGAGATGTGTAAATAATGCCCACCAACCTATTAATTACCTATAATTGATTTGATATACATTATAGTATGCTCTTCATAAGTCTTACATGAGCTATCCCTAGAGTGGGGAGGATTCCATTTTATAGATTTTTGAAAACTATAGATTTTATAATTTTTTGTTTTAGGAAATGAGTAGGAAATGATTATTCTCACAGGTTTAGATATATGGTTTTCATAACAACTATAAGATATATTTGGGGCACTGTTGGTTAGTAATTTATGGAAACCCTAGATATCATACAATTAAAAACATCCTACCATGGGTAATAAATGTTTTTAGGTATGTTATTTTTAGAATTAATACTGATTATATATTAAAAAAATAATCAATTCAATACCAAAAATGTAAATTCCTGATCAATCACTCTTATAAAAAACTAAACGATTCACTTTGGTTCACTATTTTCCATCACTTTCGTATTTTGGGGTCTTACTCATTCTGATATTTCTCTAACATTCCAAAGGTATGTTGCCTCTCAGAAACTGATGGTGGTGATTATATAAAATTTCATATATGAGGTGATGGTAGGAGAGACCATATTTTTAGGGATATTGTTCCTGAATCCATGACTCTCTTAAATAATTAAACAATATTTTTGAAATCCTACCTTGTAACAACACAACATTTCATTATATGAAAGTTATTGATCAATACCATAAGTATGTGAGAACTATTTTTTTAATATTGGTATTAGATAGTTTACTATTGTTAAATTATTCTATTGATTAAATCCTTACAACATGGAACTATAATATTTACCGTTATCAAGTTAGGAAGAAGGTGATTTTTGAGTATGGATCAAGCCCATGAAAGGAGATTATTTCTTGTCATTATAAATGGAATTAAAACCTATATAGTTTAGTTCCATTTAATGAGACACTTAATATAGTTTAATTTCATTATATTAGATCCATATTATAACCTTTCAAGCCTGTTAAAACATGAGTAAAAATGCCCCATTTAATGTCATGTGCCAAAAACAAATTCTATGAAGCTTAAAGTCACGTGATGCATATTATTTTTAATATTTTTCAAGATATATGATTAAGAACTATTTTAAGTAATATATTATTATAAATAATGAAATATTAGGTGAATATATATAGAAATGGTTTTCTGTTGGACTTACTCAAGAGAACCCCATTTTGGTTTAACCTGACACATGAATGAGGTTAATTTAGGATAAGGGATTAGGTTAGTTTGGATGTTCAGTTGTGTACCCCACAAGATTTTTTATAACTAAAAGGAGGGGAATATTATGATACACATGCGAGGTATGAAACCATAGATGAACTATTGGACTTATATCATATAAAAAAATAAGTTTTTACCTTTGTCTCGTTAATTGGACATATAGAGGATGAATGGATGCTTGAGAACTATGGGGGATCATTGAACACATTTAGTATGAGTGTATTGATATAGGAAGAGTCTATGCGGTTGTTTAAGAATAATGATCATTTTTTTCAAGGTAATAGATGATTGAACATGCACCATCGGCCATACCAACTAGGGAGGATAACACACAAGATAACACTAACAAGATTAGAGACATTGATTATAAAAGTAATACATAATCAAGATGACCACAAGGACATATAAAATGATATAATAAAATATATCTGGTATATATAATAGAGAATTTTTAAAAATGGGGGTTTCAAGAGTTTGATAGAGAAAAATAGTAAAACAAGGACTTTTAGGTCATAGTGATTAGAGGGATAAATTTATTCTTGATAGGTGAAAAGAGTGAGTGGGTCACACATGTGTAGCATTCAAGTCTAAGAGAAGGAATATGTTTTGGAATCTAATGAAACATTATTAATAGACCAACAAGATAACTTTCATGAAGAGGGTTACCCTATATCAAAACACATACAATGATAGACCAGTAAGAGGAAAAAATAATGCTTTAGGATGCGCATATTTTACATAAGGTTTATGTCTGTATGAATGGATTTAACATGAAATTTCTTTATATGATTTATAATATAAACTATTTTTGTTTTAGAAAATGGGTTGTGGATAGATTTATTTGATGATCTTATACATCCCTCACCAGCTCGTAATGATTTTATGTAGAGAGAAAATTACGATGATTATCTTACACGGGGTGTTGCATCCCCTCTCAAAATTGGATATAGTGTTTACTTATGGGATATTATATATATATATGTATCTTACAAATATTATAAAAAATTAAATTTATTTATCAAAATCTATTCCTCAAAAAATTCAATGAATAAAAATGCATGTTTATAGAATTATTTATAGGTAATGTACTAAGAAATAAGAACTTCATGATTTTGGGATAAATAAGTTTTCATGAATACAAAAAATATACTATTATATAACTCAAATAAAAATATTATTTCATAATATCCCTATGATAAAAATTTAAATAATTTTCATTCACTTCATTAGTCACATGATTATATAATATCAATATTACCTCAAATGAGATCACATTCTTAGACCCATATTTTCCTTCAACGACATAAAATATATTCAATCACAAAGGAGATATCATTATCTGACTATATAAAATTAAGGAACCACGTAATTCATTCATGGTGGTAGAATTTATCCATCGATTCCATATTTCATTAATGTAAAATTTCATTTTTGTTTTAACTATTTTTAAAATATTCTCTCTAACTTCAGAGACGATGTATTCATCAATATTTTAAGTGTCAACATTAGCTAAACATTACTCTTATTTAAAAACACTTTAGTGATTTATTTAAATGATATCTAATAGTATCATATTTCTGTTTGTACCAACCTTCCATTTGAATATAGAGACTCTTATAGATACATAAAATATCCCCTAAATTATGTTATTTCCTTCTCATGGAAAATGAAAAAAGGAATGTAACAATTGGATTTTAAAATTTAGTCTAATGATAAAGAAATAAAATTATAAAAACATTTCTCTTCTTTTGGAATTTATTAGATATATATATATCCTTATACATTAAAAGAATTTAATATGAACTTATGAATTCTAAAAAATCATCATATGTAACAATAGTCATCAAATAGATTTTAACATGGCAGAAAACTAAATATTAATTCCACTAAATTCATAGCAAGATCAATTATTTGATTATATTGCTTCTAACGTTACGATAATTTATAAGAGGTATTGATTAATATATTAGTTTATTTTCATCCACATATGATATAATTTTTATTTAGTTTATACATCCTAATATTATATATTTATGATATTTAACATATATGTTTCTCATTCAATAGTTCAAGAATTCCATGGTAAAATGATCTTAGCATTATGATGTTTAATTTTAGAGTCATTAATTCATAAAATGTTTGTGAAATAATATTCATCCATATAACATTCATTAATAATGTTATTCTACGAAAGAGATACCATAATTTCATTTTTGGTAGATGAAGTAGGTTATAATTTAACCAAATCCCCCACTTTCCTCCTTAACTCCTTTACAACCCATTATACAATGATACAATTGTTTGAATAAGGATTTAAATTGTTTTTTAGATTTTGTTATTATAGTAATAGATTTAAATTAAAAATTTATTGGTTATTTATTATTGATCCTTAAATATAACAATGCCCAATGAAATACTATACTGAATCATGATTCATTTTTAATGATATTTTATCACAATATGTTCCCCTTTAGAGAATCATTATTTATTTTTTATAATTAATAATAATGCTATTATTACAAATTATTGAGATAGATGAGTACATTTTTCAAATAAGATCCTCTAATTATTATTTCATCCAAATAAAATAGGCTCACCCTTGAGTTAATGAAATATAACATACATCATCAATACATATGGAAATAAAATCATCATAATTTCCATGAAATGTGATAAATTTCAATATGTGATAGAATGCACCGCCATATTTGTTTTCTGTAACTATCATGTACAATCATTATTGGTAAAATTCACAAATTTCTGAAAATTGTTTCTTTTATAGAATATGAAACATTCCATTGCACCTTTGATATATAAATTTATTTTTTTTGTCGAAAATAAATATTTCTTTAAATAACATGATTTTTATAGGGGTCCTAATAGGTATGACTATAGTGGAGTGGACTAGGTCTACCTAAACTAGATCTAAAAATATAATGCCCATTTATTCCCATATTTAATGATGGATCGAAAATATCATACCAGTATACCCATATTTTACATTGATTGTTCTATAGGTAATCCCATATATAAAATTAATATTAAAAAAATAAAAATGAAACAACATATTATTAGAGAATAAAATATATTCTCCAGATAAAACTTATCTCATAAATGTTAATGTATACATTTATTTGATACGCACTTTAAATTGTTTTATATTTAGAATATAAAATTCATTATTATGTAGATATAACATTAAAAATGAATGAAGAAAAATATTGTTAACTTTCTGTCACCTCACATAAGTTGAGGTTTTTCTATATAAGCATATGGCCTTTTTTCGCTTGTGTATTTAAGATAATCATAAATACCGAACATTTTTTCATGTCTAGTCTTCTCTTTAATTATCAGCTATCCCAATTAGTTTAAAAACCAACGTACTATTTAACACCCTTATACCCTACTAATTTTCATGTGCAAAAAATTATGTTAGGTTATGTTGGTGTCATATGGAGTGATCTTCAAATTATTTTCCAATACTCTTTAACATTTTACATATTTAAAACTCTATACTTTGATAAGTTACATAATATTGAAATTGATGTTGATGTGTGTTTTTTTTTTATCAATGAGAATAGAGATGAATGATAATGTATGATTTTTAGAAATATTTTGATAATAAATAATGTGAGATAACCCCTCATTGATATTCCAAACACATTATTTGTCAATCCAAAAACTCTTTGAAATTTTTTTCCCTTGGACCCTTAAATATGACGGTGTTGACATATACTAACACTATAATTCCATTATTTTGAGTCTTCCTTAAATATAATATGTGATCAACTACATCTCATGTGAATCCAATAATCTTAAGAAAAATTTTTATCATTCAATACTATATAATTGGAACATGTTTTAATCCTTGAATTTATTTGTATTGTTTATACAACATGAATTAATCATTATTGATCTTGAGTCTATTGGTTTTATACTTAATGTCTTTATCATCTAATGGTTCATTGAGAATGGTATATTTAAAATAATATTTTAATTTTTTAATTTTTTTGGGAAAATAAGGGATAAAAAGAGACTTGTTTTTTTTAAAATTTCCACCAGAGTGAAATTCTCATCAACATGAATACCATCTATTATATAGTGTCATTTTAACAGAAATCAATACTTACTCCTTATACATATTTTATAATTTTCCCTTTTATATAGAAAATTTATTTTCTTTTAGTAAGATTTTTTTATCTTTTGACATGGAACAAGTTTCCATTTGTTAGCCTTCTAAATTCAGTGATGTTCTTGATTTACCAACTTCACACAATATTCTCCTTCTAATTCCTCTTAAAAATTCATTAGTTTGATATGGGATGTAAAAATAATTGTTTAAAAACTTTTTATCCTTATTATTTGAACAAGAGACGATTTATCACCAACAATATTTCCTTTATCAATTTCTGTCGGCCTTTTAGATTTTCATTAGGGGTCTAGGAATTTAATAATTATTCATATCATTAACCAATTTTGAGTGAGCCAGTGAATATATGTCTTACATAACAAAAAAATATATACAAAATATTATCTCATTATCCTTTTATTTTTTTATTTAATATTTTCATAATTTATATGCTCATCTTCAATCAGTATAACATCATCAATTTCAACCAGTTATTATAGCCTAAAAAATTCTATGTTATTGCCCTAATGGACTAACTATGAAATTTGATTTTGTCATCATTCTTCCAAAAAATCATGTTTTTACCTTTATTATTCATGATATAAAAATTACTTTTGAAGGTTGAAAATTATTAAATAATTATATTTTAATTTTATTACACCAAATATAGAGTACTATCTTCATTGGGGTTTTATAATTCCTAATTTGATGTCAAAATCATGTCTTGTATTGCCTCTTATAACAACTTTTCAGAGAGACACCTGAAATAAACATAGTTATATCTACGTTTTTTAGAATTAAACTTTATTATTATACAATACATTTTCTGGGTTATGTTTATATTTATAATTAGGAATCTTATATATATATTCTCCCACCTTGTGATTTTATAATTTTGCACTATTATCATTTCCTATATGATTTTTCTTATAATACATATTCTTTATTCGCATTTTATATTACTTGATGAAATCTAAAAATTCTATTTTATAATATAAAAAATGACCCAATCAATTCTCATATATTTTTTTATGAAAATAACATAGTGGATTTGGCCTATGCAGGTTTTTTGAAGGATCAGACCACACTCAAATAACCGATCCATATTCAACAAGTATCTTGATTTATTTACCTTTAAGATTTATATCTATTTTTATTTACCCTTTTTAGTAATATCTAAAAATATATATGAGTTTTTGATTGATCCTTGTGATATATTTTCTAACACCACACTCTGTCAGTCCATATATTTAGTGTTTCTAGATATAGCCATGATGTTGATGACATAATTTATTTTTCTAGTAATTTAATGTAAAATATAATATTTTAATCATGGATTATTCAAATAAAAACAATTTCTCCCCTTCCAATTATAACCACATCAACATATTTCCTTTTGATAGTGAAATTCATCTATTTAAGGTCTATTACATGATAAGAGTCACAATATTGACTCACCATAATAAAATTGTTTCGTATCTCTTAGAAATAGAAGACATTAATTCCTGTTGTTTTTTTGCACAAATTTTATGCATTATAATTGAATTTATTTGAAGAAAATAATAATTTATGTACTATAAAATACTATTTTATTTTTGTTTTATTATTGTAAGAAATTGATTATTTCTCATCACGTGGGAAGAGAACACTCTATAAAAATCCTTGTACCACTATAATTTCATTCCATGATATAAAATTTAAATAAATTTCCAATCTCAATCTTACATAATTTTTTCTATGTCTTTTAGATAGAAACATGAGTAGTATTTACATCAACCTATCCATCATATGATAGTAAATCAACATTCTCAACAAAAATGATCAAAATTTTCAATACCAGATTATACTTTAGAATACTACTTCTATTCCACTAAAGAGAAATATTTTTTCTCTCCACCTTATCATTGAATGGTTTATTAAAAAATATAAGCCAACTTGAACATCACCCTCATAAAAATAGAAGTCACTAACAAACATGAAATTACTTTTATAATGGAAAGTGTCAAACCTCCTTCTCTTTTCATGTTCCCCTCAAGTTGATTTTTCATCGTTGAAATAAAATATACATTGATTGAATCACATCCTAAATGGCCCAAAGGCCTTCATTTTTATTTATTTTTTATAATCCCTATTTTAAGGGTTGAAGGATAACTCATACATGGATCGTAGGAATCATGAAATTACAAGACCCGAGGGTAATAAAAGAATACACCCTGGAGTATGACTAATTGAAATTTCCCCTCCCCAATGTATGAAAAGTGATCAGCACTCCACATTCGCCTGGCTAGTCAGCTAGCTATAATGTTCCAAGTTAAACAGTCCCAGTACTGATGCCAAATCCATACCATATCATTCTTCCATGTCCGGTTTTCTATGCTCTGGTGAATGTGTCATCTCTGAATCCTCATCTAGAGAATTGTTCCTCATATTTCAGTCTAGTACATCTGTATTTCATGTTCCCAGAAGGCCTTGAGGTGGCCCGAGGTCCATTAGGTGGCATGAACGATTTACTAACCCAAAGTCCATGGGTGGTATGAAGGCATTGAAGGGCCCACAGACTAAACCGGTGGTTTAAAGGCCCAAAGTGGTGAATAATTATAGCTACTACAGTACCATATAATACCTCCAACATTATATGCTACAGTTCCTGCTATAGTTCTACTATAGTAATCAAGAAATTCCTCTTCCTATATTCGATCTTGGGTCTCTTCGATGTACTTAAGGAGTACTCACCAACCAGGCTGAGGCTCATGTGGTGATTTAATAACTGATATTCCTATTAATACCATTAGTTTAATTGGTTTTTGGTTTATATTTATGTATGGTTTTTATAAATGAAATTTCTTTATTATTATGCCAAATTTTCCACTCATATTTTTTTATATTGTAAATTTTACAAACCTAAGACTATTTTACATAAGAATTTTCATCATTGTGAACTATTGAATTATTCTAATTTTTGTGAGGATTCTCAATATTTCTACATTGATTTTTCATTCTATATATGTAAAAATATAAATTTCTATCTATGATTCATGATGTGAGTATAAATTTATACATTTTCATTCAAATTACATCTATACTCAATGACCATAACTATTAGTTCATTGATTTTTAGGAGATTTTATTTCACCAATTAATTTAAAAACCAATTATCTGATTTTATTCATCAATATTTATTTTAAAATCAATTAATTAATTATTATTTTTGAAATTTTATATTTATGTGGGTACACTTCCTCCTAAATGTAATCAAACCTTTTTTATGTATATAATTTTCATACTTTAGTAATGTCTTTGGTCTTAATTTCCCTAGACCTTTTTTACAATATTATCATATAGTGAATATTCTAAATGATAATTTAATTTTACATAACCTTCTTTTTGATCGTGACTATCTTCATCAACCTGATCTTATTTTGTTTTATCAGTCAAAAAACAAACATTTATTAATTTTATTATTAGGTTTAACTAATTTTTAAATTCTTTTTTTCCACCCAAATCTTTTGGAATATCTTAAAATGAACTTTAATATTTTATATAATGGAATTCCTCTTCATATTTATTTCCATATTCCTTTGGGTTAAATCCATACCTAAGATTATTTTTTTATTTATAAATGATCTTTATTGGATAAGGAATTCGATATACTTTTTATTAAAATTTCAATAGCATTATCTTTCTCTATCTCTAATTAAAAAAACCTTAAAATTTCAAAATTTGTTAGAGGAGTCATATTAGAAGTGGAAATTCATATTTGGTCATCAAATTTCATTTTCGATTCAATGGATCCATTTTCATTTTCACTAATAAAAAACACTTTTATTTAACTATTATGGTCAAATGATTAATGATGTAAGAATTGTGTTTAATGAAAAACTATAACTTAATAACATTATCTCGAGCTTCAATATAATTATATGATTCCAATTTCTATTTATAGCCATTAATTATTTCTTTTTATTTTTCTTAAAATAGTTTCTCAATTTAGAAACACCATTTTACATGATTTCTGAAGACCTCTATATTTTAATCATATCTGTGATAGATTTTAATTCATCTTTCATGTTAACAAAAATATAATTTTAATCATATTCATCTATAATGATCAACAATAAAATCCAAATATTTATCATTATAAAAACCAATTTCAATAGTTTGAAAATTATATAATAACAACAGCATATTTTATGTTTTCTAAAAATCAATTATCTTCCCAATAATATCAACTTTCCTACACACCACTCGTTTTATCTTGCATAGGGTTTCAATATATGTGAGTACTACTTTTTTAGAATAATTTATATTTTATTTGAAATGAATTCACCCATCATAATTAATGAATTATGAACTATTTCAAATAAAAAATCCTAAATAAAGGGACAATTTTTATGGAATTGGAAATTCATTCATTTTCAACATAAAAGTAATATTAAATTATTTGGGAAATTTTAAATTGGCCATTCATTGATTTTTATATTCTTTTCATGATTTATAAGATTAAGAAGTACTGGAAAAGCCTGTGTATAATTGAAAATAAATTAAAATTCAATTGAATAGAGATATCATACATTTTGAAAGAATGATGTTTTAATTAATTATTAATATAAATACTAAAGAAACTGGTTAACATAAATTTCAATAATCGCATATCATCATCTTTGATATATCATATGAAGGTGAGAAAGTAATATCCTTGGTTATAATGGAGTTATTTGGTTATGAAATAACCATATAACTTTTTTTGAACATATGAGTACATTTTTTGGCCATGTATTGTCTCAACAATTGTCTATAATTTATAATGATTTTGATGTACACAAATACCCTTGTTTTTCTCCAATGATGTTTTTTCATGTCAGTTATACAGAAATTTATATTCAATTTTAAGGAATTTATCATTATGGGAATGAATATTGAAACACAATTTGAAACCCTACATTCGGTAAATGAACATATGGTATCAACCCAACATTATGCTGAGAATTGAAATTCTTGCGTATGATATCAATCCTATGTTACAATGAGAAGTGAAATGCTTGAATATGGTATCAAAACTACATTATCTAATCTACTTTTAATTTTGATCAACATTCTTACATTCAGATAATCATCAAATGTGTGGATCAGCAACCCTCCATTGGTTTCCAGAATTATATTTTATACCCTAAGTGCAGAAAAGTTGGGCGTATGGTAAATCAATGATTCATTTGGGATTTTATGATATAAAGATCAATTTATAGATTATCATCCCTAAGGTAATTTTCTCCCCAACATTACATAAGGATGAAAGTATTATTAAGAAACTATATTATATCAAAGGAACCCTACGCTATGGAAAGGAACCATATGATATGAATAGGAACCCTACACTATGCAAAGGAACCCTACACTGGGAAAAGGAACCTTTCAATATGAAAAGGAACACTACGCCATGAAAATGAACCCTAGGATATGAAAAGGATCCCAATAATATACAAAGGGAGCCTACTATATGCAATATAACCCTATTCTATGCATATCAACCCTACACTATGTTCTCAACGGTGAAGTTTTTCAAGCAGCATTTTCAATCCAAGATTAGTGCAATAGTCAAGTCTGAATTAAAGAGTTATTGAAGGATTGTTTTTATTATTTCAAAGAACCGTGTTCATTAGAAAAAGTCACTACTATATCTATTGAATGTTATTTATCCCCTATTTAATTTAAATTTTCCTTTACATGATCAATTATGCTATTATTTTGGATCTAGAATATTGAAGCATGTTTTATGATCTGTATATTCTTTCAGAGTATGTCTTCATAAATATATATGTATGTGATAAATGATTCATATATGTGACTGTATTATTGAAATTATCTTTTATAGTGCTACTGCAATGAATGGTCATTTCTGAATGAAGCTACACTTTAGAGATATACTTGTGCAATCTTTTACTGTTGTAAGATTACTATTGTGGTTTAAGTTTCTACCTTATTGAAGATATTTTTGCAACTAGGATCACATGAAACCATTTGGTTCTTGAATATATTATTTTTTTAAGAAAAATATCCTTCAATGTACAAATCCTTATAGCTGTAACTGTGAATATTAACATGAAACTTTCTAATCAAAATCTTTTCATTTAATAGAGTTTCAACTACTCATACTTAGTTGTGGTAGAGTACAATATTTTAGATCTAATATGTGGATAAATGGTTCTCTATTAAAGAACTATAAGACTACATTTGTTTGTCTTTTTGTAAAGTATTCAACTGTCTACAGTCAGTTGTGGAATCTTGGTCTTGTGATAAGACGACCATATTAGTGGAATTTTCCAAGCTCGCAGACAGAGTGACTGGAAGAGTGGACTAGTGGATATTTGTGCCCCAAAACTCTATAAAAATATATGTTCATTATTTTAGTTAATCCACTACATATTTTCATAAATAATAATAACACTGCATATCTGCATAAATGAAAATGGGTGTCAAAAAAAGAAATTGATGAAGATTTTTGGAAAGGCACAATTCACCCCCCCCCCCTCTTGTGTTACTTTGTATATTCTGACCTAACACATTTGAAATTGAAATTCATTTGAATAGAAAATGGTGAATCATATTTATGAATAACCCAATACACTAATTATTTGGAATACGTGAAAATCATATGCAATTATTATTTCCTTCATTAAAAATATACCATCTGATATTATATAATCAATGGATTCAAATGAAGTCACTCAATGTGATGAAATAATATAAGAGGATATTATATTGATTTCACAAAGGAATGAATTTATAACATTGTAGATGATTAAAGGATGATGTATGGATGAGATAATCATAAATTATAACATGATTATCTAGCCTCTAGTCTATGATACTATATTTTTGGGAAACTATGAACAATTTTATCTGTATTCTATAATACTATATATTGGTTTAAATGGTGAAAATTTTATGCTAGATATAAGAAAATAATATATTCATACTGATCTTTTTGATAGAGAAGAAGGGTATATCTATAACATCCCCAAGCATATACTCCCAGATCAAATGCTAAAAAAATAATATTTTCATCTTTGTCTTTGATAATAATAAACATGAAAAAAATTGTGTCATCCAAAACATATGACAACAAGATAAAATATTAGATCCCACACATACCAATGAACCTTTTAATTTTCAGTTTTACTGATTTTGGAAAAATTCTTACATGAAGATACCCATTACTTCATGTGATCTTTATTAACTAATATATGCCACATTTATTATTTCATAATATGTCTTCAACATCTCTTATAAAATTCATCCCACATGATACCTTTCTAGATAAAACTCATTGAAAATTATTTTCCATAACATGGGGAACTGGAAAAAAAATAAATGATGAGATTATATGGTAAATAAGTGTAAAAATAAAAGATATCAATAAATGATCATGGGTGAACCTAAATTAATAAAAAGGGTATCAGAACATCCTCACAACATAGAATAACACTACTGAATTTTCAAATACCTTGGATCATAAAACATGTTATATGGATTTTTTATTATAAAAGACCTAAGTTATAAGGTGAGGAAATGTTATTAATTAGTCGTGATCAATGAGAACATATCATAAGAATAAGACATGGGTTTTGGAATCATAAGAATAAGGAATAATAATCTTTTCAACATAGAAAATCAATATAATATCCTTTCAAATCTTGTGTGAATAGATTGAAAGTGATCTAACATATTAAATTTTGAACAATGATATTAACAATAATATATTTGCATAATATTATGAGTGTAGATAGAAATTATACATACTCATGCATCAAATCATGGAAAAATATCTGAAATAATGTTGAATCATATCATAAAAATATCATAAGAAATAAATATTACATTACCCAATGAATCACTTCTATAGATTGGACCTATACCAAAAGATTTTATAATTATTGGTATAGTGTACCTATAGAAACTATTTGGACAAAAACATTTGAATAGATATCATATAGAGACCCTATACCAATGGTTTTAGTCAAACTATGGGTATAAGAGCTATCTATACAGAGGGTTTGGGGAAGAAATTTGTTATATATTCTATTATAAGACCCTATACTAATGATTTTGTACAGACCATTGGTATATGTTATAGTTATACAAACGATTTGTCCAAAACCATTGTTATAGCTTCTATATTAAGACACAATAAAAATAGTTTTGGAAAAACTTTGGTATAAGTTATAGCTATAGCAATGGTCTTCCAAAAACCATTTGTATGACATAAAAAATAATCCCCTATACCAATGGCTACAGAAAGTTTTTTGGTATATGTCCCAAAAATAAAAATACCTATACCCACAGTTTGTAAAACCATTGGAATACACATGTAATAATGATTTCCAAAACCATTGTTATAGGTACTTGGATTTTTTATGTATTATTTTATCAATAACATTGAATAAAACAAAATTTAAATTACGTTTTAAAATAAATATATATACTTATCATATTATGTTCACAAAGGTTAATGCAGCTTAGTATTTAGGTCATCGGAATATAAGTCAGAGGTGTTGTGATCAAATGAAGAAAAACATTTTTTTAATTATATATACCATAATTTATAGAAATTTTCGGTATATCCTATACTAATTGTTTGGGGGCCTATACCAACAGTTCAAATCCATTTTTATAGGCATTTTTCCTTAGTGAATTGTATGTCTATAATAGACCCAACCAACAGAAAATAACAATCCATTGATATGTATTCCATAGGATCAAAAAAAGAATCTTATAATCATTAAGTATTCCATGGAAGATAAACAAGTTTCATAGAAGTCTCATCGTCATTATCAACAAAATTACGGAGAAATAAGAATGATATATTATTGGATCATATCATTAGTAAACCCTAATCAATATTATATTATGTCAACGAAGATGAAAAACACCATAAAATAAAAAGGGTACATGAATGTGTCCCTGTAGGTATCCTTGACTATTGAAACATAATGATTCATTTTTCATCTGAGAATGATTTGATCTAGGCCTGGTTCAGAACTCACTGTGTCTATGGAAAATTTCATTTATACTTATTCAGGTATTATTACGAGTTTTATATGAATCATGATACTATAACCATGAATCTATGGGTTAGTTTTCCACAACTCTATCTTCCTTATAAGAATACATAGATCATTATAATTTTAGGGAATATAGTTGGATGATATTTATGTTCTAATAGAAGAACATGATATGTTTTTCATCCTATCTCCCTGCGAATTTGCATTGAAATAAATGTTTTAAGACTGACTGTTGAATATGTTTTTATTTTGATTGTGGAAGAGTTATGTTATAATCAACAAGTTTTATTTGAGATGATAATTTATTTCAATACTTCATGAAATTATCTTGAGAACATTATTTTATTTCTCCATCACAGGATAAAGAATCACAAGTAGATGATTGATGCAGGTTTGTGTAGGAGAAAAGGTCTCATTGAAAAGGTCAGATTCCCATTCCTAGTGTAGGCATGTAGGATCCTTCTCAAATTGATGTCATTTTTTTAGGTCTATAGGGTTTAAGGTAGTTCATGTATCAGGTTATAAGGACTGAAGCACTATCATCTCAATGTCTTTATATTATTCGGTGGTTTTATACGTTGGATTTTATTCTAAATATGAGGTTCTGATGAAGGGAGTGAGTGAGGAAGGTCCTTATATCTATATTCCTCATGGAATCCCAATGTAGGACACCTTCACTTCAAATGAGGGATGGTTGAATGCACTAAATGGGCTGAGTACCTGAAGCAATACTCTGGATTTTAATCTAGACAACCATTTTCGTGGTCGTGAAGTTAAACATCCATTTTATGAAAAGGGGGAATGAAATATAGTCCAGTCAAGAGGTTCAGATCGAGAAGATATTTTTATCCAAGACCGTATTTTGGATGGGGAAAACACTGATGTTCAAGGCCTCCATGAGGTAGTGTCGGTGCTGATAGCTTCAGTCAACTCTCAATATATTTTTTAGAGAAAATGCATGGTATATGATTTCTAAGCCCAAGGATTAATAAGGGGCATAAGGGAACCCATGACTCATGGATATGCATTGTGACTAATGGGAAGAAATATAAAGGTTGTGAAAAATATTATCACATTCCTAAACCTATGAAAACAAGGTTATCCCAAAAAAATTGGGGCCTATAAGGTTCTTGAATGAAGATCTAAATTACGGGACAAATTTTATAATAAGAGTATTACTCTATAAGGTGAAAAATGAAATGGTAGAGTGTGGAATTATTATGGAACAAGAGTATGTCGATGAAAATAAAACAGTTCAATTTCAGGATTCATGTCCCTTTGAGAATATTATGGTTGGAATAGTGAAAGTGGAAAAATTAAAATTCTTCGAGCTCATTCACTACTCTAAGGAATAATTACTTGAATGAGATTTCCAGAGCAATGCTACACATGAGTATGTTAACCGAATTTATGAGAGAATGATTCATGATGATATTAAGGGGATCTAAATGGAGTTGATAAAAAATACCACACTTTATCTTGAGGATTTTGTGAAAACAAGATCAATTGGGAGGAATATATCTAGAATTTTTGTCAATATGACCAATCATTTTGATGCTCTTATCATGGATTATCTAGAAACAAACTTTACTGGACTTTAATGGGGGTTATATAGTGTGATTGAGTACACTAATTCTAGTATCATATTTAATAATATTGTGAATTTTTTTCTATATCTAACATGATTTTTCTTTGAACTTTCGAGGTATCCCACTTCTCCGCAAAATTTATTTTTTGAATTAGAGAATACAATTTTCATCCACTTTGAAATCAATTATTTGATATCTAAATATCTCTAAAATATAACAGAATTTTTTAATAAAAAGAAACATGGAAACATGTAATGTAATATTGAAATAAATTATTAGTCTTGATGGTGGAAAATTTCATTATTTTAATTACCATTAAAATAATGATACTATTGACACCTTAAAGAGAAAATTAATTTTTTATAATAAGAAATAAGAATCTTTTGAATTTTTTTTTCTAATGATCATATGTAGGTAAAAATAAATTTAATAAAAATAATTAAATAATAATATTAAAAAATAAAAAATAATCATTTCAGAAAACATGGATATAGAATAAAATGTTTTTCTGACCAGATGGTGAGGAATATGGTTGACTTCTCCTAAAAACTATTACAAACTGCTATTTTAAAATTAAAAAAAAATATTTGATAGAGTAAAGGACATGGACTGAGATTTTATGTGAATATAACATCATGTACTTGAAGGAATACTTATTTTTTTTATAAAAATAATATCTTCAATAGGTTTTGGTACATGCAACCCTAATATTTTTATGTTCGATATCATATTCAACACGCAACACTAAACTTAAACGACCCAAGATATATATTATCCTTATAACCTAACCGTTAAATTGGAAGGTATAAAAAGTATTTTCTATTTTATGATATATATATATATGTATATATATCTGTGTTCTTACTCAATATAAATTATGGATAAATTTCAAGTAAATAACCAACCACTTTATATTAATGTGATTTTATTCTTCAAAACTATATTTTATTCAACAATGTTTTTTTTCATAAAAAAATATTATAAATTTTTTTGAATGTTTTATAATATATATTTTTCTAAAATTAATAGTATTTTGGGAATTAGAATATAAAAATTTACTTTTTCTGAAATTTTGGGAACTTATGCAAAATATTAACTTATTTACAAATAAAAATAAATAGTATTTTTTATAAAGCTATCTTTAATTTATAATAAGTTAATTAATTTTAAATAACAAATAAGTTTTGAATACTTTTTCAGGAAATTGTTATATTATTTTTTCATATTTAACTAAATTATTTAATTTTTAATCAAATTTATTTTGGTTTTTAGTGTAAGTTTGTTTTGGGGATCAAAACGTGTTTTTTCTGAGAATAATATTAAAGTGAATAAATATTATTTTTTTCATTTATTAATATATTAAATAAGGGGGAAATTTTTAAATGACTGTTATAGATTATATATCAATATAATTTTATTTATATTCATATAATGATTAATATTAGATATAGAGTCAATATAAAATATTCTTTTTCTTGAAAAATACACTTCTCGAAAACCCACTTTTTCAGGACATCTATATGGTTCTTTTCTATTTAATTTTCACCCCTTTAATATAATTTTTTAGAAACTATATAATTTATTTTTTAAATAATAATTTTAAAATTATTTTTCAATAGATTTATGATTTTTTTTGAAATGATTAATTTTCGGATGAATAGTGACAAATAGTGTTTTAATAAAAAAATGACATTTCAGATAAATTAGTTATAAAGTAAAAATATATTTCAAATATAATTTGAAGATAAATAAGAGAAATTATAAATAATTTAATCGACTTTATTTTATTATAATCAATTTCATATACAGTTTTCATATAAAAACATTTTTAATATTTGATCCTTTTCTCTTTAAACCCTTGCATTATTATTAGATCCATAAGATTAATTTTTAATTTAATTATTACAATTCATTGAATGAAAATTTGAAAAGTTTATTTCATTTTTGTACTCAGACTAATTTTTATTATCTAAAAATTTAAACTTATGTTTTGACCAAAATAAATAGTTAATGTAAAGAAATAATTGCCGCATTTATAGTTAAAATGGGTTTATCAGAGGTTAAATTAAAATGATAAGGGTAAAAATAACCTAAAAATTGTATAAAACTATCTAATATAAATTTTAGGCCATTAAACCTTTAAGGTTTTATAATAGTGAATATTATATTATTTTTTATTTGAAAAATAAGGGAGCACCAATTTTTTTTCAAAAATACCAACTATGTCTTCTCCCTCACTTATAAAAGACCACCCTCTCTTCTCACTTAATTACAATGAAAACCCTATTTGGTTTAGATAATCCCTACGAAAATCACTTCAAAACACCCTCCTACCATCTTAAAATATTTATTTTTGGAATAAATCTACCCTAGGGAGGATTTAGTGCCAGCCTAAGGGGTATTCTGCAAGAAGAGTTAATAGTCATCAATGAGAGTATTTATTTTATTTATTTATCCACCTTTTAAATAAACATTTAGACATGATGATATAATAAACTCATTATATACCATAAATTTGGATGATTTTTAATAACATAGTGACCTAAAAAAATATCTACTTCCATCAAATGGGTTATGAAAGCATCGTTTGTTTGTACAACAGACTATCGTCTTTCAAACTGATGTCATTTGTTCATCCTTTACCACCATTCACTGGTGGGTATGATTATGGATTTAATATATATATATATATACATTTGGATTCATTATATCATTTAGATCATTTTAATTTTCATTCTGTAAGGGACAAGATAACATCTTTGGTGTCTACGACAGACTACCACGTCGCATAGAGATGTGATTCATTTTCTCAGTGTCAAATTACTTAGATGGAAATAACGATAACTTTATTGATTATATGTTATGAAAATGAAAGAATTTTTATATTAATTACTTATATATCATTCTTAAATGATATTATTTCATTTTTATTTTTTACAATAAAAAGATGATATCATCGTTCGTGTATGTGCATACTACCACCTTCATGAAGCGATGCGACCCTATTTTAATAATCACACCACATTAATGATATATATATATATATATATTTTTAATGAAATTAAACTTTGAATAAGATATTATAATGATAATATAAATATAAAATATAACTTATATACTTTCTATATTGACTATTGAAAAATGTTAATGTTACACATGCATACGTATGACCTATCATGTCTGTTATCGTAACATTATTCATTTTTCATAATCATATTTCATGATGTATTTTAAAATAGTAATTAATTTATAATTGTTTCATGATTATAATTATGGGTATGATAAACTATATTATATCTATAAGAAGATGTACTTTCATTAGAACGCACGACTGAGAAAACAAGGAGACCAATACCCAAAACAATGAATGTAATTAACGAATGAGTGAAAAGTTATTATAAAAGGATAATATATGATATTTTAAATATTAATATTATTATTTAGGGATTTAATAACATGTTTAAAACCACTATAATTTATAATAAATCAAGATCAAACAAAAGGAAGTGTCATGTACGAGTTTTTTCATCTCACATTTATTTCATTGAGATATATGACATATTCACCACATATTATTTGGAGTATATAAAGAATATTAATGTATTATTTTTTATTATACATAAATTTATGGTGATTTGTATATAAATTTTATCATGAATATTTAATGGTTTTATTGATTTCAATGTTACCAAATATGTAATAGATTTTTGTCTCAATTTTCTTTCTTTGTGATACATGTTAAGTTATACAACTATACTATTTTATTAGGTGTATATATTGAATAAATAAAATATTATATCATGAATAAACTTATTTTCATCATATTATAATTTTCGTAAAATTTAATTCTTTCATGGGTATTATGATTCAATGTCACTAATGTGGAAAGAGTTTTATGTTATAGTCTCATTGTTTATTGGGGTTGTTTATGACTAAGTATCCACTGCCAAATTCTTATGATGTACCTCCCAATATTTCTCATGAAATTTTTTCTCATAGGGGTATTCATGATATCTTCTAGTAATATTACCATTTTGAAACTCTTTGGTCTATGAAATTATTTATAAAATTTTTTAAATAAAAATTTTCTTCTTTTCTCTATTGTGTCAGAAATATATTTTCAAACAAAAAAATGTTATAAAAAATTTATTTGAACTTTTTAAAACCATTTTACAAATGATTTATCAAATTCATTTTATTAATAAATCTAATTTTTTATGAATTTTCTCAAAGTAAAAATTATTAAATATTGAAAATTATTCCGGTTTTGATTTTTCTGAAAATTTTAGAGGAATTTTCTTATCATTATCCGCTCATGGTATATTTCTATTCCATTTCTAGTACATATGGATTTTTTTAACTTTCACAATATGTATCAAATTATCATATGTCATGAAATATATTTATTTCAAACTTTTTTATAATTTTACAAGAATATATATAAAGAAAATGTTTTCCTAATATTATAAGAATTTTTTGTTTTTTTAAAGTTATTTTCATTGAAAGTATTTTTCAAAATGTTTTCTGTTTGGAAAAGTGATTTTAAAAATAAAACAAATACATATTCTAATTAATTTATTTATTGATATTTTTATGGTATTTCTATTCATCAACATCAATAACCATTTTTGTTTCTTATTTTTAATGGGGGCATATTTTAATAATATCATCCTCATTCTTTCTCAAGATAGATTAATATGGTTTCAATGTGTTTGTTATGTATCCCGATTATTTTCTTTATGTTTATTCTCATTCAAAGTGATTGATTGGAATTCCATTTATTTTCGATGTGATAAACATGGATTGTAAGAATAATGATTCTTTTATTGAATTTTATGATGAAATGAAATCACCATGAATGTTATTCACATTGCGGTTCTTGGAAATTATATATGATGGGTGCACCCAGATATCATTGGTAGATCAAGTTATAGTTTATATGATGGGTGTTCCTATATTGTACTACAATGAATTATGTTGTGATTACAAACTCAAAAGAATTATATCTGAAGTTAGTCATATATTTATTCCAATTACACAGGTTCTATAATTGTTCTAAAAGTATTATATGATGATTATGTTCCCAAATACCAACATGATTTTTCAATTATTTCCATGTATTTATAATGTTTATTTATATAAATATTGATATCACGTAGCTCATTTTTATTGAATCTTATAAAAATTTACTATGCTAATTCCTTATTACATGATTCATGATTAACGATTCAATTATTGATGGATATGAGTACTCTTATGATTCTCCCATGCACTCTAATTATGTCATCATAATTTTATAAACATCTTATGTTCCTTGATTAAATTCACTTGTTAATTCTTATGTTTACCCTTACTGATCATTTGAGATAATCATTCTTATATTTCCATTTCCCTCAGTTGTTAGGAATTTTTTTTGAATGAATTATGCATAGGATATAGTTCATAAGGAATATAATGATGACTTAATTTTAAATATGAAAATATGTGATAATTGGGAGAAATGCACATTTAAAAAAATGGTATTTATTATATGGTTGTTCTTCCTAAATCTCTAAAACTCTAAACTTAAAAAATCCTTCAAAAAATTTTTTATCCAATTTTTTCTATTGATGTTGTAAGGTTTGGATGATATAAAAATTGGTTCAAAAATATTGGTATTAATGCTGGAAATGTAATGTTTATGATTTCCACACTAGATCTGGGAGTGTGTGTTTAGTGCTATTATAGCTAGTATTAGAGGTCATCTTAGATAAATTTGGATATTAGTATGCTTTTATGTGAGGTTATCTTAATAGTTATAGATACTGTAATAGGTCTATAATCTTAAGGATGATCACATGTTCAATGTGTTAGACACCCATTTGTGGGTGTCAAGTCATAATCATTTTAATGATATTAATGAAATTTTGATAGGTGTTTTATTGGGTTGTGATTCATGTAACCCCTAATATCAACAAGAAGTTTTATTTTGGAAGTAACACATAATAGATAAAAAATTGGACAACTTGAAGGTTGGGTGATAAACCTACTTATTTGGAATGGTTGTGTGGCATAAACCAAAAACCGAAGGGAAATAAGGGTACACCAACTTCCACTATCCTATATGATGTCATAGCTAGTATGAAATTTTTATATGTAAAGATTAATTTTATTTTTGTAAACATATTGGATTTAATTTTAGTAATAACGATTGATTTATCTCAGAGGAATATATTATCAAATCCTTATAATATTAGGATTTTGAACTTTGTTAGGAAATATTTGAAGAATATTAAGGATAGATATAAAAAGAATATTTTGGTATGATTTTGGGTATTACTGTCAGAATTTTTAAATGAATGTATGAATGTTTTTTTTTGTAAATTATCAAACTATGTTGTAAATACTTTGGTTTTTGTTAATCAATAAAATAGCATGAATTTATTTTTATCATTTTAATGTTTATATGGTCTTTTAAAAATTTATTTTAGTGATATAGAAATGAAAAATTCAACTTGAATATGCATCGTTTGGAGAGAAAATGAGATTATTGTAGAAATTTATCAAATGATGAAATTATAATAATCGGGTAAATATATTTCCATATTCTCTTTGTCAAGATGGTAATGGAATTCATTATCATTTGTAAAAGAATCATAAAACAAAAAAATTACCATAGAACCTTCAATTATGATGAAGTGATGATATTTTCAATAATCAAAAAATTATTCTTTTTATGTCCCTAAATTTACATTGATCATTCAGTTTATTGTGATCAATAACATCAATCACTATATATTTATTTATTCTTTTCATTAATTTCCACATGTGTTTTATGATTTGGAACCCTAGTTATCTGTTATTATATAGGTTCTATGTTCTTCCCTTTATATCTTATTAAGAGTAATTTTTAACCCTTTATACAATGTCAGTTTTCACAAATATTATTTATAAATTTGCATCCTTTGATAGTAAAGATAAATATAAAATTGTGATGATAAAATTTATTTAATTGGAGAGGAAGTAAAAACATGAGATTTAAAAATAAAATTTTATTTTATAGCGTATAGGACCTGAAACACTAATATTATATGTGAATATAACATCATGATACAATAAGATATATTTATTTAAAAAAATTAATCTCTTCAATGGATTTTGGTACATGCAACAACATTATTTTTATGTCTGATAGCGTACTCAACATGAAACAACAAACATAAACTACCAATGATATATATTACAATTATAACCAAACCATTAAATTGGTGGGTTTGAATAGTATTAAATAATTTCTGATATATATATTTAAATCTTACTCAATATAAACTTTTAATAAATTTTTAGTAAATAATAATCAATTTTTACTAAAGAGATTTTGTTCTTGGAAAATGATTTTTATTGATTTTCATGAAAAAACATATTATAATATTTTTTTGGAAAATTTATATAATTTATTTTAGAAAATTAAATCCATTTTTTTGGATAATAATATTAATATTTTTTTGGATATGTTTTTGGACTGTTCAGAAAATATCAATTTTCAATTCATAGTAAAAACATCAATTTATGAAAAATTATGTTTTCTATTTACTAAATTTTGAAATTTAAATGTCCCAATATGTGTTGAATAATGTTTCAAGTAAAATAGTTGTTATTTATTAATATTTAATTTAAATAATTACATTTTAATCAATATTATATTGTTTTTTTAATATGTTTGTTTTGGGGTTTGAAAATGGGTTTATTCGGAAAACTATTTTAAAGTGAATCATGATTCTATCATTTAATTAATATAAATAATCCAAAATTAGGATTATTTTAAACTAAATTAATATATTATATATTAATTATTTTTAATTTTTAATAATTACATGATTATTAAAACAAATATAGTTATCATGAAATCATCTTATGCAACTCTCTAAAACCTTCTTTTTCATCACATCTGCTGGGTTTTTAAAAAAAAATTAATTTTCACCCATTTTAGGAATGATAGATTCCAAAGGGGACAGTATTTTTGAAATAATAATTTTCAAATTTTAATAGGATAAATGATAATAATTTTCAAAAAAGATGAATTTTCTAATGAGTAGTGAAATTAGTGAATTTTATTTGAAAAATTCCTTTTCAGGTAGATTGTTTATATAGTAAAATGTATTTCAAAATTGAATTTAAAGAATAATTAATTCAGTAATAAATACATTAATCCAACATAGTCTATTGAAATCAATTTCATATCGAATTTGGATGTAAAAACACTATGATCACTTAAACATTTTATTATAAAAAACTCCCTTTCTCGTTACATCATTGGGATTAATTTAAAATTAAAATTCCCCACTTCTGTGAATGGAATATGGAAAAATGTATACCATATTTTTATATTTCATATGTTTTATTATATATTGACTTAAACTTAAATTTTTTTCCAAAATAATTAGTGAAAGCAGTAAAAATTAATTACCACAGGTAAGGTCAAAATGGGTTTACCTGGGGTTAAACTAAAATGATTAGGGTAAAAATGTACAATTAACTTGTCTATAAACTATTTTATGACCATATTTATACCTTTACACATCTTAAGTTATAGATTTTTATATTTCTGACCATTTTGGAATGTGAAATATGGGGGGTGAAGTCAATTCCTTTCGAAGATACCATATGTGTCCTCTCCCCCTAACATATAGAAGGCCACCTCTTCCTCTATTGTTCACACATTCAAACCATTTGGTTGCAGACAATACATGTCCAAACAACATCCCATCATACCTACCCTTTTCTATAATCATTATTTAGGTTATAAATCCATCCTAGGAAGTATTTACTGCAATCCTATGTGGGATACCCAAATAAGAGGTAATGTTCTTCAAATGAGTGTATGTTTTTTATTTATTTATCCACCTCCGTAAATTAATATTAAAATATTATGATATTATAACATCATAATATTATATATATTTTTATTTTTTATAATACTTTAATTACCTTCAAAAATACACACTTCTATAAAAGGGTTTACGAAATCATCATTCACGTGTATGACGGACTACCGCCTCTTGAACTGATGTCATTTGTTCTTCCATCACTACCTTTAAAAGTTAGGAATGATGGTATACCTAAATCATATATACTATATTTATAATATATTTATTCATTTTGATTAATTGTATCAAATAATTATTTTTACATTCCATTTTTAGTGGATATGATAACATCATTCGTGTATATGGAAGACTACCGCTTTGCAAAGCGATGTGATTAGTTTTCTCACTAATGTTTTAAATGAGGTATCAATGGTAATATTAATGATTATATGAGATATACATGAAATAATTATTATATTAATTATATATTTATCATTTTGAAAACATAATATAGAATTCGCGTTTTTTACAATAAGTAGATGACAACATCGTTCATGTAGGAGCAGAACACCACCTTCATGAAGTGATGTGACTATCTTTTGATCCCCACACCACATTGATTATATATATAAGAATATTTTTAAAAAAAAAAAATTAAATATATTAAATTATTTCATTATATAAATATAAAATATTAGTCACCTTATTTCCATAATGATCATTAAAATATGGAATCATTACTCATGCATATATATGACCAACCATCTCCATGAATGTAGTGTACCAATTTTTTTCATAACCAAATTTTATGATTATTGTTAAAATAATAATTAAATAATAATTATTTTATGATAATTATTAATGAAATGATATGACTATATTAAATGCTCATGAACTAGGACATTTGTAACAGAACATGAACAAGAAAACAGGGGGATTAACACAAAAAACATTAAAAAAATCAAAGAACAAGTGAAAAGATATAATAAAAAAAATTTCATATGATATTTTTAATATTAATATGATTATTTAATAATAAAATAAAAATTTTAAAACCACTATATCTGAGGTTAAATCACCACCATCCAAGTAGAATTATGCGGTAAGAGTTTTTTCATCTTACATTTATTTCTATGAGATATATGCCATATTCAATGCTTATTTTTGTTGGGAGGAGTATATGTTGACCATAAACGTAATTTATTATTATTAAAATTGAATTTAGGGGTATTTATATATACAATATATGATATATCTTTCACTAGTTTTAAAATTTCAATGTAACAAAATTGGTATGGGGTTTTTGTATTAATTTTCCTTCTTTGAGATATATGTTATGTTATACCCAAATTTACTTTTCTGATCTATATGTATTTACCCATTTCCATATTAAAGTATGAATCTACTTTTTTCATGATATTATATGTTTCATTAAATTTTATTATTTATGGTTATTATTAGTTAAATTTACCAAGGTGATATAATTTTTGTGTTACAATATCATCATTTATTGGAATTTTTTATGATTTACTATTAGTTGTCGAATTCTTGTGATCTACCTCTCAAAAATTGTCATGAAATTTCTTATAATTTGGTTATTCATGATATATTAATGTAATAATACTATTTTTGAGCTGTTTGATACATAAAATAATTGAGAAAATATTTTTAATAGAATCTCAATTCATTTCTCTCTTTGTCCATAAATATATTTTTAACAAAAAATTATTTTTTTAAAATGTTTTCAATTTTTTTACCATTTTTCAATTTAATTATTAAATAATTTAAGAATAATATTTTTCTTTGTAACAAATATTTTCAATGTAACCTTCATGACATCTTGAAAACAATTCCAAATTAGATTTTACAGAAAATGAGAAACAAATATCTGTGTCGTTATCCGTTTAAGAGAATATTCTAACATATTTATAGTTAAAAAATTTTATTTTTACCTTGTAAGGCATGTATATAATTACCCACCATCATGAACAAAATAAATTTGAGGATTACATTGCAACTTTAGAAGAATCTTTATAAAGAAAATGTTTTCCAAATATTCTAAAATTATTACATTTTTAAAAGTGATTTTCTATAAAAAAGGATTTCCCATATGTTTTATGTTTTAAAAAGTGAATTTGAAAATAAAAATGTTATTTTACTAAATATTTATTTAGTTATAATTTATTAGAATTTCCATAAATCATCATTAACAACCCTTGTTGTTACTTATCCTCTAATGGGGATATTTTTCAATGATACCATCCTCAATATTTCTTTTGATGTATTAAGATTGTTTTAAAGTAGAATTTTAGAACCCATTTCTTTTCCTTGGGTTAATCACATTTAAAATAAGTTTACAAGAAACCCATTTATTTTGGATGGGTTTAATAGGTTTTGAATGAATAATGATTGTTTCTTTGAGTTTTATGATGAAATGAAATCTTTATGCACTTTATTCATGTTGTGTTTATGGGACATTATATATGATGGGTGATCCCAAATAGCATTGATTTATCATGTTTAAGCTTATATGATGGGTTCTCCCATATAGAAATCAAAACAATTTGGTTATGATGATGTTCTCTAGAAAATTATATAAGATGTCGGCCATATGGTTATTTATGTAATATGTTTTTTATATGGGTTCTTTCAATGCTCTATGAAGTTAATGTTCCAAGATACCAACAAATTATATCTATGGTTTCAAAGAGTTTATATCATTTCCATTGATAAATATTGATATTACGTGGCTCCTGATTATTAATTATTATGACTCTTTACTTTTTTAAAACCATATTCCATGTTTCATGATTGATGATTCAGGTATTGATGGATATGAGTTATTTTATGATTATCTCATGCACTTTTATTATGTCATATAACAATTATGAAATTATTTTTTTCATTGATGGAATATACTAGTAAAAACTTGTTTACCCTTACTAAGAATTTGAGATTCACCTTATTTTTTTGAATTTCCCCAGGTTATCTGGAAATAATGTTTAATGAATAATTTATATAATTTATTTCATATTGATGATGATGATGTGATAATGTGAAATAATAAAAACTTGGTCATGTGGGAGAAATTTACTTTTAACGACATGGGTATTGTTTCTGCATGATTTTTTATTAATTATTTAAAACTACAAACCAAAAAGGTATTTGAGAATGTATGTGATCCAATTTTTTTTAATGATTTTGAAAGGGTGTGATTGGAAAAAAATGGGACATATTTATCAATATCAAAGTTAAACATTTATAATTTCATCACTGGATTCAGGTGTGCTGGTTAAAGGATTTTAGAGTTGGTATAAGATATTGGTTTTTATAAATTTTGATATTATTGTTTGTTTTATGTGAGGACACCTCTTGAGTTATGGATACCATCATAGGTCTATAAGCTTATGGATGATCATATTTTCAATGATTTTGAATCTCCTTTAAGGGTTTTATGTAAAAAATGTTGATGTTATTAATGACATTTTGGGATAATTTCTATTAAGTTGGGCTATTTGTAACCCCTAGGATCAACAAAAATAGTTATTTATAGAGGAAATATTTTTCATATTAAATTAATGAAAACCTAAAGGTCAAGTGATAACTCATCACATCCAGTAAGGTCGTAGGTCATGAAACCGCATCTAAAGGGATATAAGGGTACAAATTTTGACATTGGACTACATTATGTTCTGGTTAGTGTGAAATTTTTATAAGGAAATATTATGTTCATTTTTGAATCATTTGAGATTTATTTTAGGAATAATTGTTGATTCATCTTAGAATAATATATGATTAAGTCCTTCTAATTTTTTGGTTCCAAACATAGTTTGGAAATATTTGAATAATTTGAAGGATAGGTATTTTGGGAATTATTTTTCTAAACTTTGGGAATTACTATTTTAATTTTTAGATTAATTTATGAAGGTGTTTTTTTGAAAATTATCATATGATGTTATAAGAATTTTGCTTTTTTCTTAATGAATAAGATATGAGGAATAACATGTTAACCGTTTTATGGTTATGTGGTCATTAAAAGATGATTTTAGTTCTACAATGACGAAAAATGTGTTTTGTACATGCACCATTTGAAGAAAAATATGTGGTTGTGGTGAAAATTGAATAATTAATTAAATTATACTAATCAAGAATGTATATTTCCAAATTAACTTATTATAGCTGGTAAGATAATTCCTCAACTCTTGGAAATTTATCTTGAACCAAAAATTTAATCATAGTATATTTAATTCAGATGAATTTATGGTCTATTCCATCATCTAATAATTATGGTTTTGAGGCCCTTAACTTTCCATTAACCATTAAATTTTTTGAAAAATAATCCTCACGAAAACCAACTTTTTTATCCCCTATGAATGTTTTATTTTAATGTTTTTTCATATTTTATAAAATTTTATTTAAAAAATATTATTAATTTTTTAATTGAAAATATAAAAATTATATGAATATGATATTTCAAAAAAAAATTAAAAAATTTATTTTATGATGAATAGTGAAGTATACTGAATTTTAATTAAAAACATTATTTTCGGTTAAATTATTTATAAAGTAAAAATATATTTTAAATTTATGTTAAAGTTAAATTAGTTAAATTTTTAATACATTACTCTAATTTTGTTCATTTTAATCAATTTCATATCGAATTTTGATAAAATAACATTCTAAAAATTTAATCCTTTTCTCTTTAAAAATCATCTTTTTCCATTATGTCTAAGAGAATAATTTTTAATTAAAATTTTCCACTTCATTGAGGATAATTCTGAGAAATTGATTTTATATTTAGAACAATAATAATTTGTATTATCTAATACGTTCAACTTAATTTTTGTACAAAATAAATAGTGAATGAAATAAAAATTTGTTACTGCGTCTAATATATAAATGGGTTTACCGGGGGTCACATTTAAACGATAAGGGTAAAAATGAACTATAAATATCTCATAAGATATTTTTTGGGAAATAAATTGACTTAAATTCTTTTATGTGTTGATAATGGTCCATTTTGGACCCTCGTTCCAAGTAACAAAACATGGGGTCACTCAATTGTTTTCAAAAATACCATGTGGGTCCTCTCCCCCACTTCTAAAAGGCCACCCCTCTCCGACCTTATTCACACCTTCATATTGGATTCAAACAATAAATTCTAAAATTACTACCAAAATTACCTCCCCTAATCCCAAAATCATTATTTTTGGATGAAATCCAACCTACGAAGGCGTTAGGGCAAACTTAGGGATGATAGCCGAATAAGAGTTACTGTTCTTCGATGAGCGTCTTTATTTTATTTATTTCCCCTCCTTATTAAATTATATTTAATACAAGAAGATATAATAATATCATTATCATAAATATATTATGATTTTTCTATAATAATTTCACAACCATCAACTATAACCAATTCCATCAAAAGACTTATGAAACCATCATTTGTGTGTACGATGGACTATCGTTGTGCGATCCAATCTCATCTGTTCTTCCTTTAACAATTTTCATGGTTGGTTAGGATGAAGGATAATATATATATATATATATATATGACATTTATAAAATATTTCTACCTATGGAGTCATTATATAATATGCATCTTGTTAGTTACCATTCTGTAGGGGATACTATAACATTGTTCATTTGTACAATGTACTATAATCTCGTGAAGCGATGTGATTCATTTTCTTTCAAATGATTTAAATGGAAGGTATTAAAGATAAATTTAATTATTATATTTGTTATAAATTACATAATTATGATATTAATTATATATATTTCATTATTATATAATAATATATCATTTTCATTTTTTACACTAAAAAGACGATAATATTGTTCATGTATGTGTGGATTATCGCCTTCACGAAGTGATGTGGCTATATTTTAATCACCACACCAATTGGATGATATATATATATATATAAAATAAAATGGTATATATGTTATTATGATAATTATAAATTGATAAATTATTACTTTCCTCCTTTCAATAATGATCATTGAAAAATAAAAATGTTAGTCATGTGAATGTATGACCTACCGTCTCCATGATCATAACATAATTAATTTTCCATTACCATAATTAATAATTGGTTATAAATGAATAATTGGTGGATAATTATGACAATATTATTTTTATAGAGATAATTCAACTATATTAAATGCATAAGAACTTGTATATTCCCAAACAATCCTGAATGAGAAAATAATCCAATTAACACCCAAAACTAAGAAAATAATTATTGAACAACTAAAAATATGTTATAAAAGGATAATACAAGATATTATAAATATTAATATGGTTGTTAAATATGATTCTAACATGTTTAAAACTGTTATATTGGATGTTAAACCTAAATCACCTAAAAGGAAGTGTGAGGTAAGGGTTATTTGTCTTATATTTATTTCTTTCAGATATATACCATATTCACCGCTTATTTTTATTGTCAGCTATATATACTACCCATTAATTTACCTTTTCATTATGGTCCATATATTTATGGGGATTTATTTATCCATTTTATTATATGTTTTCTTGGTTTTTATAGTTTCAAAGCTACTAAAAAAGTAAGGGATTTTTGTCTTAATTTCCATTCCTTGAGTCATATGTTATGTTATGCACCTATCTTCTTTTATGAGGGGTATATACTTCCCAATTGATATCATATATCATAAATCAAATTACTTTAAAGATATTTTAATTCAAATTTAAATTTATTCATTCATGGTGGTTATGAGTAAATGTTACAAAAGTGGTAAGCAATTTATGTTAAAATATCATTGTTTATCAGGATTCCTTATGACCAAATATCCATTGTCAAAATATTATGGTCTACCAGCCAAGAATTTTAAATAATGTTATCCGCATCTGGTCATTGATGATATATTCAATGAATTCTTCCATTTTCCCACTATTTGGTTTATAAAATAATTAAGAAATGTTTTTTTTAAATCTAACATCATTTAACTCTTCGGTCAGAAATGTGTTTTCAAACAAAACCATGTTTTCAAAAACATTTTAAAAAATTATTTTAACCTTTCTCAAATTATTTATTTAATACATATTTAAAAAAATTGGCTTTCTATTTTTTTCAATGTATCCTTTAGGTAATTTTCAAAACAATTCCCATTTGTATTTCACTGAAAATTTGAAAGGAATCTGCTTCTTTTTTTCAATAAAGGAACCTTTCTATCATTTTATAGTGAAAAAGTAATGTTATTTTTAACTTGTATGACATGTAAAAATTTTCCATCCATCATGATCAAAAAATATTTGAAACATAATTTCAATGATTACAAGAATATTTAAAATGTAAAAAATATTTCTAATATTCAAAAATTCATAGTTTTTTTAATGTGATTTTAAATGACATGTATTTACAAAAATATTTTTTGTCACGAATAGAGTTTTTACAAATGAAAAGGTCATTTTTCTTATATTTTAAGTAAATAACTTTTAATGTCATTTCCATTCATCAATGTCAACAAAACTTTTTGTTACTTATGCATTAATGGGGATATTTTTTATTGATAAAATCCAAATTGTTTATTTGTGTGGATTAAAATTATTTCAAATAAATTTTTATGGAACCTATTTATTTTCAACAGGTGAATCTTGTTTCAAAGTGATTGATAGGAAAATAATTTTTTTTCCATGAGTTGAAAATTTTAGTAACTAATAAAGACTATTTATATGAGTTTTATGATGAAATTAAATCACTTTGTACTTTTTTCATGTAGTGGTTCTTTGAAATTATATATGTAGGGTGCAACCAGATAGCACCTAGTGGGCCTGTTATAGATTATATGATGGATCCACCTAAATAGTTCTCCAATTTATTAGATAATGATTATATTCTCTATATAATTATATTATAATTTAGTTGTATAGATATTTCAATAGTAAGGATTCTGTAAGGGTTCAATATTTTCTCTATGAATATGATTTTATAAGATACAAACAATCTTTTTCTTTGATTTCCATGAGTTTATAATGTTTATTTTTGACATGATTAATATCAAATGGATCATGATTATTAATTCTTATGACTCTTTTAATTGTTGAATACCTATTTCAATTTCATTATTGATGATTCAAGTATTGATGGATATGAGTTCTTTTATGATTTTATCATGCATTATGATCTTTGTTCTTACCCTCATGTACTTCTTATGTGTATTACTGACATATACTTGATAATTATTTCATTTATCCCCTCCAATTATTTGATATTACCTTTATTATGTTTCAATTTCCCCTAATTATCAAGAAATTAATTTGAATAAATTTTTTCAAGAAAGGATTTAATATAGAATATGATGATGGCGTAATATGAAATAAGAAAATCTGGGTTAAGTGGGAGAAATTCTCATTTGATGACATTAGTATTCTTTATAAATTATTTTGTCCTAATTATCTAAAACTCTAAACTAAAGTGGTCTTTGATAATGTGTGATCCAATTTTTTCCTTTTTACGTTTTTATGAATTGAATAACCGCATAATTGGGTCACAACTATTAATATCAAATCCAGAAATGAACATCTTATGATTTCATCACTAGATCTTGAAGTGATGGTACATGGTTCTTATAAAACTATTTTCCTAACTATATTGAGTTAAAATAGGGGAAATGGTTATAGAACATAAATTTTATATAAATAAACATAGTATATATCTATATTAAATGGTTTTATCATATTAAGATCATATAATTTACTCAATGGAATTCAAGTATAAACAATACTTATAAAATTGTGATTGAAACCTAAATCTCTTACTAAATTGATAAAATTTAAATTTTAAGACCTGTGAAATAATAAAATCTAATGAAATGATAAATATCATGAAAATATGGATATTTATGATGTAATATGTCAATGGGGCTATATATACACCACATAAAAGATGTTATGTATATCACATAACATATGTCGAATAGAAGGCAATTTTAGATGATAAAACCCTACAAACATGGTACCATTTGAATCATAACATACATGTAATAATTAAATTAAAATGAAACATTAAATAACATGAATATAATTTTATTCAATATATGTTATATAAAAGAGACGTTATATACACCACATGAAAGAAAAAAGTGGTGAATATGGCATATGTCTTGGGCAAGCAAAAGTGAGATGAAAAACCCTTCACTCGAGTCTTTTATTGATTCATACAAATTAAAATGATAAATTTAATAAATAAAAATTCATTATAAATATATAATAGAACAATATTAATTCATATGATACCATATATGATTTATTTATGGAATCTTATCACTAATGTATTATCATTTACTTAATAAATTAACTACTTTGGGTGATAACAACGTAATGTTTTGTATGTTTCAGTTCTATGGTTCAAGTACTTATATTTTTACATGGTTTAATTATCACTAGAATATTAATAATGAAACAATTATCATGTTTATTCATCTTATAAAATTTTATAATTATTCCCATATAGTGGTTCTGAAACATGAATTATATCACTACAAGGAGACGATATTCTGTACGTATGCATGAGGGGTTTTTACACTTTTAGATTGTAGGAATATAAGAATGTTAAATAATAATCCAACATTATTGAATAATTATTATATAATATATATAATATATAATCATTAAACATATCCTAATTACCAACCAAGTAAATAGAAAATGGAAAACGAATGATATGGCTTCAAGGAGGTGATTGTCCTAACATATGCACAAGTGATGTTATGATTACCCAAATAATATAAAGATAATAAGGTATATAAAATTTTATAATATCATAATCATAATTATTTGAAAAATATCTTTTATAACTGTGAAACCCAAAATAATAAGTGACAATGTGAGGTAGTCATGGTAAATAAAATACATCATACCGTGAAGTGGTAGTGCTCCATACACATGAGTGGTGTTTTATTTTTTTAAATGGATTGTAATGAAATAATTATGAAATTTAAATCAATATAAAAAATTTAATTAATATCATATATATCATATTAAATAATTTACATTCATCATTTTTACTATCCATGATAAGCAATTATGGAAAATTAATTACAACGATTTTCAAATTGGTGGTCCACCATACACACAAATGATGGTATTGTTTCTCTTTTTACAAAGAAAGAGTTTTATTAAGGTTTAGTAATAAACATAAAAACATATCATAAAATAATAGGTTCTGATTTTTACATATCACAATGGTTAGAATATATTTTATAGAGGTAAAAGAAAAAATAACAACAAAATATTTAGTTAAAAGCTATATATGTTCTTTAGAAAACTATCTTTTCTTTAAACATTAATACCTTTAAGGTTGTAATTTTTCCAAAAAAATACCTATTGGATATTTTTATGTGATTTAGTAATGTAATTTTATAGGTATTATTAGGGATAAATTTATCTAGAAGTGTGGAGAATAGAATAGAGTGGTGTCCTTTTATAATTGGAGGATAGGACACACATGTTATTTTATAAAAGATTAAAACATATTAATATCATTATCAATAAAAATGTATCCATAATTAAACATTATTAAATATTAGATGAAATAGTTTTAGAATATGGTCAATCAACTTGTGCAATTCTTTAGGTCATTTTAGCCCTTATCACTTTAACTTAACCCCCAAACAACCTATTTTAAACATTACAATGGTAATAAATTATTATGTATTTTAGTATTCATTATGATCATAAATTATGGTGGAAAAATAAAATATTCTCAATTATAATTATTCTAAATATAATTTTATTATGAAATTTATCTCATTTAAGTGACAAAATTAAATTTAAAATCAATCGCACAAAATGCGATGAAAATCACTTTTCTAGAAAAAATATATTCTTGTTCATAAAAATCTTTCATTAAAAAATCCAACATAAAATTAATTACAATTACATTAATTTATTTATAAAAAATTTAAATAAACTATTTTTAATTTTAAACCATTTAAAAAAATAGAATTTTTTAAATGATTGAAATAAAAAGACAATTCTCTATTTAAATCAGTATATGTCATTATTAAAAATGAATCAAACATTTCAACAAATTATCCAATATTTACTATAACCTAATTTTTACATTTTTGTTAAAAAAAATATATTTTTTCAATCTTTTTTCTAAATGTATTATATATTATTTAATGTTTTTTCTCATAAAATAACATCCACTTTTGGGGTCATTGTATTTTTTAAGATTAAAATGAATTTGAAAAAATATGAATACTAATTTATTATGAATAAATAAATAAATTATCACCATTAAAAGAATTATAAATATTTTTAATACTTTGGAAATTACTATTCACATTGTCTACAATAATTAATCGATTATAACTATCATATTTGAATGATAAATTTTATTGTATATCATTATTCGTAAAAAGACTAGTGTTACTTGTTAATGAAGATATCAAGCATAATGTTATAAATTTTTCCTTTTTTACAATTTACCTACCATAAATAAATTCAATAATTATATTTTCATTTTGGTCATCAATGTTTCATTATGTGGAAATATCATTGAAAAAGGGGAGAGGGAAACATAATGTTTACTTGACATAACACATAATAGGGTTCCAAGATAAGGAGAACATTGGTGATAAGTTAGAATATAGGCAAGAAGGAGAAAATTAATGACAAATGATTAATAGAGTGTGATATAGAAAAGTTCATGTGAATGTTAGTTACCACAAAACCATAAATCAAAAAGGATTTAAAGGGTCATAATTAAATAGTTATGATAGAAAAAGGAAAAAAATATTACAAGATCCTTTTTCATAATATGAGTTATTATTCTAATACTAGTAAATAAAATACATGAAAATATACTTACATGATTTATTTCTATTTCATAAAGAAAAATTCATCATTTTGTTGTGCTTTGATCAATTTCGACATAATCACTAACTCTGAAAAAATATTACAGAAGAGTGTCTCATGCCTGAGGCACTAAAACTAACATTTAATAGATTATAAGATCCAAAAAATAATGGAAATTAATTCCTTAAAACTAGATATACTAACCCAAACTAAAGTGTTTATCATAATTTATACAATAAGGATAAATCATCACTAGTTGAATCAATACCTTAACAACTAAAACCATAATAATAACACCAAAAAGTTCAATATAAACAATTCAAAGAATATTTGACTACAAAAATACTCCAAAACATGTCTAACAAAATTCTAATTGTATTAGAAATAATAGAACTACATTTCCAAAATCAATATAAATTTTATCTTGAAACAACAAAAAATATCTCATAATTTCACACATTAAAAACATTAAAACCATGATCTTATTTTATCCTAAAACATCCCAATAACCCGAATCACCATAAAACCTCAATAAAAACTAAATTTACCAAAATATATAACTCTCATTTTTTCCTCAAATTAAATAACATACTATCATATATATTCCAAAATTAAAACATGAAGAAAACTTTATAAAATATAATGCAATGCACTTTATCTTTTATCACTAATCAATTCTAATATCAACCATACTAGCTAATTTAAATTTATCAATATTAATCCTCTCATCAACCCAAATAAACATTATTATCACAATTCAATAAATATATTATGGGTTATCTTTGACTAAATATTTTCTTTTCCAAAAATATCACCTTATAAAAAATTATTTTTATAGTTTATTCGTATAATTACACATATTATTGAAATATTTTATTGAAAAAACTATAGTTTTATAATATTTATATGTTTCATAATTCTTATAACAGAAATAACTTTGATAAAAAGAATCTATAATATAATTATTAATGAAAAAAAAACAAAAAAAACATTTATTCAACCTCAATCATTGGCATATAATAGGATAATACTTTGTACAGGTGTAAACAATTGGATTAGGGAACTAACAAAGATAATTCCCTAGAACCCCACCTATTAGCCATTGAATTCATCAAAAAAATTCTACTATGTACCCCAAATTTCCAAAACGAAAACATATACCCCTTCCATTCAAACAATCACCTGGATTGTTCATCCTAAATTCTTGACAAGAATTATATTCAACATCATTATGTTATGTTCATTTCCACATGAACATCTATTGAATTCAATTTCCCTCATATTTTATCTATAATGAAATGCACTAATTAATATTTTATTGATTATGTAATGAGTTATCTTAGTATTCATATTCAATAGATTCTTGATTCTATCACCCTTTTGGTTTCCCATTAGAACAATCATTCCATTATCATCCAAATTCCATATCATCAAGAATCATACCAGTTCCAACCATGGAATAAAACCAAGAACCATAGTGTGAGAAACAATCATAATATTGAGAGACCATATAATCATGAAACATAATTTATATGATATATAAATCATAACACTTTTAATTTTTATTCTATGAAACCCTTGGATTAACCTAGGCCATAAGAGGACATTATCTATTCAAATAATTTTTAATGGTTCAGAAATAAAATGTTAATTAACCTATGAATTTTCATCATGACTTTCCAACTAGTTGTACATTAAGGGAATATTCCAAGTGCCCTGTAATGATATACATGATATACTTGACCAACAATTTTCATGGATATTACCCTATCATGAATCTATTCCAAAGAAATATCAACATAGAGTATCTTGATAGGAATGAATTTCTAGGAAAACCATATAATATATTACTTACCAAACATTATGATGTTATCATATATATATATATGGATATATCAAGGATTTTCAACAAATTTATCTTTTCCTAATATCTAAATATTAATAATTCCTCTAAAAATAATAACTATAACATCCCCAATCCTATACTCCCGGATCTATTGCTAAATTCATAATCGTTTCATTTCAAGATTTTATGTTGATAAAAATGATATAAATTTATCTTTACAAAAAAAATATAACACCAGAAATAAATATTTTATCACACACACACCAAGTACCTTATTGGATTAATGTTTTAAGGCATTGAGAAAACATATTCCATGGCCATACTCATGTATCCAAGTGATTATATTTAAAAATATACCTAGGATTTTTTATTTCAAAATAAATCATTAACATCTACCATAAGTTTATTGAAAAATTAATCCTTTGTTTACACCAATAATTTAAGATCATTCTTCGAAACCATGAAAAAATAAAACACAAGAAAGGTTGAGATCAAATGCTCAGTAAGGGTAAAAATAAGGGATATTAATCAATGATTTCAAGTGTGCAGAAGATAAGAATAAGGGTATGGGAACATGACCATACATACAATAATCATACCCAATTAGTCAATATCATTAAAAATAAATCATGTCATAGGGATTTGTGATCAATAAAGACATAATTAATAAGGTGAAGAAACATCATTAACCAATAATGATCCATGAGAACATATCATATGAATAAGACATGGGTTGATGGAATCATAAGAATTGGAAATCATAATATTGTGAACATAGATAGTGAAAATCATATCCATACATATTCTAGTGATAATAGATTAAAATATATCAAACTTATGCATCAAATTGTGAACAATGAAATTCCTAATCATTTGTACTCATAATATTTTGATAATATCCCAAAAGAGATCATAAACATGCCCAAAATTATGAACAAAGCTATTCTGAATCATCTAAAATAATATCATCATCATATCATGAGAAATAAATATCATATTACCTAATGATTTGGATGGATATAATAGACCGAACTTTAACAAAATCATAATCTATTCATATATATTCCATAAGATAAAAAACAGTCCTCATATCATCATCATATATCCCATGAAAAAATAAAATAATTTCACAAATATATCATCATTATATTAATAAAAAAAATATAGATAAATAATATAGAATCATGATATCATATACCTTGTCAATAATAATTAACCTCAAATAATTTTATCATTCATTAAAATCTCCAGTAAATGTATAGTATAATATTAATTGTGGAAAATACAAATTTCATTTTATATTAACTTATTTAAAATTAAAATATTTTAAAAAAGTAGTGAAAAAAATTTTAATTGAAAACAAATTTAGAATTTTTTAATTCAATACTCAAATAATTGAGTGGTCGTGATGACGAAAAATTTATTTCATGATAATATCATTAAAACAAATGATTATGTTCACACCATCGGTAAAAATAACCTTTAGAAAAAAGGGATTTTTTTCAAAAAACATTATAAAAATTAAAAAATGGGTAAAAAATATTTTAAAAAATCATTGAATAATATTCATGAAATAGTTTAATGTAAATTTTAAAAAAATCATATTGAACAAAATGGTGTTCAAATAAAAAGAGCCGAAATGAGGTGATCTTATTTTTTTAAACAAAAACTAATCCATTTTTAGTACTAAAGAGTGAAAAAATGAAATAAAAAATTAAAATTATTGAAATAAATATAGGATAATAAATAATTAAGGGGTTTAAAATATAATGATCATATAATTTATTTATATTAAATTCAACCGTAAACAATCCTGATTAAAATGGATTTGAATCACAAACACTTATCACTTTGGTAACATTTAAATCACAATCCCCCTGAGCGAATAAATTTAAATGAAACATAAAATTTCATGACAATAAGGATATTAAATATAAAACATTTAAAAAATTATATTTATACCCCTCATAAAAATATAGGTGCATAATATAACATATGTCCCAAAGAAATATTTTGAGACAATAAACCCTTATCAATTTGTAGAATTTGTAATCTTGACCAATATTGTTGACCTCACCTGTTTTGATAATCTCAATCATGTATTCATATGTGTTGAAAATCCCAATTATGCTTTCATTCTCTATGATATTGTTAAGTATCATTGATCTATACTTTAATTCTTTCCAATATGTGATCAAACCAATAATAATTTTTAAAATAGTCTTTGGAATATGTTAATCCTCTTTTATCCATGTTCATTCAAGTTATAAATTGATTCTAACCCAATAGGTTGTGTTCTACATAAAACAGATAAGTAATCTGCCTATAGCTACTGATAAAGAGCTACTGGTACCCAGTCTACCGATAGACTTAGTCTACCGACACACAGAGCTACCGATAGACTTAACACAGAGCCACCGATAGACTTAACACAGAGCTACCGATAGACTTAACACAGAGCTACCGATATACTTAACACAGAGCTACCGATGTGCTTATAAATGTAAGCTACTGACTAACAGACATTTACCGATACAAACATAGAGCTACCGGTGTAAGTATAAATAGCTACCGATGGACGAAGCTACTGACAGACTCACAGCTACCGACGCATGGAGCTACCGATAAACAAAGTCACCGATACAAGCATGTACCAACCGACGCATAGAGCCACCGATAGAGTCAAAGAAACTAATGACATTGAGCTACCGATGTTCAAGCTACCGATGTTCAAGCTACCGATGCTGATTACCTACCGATCACTCAACTCACTGTTTGAATTTCTTTATTTATCTTTATTTAATCTATCTAACGGTCATATCATGTACATTTTAATGATTTGTCAAATATCTGATAAAGGTTGTCGGATGTCAGGAACCCGTACCTCGTACCTGCTGAAAAGAAATCTTTTCTGCCCCCTGTTGGGAGATAAATACGAGAAGACTACGCTGCCCAAGATACATCAAAAAAACAACAACAAGAAGCGAACTAGAAAAGTGTGGTGGATGGAATATACCAAAAACACAAGAACGAGAAGAACATAGAGAAGCTCATAGACAATCAAGCATACTCGAGAAGTGTTCTGTGCATACAAGAAGAACACTGAAGAACTTCAACTACTACATTTTTACTGTCTGTGAACCTGGAGCATACGACACTCTGTTTCTCAAACAGAAACGAGAAGAGGACTCAGACTCACTTCTAGTCGAATCCAAAGGAGTCCAGAGCTACACTGAAATCACCAGAACCACTTCTAAACTCTACATCTCTTGTTCTCTGATTTATTATCATTCATTTCGAGCAGTGTGTGTTATCTGCTGTATCTAACACATACACTGTCTCCTATACTCAAACTGAAGGATTTGTAAATCCTTAACAAACTCTTTCATTCTTTCTTTCCCATGAATAACAGTGGTAGAGGTCATGTGTGACCTGGACAGCTGGTTGATGTTGTACTGTTTCCCACGAAGAACAGTGGTAGAGGTCTTGGACCTGGACAATTGTAAACTGTTGAACCCCGATCCAGGGTGTGGATCATTTTTATATAAACTTTTGAGAGGACTAAGTCTCGGCTTAAGACTAAACCTCTTGGTTACATTGTTGTGCCATCTCTTTCAAAGTTTTATTCCGCTACTAATCACTTTAAAACCAATACTGTTTTTAAAGTTACTTTGATAATTAAATTAGCAAGTGTTTATGTTAAGTGTAGATTAGTAAGTTAGTTTCAAAAGATAATCACACACTCCTGTGTTGATTAACTGGGAATTAATCAATCCCTTGAGAATCTGACAGAACATTTACTTTAATATAAATTCACTACAGTTTAATTTACTATTTTATTTGGGGTTCTTTAAGACACTGTTTTTAAATACAGAAATTTTAATTGGTACTCAATTTACCCCCCCTCTTGAGTAAACCACTCCGACCAACACTTGGTATCAAAGGATTGAAAATACTTTCTAAAAGTACTCTGCTTTTGAACTGTGATTGTAGTTGTATTTTAAAGTTATTAAAATTTCTGTTATATCTAAATTTTTATCTCTTTAAAATTTTCTCATCATGGACAATAGACTTGAGGGTTCTGCTACTAACCGGCCACCTTTCTTCAATGGAACTAATTATGCTCAGTGGAAACTGAAAATGAAAATTCATCGAGAAAGCATAGGTTTTGATATTTGGACTGCTATTGAATCAGAATACAAAATTCCTACTACTGCTAGATCTACTTGGGATGAACCTACAAAGACTGCTTACAATAACAACTGTAAAGCTATGAATGCCTTGTACTGTGCTCTAGGAGATGAAGAGTTCAATACAATTTCTTCTTGTAAAACTGCATATGAAATTTGAGATACCTTAGCTGTTTCTCATGAAGGAACAACGAATGTTAAAGAAATGAGATTGAACACTTATACTATCAAGTATGATAATTTTAAAATGAAGCCTGGCGAACCCATTTCTGACATGTATCTCAGGTTCAATGAAATTGTCAATACAATGATATCGCTGGGGAAAGATGTCTCATCGAAGGAACAAATTATGAGAATTTTGAGATGTCTACCTGATAGATGGAGGGGCACATCTGTCTCAATCAGAGAATCATGTGACATTGCTGCTCTACCTGTCAAGGAACTAATTGGCAAGCTGATGATGTATGAAGAAGAGCTTAAAGTGAATAAAGAGGAAGAAAATGAACCTCCAAGAAAGTCTGTCGCTTTCAAATCCTCAACTTCAAAGAATAAGGACAAAGAAAAGCTTCAAGCTGTAGTTGAAAGTTCAAGTTGTGAAGACAGTGAAAGTGATTCTGACAGTGATGCTGAGATAGCTCACATTGTTAGAATATTTAAGAAATTTTATAGGAAAAAGAAGTTCTTCAGAAAAAAAAATTATAAGGGTAAGTATGATCACCAAGGCAAATGGAAAAAGGATTGGAAGAAGAATGACAAATCAGATGATGTTGTCTGCTATGAGTGCAAGAGAAAAGGACACATTAAAGCCGACTATCCAAAGCTGAAGTATAAAAAGAAATATGAATATAAGGACAATAAGTTTAAGAAAGCCATGAAGGCTACTTGGAGTGCTTCAGAAGACAGCACAAGTGAAGCTGAATCTTCAGACTCTGAATGGAATCGAGCCAACATGTGTTTTATGACAAACACTTCTGAGGTAACATCAGAAACTCCTGCTTCAAATTCATATTATTCTGGAGATGATTCTGAAGGTGATAACATGTCTAAATCTGAATTGTTTGAGTACTGTAATATGCTGGAAGAGACATGTAATGAACTTAAGGATAAATACAAAGGTTTAAATAAGCAGCATGCTTTAAGTGTTAAGCATAAATCTGATCTTGATATAGAAAAGGAGAAGAATGCTCAACTGTTAAAAGAAAACACTGAACTGAAACTATCTAATGAGAAACTCAAGAAAGACTTAGAGAAGTTCACCAATGGCAAAAATACACTAACACAGATGCTAGGAAAGCAAATAGCCCCTAAATATACTACTGGTATAGGATACCAACCTGGACAAAGGAAAATTGCCAAAACTAGATTCATTTCTAAATCTGGACAGAATGAAGGTAATTCTGGAACTTCATATGCTTCAAATAGTTATATACATAGCTATAGATCTAATAAAGTTTATCTTTCAAAGCATGTCAATTCTAAAAATTATATGAGACCCATTAGACAAATATGGGTACCTAAAGTATTATTGGCTAACCTGTCTGGACCCAAGAAAATCTGGGTACCAAAATCATCTCCCATCTAAATCTGTTTTGTAGGGAACTTGCTTAAAGAGCTCCTGTAAAGAGACCTGGTATTTGGACAGTGGATGTTCAAGACATATGTCAGGATACTTCTCTTGTTTTAAGAGTTTAATAAAAGTTGATGGAGGCTTTGTCACCTTTGGTGATAATTCAAGAGGAAAAATCATCGGCCTAGGCCAGATTGGTAACACTGATTCAATTTTGATCTCTAACGTTTTATTTGTTGATAGCCTTAAATACAATTTATTAAGTATTTCTCAGTTATGTGATGATGGTTTTCATGTTAAATTTGAAAATGATTCTTGCAAAGTTTTTAATTCTAAGAATGTTTTGGTATTTTCTGCCTTAAGAAATGAAAATGTTTATGCTGTTAATCTGAATTCTTTAGCTAAGCAGAATATTACTTGTTTGAATGCTTTTCATAAAGAATCTTGGCTATGGAACAGAATATTGGGACATTGCAACATTCACTCACTTAGAAAACTCTCTAGAAAAACCCTAGTTAGAGACCTACCTAAATTAGAATTCCCAAATGATAGAGTGTGTAACCCCTGTCAAAAGGGAAAACAACACAAAGTTTCTTTTAAATCAAAGAAAGAAGTTTCGACTTCTCAACCACTTGAATTGGTTCACATGGATTTGTTTGGACCATCAAGAGTTTCTAGTTTAAATGGGAAGCACTATGTTTATGTTCTTGTAGATGACTTTTCTAGATATACTTGGGTATATTTTCTAGCTCACAAAAGTGAAGCTTGTTCTTCTTTTGTTAAATACTCTAAATATGTAGAGAACCTTAGTGGACTTAAGATTAAAACTTTGATGAGTGATCATGGTCGTGAGTTTGAAAATCAAGATTTTGAATCTTATTGCTCACACAATGGCTATACTCATAACTTTTCTGCCCCTAGAACACCCCAACAGAATGGTGTAGTAGAATGAAGAAACTGAACCCTTCAAGAAATTTCTAGAACCATGCTCAATGAATATGATCTGCCTATTTATTTTTGGGCTGAAGCTGTAAATACAGCTTGTTATGTCATTAATAGAGTCTTAATTAGACCTGTTCTTAAGAAAACCCCTTATGAATTGTGGAACAATAGAAAGCCTAAGGTTAATTACTTTAAAGTTTTTGGTTGCAAAGTATTTATTCTGAATACTAAAGATAATCTGGATAAGTTTGCTTCCAAAAGTGATGAAGGAATTTTTCTGGGTTACTCTATTTCAAGTAAAGCCTATAGAGTATTCAATAAGAAAACCAAATGTGTGGAAGAATCTGTTCACATCAAATTCGATGAAACTGATCCACATGAGCCTAAAACCTCTCCTGAGAATCTTGAAGAAGATTTGTCTATTCTGGACCTTAATGATAAATCTAAAGAACCTGTTATAAAAGCATCCAATTCTGGACTTTCTCCAAAATCTGCTTCTGTTGAACCCGAACCTATAGATGAACCTGAAATTTATAGTCCAACCTTTACCAGATCAACGAGGATTCTAAAGAATCATCCTTTAGAAGCTGTTGTTGGTAATCTTGATAGAGGAACACAAACTAGAGCTTCTCTAAGAAACCAGGTTGAACATCAAGCTTTTCTTTCACAGCTAGAACCCAAAAATATCAATGATGCTATCAATGATGAATTCTGGGTAATAGCTATGCAGGAAGAATTAAATCAGTTTGAAAGAAACAAAGTCTGGGAATTAGTTGACAGACCTAAGGACACATTGACAATAGGCACAAAATGGGTTTTTAGAAATAAAGTAGATGAATCTAGAAATATAGTTAGAAACAAAGCTAGACTAGTTGCACAAGGATATACTCAAGAAGAAGGTATAGACTATGAGGAAACTTTTGCACCTGTAGCTAGACTAGAAGCCATTAGAATCTTACTTTCATATGCTGCACATCTAGATTTCAAGTTATATCAAATGGATGTGAAAAGTGCATTTCTAAATGGTTTTATAATTGAATATGTTTTTGTAGAACAACCACCTGGATTTACTAACCCCCATTTTCCAAATCAAGTTTTTAAACTTTCTAAAGCTTTGTATGGTTTAAAACAAGCTCCAAGAGCATGGTATGATAGACTTAGCAATTTCCTTATTTCAAAAGGTTTTACTAAAGGGATTGCTGATCCAACTCTTTTCATTAAATGAATTTCTAAAGATGTTTTAGTTGTACAAATATATGTTGATGATATTATTTTTGGATCTTCTAAACACTCTTTATGTACTGATTTTTCAAAAAGTATGCAAAATGAATTTGAAATGAGCTTAATGGGAGAACTTAAGTACTTTCTTGGATTTCAAGTATTTCAAAATGAAGATGGTATTATTTTGAATCAAAGTAAATATACAAAGGATCTTTTAAAACGTTTTGGTCTGGATAGTATCAAGGAAAGTGAAACTCCTATGAGTACTACCTGTAAATTGGACGCAGATGAAACTGGGAAACCAGTTGATCAAACAAATTACAGAGGTATGATTGGTAGTTTACTTTATCTTACTGCTAGTCAAACTGATATTATGTTTAGTGTGTGTATGTGTGCTAGATTTCAAGCTAATCCAAAAGAATCTCATTTGCTTGCTGTTAAAAGAATTTTTAAATATCTCAAACACACGGTTAACTTAGGTTTGTTTTACCCAAAAGGACAATCCTTTGAGTTAATGAGTTATTCAGATGCTGACTTTGCTGGTTGTAAGTTAGATAGAAAAAGCACATCAGGAACATGTCATTTTCTTGGAAAATCCTTAGTTTCTTGGTGTAGTAAGAAACAGAACTCAGTTGCATTATCTACTGCCGAAGCAGAATATATAGCTGCTGGTAGTTGTTGTGCACAAATTCTGTGGATGAAACACACTCTTTTGGACTATGGATATGTTTTTAAACATTTTTCAATAAAATGTGATAACACCAGTGTAATAAACATATCTAAGAATCCTGTATCTCACTCTAGAACCAAACACATAGATGTAAGACACCATTTCCTAAGAGATCACTATCAAAAAGGTGATATTTCTCTTGAATTTATTGGCACTGAACATCAATTGGATGATATTTTCACTAAACCTTTAAGTTCAGATAGGCTAAGTTACATAAGACACGAATTGGGAATGTTTAATCACAACCGGTGTGAAAATTCTCACTGATGTGAAAATTCTCACCGATGTGAAATTCTCACCGATGTGAAATTCTCACCGATGTGAAATTCTCACCGATGTGAAATTCTCACCGATGTGAAATTCTCACCGATGTGAAATTCTCACCGATGTGAAATTCTCACCGATGTGAAGATCCTCACTGATGTGAAAATTCTCACCGATGTAAAATTCTCACCGATTTGTTTTTCTCACCGATGATTAACTCACACCGATGCAATGTTTTAAAACATCTGTCTGCCGCCAAGAATACGAATCGTTTTATTTTATTTTATTACTCTATTTTAGTCATTTATTTGGAATTCCTAAATGATAAAACTAAGTCTAAGCCACTTCATACCTCACCAAGCTCAAAATCTCTCACCTTCGAACCTTTGCTCCCAAATCGGCCAAGAACCCTAAACCCACGATGGAAAAAACTAAGCTTCCTACCGTCAGAGATGAAAGAGTAGAACCAAAATCTAAGAAGCAGAAGACACAGCATAAATCCAGTGTTAGTGAAGTCAGAACTAGATCGGGAAGTCGACCAGTGAATCCTCATTTGCAGAATAGAGACATAGTAATCGATAAGGAACTGTGCGTGGAATGGCTACTGCCTAGAAAATCGTTAGTACTCGAGATTCTGGAGGACCAAAAATGGGTGGATTGTTTCTCGAATAACAATGGCCCATACTACCTGAAGTTGGTAAAACCGTTCTACAAGTTTGTAACCTTCGAGAAGTCTGAAAATGAGAATCGGGTAAGCTCTTTTTTAAATGGAAAAGAGATGTCTTTTTCTTCAGTAGAGTGGGCTGAGAGTTTGAAAGTACCACATGAAGGTGTCTCTAGGTATGTATCAAGAGAAATTCCACCTAGCAGTGACATCTTTGATTATGAAACCGCCTTAAAAGAACTGACTGGTAATGGGAATCAAAGGCAAGTGGTTGCTGCTGAAATGGATGGAGAGAATCGACTGCTTTTCAAGTTTGTTCAGCATGTGTTGATACCGAGGCGAGGAGATTTTTCAAATATGAGATATCAAGATATCTATCTTCTTCATTTGCTAAGACATGGTGTAAAAATCAATCTGTGCAGATTGTTAATGCTTCAAATGGAAGACATGATTAGAACAAAGTCAAAGACTAATGCTTTGTTCTTTGCCAAGCTGATTTCAGTAATGATAAAAGTGAAAGGAATAGCTGAGTCTCAGGATAAGATAGTTGCAGTCAAGAACAATTTCTGCATCACCTCGACTGTTTGTAAGTACATGAAAATTAACTGGAACCCATGGAAGGGAGAATGGTTCAGTGATGATCAGAAGATATATGATAGGTTTAATCCTGTGGATTATCCCTCAAGACCAAAGGATGAGAGAGATCCGAGTCTGGGACCTGATGAAGAGGAACCTGTTTATAGTGATGAAACAGAAGAAGAATAAGAAGAAACTCCCATGGATGTTGGAGGAGATCCAGACTTGCCCCCAAGTCCTGTTGCAGAATTGGTTTATTCTAGGAAAGGAAAGGTAGAGGAAATTTTGTCTACTTATGAGGAAGACCAGTTTGTGCCTCACCAAGAAGAAGAGGAAAAGGAGAATGTATCTGAATCGCCTGCTTCTAGTAGTTTAAGTATGAGTCCTTTGATTGGAAACTCATCTATGCCTGCTGCTGAAGTAGAAAGAGATACAGAAGTAGCTGTGCCTGTATCAGAAGATCTTCTAGATGCTGCACCTGTGGAACTTGTAGTAGAAGATTCTGATGAAGAGAATCCAGCACTGAATGCTGTTGTGATACATGAGAATGCACCCATTGAGGGGGAGCATCAATCTGTTCTTGGAAATGTTACAGTAGCTGTTGAGCTTGGAGACTGGGTAGAAGACCCAGGGTTTATAGTCTGTGGATTGGATTATCCGGATTCAGATAATGAGGTGTCTGTGAATAGACCGAAGACCAATTATGATCTTACCACTGAGTTGTTGCCACATGATGTGGTCAGATTTCATGATCTGAATAAGCTGAAAGAGGACATAAAATCCAGTTTTGTTGAAGAAGTGAAGTTAATGGAAACCTCTCTTGCATCCTCAATTAATTCAATAATGACTGATTCTGTAGTTAGTTTGGCCTCAGCAAGAGGATCTGCTGCAGTTGTCTCAAATGATTTTGTCTCTAAATCTGATCTTGAATCCATGAAGAATGAGCTGAAAGAATCATTCAGTGCATCAGTTGTTGAGATGAATCAAAGCTTTTATGAAGAAATGAAAATGTTAGAGAGATCCGTCGAGCTATCTCTGGCTTATAATTTATCTTCTTTTATGTCTGAGCTTATGTAAGAAGTGAAAGAGTGCCAGACTCAGTCTTCTAGGATCGAAGCAGATCTTGAAGCTCTCAAGACATCAGTTGCTGCTTTGGATTCTTATATGAGCTCTAAGTCTCAAGATGACAAGGACCTAGCTTATGTGAAGAGTGTAGTAAGCTAGTTTGTCTCGGTGTTTGAATGTTTCAAAACCTCAGTGAAGGATCATGTTCAATTGAAAGACTCTCAAGTTCAAAGCCTAATCAGTGGTTTGTCTAAGAGTTTCAAAGAAACTGTTTCCTTCTCTCTTGGCCCTCTCACATCCAAACTATCAGTTGACCTGAATCAAGTTCGAGCAATGTTGAAGGAGGAGATTAGTTCTATTTCAACCAGTGGCTCTGTGGACTCATCAGAGTTGAGCCGAGTGGTGTTTTCTACAAGAGATTCTTCCAGAGAAATAATGAAGATTGTTCAAGATTATATGAGAGAATCCTCTGCCTCTCAGGAAGCCATAAAAAGCAAAGTGGACTACTACTTCACCAAAATTTTCACCAAGCATCAACTCGAACACCACTTCAAGCTGATGTTGGAAAACATGAAGCTACCTCCAGTCACTCAAGCTTTCAGAGAACAAGTGAGCAAGCTACGAGAACTGACTCCTGCCTTAGAGAAATTCATGGAAAACATAGATGATTTCATCTCTGCTATGGAATGAGGAGGAGGAATTATTATGGATTTTAGAAATCTGTTGCTGCCCTTCTTGCATGTTGATGCCAGACCAGTCATCATACCTCCTGCTTTGCCTGCTTCTGCCTCAGCTGCTTCCACAGTCCAGCTGACTCCTGCTCAAGCTATTCGAAGCCTCACACCAATGATCACCCAAAGATCTTCAACCTACAGGCCTGGCTCTGTGTCAGTGGCCCAGCCTCCTTTGATCTTTTCTGGCATTCCAAAACCTTCACCTGCATCCTCACCACCCGAGCCTTCTTCTGATCCCAAAGGTAAATCTCACGTGGAAGATGTGGATTGATCCCGTGGCCAGGATTTTTGATAGGAATTCATTTGTATTCTGTTTTTGTACTTTTTGACTACTCTAATACAGAACTCCTTTTACTTCTCATGTTTTATTTGTCTCCTATATATGCTTTCCCACTTTTTGATTAGCACAAAGGGGGAGAAACATTTTATGAGAGAATAAGGGGGAGAACAAACTGGGAGAATAAGGGGGAGAACAAAATGAGAGAATGCGAAATATTTTCAATAGAGAAAAATAAGGAATAAGGTGGAGAAAAAACTGGGAGAATAAGGGGGAGAACAAAATGAGAGAATGCGAAATATTTTCAATAGAGAAAAATAAGGAATAAGGGGAGACACATTACCCTTTTTTCATTTTTACCTCTGATACCTTATGTCTATATAGTACCTTATGATTGTTACCTCTGATAACTTATGTCTATATCATACTATTTCTATAATCTCTGATGCTGTGTTCTCTGAGAAAATTGAATTCAATATTATACTCTTTACTATTATATTTTCACTATGTTAAATGCCCATATCATTAATTGTGATTATCAAAAAGGGGGAGACTGTTGACCTCACCTGTTTTGATAATCTCAATCATGTATTCATATGTGTTGAAAATCCCAATTATGCTTTCATTCTCTATGATATTGTTAAGTATCATTGATCTGTACTTTAATTCTTTCCAATCTGTGATCAAACCAATAATAATTTTTAAAATAGTCTTTGGAATATGTTAATCCTCTTTTACCCATGTTCATACAAGTTATAAATTGATTCTAAACCAATCGGTTGTGTTCTGCATAAAACAGATAAGTAATCTGCCTATAGCTACTGATAAAGAGCTACCGGTACCCAGTCTACCGATAGACTTAGTCTACCGACACACAGAGCTACCGATAGACTTAAAACAGAGCCACCGATAGACTTAACACAGAGCTACCGATAGACTTAACACAGAGCTACCGATATACTTAACACAGAGCTACCGATGTGCTTATAAATGTAAGCTACTGACTTACTGACAGCTACCGATACAAACATAGAGCTACCGGTGTAAGTATAAATAGCTACTGATGGACGAAGCTACTGACAGACTCACAGCTACCGACGCATGGAGCTACCGATAAACAAAGTCACCGATACAAGCATGTACCAACCGACGCATAGAGCTACCGATAGAGTCAAAGCAACTAATGACATTGAGCTACCGATGTTCAAGCTACCGATGTTCAAGCTACCGATGCTGATTACCTACCGATCACTCAACTCACTGTTTGAATTTCTTTATTTATCTTTATTTAATCTATCTAACGGTCATATCATGTAAATTTTAATGATTTGTCAAATATCTGATAATGGTTGTCGGATGTCAGGAACTCGTACCTCGTACCTGCTGAAAAGAAATCTTTTCTGTCCCCTGTTGGGAGATAAATACGAGAAGACTACGCTGCCCAAGATACATCAAAAAAACAACAACAAGAAGCGAACTAGAAAAGTGTGGTGGATGGAATATACCAAAAACACAAGAACGAGAAGAACACAGAGAAGCTCATAGACAATCAAGCATACTCGAGAAGTGTTCTGTGCATACAAGAAGAACACTGAAGAACTTCAACTACTACATTTTTACTGTCTGTGAACCTAGAGCATACGACACTCTGTTTCTCAAACAGAAACGAGAAGAGGACTCAGACTCACTTCTAATCGAATCCAAAGGAGTCCAAAGCTACACTGAAATCACCAGAACCACATCTAAACTCTACATCTCTTGTTCTGTGATTTATTATCATTCATTTCGAGCAGTGTGTGTTATCTGCTGTATCTAACACAAACACTGTCTCCTGTACTCAAACTGAAGGGTTTGTAAATCCTTACCAAACTCTTTCATTCTTTCTTTCCCACGAATAATAGTGGTAGAGGTCGTGTGTGACCTGGACAGCTGGTTGCTGTTGTACTGTTTCCCACGAAGAACAGTGGTAGAGGTCTTGGACCTGGACAGTTGTAAACTGTTGAACCCCGATCCAGGGTGTGGATCATTTTTATATAAACTTTTGAGAGGACTAAGTCTCGGCTTGAGACTAAACCTCTTGGTTACATTGTTGTGCCATCTCTTTCAAAGTTTTATTCCGCTGCTAATCACTTTAAAACCAATACTGTTTTTAATGTTACTTTGATAATTAAATTAGCAACTGTTTATGTTAAGTGTAGATTAGTAAGTTAGTTTCAAAAGATAATCACACACTCCTGTGTTGATTAACTGGGAATTAATCAATCCCTTGAGAATCTGACAGAACCTCTACTTTAATATAAATTCACTACAGTTTAATTTATTATTTTATTTGGGGGTCTTTAAGACACTGTTTTTAAATACAGAAATTTTAATTGGTACTCAATTCACCCCCCCTCTTGAGTAAACCACTCCGACCAACAAATATGAAAGATAAAACAACATATGAATCACTAAGTAACATTAATATAAATATATTAATTATATATCATATCAAAGGGGTATTATGTACACAATATGATAGAAAAAAGTGTTGAACATGACATATATCTCAAAGAAAAAAATGATACCAGAAACCGTTACCTCAAGTGTTATCTTGCTTCATACATATTCAAATATATGTTATATAAAATATAAATTTAGTATAAATTTAATATAAAACCATATTAACATAGATAATACCTTATATTTTTTACTAATAAAATCTTATCACCTGTTTCTTATCAATTATTTATGAAAATCACTATTCAGGTTGAAAACTGCTTCCTTTTTCATGTATTTTTTTATTTGATGGTACTTTTACTTGTAGATTGGTCATAGTTTCATCATCTAAATAATATTAATAATAAAATAAGTATCAAAAATATTTATCAATTTCAATTTTATAATTATTCATATAAATTGGTTTTGAAAATATAATTATATCACTTCGTCGAGAGGGTAGTCTGCAGCTATGAATGAGTGACACATCCACTTTTCGATGGATAGAACTAAAGAATGATAAATAATAATTCAACAATATATATAATTTATTATTTCATATATAATTTAAATTCATAAAATATATCCTTATTACGATAAATTTAAATAGAAAATTAAAAATGAGTCACACCACTTCATGGAAGAAGTTGTATACACGTTCACAAGAGTGATGTTATCAGTTTCTAATGGATAGAAATGTAATAAAGTAGATAAAATATATTAAAATAATTGAAAAATTAATATTTCATTAATATCATATAATAACATTAAGTAAATCATACAAAACTATGTGAGGCAGTGAAGGAAAATAAAATATACCATCCCACAGAGTTGTAATTTACCGTACACGTGAGTGAGGTTTTTATTTGTCAGATGGATTGTATAGAAATAATTAAGAATTATATTTTAAAATAAAACATTTAAACTAATATCATATATATTTTATTACATAATTTATATTAATCATTTTTACCATCCATAAGAGAATGTAAAGGAAAATGAATTACATCGATTTGCAAAGTTGTAGTCCACCGTACACATGAATAATGGTCTCATTTCCCATTATATTTGAAAAGAGATGGATTATGGATAAAAATTAAACATAATAAATTTTATTATATTTATTATACTAATTTAACTATATTATAATGGTTAGTTTGAGTCAATAGATGTAGAATAAGAAATAAATTTAATACATTTAGTTCAATGTTATACCTCTTCTTTAGACGACCTCCTTTTCCTTACACATTAATCCCAGTAAGGTTGGTATTCTGTAAAAACATAAGACCTATAGGACATGGTTAATTATTTTAGGAAGGTAATTGTTTATGTATGTGATTATATAAATGTTTAATTATGTGTGGAGAGATGATGAGAAGAGGTTTCCTTGTACATGTTGGGGTGTGGACACACTTGGTATTTTTGAAAGGATTAACATATATTAATGTATTACTCAATCAAAATGGAACTAAAATTCATCCTTTATATATATTAGATGCTATTTATTTTAAATATTTCTATAAAATACTATTCAGATATGTTTTTAAGTTAATTTAACCCTTATAAATTTCTTTTTTTCCATGTCAAATATGTTTTAACCCAAACTATGTCAACGGATTTTTTATGTTTTTTATAATCCTTATGAAAAAAATTAAATTGAATATATTAAATAATATTAATTTTTATTATTATAATTATGGAATCCATGTTATCAAATTAAATTCACATAATTATAAGAATTAAATTTAATATTAAACCTTGAAAACATATGAAAATAATTTTTTTAAAAGCATTTATTAAACATAAAATGTTTTTATAATAAAAATATAAATTTAAATTTATTAAGATTAAAATAATTTTATTATTGATATTATAGATGAAATAATTTTCCTTTGAAACTATTTTAAACAAAATGAAACTATGTAATTACTTCAAACATGAAAAACTATTTCAATGAAAATAAATATTTTTCATTATTCATCCAAATATTAAATGTTTTAGAATATTATCAATCATTGAATGATAATTTAGAAATATTACATACAAATTTAAAGGTAAAATTTTAAAATTTATTTTATAATATTAACAGAAAATATTCATATTATTGTATTAAAAAATATTAATTTTTTTTAGGAAAACTGTCTTTTTGAATCATAAAATAAAATTATTAAAAATTAAAAACTTATTTACTATTAATCAATTAATAATTTTTTTTTAAATAGAAAAGTAATATACATTATTCATAATTTTATTATTACTATTCATACCGACAAATTTAAAGGGGTAGCTATAAAGGTTACATTTAAATAATAATATTTTTTATTGTGTATCAAAATTCTCTTAATTCTCATGTTTTCATGTTAATAATGATATAAAACTCAGTATTATAAGATTTAAATGTATTAAAACAATAATAATTGTGATTTAATAGATTATTTTTGATATTAAACCTCATATAATTTGTCTCTTCAACAATGGCATATAGTCAATGGTTTTTATAGAGTTGATGTTATCATTACATCATAGGGGAAACATCATCAATGAATTGATAGAAATTTATTTCATTATCTTTGATATTTATATTTAATAATGTTTTACATCTACATTTTAATTAATTATAGAATATAAGATTCATTTTTTGGTGGTTATATAAAATAAAAAAATAATCTAGGAGAACAAAGATGAATGATCTGTATTTAAGGAAACCAAGAAAAATCTTAGCACAATTTGTGATGGAAAGAAGTGAAACAGATGAATATATATAGTTTGAAGAAATCTCCTCTTATGAAATATTTGGATATATTGGGTATTACTATGGTGAACTATATAGGTGGAAACTATGCAAGGTGTGAGGATACTAGCTGGGGAATTTTGGGACCTAAAGCTGAGAATAAATTAAGGGCTATTAGTGTATTCAGAAAGATGAATGTAAATATTGAAAATATATACCAATGAAGTTATATATTAAATCTTTAATTAAAGGATACAATAAAGTGAAAAAAGAATCACAATAAAAGGAGAAGGGGGGCCAATGGTTTGGGATTCATATTTTTTGTAGGATATTTTCTATATTAGGAATCATAAATTCTATGTGATATGGAGTTAGAGATTAATTTTGATATTTGAGAAGTATATATTCTCTTTATTTTGTTTCACTGAGCATGAGTGGATTATTCATTATAGTTGTGTTAGGATATATGTGATTTAGTGTGAGTGGGAAAATAATCTATGCACTTGATTATTTGATATTGAATTCTACAAAATGATATTTATATTGATTTTATTGACAATATAATTAAAGAACATTGGTATGAAACACATATTATACAAGTAAATATAATCCCCCATAGGTTCTACTGATTATTATATTAATTACATGGTTAATATGAGAATATATATTTTTTATTTGGTGATGTTAACTTTTTTTAACAATAATTAAAATAATATACATTGCAATGTATAGTGTGTAACTAGATTGCCCATATATCCACTCATAAGTTAAAAATTATAATCTATATTAATACTATAATCTAAATCATAAAATCAAATAGTAAATAATAAACACCAAAATCCAATACGTTCTTGTCATAAGGGACACATAATAACATTAATTATTGTTTCCCTTCAGTTTCAATTAATAATTCAGTGGTATAACCCACTCTATTCCCTATGGATGTTATCTATTTTATTTTCAATATTCTAAAAGGATACGATGAATGTATATATATTGTGTTTTTAACACTATAAAAAATAATTATGCATATTTTGGTAGAATTTATAGGGATTATAAGGGTCTTTCCACTGATCAAATACAATAATATTTTAAAATCATTAATATTAAAATATAAATTTTAATAAAATTCATAGAATATATAAATTAATATAATTTTTTTAATAACTATTGATATTGGAATATTAGGTTTTTTAATTATAAATTATATGATCATTGATTGTTGATTTACTCTTATTAGTCCTTGAAATTATGATATTCTATCATCAGTGTTTGAAATAAACTAAAAAATATATCAGGGAGCATCATCCAATGGGAATAAAACATTAAAATGAAGTTATATGGTTTCTTAGTTCCATAATAAATAATGAAAAGGACATATAATGTCCTAGTTATTTTATAGAGATAATAATGTTTTAAAAATCATCATGTATTAGATTAAAAAAATCATGGATTTATGATCTTAATCCCCATAATATTTAAATTATTCATTCTTTTAATTATATTCCATTAAATACTAAATTAGATTCTATTGAGGAATTAATTAAAATAATATAATATATACCAATTCATGAATAATCAAAATATAAAATGGGGTGGAGGTTTTTCCCTTACCACATGATAGGATGAGCTATAGAGGTAGATTATTTTGGGTATTGGGAATATATTTTCATTGATTTTAGTAATTTTTTTATCCCACATATATGATATCAAGTTTTATGATAAAAATTTACATAATTTTAAAAGGGGTCATGAATAATTGCACGAGTCTTAAAAAATATTTAGAAATTACTATCAATAATACCAATTCAACCAATTAAAACATCACTATTGGTGTAGTTTATCTATGATGGATTGAATGCTATGCGATGGATATCGGTAGATTTGGATAAAATATTCAATTATAGAGGTAAAACTACTGAATACTTGAGAATTATATTGAAATGTTTTTCATGAATTCAAAAAAAATGGTAGTGAGAGGGTTAAGAGCTCTGGTGAAAGAGATAATTTTCATGGATGATATAAACTCATAAAAAAGGTCTTCAAAGGAATTTGTAAATATAAATTAAAAAACCTAATTAAATAATTACCACAGAAATATTTATGGGATGTTTGGTAAATGTTCAACATTGTATGAATTTCAACTTACTTTTATCTGTAAAATTATTATCAATGAAGAAGATGAATTATATAAGGAATTATATGTATAAACTTGTTAGAAATAATTTATTTTCAAACCCAAAATCTAGGATGTAAAAATCATTATAACCTATCATGAAAGGTTTGTGACGTTTGAAGAAGGAATGTCTTTTAAATTTCTTTATGTAACAACAATTTATCTAAAATTACATTTTCATTTAAGGACTAATGTGTTCTATAACCTTTGATACACCAAACACTAAACATAAAACAAACCATGACACATTAGATAACCATCATTATATATCTATTTAATTGTATGGTCAAAATATTTTTAATATAATTATGAAATATATATGGAATGAAAAATAATATGACAATATTAATACTATTTTGTTGATAAAATTCTATAATTATAGTGAAATAATAAGTTAAATAATTTTATGTGTAAAAATATGTTTGCATGAAAACATTTATTTTCAATGAACTATGATGCTTATTATATAATTGTTACATAATCGATTCAATGTAAATTATTGATAACATATACAATAAAATTATTTAGATACCATCTAATAGTAATTACAAGGAATGCAACAATTTTTATGTTGCATGTTTCTTAAAATTATTTTCATGAGTTATGTGCACATATATTAAAATATATATTTGTTAATTATTAAAAATTAATCATATAAAAATATTTTTATATGTATAATCCTACAATTATTTAATAGGGACAATTTTATTTTTCAACAAAAAATAAGTTACCACTGTAACTATTAGTTATTGCGGTAAAATATATTATTTTTCAAATGATGATACTAAATTATGTTATCAAATTATGTATTTATGTTTTAAATTAATAATCAATTATGATGTTTATAAATATATTTATAAATTAATTAACCTTAATTTAATAAGTACTAGGTTTCAGATCATATTAATAAAACATAATCAAATAAACTATATTTTCCTAAATAATAATTTCTTCAAAATAGTATGTATTTTTGCATAAAGTGATTTCTATCATTGTTATAAGTTGAATTTTATTTAATGGTATAAAAATTAGGATTCTCCACATGAAAAGTTTTAATTAAGGGTCATATTATATTTTTATTATTAAAATGACTACCATGCTCAAATTGTAAACATTATTAAAGACAATGAAAATGGGTAATATAATGTGGCTCAAATTTTACTTAATATATTTGATAATAAGACATTCTAAAATAAATTCATTAGTTTATTATTTCATAGATAAAATTTTCACCCAGATTTACAAACCTAATTAATATAAATTTATTGAATTCTCATTATTACCCCTTACCAAACATTCATTTCCAAAGATTTCTCCCTCTTTTTAACCTATAAAGGGGTCTCACCTCCACCCACATCAAGCTACACCACTAGTTTGAAATTCCCTTGAAAATATAATTGATATAGTTCTTCTAGAGACTATATACTGTTTAATTATCCACTAGCATCAATAATTTTCTTCAAGTACTTCATTTCCTATGGATACTTAAAGGGAATATGAAAATTTTAATTGTTTGTATTAATTACCCTTTATGTTTTTCAATAACCTTATAATACACCCACCATAAAATCCATTAGAACCACATATATATATAATAACATCAGTTTAAGTAATATATTTATATATTTATATTTATTGTATAACCAATATCTATTCCCCTCCCATTCAATTTAAAAAATGAAAATGTTTCAGATGTATTTGTATAGACTACCACCTCCATGAATGATACATTTAATTTTTCTTCACCACATTCTGAGTAATGTTTTATAAAATGGTTTAGTGAATTTATATTTTATTTATTTATTAATTTTTTTGTACATATGTATTTTATATTCAATATGTAATATTAGCAACAACTGATCATTATAAAACTGACCACCCTAAAAACATATGAAGAAGAAAAGAGATTTATATACAAGTAAAAACAACTTATTCATTTGACTTTTTATTATAACTCCTCGCAATTATTATTAACCACCTTAATAACATATAAATAATTTCATTATTATTTTGGGATAATTATATTATTAAAAATATCTCTTATATAGCCCTTCTTACACATAGATTGTAACATGTTCATATTGGTTCAGCTTATCTAGCTATAAGAAGGATGTTATATATTCATATAAGAGGTGTATTTGGAAACATGATATATTATTTTATTAATTAAACATGTTTTTTGGTTCTTTAATGGTAATATAAATAGTTAACTCATCAATTTTGATCAAATCGTTCGTTCATTATAAATTACTAAAACAAGTAGGTCACTAACTTCATCAACACAAATAATAACCAAAATAATTTTGAAATGAAAATTTAAAATTATAAATAATTAAAAAAACAATTATAGTATATTTATTAATATTTTAATGATGAAAATTGGGATAATAATGAATAATTTCAACAAAATTTTAGAACTAGCTCAAAACAATCATGATTACTCACACTCAGTCTTAAATATAGATGATAACTAACTAATATACATGTATATAATAATTATAAATGATGTTTATAAATGGTTATAGATATGTAAAATGTTATCAAATAAATAAATAGGATAATTATTTTTCATTTCATATGAGTTTGGAGTGTATTAAACTATTCAGTGAATGAGGGTACATATTTTCTTAGTCTCAATAATGATTATTTGAGTTCTGTTCCATATTATGCACCATGATTCCTTTTTATGATATGTAGTTGAATTGATGTAACATGAATTATTTATAATTTATTTTATTTTATTTCATGGTTAATACCAATTAAAATAAGTTTCTTTTCATTAAATGTCTTCTCACTCTACTGATACACTATTTGTAAATGTATTTGGGAAGTCAATTTTTAGTAAATGATTTAAAAACATTATCCTAAATTTATTTCATAAAATTTGGGCAAATTATACTTTTTTATTGTATTAAATGTAAAAAATTCCTTTTGTAAATATTTATCATGTAAAACCCATTTCAAATAATTCATTATGTATACAGTATGATGCCCTTATCTCATATTGTTAACATAAATCTCATTTCATTGATTTATAAATATTCATATTTAACATTGAATTTACATGAAATAATTATCACACCATAAGATTTTATTACATGGTACTTCCTCCTACAATATTAAAAATTTATTTTTTAATAAAAAAACATTCTTAAGCTTTATTATGATTATGTTTTTCAAAATTATACTTCCAAATTATTAAAAAGGTTTACTTCTCATGATATAATGGGTTGTCTTCCAATAAACATTTACAACAATACCTTTATGAATTTTTTAATGATCAATTATTGGATATTATTTTTAAATGTAAACATTTTAAAAAGATTAAATTAACCTTTTTAAAAAAAGACTTTTGAATGTGACATGTAACATCATCATTATGAAAAAATTCATTTTTTTCCTAAAAACTATATCATGCTTTCACTTAAATTTTCATTGTAATATTAAATATTATTCACCCTAACGGTACACATGTCTTGTGAAATTAAAACTATTTTATATTATTTTATTTATATTTTTGGTGGATTGAAATCGCATTATTGAACAATCCAATCCTTAATACCAATAAGTGTGGCACCATTCGAATCATTATTATTTCAAGGGTGTTTTCCACCAATGTGAACATCCTTATAACTATCATTTATAATAGTTAATATAGGGATTTCTTTATCCATCCATCTTCTTTCCCTATATTTCCTATTGTTATGTTATCTATTTGTCATCAGGGGAATGTTTCAACATTTTGTGCATTATCTCCACATGAATTATTATTGACTCATAATACAGGTGGATTATGTGTTGACATACTGTATATTTTTTATTTCAAAATGAAAGAATATTGTAAAATTTGATTATATATTTTCTATTTATTTTCTATTCCTTTATAAGGAGTTCTAATCACACCAATTAATTTGGGAGTGCATATCATTAGAGAAAATATTTTTCTCTGGGAATTTGGGGATGTCCCAAGGTTGTTCTCAAGAGATAATTCCATGAAATATGATGTGGTTCACGTGGAAGAAATTTATCTAATGGTTTTTGTGGAGAACTGTAACCCACATATGACACGGTAAGCGGAGAAGAAGGCATGGTACACTACTTGTTTGCGAATGCATTCCATGAATAGAGAACAGTTCTCGGAAATAGATTGATTCATAGAAGAGGTTCATAGAGTCGGTATGCAGAGACGGTATGTGATAGAACAGGCAAAGGCAGTCCGTGGATGAAGGGAGGTTCACAGAAGCAAAAGCGGTATGCATAGGAGGTGTTCCACACACCATACCTGGTACAGAGTACGTAGAGGAACATGGTGGTTCACGATTTTCACAAGGAATCTTATGAGAACATCAATCATCTTTCAAAAGTATTTTCCTATACCTATTAGTACTCAAGAAGGTGGAATTCATCTATGGCTGAAAAGGTAATTTTTAATGAGAATTTACCAAAATTTGATGATGCAAGAATTAATGGAAATGAAGGGACCTACATGTCCATAAACTATGATTGACCTAAATGTCTATAAACTATGTTTCAATTCCATTCTAAGAGAACTGAGAGAAGGGAGAGAAAGACGGTGACACTTTCCATAGGCAGTGAGCCAAAGAAAGTGGCAAAGGGAGTGGCCCTTGGGAATGTAGTGAGCATGGGTATAAAAGATCTATCCAAAACCATATACTCCTTATTGGAATTGAGCCTTAGTGAATTTGGTACATCATTACACCGTCATTGTATGCTCCATGAAAATAACCCAGTGAGGGTGAACCACATAAAAATTGCTCTGTCCTATGCAATATTTCATATCAATTCATATATTTCTATGAGACGAAGATATAATTGAGTTTCGTTAAACAAATAAAGAAGATCCTAAAGGGAAATGTTTTAATCTGTCATACCTTGATTCGACCCCCCTCAGGGTATTCAGCCTAGTGGAACTAATATTCAGAAATTTTAACATCTTATGATAATGACATGTTATATTTGTGGATTAAGTTCATAGATCTTTGTCCATGGGTTTACTTAGAGATTAAAGTCAGGATTCTAGGAACAGATGGGGTTATTATTTAGGAATGTTTTTGAAAACAAAGATAGTAGATAGCCAACATATAAATTTGTCCAAGGATGACTTTATCCATATAAAACATCCCGATAACAAGATTTATAGAGTATGAAATCATGATGCATGTATTAAAGGTGGAAATTCCACATTGAAATGTTTTTTTACCTCTACCATTCTAGAGAAGATTCTACTATATCTCTTAAGAGCACATGATCCTTTCATGGTGTGAGAAGAAATGCATGGCTAGGAGTTCCCTAGGATGAATGGTACTATAGGATTGGGGTGAAAGAATCCATCTAGAGGGGTTATAATGATTCTGAATTTCTTATCCAATGAAAATGAATGAATTGGGGGATAACACAGAGAGTGTTAAGCCTCTACCCAAATAATCGAAGCGTGGAAATGATGTATGTCATGAATTCAAGGATCTAAACCCAAATGGTGGGAGAAAAATGGGGAGGAATGACTACTAATTAATTTTGAAAATCAATTTTGAAATCCACATTATTTAGGTATTAGGATAGAAAATGTAGGAACTACCATTTTCCATGTCATAAACATGGGATCCATCATTTATCACAAGATACCTTTCATGGTGTGTACCCAGGATGCAATGTGTGCCAATTTGGAAAGAAAATATTAATGTTTGGGGGATGATTTGAATTAGGAGGATGATGAGGATCCAAATTTATCAGGACTCGAAGTGTTTAAGTGAAGACTCTAAGATGTGTAAGGTAGAGTAAAAACTGTGGAAGTTATTTCATAATATAATTGAGGGTACTGAATATGAATTTTACTGAGTGTGATTTGAAAATGGCCCCAATGGGGAAATTCCAAAAATAGGTCAGTGACTAGGCTATGCCATATATGTAATATCCAAGTATATTTATGTATCACATTAAAAATTTGAATTAATATTTACATATTACTAAATGGTGGTGTGATAAGAGACAGAACCTGGGAGGGGGAAACCAATCCAGAGTTGGTTTATGGTATCATGTAGTTTTTCCTCATACAAAAGTTATCTAAACTTTCCATTTTAATATATTCCAATATGTAAGTTAGACATCAAACATAACATCTTTTGATGGGGTTTAGGATCCATATAGTTTAACATCATGTGATAAGGATATTAGGTTTCTGTTGGTTACATTCATATATCTTGGACCACAATGTCATAATTTTTAACATCATGTGACTGGGATATTGTCTCATAGTATATCATTGTGAGAAATAGATTTATTCATGTAGTTTTACTTCATGATACTAGGATATTATCCCATAGATTAATTATGAGTGAACACGACCGGTGAAGGGTCCCATAATGTATCTCTTAAAAACCTAACAATGTTGGGAGGTGTGATGTGCTCCCCATCCCTGGTGATTAGGGAGTATATACCATTAGAGAAGACCATGAGAATTAAATGAGGTCCTTTTAATTTGGTTTATATCTTAAATAGAATCATACCAGGTGTCATTGGTGCCCTTAAAGAAAATACCATACCACCTGAAAAGAAAGAGAGGAGGAAAACTTTCTTGTTGAATGTCTGTACAATTTATCCCTCATACGTTTCTAGGTTATGAAATGCCTAGAAATGGTTTTCGTTCAAGGGATTACATGTTATCCAAACATATTGTATCATTCTTATTCATCATATTCTGGTTGTAAAATACCTCCTAAATGGATGAAAACTAAATATGTATATGTAAAACCACCATTATTTCATACAATAAGGAGTATGGAGTTCGTTGGATAGAGATTCGGGTCAATGTAAGATATGAAAAAAGTGAATTAGAGATCTTGTTGATAAAATACTTCTTTTTTTACCCACTATCTTTTTTTGGATGTTATAGTGGGTCTAGTTTAACAATTGATCATACCATTCTCTTATGTGTTATAGTGATATGTTCAGTTGGACTAGATGTTGTACTTAATATACAAATTTTTTAACTTGACACCCCAAAGATTTGTGTTTTTCTCTCGAAGAAGAGTTTGAGGAATCCCAAATTTATTGATCATTTTGGACATCACAAACTCCATCATTAACTAGATTTTGACTTCTTTGATTGGGTTATCCTTCAACCACACTGAGAAGGAGTTCAAAAAAATCATAAGTAATCCACACTATTGAGGCACTATCGATGGATGGGGGGTACAACATCAAGTCCTCATATAGAAAAGGGACAAAATTACATTGTGTAATGAAGAAGATTTGACTGGTAGTCAAAAAATAAGGAATATATTTGTAATAAAAGAAAAATATTGGTTAATTCAATGAATTCATGAATGATATTATACTATAAGTACCCCAATAATTATATTTTATGGGGGAGATTTTATCCAACTTGATGAAACCAAACAAATTTTACATGGACCTTACTCAGGATGTGATAAATCTTTTTCCCATATATGCAACAGTGTTGGACTCTTTCAAAACATTTCATGCATTTGTGATTATTTTGGATGTGGATTTCCCATAAGATAAATATCAATATATCTAGAAGGTCCACTCATGCAAGGATTGGTTCAGTGGGAGTGTCCCAAATTAGAGATAATTGATGAAGGGAATTATCCAATTTTTAATTCTTTGACTTACAATGTATTTTTGGGACTAATATATATGTTCCATTGGACATATAGTCATCCTAACAATATTATTTTATAGAGGTGATGTTGGAAATGACTCTCTATTATGCCATTTCAATGATGATGTCATCTTGATTGGGTTGTTAAAGGGATACATTGAGGTCTACCAAGTAATAATATCATTCATTCTAGGATTGGGTAATATCATTCACCTTTGGATGGGGAAAATGAGTAATCAACACACGATTTAAATCCAAAAAGGGGGAAAAATCTTGCTTCCAGATGATATAGTCACCACTGATCTTCTTGATGACTAGTTCTAGGTCTCCATTCCCATGAAGTGAGGGTAATTAATTTTTAAAATACAACATGAGGCTAGTGGTAAGGGCATGATACTTGGATTTGTAATTGTAAAAAATCTTGATAATGAAAATGGGTTTTCAAGAATAGATTGTATGAGATTTAAGAAAACAATATTGATTCTCACTAAGTTGGGTTTGGGGTTGTTAAGCCTTATCATTGCCGATCTTCAGGAGTCACTACCAAAGTTCATCTTAAAATATCAAATTTTCTAATCAATTGATAGGACGGACTCATTAGGGAAGTTTTTATCTAGGGTTATTTCTTATGTTTTCATATATGGAGCTAGTAAATCTATAAGTTCTTGGCCCCTAATAGCTTTTAGGGGGACAAAATTAATTTCAAACTACTATGGAATTATTACCCACTGAACCGATTGTTAATTCAACGTGTAATGTTTAAGGATTTATCTTAGTGTATTGACATGGGGTACTAGCTATTTTTCATTTTTGTGCAGCAAGTTTTTTAATTTCTATACCATGAAGACCAACATGATGTATCATTTCCATTATGAGAGAATATTTGTTCTTTGTATTGAGAAATGTTCACATGAGGTAATAAATGATATTCCCCCTGTCCCCTTAATTATATTTTACCTATAAAGAACCTAAGAACTATTATAGGTTTTCCAAATAAAGGACTATAGCCTTTCCTATAATGGTTTGAATTATGACCAAAGGATAAAAAAGGTATTACTTGATGCCTTCAAATGTGATATGGAATTTATCATCTAACTAATAAGCTATGATTTTATTCATGACTCTTGAAAAGGTATTTCACTTACTAAAATGGTTGGACATGAATCATTAATGAATCCCAAGTGACTAAGGAGGCCTCACAACTTTTTGAAGTTACAAGAATGTGGTATTTAATTGATAGACATAGTTCCCTTTAGATTGATCATTATTGACGTATACCTAATTAATAATATGAGGAACATTCAATAGGTGACCCCAAACACACACTTCAGGGGATTCATCTCAAAGTTATGGTAGAGGAGAAAGTTGAACACTTTCTCATGATCTTTGATATGGTCCTAATGCTAGTGGGATCCAAAAAAAAGTCATTAACATATCCATACACTAATGTCCCAAGAGAATCTCTAGAATGTTTTGTATGGTTGGTTGGTAATTTAATCTATCATTCCTTAAAAGGAATAGAATAACTCCATAATAAAATGTTCCCCGTGGTTCTCTAAAAGTGGTAGCTTATTTTTCCTTGAGGGCCCTCCATATTTTATCGTACCCACATTACCCATCCATGAATGACCTAACCTAGAAATCAGCAGTCACGTTGACGAGTATCACAGTCACTGAAATGAAAAAATCATCCTTTGAGTAGTGGCAGTTGAGTTCTTGAATGGCGATGCATAATCTGATCTCTCATTTATTGTTTATGACTTGGTTTATGTTGACTAAAAACCTAGGATACTGGACTTCCCTGATGAGTTTATCCTTAATTATCTTTTCAATATCAATAATTATAATTGAATAGTGTGAAGGGTTCATTTTCCTAAGAGGATATTTGAACTGATTGTTGTACATTGGGAGGATAAAGTGTTAAAAATCATAATGTGGTTTGATCCCTAACATTTCCCTATTGTTCCAAATTAATGTGTCATAATGATGTTGTAAGAGGGAAACATATTTTTGTTGTACCTCTGAATAAATGATTTTTCTAACTAGATTCAGCCTTAGATCCTCCCCATTAGTGAGATTAACCAAGGAAAATTCAACGAAAATATTGTATACACCTTCCTCAAAGGAAATAGGGGAATCATCTTGATACTCCCCATCATCTAAAACATGGTGTTTATATGATGATGGTGAATCACATGAATATAAAGACCACAATGTGGTATTTCATTTACCTTGGCATATGTGTGATACACTATGAAGGAATCATAATTTATAGAGACCACATAAATGAATTATAATGAGATAATTCTATATTATTTCCATCAAAAAGATTCACTATTATGTTAATGTAGTGACAACGAGTTTAAATTCATCAAGTCATCCCTGATCAAAAAAACATATGGTGATGACATATAAGTAGTGGTCTTCACAGAAGTAGATGAGAGAGAATTAACCATTGAGAATCCCTACATGACCTTTATGTGAGTATTTCTGGGACTGATGACAATTTAAAAATTTGAAACCAAATATTCCATAAAATGATCATTAGGCAATTTTTAGAGAGAAAATTGTGAACTCATTGTTTTCTATAAATTCACTAAATTGGGTATCTAGTAGAATATTTCTAGGTGGCTTCTTTTCCCCCTTTTCATACACCATAATTTTTATTTTGGATTGTGTTAGATCTCCCTCTATGAGCCCTATATTTTAGAGAATTAAATTTGGGACAATATTGAACCCAGATAAATTCTCCACCATGAAATAATGAATTTCCGAGCAATTAAACTAGACTATGACATAAAATAATAGTTTGTGCCACTAAATAGCGGAACACTCATCTTCTTATCAGAAAAAAAATAATGTATTGTCATTATTTATTCTAAGATTACTCTACTTGAAAGGGATTAGTGGTGGTGAAGACAATCTCAAACTATAAAGGGATCTTCAAGTCATTGACAAGTTCATCATGAAACTCCTTCTATGGGAATCATGCATGGAGGATCAAGATTCATTATAGTATGATAGAATGGTTCTTCAACACATCATACATCCATGTGAGTGGCATAATACTTCTTATTAAAGGAATATATTTAACAAGGAACATATTGGTAGCCATTGATGGATTGGCCAAGGCCTAGCTAGTGTTTTCCATTATCCACTATAGATTGTATTTGCAGAATTAAAACAATAGTCATCAGAACTCAGACATTAGTCAACCGAAATTTATCTCTTTGATATTAGGATTGATCCCCATGATCAAAAAATATGGCTGGTTTTAGAGGTGTACCTAATGATGTGATCAATGAGGGTAGTTCTTGACTATCCGTTGGTGAGGACTTTTTTCTAGTTTCAGTGGAATTAATAGTCCATTCTAATGATTTAGCTAGAAAATGTGTCGTAGTATCATGATACTAACCACTTCCATAATGATGTCAATAGGACAATCCTAAAGGGGGTTCATGGAATACATCATCATTGGTTACCATGTAAAATCAACTACCCTGGAAGGTTTGTCTGAGCCAAAGTCATATTATTTTTTAGTAGAATGTTGAATGACTGAATGAAGTATAGGGGATTTTTTTAACATGGATGGTATGAAGTCACAGAGGGTACAAGAAGGATTTAGCACTTTTCGTGGAATCTGATTTCCCTTGTGATTTCGGTTCATATCCTTCAAGACATGGAGGGATGTTATGTTGATGAGGTTTTAGAAGTGGTTGTTCCAGATTCTAGAGGTGCAAGTTTTCTCAGCCAAGAATATATAATTTCATTGGAAATATTGACCGTATTATGATGTAGAAACACATTATCATTATGAATATCTATACAAATAATTTTCAACAATTCACCGGTGTCCTATTTTTCATCATCGATTGTTGTAGATATATATTCCAACTATAATGGGACATAACCCAGCTCGACTAGGCCAATGGATACCCAGTCCTGTAGAATTCATATGAAGATAATACATTCTTTGATGTTGTTTCCAATGAAACAATAGTACTTGTAGTATTTGGAATAATTATTATATATAGAATCAAGAGGCCTCTTTTATTTATGACTATTTATTATCTTCTTCCCTAGGGAATAGGTGAATTATCTTTGGAGTAACATGTATTTGATAGAGTCAACCATGATCATATATTATGTGAAAGGAACCCTGGGTGTATGGCCCTGAAGGGGGTCTTGGGAATTATTATCATGATGAGGCTTCAGTTGTAAAGGCCTAACCTATGTAGGTTCAAGAAGGAAACCATCTATGGATATTGATTGAATATAGTGGCCATTTATTTTTCCATTACAGAACATTACAGTATATCTGGAAGAGGTAATGGGTGAGACCGATATTTTCAAGGCTATATGGATTTGTATAGATTCTTAGTTGTTTCATGGATTTTGAAAAATTCCCTAGGATATCTCAGAGAGATAACGATAGAGATTTAATCCTATTTTGTTTTATCCCAACACATCCCCAATATCTTTTCTTATGAATTTTTAGTTCAAGGAAGCATGTGAGACTCTTCAATTAAGAATTGAAGTCAATAACTCACCCATCATTCCTATTTTTTCATTTGGAGAGGTCAATGATTATTTTTTACATGGTTGAGCTAAAGTAGTTGAGGAAATTCCTGTAGATATATTCTTATTCATTAATAGATCCCCATTCTAGATGGATGTACCCAAAAAAAGGAGGCACTCTGATGATCTTGATTAAAACATGAATCTTGGTAGTATCATACTATTCTTGATTTTCCAACATTAGGATGTATGATGAAGAAAACTGGGATAGGTATTATAGGGGGTAACTATTCCCATTTAATGAGAAAAAGCTAGGATTACCTAGCTATAGAGATGGACGTTCAAGATTTATCCCATCTAGATACAGCTTCCTTTTAGGTATGATCGCATATTTCTATATCTCCAAATCATCATCAAGGGTAGTGATATATGTTATTAAATTTTTATAGTGAGTCTTATTGGTTTCTATCTCTTTGAATGGCCATCTGGATTGATATATGAACCAGACATGGCCTAGGTGTTGGAAGATTAACTACACAAGTGAGGTATGCTGAAAAAATCTAGGATATTTTCCATGACCAGCAGCCTCTACCAAAATTGGATGTAGATAACCACCCTCCTTTACCATATGTGTCCAGATTAGATGGACTAGATGTTAATACAGAGGGGGGATAGTTACCCTCAGACATTTTATCGATCTAGGAATTTTCTAACATGGAATTTTATAATGAGCCTCTTGTAGCTCTCTAGATTTTTGAGAAAATAGGTTGAATTAACATCTGTTTTGGTTTTCGACATGCCCTTAGATGGGATAATGGGTTCCAAAAGTACATTTCCATTATGAAGGTGTCGATGGGAAATTGATATCTCCTTAATGGGGGGGGGGGGTGAGGTCTAAGGTAAATCTTTTTTGATGGGTCCATGCACCTATTAGAATAACTACATAATGTTGTCCCTCCCATATGGGAAAATTCGATACATGATTTCTTGTAGTAGTGGCTTAATTACTGTTATCATTGAGAATATTTTTCATGATTAAAATCAATGTGGATGTGTTTTGAGAGGATATTTCACTTACAATTTTATAATTTCCCAATGGAATTGTTGTAAATATAGAAGTGGACTAAAATGGAGGGAAGTGTATTTTCCCCATCCCCTGATCTGCACATACTGGGACAAATCCTGCATGAATCTTATAATCATGGTAAGTCTCTAAAAACAAATTCATTTAAAGCTCTAGCGGTATCCATACTAGTAGGGGTGATGCGCCATGGGATGTGTGAGGATGTTAACCATTCAGAACTACTGATTTATTGATGGGAGATTCTAAATGATTCTCGAATAGGCCAGTTGGAGATAGCAGAGGTGGTTCAATATTTCCTAGATAGTTTAGAGATGTAATTGTACATGGTCGACCTTGAGTAACATTATGATGGTGCAGCATAGGGTTGTTGGTTGTTTAAACACAACTTATTTTCAGTTAATGGCTATGATATCTCAAAGGCTTTCATCCACTTTATCATTTTCTTGAGTCCAATCCTTCTCTTGAAACCACCACCCACTAAATGGTGATGGTTGAGACATTGGTTGGGGAAGTGATGCAAACCTAGTCCGTTTTTTGATTTTATAGCACAGGGGGGAACATGGGGAACATACACCAATCATACATTAAATAATGTCTCTTAGTTCAGAAGTAGTTCCATATTAATAATGATTTCAATTTACGAGTGAGTATATGTTATCTACTTGTAATCATGATGGTATTCAAGTTCTTACTACTTAGAAAAGTGGTTGTCTTCATATGATTGAACCACTGTTGGCCCAAGAATCTCCCCTACATCCATGGTGAAGGTGGATATAAGATAAAGTGACGGCGTTAAAGATATTTTTATAAAGAGTCTTGTGAATGAATCCACGATTTTATCCACATGAATGTGCATATGGAGGGACATAGGTACCTTGTAGAACCATACCTTATGGACATTCATCATTATCCTATGGGCTCCAGCCCCAAGAATTGGTGGTTGTAGAAGTGGCGTCCCCATCGAGTCATCCATCACCTCACACTTTGAGAGACTAATGTTGATGTGAAATTTTCCATATTCTTGTATTTTAGGATGTTTTAGTTCCCGAACCATAAACCTCAAAGGGTCTTGGGGAATTCTTCAATTCCTATTGCAGCTTGCACAGCATGAAGGGCCTTAATGGAAGTTTCTTATTATTCAACTTCATGATAGATAATTAGGGAAAGAGATTTCTTTAACATAGGGAAGATTGTTATGTTGGATGGTGGAATAATGGGGAGGACCTGGTATATTTATTCAACACAAGGTATCCCATAATGTTTATTCTTGGAAACCATGATAGGGAGAGTCAACCTGATAATCCTGGTATATTGGAGGTGTATTGATCCCAATCATGTAACGACATTCCCCTAAGATGTGGTTATGATGGAAGGAGGTACATCAATGTTGGAAGGGTCCACAAGAGCTATCGCATAGTCCTATTCAAAATCTAGGTTGAAATCTTTACCCCAGAACATGAGTTGGTTATTTTGGGATGGGGATGAAGGAGAATGTATGTTCAACCTATTCATTGGCACATGCATCTAGTCATCATTATCAGTGGTGATGAGTGGTGGGGCCCTTCTTGGTGACCCCTAGGTGTAATTCGTAGTAGGTGAAACTAATACATACCTTACCTATAGGTTGTAATCTATTGAATAGCAGCTAATTCTTGGGAGGGTGTTCTGAAATTATTTGTAGTGGAAATGATGGGGTTCCCCCCTGTTTGGTTCATGCGCGTGGCAACAATGTTGTGATACCAAAACATTCAAATCTCTATGGGATATATCCAGAGTTGGTATAACCCATTATTGTTTTTAGAAACAAATAAGGATGTTGAAAACCCTATGTTGTGTCATCTCTAAGAGGAGATAGGGTTAGAGTGCCAGACAGATGTGGGAGTGGTGGTCATTATGGTAGGAGCATGGTTGTGTAGAATTTCTGTAATGTAGTATCTTTTACTCCCATGCCTTTTAGTGGTGGTTCATCATGAATTTACCACATATGGTGTCCTATATGAATTCATGACATTCACTATTAGTATTATTATGATTAAGCTAATTCCCAATGTTCCCAATGTGATTCATCCTATCTCGAGTAAAGGAGGGGTATATATCAAATATTCCATGAACCAGATATGCCCATCGATCATCATCATCCCCCAGTTGTAGGAGAAGATATTCATATTAAGTTCACTATTTTTCCAATCACTTCCATCATGTTTCACATCATCATGCACTAATTCCATATCTGGAGATAATATATTTCCTATTAATGTACGCAGCCAGTGCAAGGTGTTGTGTGCCATTCATTCCTACTTTACAAAGATGGGATACCTCTTCCACCATGGTTTATGATGTCAGATCCATGATTAGAATGATATAATGGGATTTCATTTCCTCTTATGAAATATTACTAGGATTTTTTTCCAAGTATGGGTCCCCATCATATATTCAATACACATTCCAAAATCTAATTTTTGGCACTATTTTGTGGTGGAGACTAATTAATTATGATTCTTTTAGTTATTTCAGGTTAGCCACCTTCAGTTAGATATGTTGATAATGGTGTGAATGTCTTTGAATCTATTAATTTTTTGTGTGTTTAAAAACTATAAGTGATACCCCTTTCATATTTGAGGGAATATCATGTATGATTCATCTTTAGTGTTGAACCCAAGTATTCTCATTTTCTGCTATGGGGTTATTCACCCTGGGTTATAATTAATCCATGGATCATTGCTTCTGGTATCCCATGCCCGTCTCATGGGGTAGATATTTTCATTCATTCAGAGGGGTCATATGTTTTGTTTCATGTGGGGATGTGGTCATAGGTGTAGAGTAAAATGGAGATGTGGTCAAGTGTATGGGTTCTTTTAAAAAAATTGTTGTAAGTTTAAAATCATAGGGGATTATTTCATGTGTTGATGTATTATGGGAACTTGGTTATATTTTTAGAGTCTTGTGTGGACATGGTCACAAGAATAAAGTCTTATTAGGATTTCATCAACGTTATAATATCTTGAAGTGATGTGGTCATACATTTAATTTCTTATGAGGTTGTGGTGATAGGTTTAATGCTTTGTAGAAAAATGTTCATAGGTTTAAAGTCTTGTGGGGATGAATTAATAGGCTTAGCATCTTGTGGGGATGTGGTTAAATGTTTATGGTCTTTTGGGGATGTTTCCCATATAAATTTTTCAAGTACTAGACAAAATATATGTTAAAGAAACATGGATATTCCAAACTCCAATGGAGACCTCATATTTGGATGGTGAGAAATTTGGATGTGTCCCTAGTGGTTCAGATTTTCCACCCCTTGGGGGAAATGAGTCTATAGTGGATGTCAGGATTGATCCTTAGGGGAGCCTTATACATACCATCTTGGAAGAAATGGATCAAAACAAATGTATTTAGATTTCACATTTTAGGGTTGTGTGTCAGGATGGGTCAATTCCACTTAACATCTAGTAGTAAAGATACTTCTATCATGGAAGGAGGTACAAGAAGGGTTAGTGTGAGGATTATATGTATATGCTTACTAGAAATTAGGGAATCTTGTCATTATTATCAAATTATTAATCCTATGTTTTATACACATAGTAACACTAATGTTTGAAGTCATGTGATAATGATGTTTTCTCACATCTTAGATGTCGTACTATGAAATTTAATGTCCATAAAATCATATATTATTATATATAGTTTAATTTCCTCATTCATGCACATTTTTTTGATTTAATGTAATAAAACTCATACATTTTTCTATGTTTCCTATTGTCTTATAGATTGAAAATATTTGTAACTTATTTATGGGGGAGACCATTCCCAAATAGGGTTTATAGGAATCCCATATTCCATAATTGAAGGGGGAAAACCAGCTTCCCTTTTGATGTTGTGGCTAGATAATCACATGCGTCTCCTGAGGTAAGCAATCCAATAATTAGGAAAAAATGGTAATGATTCATTCTTGAAGAAACATTTATAGGTTGGAGGGTTGATGATACTATCATGCAAGTATGGTTTACATAAATGAATCAGGTTTTAATGGGTGTAGGGTACTTGAGCACTCAACCTTTATGGAACATTTTTTGACAGAATGAAGCATCAGGATAGTGACCAAATGGTTGTGTCACTCAATATTGGAGTTACACACATTGTGGATGTTTTGCTAGCCATATTTTCCATCATAAGGACAGGGAAAGTATTTGTGAGGTATGGTTTCTCAAAACCTATGGTGTCAGATGAATCTTGGGGTTTCATAAATCAATTTTCACTATCATGAAATCTACTATCAATATATGGATGTTTCACAATCAAATTTACAATACTAGATGTTTTTTTCAATGGCCTATGTAAGATCCAAGACATGATTTTTCTATCTTTAGGAATCCCTAGGGAGGTGGGTGTTTTCCAATGACATAAAAAAGGGGTCACATGAATGGGAGCCTGATTTTTATACGTATTAAAGTCAAGCCTCATATATGGGGAGGGGAATTCTATAATTAGAGAAACATTGGGATTCTAGATTCTGGGTGGCGAAATATTGTCTATGTAAAAAACTATGCATTTGGGTCATGAAAATTTGGTTTCAATGAATCTCATACCATTTCCACTGAAGGTAGATCTTGTAATAATATTATTAAAAGTTTTTTTCCTTGTGAAAAAAACATGAATTCTATAATCGTAGATTCATAAAAATGCAAAAATTAATATGTACACATCCCCTAATCTAATGAGCCCCCCCCCCCTCGGGTTAAGGTTTTCCCTTACTGTGGTAAAAACATACATTCTGAAGGTTGAGAGGCATTTTCAGCACCAAATTTTTTTTATCATCTATTATGAATTATTATTAACATCTTGAACATATTTAAATTCCCAAACAAAATAAATAAAATAAATTTGGAGTCTCATAGATTTATAGGTGATGAATATGATTGAGGAAGTAATATTAAATTTCCTTCATGTATAAATGTGATAAAAATCACTATATGGAATACATAAAATTTACTAGAATATACTTTATGTGTGGAAAAGGAGGGAAGAACGGAAATAGTTACAAATTAAGATGAATCTGTCAGTTAACACGATTGTGGGAAAATATTTTTTCATAGTAGTACATAAGGTATTTATGTATAAAGGTCATTTGAAAATATATATTACATTATAAAAATCTTTTAGACACCCTAGAATAATTTTATTAGTGAGTGATAATTGAAATTGTGAGTGTGAAATTTATTTTAAGGGGGAAGAGTGTAATTCCATGAGAAATAAAATTATATATTCATTTAGGGCATAATTGGATCGATACGCTGTGATACCCACAACAACAAACCACAACAAACTGAGTAATGTTATATAACCATTAAGATATCAACATTGAATTAGCATGTAAAAATATTGGTATGAAAATTAAAAGATATAAATATAAATAAAAATAATAGGTCATTATTAATATTGAGACAAAAGAAAAATTTAATTATTATAGCTAAAGCCTGCTATTTCACCAACATTACTGATCAAATTATTAAACATCTCTCCACTTGGAAAGGGAAATTACTCTCCATGGCCGGCAGGATATGTCTGGTCAAATCAACCATTGTTTCCAAAATGGTCTACTCGCTCATGATATACAATTGGCCTTCCGGCATTTTTAAAAAGATTAATACCTATATCAAAAATTTTATTTGGACAGTGAGCACTTTAGAAAGGAAGCTTGTCACTATTCCTTGGAATTCTTGTTGTAAACCTCTTGATAAAGGCGGCATTGGTATAAAAAATTTAAAGCTTTTCAATAATGCTCTCCAATCCTGCCTTACTTGGCGCATCATTAATGGTTCCTCTAAAGCTTCGGAGTTCTTGAAGCATAGGTTTTTTCCTAAACTCGTAAAAGGGAATTTTTGTTACATCAACTCCTCGATCTGGCCCGCCATCAGAGACTCGTATCACTCTATCATGAAGAATTCTAGATGGATGGTCAGTGCAGACTCTTCTATTAATTTTTGGTGTGACAATTGGCGCGGTAACCCCTTGATTTCCTTGCTTTCTATGAATACCTCTCCTGGAGATACTAGTCTTTCTATAAAGGAAGTCCTGCGATCCCATCGTCACACCCTCCCAGATAATATTGCTCAGATCATTGATAATCATCCTTTCTCCCCTGGCGGCGATTTTCTGGTGTGGGAACCTGCTCCAAATGGCATCCTCGATTCTAGAACCTTCTATAATCACTGCTTCTCTCGAGAGGATCCCAATTATCAATGGATGAGTTTTTTTAATAAGCCTTGGATAAAACCTTCTAGACTCACCCTCATTTGGCGTTTAGCTCACAATAGAATTACCACTGATGCTTGTCTTCAAATCTTTAGCATTCAACTTTGCTCTAAATGTCGCATGTGTAATCAACATAGGGAGGATGCCAACCATCTCTTTTTGTCCTGTGCGACAGCCTCTGCTTTATGGAAATATGTTCTGGATCTCTTTAATTGCAGATGGCCAACTTTTGATTCTATTTGTATGTTTCTTAAATATTGCATCAGATATGATGCCTCTTTGCAGATAAAGAATATCTTCCTTGCAGCAGTAGCGGAGCTCCTGCATGTGATCTGGTACGCCCGTAATGATTTTATTCATAACAACCACTCTTTTAGTCTCAATGCAGGTAAAGCTCGGATCCTTATTGCGATTCATGAAGCCGCTTCAATCCAAAAAGCTTCTTGCAACAACTCGGCTAACGATTTAGTTATTCTTCACCGCCTCGGTGTCCCGGGCATCTATCCAAAACCCAAGCGTTTCTTTGAAGTTTTCTGGCAAGCACCGATGTCAGGATGGATTAAAGTGAACGTTGACGGCGCTTCCAAAGGCAACCCTGGTCCTGTAGTTGTGGTGCCATCTTCAGAGACTCATCTGGTCACTGTCAAGGCTGTTTTTACGCTGGCTGTGGTCTTTCTTCTTCGCTCAAGGCTGAGATGCTTGGTGTCATCCATGCTGTTGATTTTGCCATTCAAAGAGGCTGGAGAAAGCTCTGGATTGAAAGTGACTCCACAACCATCATTCAGGCCATATGGAACGGCGACACTCATCTTGCTTGGCCGCTTACCACTCTCTGGATGAAGTGTCTGAACTCGCTTCACGGGCTAGATTATATTGCTACTCATGCTTACCGTGAAGCGAATTCTATTGCTGATGCTCTCGCCAACAAAGGTATTCAGCAGAGCATGACTTGGCTTGACAATCTTCCAGCTGACTTATTGCCTCTCTTTGAGAGAGACTGTAACAAAATCCCATCTTTCCGAACTTTGTAATCCTCTTGCTTTCTTATATATCTTGTGCTTTGGTCTTTTGACCGAAGCATTACCTTTTAAAATAAAAAATAAAAAAAAATATTTCTTGGAGTTAATTTTTTATGCATTATGCATGCTTATATTAAAATATGTTTTCATAAATTTTAAAAATTGAATCATTTTAAATGATTTTAATATTTAAAATCATCATTTTCAAATTAAATAATTTGGTTGATATCATTTTGGGGATATAATTAATTAATCATTGTAATTATGAATTACCGTGATAAAATGATAATTTCTCAAAGAATGATATTTTTCAAAATATCATGATTTTAAATTAAATGGGTCTTTTTTCTGATTTAGAATATAATATAAAATTTATACATATATTTTAAAATTAAATAAAAGTCATCTAAATGGTAATTAATGCTAAATAAAATTAAGAACAATTAATGATTTAAATGACAATTTTCAACAAAAACAATAATCCACTTATTAAATATTTTAATTTAAATTTTATTTTTCTCATATTTATAAATTATATTATATTCTATGAATTTAAAATTAACATCCATCTTGTAAACATCTAGTATTAATGTACTTATTATAGTTTATGTAATAAAACAATTACAATTGTTAAATTTAAATAAAGATTAAAGAGTGTTAAAATTAGAAATCTAATGTGGCTCGAATTTTAATAAATCAACTCAAAACATAGACCTTATATTATTAATTTTTAAGGTTTTAGATTCATACATACATATATCATCAAAATTTATCAACCCATATCACCTAACTATCATGAAATTACTTTCTTACCCATTTACAAAACATTCCATTCTAATGATTTGTCCCCATTTTTCACCTATAAAAGGAGCTCACTTCTTCCCACATCATGAAACGCCTATGGTTATAAATTCCCATGAAACTCAACACAATTTACTTATTATAGATCCCATATATATTTTTCATAGCTGCTATCTTCAGCAAAGTCCCTCAATAGGTTTATTTATAAAGGATACATAAACAGAATATCGGAATTCTTAACAGATGTATTACATACCCATTAATTTCTTTCATTAGCCTCTTCATCCACTCTCCAACAAACCCATTCTAACAATATGTATATAATGAAATTATAAAAATAATATAATAAAATTTTATTATATTTATGTTATAACCCTTAAATATTTAACTCGTATTCAAACGAAAAAATGAAAACATTGCTCATGTTTGTGTACAGACTACGACGTCCATAAATGCGAAGTTTCATTTTTTGTCACCACAGTTAACAGATGGTTATAGAATTTATTTAGTGAATATATATGTTATTTATTTAATGATTAATATTCTTTAAATATAAATTATGAATTCTATAATTTATATCTAGAATAAGAAAACATTGTAATACTAAACACCAAAAAATAACATACCGAGAAGAAAATATATTTATTTATAAGTGATAAAAATGTTTCTTTTATAATATCATTATAAATATTCATATTTGTGTCTAATATCCTAAATATAAAATAAATAATGTCATTATTCTTTTTTGATATTTATATTATACAAAAATAACCTCATATATGGCCATAATCAAATATATATTACAACATATTATTGTTGGATTAGTTTAAATACCTACATAACAAGTTCTATAACATTCAATAAAGGATTGATTTGGATGAATAATATTGGATATTAATAAGGAAAATGTTATTTTTTGGGTTTTAGAATTAAAATTTAATCTTTTAACTCATTAAATAATACTCTAATGTTTGTCCATTATAAATTACCACAGCAAGTGCATGTCTGACTTCATCATAAAAAATAATAACTATAGTACATATTAATAGAAATTATAAAATTATAATTATTTTTATAAAAAATCAAGTTCTTCGTATGATTTTTAATTGATGAAATTTTGGATATGAATGGAAAACAACACCGATGTTATGAAATTGGTTCAAAATGACCATGAATAAATGCTCTTTATATTGTAAATATACGAAAACAAACTAATATATATGTACAAAATAATTAAAAAAAATTAATAAAAGGTTATTGATATGAATAAATTTATACAAATGATATTATGATATTTTATTTATACATTATTTTATAGTGTATTTGACTGTGATCCTAAACAATGTAAGAGTTTTTTAGTCTCCACTATAATTTTTTGACACAAGTTAAATGTTAGACACAGTGATTTCATTCATTCCTATTATATTGAATTATTATCTGGTGAATTTATATACATTACTTATTTAAAATTAAGCATTTATTCTAATCCAACCCAATTTATTTATTTCTTAAATGTATTTTTACTCAATTTTAACCCCAATCATAAGAGTTTATACTAAATCAATTCATTCATTGAGTTATGATGGTTATCTTGGACTTATTTCATATGAGATGGGTATATTGTTCTAATTGATTGTAGTACATGGTATTATCTTCTTTTATACATTTTAAAAAATAAACCCCACTTTAAATATTTCATGTTTTATAGAGTATGTTTCCATTATGTGATATTGATAACTGAAATCTCATTTTATTGAGTTATAATGTTTCATATTGAACTTTCCTTTACCATGATTCAGATGTCCCTCCCTATTAAATGGTTTATCATTTCATGATAAAATATTTTATCTTCTAGAACACATTTCCTTGGATACCTTTTTTATTTTTCAGGTAACCATTAGTGGAGATTATTTCTAAAAGTAAATGAATTTTAATGTTTCACATCCTCTTTAAAAAATGACTTATGAATGTGACCCAAAATTTCCACTTTACAATTATTTTAAAAAAAATTCTAATCTATCTACTTCATTTTCCTTCCATTTTTGATTTAATATTAAAAATAATTCACCATAATAGGGATTTGGTTTACTGATATACCCTCTATTTTATTTAACTACATTAATATTTTTGGGTTATTTTACTTACTGTATCAGGAAATCCAATCCTTGGTCCACTATTATGTGGAACCATTTGAAATAATCTTACATCAAGGGTGTTTTTCAATAATGTAGACATCATTATAATATTATTATTTTTTAACCCGAGATATAATCTTTCAAAACCATCCACATTATTTCTCTAGATGGATAATGATCATGTGATAGAATTTATCAACATAGGAAAGTTGAAAAACTCTATATAATTTCTGTATAAGGATGATTATTGATGGCTACGTTAAGAAAATTATGTATTGACAACATATATATTATTTATTCCTATACATATGATTATTAGAGATCATGAGTATATATTTTCCAATAATTTTCAAATATTATGAATTCATTATACTTCATTTATGAGGTGTTTAACCTTGTTTTAAATATCTCTTCGAAGCAATCATTTTCCCTATAATAAAAATATTCTTGGGTAATTTAATTTATGCATTTGAAAAAATATTCTTAGCCACAAGGAATTGATGTTATGATAATGATGTCTAAGATCGTATCATCAATACTTATATAATATAAATTTTTGTGTAGAATTATGTATTTCATCTCCATGTAACCAATTATTATTATCCCCTTGATCGTTAAATATAAAATTTTATCCATGAGTATACTAAGATATTAGTCCCATTATATTATGACATTATTATTTTATTATTGAAAAAAAAAACAATTTCTTTGAATATTTTATTGATTATAAGTGACAAAATTTCCCCACATTGTGTTAAAAGTATTTATTTATAGAATATTTGGGGTTAGCTCATTTATTTGAAAATTTGTTGAAAATTACAGTTTAACCCTTTACAAATTCACTATAGTATTTCGAAAATAAATAACTTTATTTGAATTATTTAAACATAAAATTTTATAAATTTGTTCTATTCATAATGAGATAGAACATTCATTCATTAAATATGTGCTAAATCATGCATTTGTTTGGACTTAATGGTCCATGAAGTCAAAGATAGGCTAGACTCGCAAGATTAGAGATTAGTTCTGTATTTGGGCCAAAACTTCGTCATACGGGTTTAGATTTGGCCCAACATTGGAAAGGAGAAAGATGAACCATTTTCAAAAAAATAATACTTCTGGTAGGACAACTTCTTCATGTGTTATTATAATCAAACATGCGGTGCAATCTGAAATAATTTTTTTGGATGAATGTCCACATTCTCACTTGAAACCTCTTAAAACCTTGCCCCAAACCCTCCACTCTATAAATTATTGTTCTTATAATTTAGAGGGATTGTGAAGTTTATTTTAATGTTTAGGGAATAGGATAAGAGGTTCAACTCCCATTATCCACGAATTTCAATAAGGTTATCTCTTGAAGAAAGTATCCAATCATCAAAGCCTTATTTTTCTTCTTCAAGTTGTAATATTTTTGTTTGCATAATAAATTTCGTAGTTCCTATAATATTTATTCTATTATATTATGTTTTATTCATTTATATTATTCTTTAATCTTACTCTTTGGGTTGTAACTCAATAGTATAAGCGTGATTGGGATATACCCATCCTAATCCATTGAAAATGATATTCGCTTCAACAATGACTACACCGTCCACGGAAGAGTAGTTTTCCTAGTAATTTATCTACATATTAACTTATTAATTTAATTATTTTTAATCAATGGGATTCTATAATTCACATATAATGATTTATGAAATTTTTTACTAAATTAAAATAATCTATGAATGCACTTGAAAAATTATCACAAAACTAATGAGGTCGAGTGATGTGTGAATTGTGGGAGCACAATCTAAATAGATGAAACAATAGAACACGAGATAAATTTGTAGAGTTCAACTATAATACCTAAAAATAATTCATACTTCTTTTATAGAATAGATATGTGCCCTAATTTACCACTTATCATAAGCTAGACTTAGAACGTCAATCAATGCAGGGTGCTACGATTGCATGTTCTGAAGCTAGCCTAGGGTCTAATTCACTTTATCTTGGTAGTAAAGCTATTTCTCAAGGGGTTCAGGAATTAAAAAATTAGGGGATCATAATTTAGTAGATATTAATATAAATGACAATTATTAATAATTAAATTAATAGATAGAGTTATATCGATTATCAAATTTAAAATATTCTCTAAAAAACATCTTATCATTTTGTTTTATTAATCTCTTTTCAAAAACAAAAAGCAAAAAAAACATGAAATATTCTTCCATCATACTTAATATAGCTTTATAAATTGTAAAACCCCCCCACAACTTTTAAGTATTATGTATCTTGAATTTTATTTTATTCATATAATACCTTTAATATGTTTTTTAATATACATCCTCCCTTGAGAGATGACCATGGTCAGCCACTATGCTACACCTAAGGACCCAAAAATCACACTTCCTTTGAGAGCACCCATAAAAATTCCTTTCAAATTAGCGCCATTTGTGGTAAGGAAGATAATTTTTTCAACCAATTAGAAGTATTTCTTTTAGTTGTTATTTTATTATTTTCTTCTCCTCATTCATTCTTCATTCCCCATTATAATGTTTTCATTTTTTCTCTCACTTTTTTTATTTTTATCAGAACATCAACCCAAATTCTTATCTTTTTGTTATGGTTAAATTTTAAACATTTCATTTTTATTTGATTTATGACATGAAATAATCATGAATCTCTCTTTGATCTTGACCCTGAGATTGATTTCAGCCTTGGGGCTCGAATATGACATTCTAAGTCTATTGGAAGATTCAATATTAACCTAGTTGGAGAATTCCTCCATTTTGGTAACATTGAAATTGGAATAAATTCTAATTGAAACATATAAGAATAACCAATTCCTGAATTCAATATCAATGAACATACTAGAACCATTTTAGAATTGGATGCACACGACCTTAACTATCAACAAAATTGTATTGCATACCCATACCTCGATTCAAACTTTGAATTGAAATCTGGGTTTACTCACATTCTTCCAATGTTTCATCAGTTTTCTGGTGAATATCCAAACATGCATTTAAAAGAATTGAATGTGGTCTTCTAAACTCTTAAACCATGAAATGTATCTGAACATCATATAAAACTAATGGAATTACATTTTTCACATCATAGATCTACAAAGGATTAGATGAGTTATTTACTACTTGATGATGTAACATGTTAGAGTGATTTTAAAAATATTTTCCTGCAAATATTTTTTACAGCATCAAGGATAACCTATATTCATAAGTAAATATTGAGGATCAAGAATGTTGATGGGGAGACAATGTATAAGTGCTGGGAGTGATTCAAGAAGTTGTGCACAAGCTGTCCACATCACCAAATGAGAGAGAAACTCTTCATACAATAATTTTTTGAAGGAATCAATCATATGGAGAGGAGCATAGTGGATTTCACAGCTAAAGAATCATTGGTGAAAAAACCACCAGTAGTCGCATGTTCATTGATTGTCATGATTACAAAAAAACCTAAATAATTTAGCAATTGAGGTATATCCCATGTTTGCGGAGTAAACCAAGTAAGTCCATCTTATCTTGAAATTAATTTAATTGATACCATGATGGATTAATTGAACACTATGGTGAGATAGATTTCTTTGGATCAAAAGACATCTTAACCCACTCTTGTCAGACTATGTGGAATTTTCACTGAACCAGAACACCTGACTGATTGTTACCCCAAACTACAAGAGATAGAAGATTGTTCAGTGATATTACCTGGGAGACCATATTAACATCAACAACAATCACACCATTAGAAGATGTATCATTCCTTTTATCCAACATTCAACAAAGGGTGGAAGGATCAAATTGAACTTGAGGTATGGATCTAGACAGCAAAAATTTCGACCTTATCAAAAAGATTTCAATTATCCTCCACCTTACCAACTCGGTTCCAAACAACCCCAAAAGAGATTTGAAACTTAATCATCAAAAAGTAAACAACAAGGGACTTCTTACCAAAGGTATATTCTAATACTGATGATCTATTGAAACAAATAATTCTTAATTAAAAGAATGATATTAAGAATCATGGTTTGTAGTTGATGGAGTTAAATACTCAAATAAACCATTTTCCACTGCCCTCCATAAACTAGTAAGTTAGAATTCCAAAAATCGTCCTTCCCAACCTACTCCAAATTCCAAGGGGAATGATAGTGCAATCACATTGAGTAGTAATGAGAAAACACATGATACATCTTCACCTAACATTCCACTAGTATTCACTTCAACTATGTAGATGCCCCATTCAAGAACCACTAAAGAGAACCACAAGGAGAAAGACAAAGGTAAGAAAAATATTGATGATGTTTCTCCTAAACCCCTTTTGTTTCCAAACAGTGTTGTACAATCCAAGAATATGGATAAATAGGCGATGTAAAAAATGTTTTTGATACATTCAAGCATGTTGAGATCAACGTCCCTCCACTTGAAGCAATAAATCAAATTCCTCGGTATAGAGTGTTTTTAAAAGAACATTTTACCAATAAAAGATGGATCAAGGGAAATAAGAGGATCAATATTTGAATGAATGTGTCAACACCCATTACACCAACTCTAAAAATGACAACAAAGTGCATAGATCCCATGACATTCACCATACCATGCACTACATGGGAGGCAAACTTTTCTAATCTGTTTTATGATTATGAGCTTGTATTAATGTGATGCCTCACTCTATATTTTCTTCATTATTGGTTGGTGAGTTGATCTGATGGGATTAGTGGTGTAATTGGAAAACAAAGTTATAGCATATCCAGTAGGAGACCTTAATTATATACTTGTTTTGGTAAGAGACACAATCATTCCAATAGATTTCTATGAGATTAACATGGAGGACGATCAGGTAAATTCTCATTCTCCCATTATCTTCCATACACCCTTCCTCAAAACTAAAAAACGATCATAAATTTCAATAATGGTGCACTTTCCCTGGAGTTTGGTGATGAATTTGAGATATTAAATGTTATGGACTCCATGAAGTACCCATAAAAGGAATATTATTATTTTTTTTATCTTCCATGCCGAACCACCAAATAAAAACCCCTTGGAATTTTATTATATTATTCATAGGGATATTATGAGTATTGGTTCTAGTTTGATGTCAAAGAGAACTTCCACACCTATTTCTAATGAACAAAACTCTCTTAGATTGGATTTTGAAATTGAATCATATTATTTTTTGGATAAGTCTCAACCTAATTATTACATGGTAGTTGAGTATGCTAATGGATTTCATGCTTTATTCAATGATTTTAATGGTTTTTATTCTGATGCTGATGTTCATTTTTCACATATTTCAGTTCCTTAAATTTCTATATCCATACATCACACCCTACACTGTAACATAATTCATTGACACCAAATAAAAAATACTCATTCTTTTTAAGTGGTGAGAAATTAATTTTTATCATTGTAAAAAATATTCTTTTTGAACATGAAGAAGAACCTTTTAATATTTTGAGGGGGAACATCTAGGAAATTAGGTGGATGATGGATTTTCTATCTGGTATTAGACCCTCCATTTTCATGCATATGATTTTTTTGGAGGATGGGTCTAAACAAGTGAGGTAACCACATTGGAGATTGAATTTAACTCTTCTGGAGTTTGTTAAAAACAATGTTAAAAATTTCTTGAGGAAGGTATACTGTATCCCATTTCAAATTTTTAGTGGGTGAGTCCTATTTAGGGTGTGGCTAAGAAAAGTGGTGTAACTATTGTTAAAATTGAAAAAGAAGAGTTAGTTCCAATGAGGGTGAAAACCAGTTGGTGTGTGCGTATTGATTATAAGAAACTAAATCAGTCCACTCACATAGACCATTTTCACCACACATTTATTGATCAAATTCTTAAGAGAATACCATGGAAAACACACTATTGTTTCATGGATGGATTTTCTAGATATTTTTAGGTTTCTATTTCTTTGCAGGATTACGGGAAGAAAAAATTCACTTTTCCATTCATTATGTTTTCCTGCAGAAGGATTCCATTTGGACTTTGCAATGCCACTGATACCTTTCAGAGATGCATGGTGAGTGTTTCTCTCAGATTTCATTGAGACCTGCGTGGATGTATTTATGGATTATTTTACAGTGTATGAGTCTTCATTTGATGATTGTATCTCTAGTTTGGGAATTTTTTGGAATTGTTTTATTGAGAATAATCTAGTTATAAACCTTTAAAAAGTGACATTTCATGGTAGAACATGGGATTGTCTTAGGGAATATAGTGTCAAAACATGGTAATAGGTTGATTGATCAAAGTTAGATATTATTTCTTCCCAATCCTATCCCTCTTGTGTGTCTGATGTTAGATATTTCTTATGTAATGATATATTTTATTGGAGATTCATTAAATATATTAATAATATTTTCTTCCTATGTCACGATTACTTCAAAAGGAATCTGATTTTGTGTTTTAAAATTCATGCAGGACTTCCATTGATGAGCTAAAACGGTGTCTGGGAACTCCACCAATCATATATCCCCCATAGTTGGACATTCCATTTGAGATGATCTATGATGATTCAAAACTTCGCAGTTGGAGAAGTCTTATCACAAAGGATAGGGGGATGTTCACATGTTATGAACTATTCTTTGAAGACATTCGATTCGGCCCAATAAAACTATAAAACCATGAAAAGGGGGTTTCTTATCATTATATTTACTTTATGTTAATTCCATTCCTATTTATTGGGCTCTAATGTAGATGTTTTTTTACCATGCCGCTCTGAGGTAACTCATAATGAATCCAGATGTGAAACCCATGATTATCCTATGGATGCTTCTTCTTCAAGAATTCAACATTGAGATAAAGGATAAGACGGGTTCATAAAACCTTGTGGCATACCACATGAGTAGGATTTCACACAAACTATATGCTGAAACCTTTGTTCAGGTACCACTTTATGACACTTTCCATGATGAGCATCTTAATTCTATCTTAAGTACGCATCCTTGGTATGATGATATAGTTAACTACTTTTTTGCCTTTGAAATTCCTAAAAATTTAATGAAACATCAAGTCCAAAAGTTAAAGAGTATGTCAAGATTTTATGTTTCGGTGGATCCATACCTCTGGTGCATGTGTAGTGAGCATATTTTTAAGAGGTGTGTTCCTGATCATTAGTTTGAGTCTATTTTTCATTTCTTTCATACACAATCCTATGGAGGACACTTTGGACCCCCAAAAATAGCTAGTAAAATCTTAGAATCTGGATATATTGTCCTAGCTTATTCCATTATGCCCATGTGTTTTTTTAAGTCATTCTCTCATTACCTATACACTGGTAACATTTCTAGGAGATACAGGATTCCCCAACAACCATACTATTATGTGAGACTTTTGATTAATGGGGAATTGATGTTATGGGTCATTTTACTAGTTCATTTGTGTTTTTGTATATTTTGGTTGTTGTTGATTATGTGTGTAAATCGGTGGAGGCCAAGTCCACCAGGGCTGATGACTTTGATGTTGTAGTTGACTTTCTTAAGGAAAAATGTTTTTGCAGGTTTGGAGTACCGAAGGAAATCATCATTTATCAGCGAACACACATTTTCAATAGGAATTTGGATTCCCTCCTTCAGAAGTATGGGGTGACACACAAAATATCAATAGCATATCACCCCCAAAAAATGTCTAGGACGAGGTTTCAGTTTAGGAGGTGAAAGAAATATTTGAAAAAACCATGCAGTCGAATGGGAAGGATTGGATAAAGCACTTGGACGATGCGCTATGGGATTATAGGATATCATACAAGACACCCATAAGTTTGTCCCTATTTCAAGTTGTTTTTGGGAAATCATGTCATCTCCCCATGGAAGTCAAGAATCAGGCTTATTGGGCTACAAATAAATGCAACATATATTTGTCCCAAGCTAGAATCCAAAAGAAACTGCAAATTCATGATCTTAAGGGGGTTTTATTTTAATCATATGAGAACTCAAGGATTTACATAAAAAGATAAAAATTAGATCATGATAGAATGATCCAACAAAGGCAGTTTCATGTTGGAGGGAAATACCTCTATAGTTCACGATGGAAGCTGATGCCTGATATGTTTCATTCTGGATACCCAGTCCATACATTATATCAAATGTTTTTTCTTATTGTGTAGATGAGATTACACAAGAGGACACGTGATGGAGAATTAAAATCAATGTAAAAATCATGAAGCAATAAATGAATGGACTCTATACTAATGTGGTGGATTTCATCACACTGCACAACCCCATCATCACTTGAGAATATTAGGCTGTTCCTAACCCTTTCACTTTTATATTATTTATCCTATTTAATGTTATTAATTTCATTTGCACATATCATTTCATAAGTTTACATTGAGGAAAATGCAATTTTTTAATTGTGGGGGAGGGGGAAACATTTTGGGGTAGCTATTTACCATTTTTATTTGTGTTTTTTGTGAGTATATTCTAATAAGTTTTTTTAAAATTGTCAAAAAAATCAATAAAAACAATTATATCATGTAAAATTCTTATGAGGAACATATATAAAATAAATGATTTCAAAATTATTTGGTAGAATTGTAATAATGAGTAATGTTTCATTATCAAGGGTTGATGTTTAAAAAAAATTAGTTTTCATTGATATGATTGGTTGTTTCATTATAAAACCTCTTTGATTTTGACAACATTATTTGTGATATTTTTTAATTGTAATTTGGGTAATTGATTTTTCCAGACAAATTTTCACTCAACCATGAGTAGTGATGTTTTTCCCACCCAGTTGTTGGTATAGTCAAGTTAGGTAAAAAAATTATTGGTTTATATATACATTTGTTTCTCTTCCAATCGGTTTCATTACAGTGCTGAATTGAACTTTGATTGTGTACCTATTATCCAACAGCTGTAAACCCAAAAAAATATATATATGGGTTGTGTCTTGGGGAAGAAAAACCCCACGATAACTCAACCTTTGATCTTCTTATAACTTTTATAATTAGTGTCATGAGAATATCAAACATGGTTTGAGAGTTGACTGTGAGATTTTTCCAAGTGAAATTTAATAAAACAAAAAAATAATAAATGAGGGGAGTTATGAAATGTAAAATATATTGGGATATCTTGGTCGTGAGCTTAAGGTATGACTTTTGGGAATGATTAAGTGAGTAGGTCTTGAAATTTGATTGCAAAAAAAATGTAGAACATGTTTGATGAATTAAACTAGGTAAGAATAATTTTTTTACATGTCCTGAATATACTAAATAAATGGTGGATTTATGAGATTGTAATTGTTAAAAAACACACACATGGAGAATTAGTGGCACAGTAGACCCACGACTAGTTTCGCAATGATTAGTGTTATAAATCTCACTGGCTTTTGTTTTGACAAAATTTAAGAGACAATGAATTTAAAATTTATTTATACTGACTCTTTATTAGATTCTTACTTTTCCTGTACTTCCATTGTGGATTGAGAAATATGAATATGCATATCTTTTTACAAATTTTTCGAATACATGATATGAGGTTTTCTCTAGGAGTGAAAAAGGGTAAGTGTGGGGGAGTTAACAAGACAAATTTTTTTTGAATATTTTATTTATCATAAATTAAAATATTTCTTCACATTGTGATACATATTTTTATTCATTAAATATTTGGGATTAGATCATTCATTTGAAAATTTGATGAAAAGTCTAGATTTACCCTTTACAAATTCACTATAGTATTTCAAACATAAATAATATTATTTGAATTACTTGAACATAAATATTGTAACTATGTCACTAAAATAATGGGATTAAACTTTCATTCCGGACATATGAGCTCAATTATGCATTTCATTAGAACTAATGGGACATGAAATCAATGTTGAGTTGGACTCACCAGATTGTTCATTAGTTCTATATTTTGGCCATAACATCTTTATATGTTCTTGAATTAGGCCCAAATTGGGATAGGAACTTTAGCACCCATTTTCACACAAATAATCCTTCTGGAAGGATTAATGGTTCACACATTTTGTTGTCAAAAATTTGGTTCAATTTGGATTAATATATTTGGCCAAATTTCACCATTATCACTTGAAACATCTTTAAACATAGCCCCCCCTCCACTATATAAATTGGTGTATTTTTCATTTGGATGGGTTGATACAAGAATTAAGAAGTTTAGGGAAGAGGTGAAGTGATTCAACTATAATTATTCATGAATTTTCAAAAGGGTATCTCTTCAAGAAATTATCCCTTCATCAAAGCCTTCTTCTTCTTCTTCATTTTACAATATTAGTGTTTGTATAATAAAATTCATAGTTCTTCTTCATTATATTCTGTTAATTTATGTTTTCTTATTTTTTTTATTCTTATTTAATATTCCTCTTCATGATAGAACTCAAGAGTATAATAGTGATTGGGCTATATCCATTCTAAACCGTTGCAAATGAAATTCGCTTCTATGATGACTTCACCGCCCATGAAAGAGTATTTTTTTATAATTGATCTACCTCTTAATATATTAATTTATTTATTTTGATTCAATAGACTTATGTAATTCTTACATTATTATTTATTAATTATGTTTTTAAATTTAATGAAACAGATAATGAAATTTAACCATTAAAATAGAACTCTCAATTTTGAGTGATGTGTGAATTGTGAGAGTGGAATCATAATCGATAAAACAAAAGCACACAAGATAAATTTGTAAAGTTCAAATATAATCCCTATGAAAAACTCATAATCAATTTCCTGATTTTATATGTTCCCTAATATACCACTATCCATAATCTAGACTTAGAACATCAATTAATGTAGGGTGCTACAATTTTGTGTTCTAAAGCTATTCTAAGGTATAATGCACTTCATGTTTGTGTAAAGTTACTTCTCATGGGGTTTAGGAATTAAAAAATTAGGAGATCATAAATAAGTGTATATTAATTTAATAAATAATTATTAATAATTATGAAAAGAGGTATAGTTAGGTCAATTACACCTTTTAAATTATTTTCTATAAAAACATCTTCCCGTTGCATTTTCTTAATCTCATTTAAAAAAAAGAATAAAAAAATCAAAACATATTCCATCATATGTAATATAGATTTATAAATTGTAGAAAAGAAACCCCATCACTTTAAAGTATTATGTTTCTTATATTTTATTTTATTCATATAATACCTTTAATATGTTTTTTAATTTACTTCATCCCTTCAGAGACAACTTTGTCAGCCACTCTGCTGCACCTAAGTACCCAAAAGACACACTTCATTTGGGAGAACCCACAAAAGATCCTTTTAATTACCTATTAAAACGATATTATATTCTCACAAATTTTAGTCACTTATTATCTTTTTTTATTAAAGTTTATGTTTACACTTATAGAGAAATTTATCTAACCACTTCTTAATTTTCACTTCCCCGGGTTATAGGGAAATGTATTAAACAGGATAAGTCCTCCATGATAAATTTTATAAAGGATTCCTGGGATATTCGGGAGACTTATTATGGACTTAGGTATTCCTTATAAAGTATAAATAAATCCTATATCATTTTAAAAAAATGGGCTTTATTAGTTTATGATTTATCATATTTATATAAATATATAAACTTAAAAGGTCATGGGAATGTTTTTAATGAGATATTTTCTTCATGAAATTAAATTATAAGACAACTATATATAGAAACTAATAGTTTGTATTTATGGTAATATATAATGTATTTATTTAATTAATGAGGTCTGGGAGTGCACATTTGGGCTATCACACTTTTCAAAATTAATCCGGATATCAAATTACGAAATTGGGTAACTAAGGGTTATAAACATTAGGATAAAACAAATCAAATAAGTTTATTAAAAGGAATGTATATAAATTTGAGAAATTTAATCATTATCAAATGAAAATGGAAGGGTTTAAAAATTCAAACTTTTCAAATATTAACCAACTAGTTTATGGAACTCAAGAATGTAACCACAATCTAGAGATACCAATTTAAAACTTATACAATAAAATCATTAGAGACATATGATAATATCCAAACACACATAAAATCAATATTAAGTAAGGGGTTAAGGAAAATACAACAAGAAGTGGAATAGTTTTTTAAGTATGAACATTAAGTGTTTTGTATAATGAACCATGCAATGAAGAAAGAGATAGTATGAAATAATATGATGAAAAACTACTAAGAATGAAGTGGACCAAGGGAAACAACCCAAACATAAGAATAAATGAAAAAAGAGAAAGAAACAATCACTAAGGAATAATTACAGATTTATGGACCACCCATTCCATTTCTACCACAAGGACCATAGTGGAGAATAATTAAGTAAATAATTTTAATAAATTATTAATTATTTTACAAAAGTTTATAATTACTAATCCTTTTTGTAAATGAATTAGAAAGGATAATTTCATATACTAAATATTTTAAAAGTGAGAATTAAAATAGGTAGATTCTTGAGAATCATGATTCTATTATTCTCACTATGAAATGTAATGAATATAATGAGAGGAAAATCCCCCATATGTTGAATGATATTGGTAGCAGTCAAATAATTTCACGGTTTGTAAGGAATAAAGAAGGCTTATATCTCATTAATTTAAGGAAAAGCTATGAGTGTTGTTAAACTCGTGTTGTTTAAGGAATTAAAAAGATAATGAATAATCTAATGGCATTAAAAATTCTGGATGATTAATTAACTATCCAATAATAGTTAATAAATATGTTTTTTTGGATATTTTAATCGTACGTGCATATTTTTTAGTGATGGATATGGAGACAAATAAATAGGTTGTTATCATTATATGCACTTGATTTTTGGACACTGTGGAGAATTAATTGATATACCATGGAAGATACTCGTACTTTTAGTAGGTGAAGGAAAAATAAATAAATGTTTTCAAAACCATTAAAAACTTGTATTGATGGAATGGCCTGAAGGCCTAAATTTTTTTTCGATTTGGATAAACCCCCTTTTAAGGGTAAAGGGGAAAACCTAATAGACTTCAAAGACCTAGAGAAAAAAACATGTACGTTGATTACTTTAGGAGAGTGGTAATTTTTTTGGATATGTTAATATAGAAATGAATATTTTATTTAATGAACCACTTACATTGGAAAAACTAAACCCTTTTTGATATATGATTTTTCTAGGAAAATAGCACATTAAATGTGAATGTTTTATCAACGTTTGAAAAAAAAGAGTAGAATCAATTTTATGTACATAAGACATAGAAGAAATCATTACTTTGTTCTATAGTAAATATAAGGGGTATCAATCCATTTTTGTATATGTATTGGATTATTGTGGATCAAGATACTAATCCATGAGATAAATTCCATTGAATAATACATCTTATCATTAAATATGTTTTCATGTAAAAGGATGTTAATATTCTGGATTCTAGTGTGGTTTATCATTTTTCATATAGTTATTTAATTAATAAATTATAAGTGATACCATATAATATAGTTATATGAGTAGATATATAGGATATGAATGATGTTTTTAAAAAAAAACTATAAATAGCTGGTGGGAGTGTGTATTTATATATATTTAATGGGATAAACCTGAATAATGATTTTCTATATCCATTGTTAGATTAAATATTGTAGACATTGGAATGACACAAATTAAATAATTTTAGAGATGGTAACCAGGATATAAAAAGTATGTATATTTTTCAATAGATCAATATAAAAATTAACATGTCCTTTTAGAATATTAATCTATAAGAGAATTACATTTGGATTGTGTGGACACCATACAACCTTATAGAGTTTTGTGAGTGAAGTATCATATGATTTGGTGGAGAGGGGTCTATATATATAAATGGATACTATTTTATCAAAGGTGAGATCATTCATAGGTTCTTAAAATCATTATTTATTATTTAAGATATTTTTGGAAGTAAACATGGTTTTAATAGGTATAAATTTTTATTATGAAACAAGATGTGATATTTGATGAGGATAAGTTTTCTAAAGAAATTATTTAAATAGATTGATTAATAGTGGATGAAATTATAAAATTACAACCACACATTAATGATGAATTAATATGTTACCTATTGAACATTGAATTTTAACAAAGGCTTATCTAATATTTTTAGATGATTAACAGACTAATGTATTTTTATAGAGAATGATGATTTTTATTTTGATGAGAAATTACTTGAGGAATTTAAATTTAATTAAAATATATTGATGACAACACCCATTATAACATTTCTATATAACTTTATACCTTTTGGAGATTATTTTTAATTTCACTGACTTTCTCGTTATTGTTTCTCTTGATAAAAGGAAAAAAATTATCATATAATCTATTAATCAATAATTTTTTATTATAAATTAACATAATTAATGAACCATTTAAATGGATATTCTTATAGTTTTACATATTAAGGGAAAATATAAACTAGAATAGATTTAGTTAAAAGTAATATAATTTATTTACCACTCAAAATTATAATATTTTATAATAAATAATATTAAAAATGAAGGTTCATTCAGTGGGTAATATCACTCAAGGAATATATATTAAAATTTAAAGAAAAGAACGGATTTGAAAACCTTATTCAATATCTCTTACTTAGATTTAAATGGATAAGGGAATCTGACCTAAACATATGGTAACACCATTCCAATAAGATAAATTGTTTTTATGAAGACACACACACGCTACAATGTCATTAGGATTTACTTTATTACTTATACATAGGAATTATTATGAAGTCAGGTTATTATAATAATAAAATAATTCTTCGTACATATTATTCACTACTATTTTTAGTATCCATTTATCATAAATATATCATGTCATGAAATTATCATAAGGTGTATTCCAAGAGAGAAGGTGTCTTATATTAATAATCATTTTCATACACCACTTTTTAGAATACATTATGAGTGTGATAACATAATAGAGAAATTGATTTAATATAAGTCTTACTAGACTAATATATTCAAGGAATCAAGAAAAAATATCTTATCATGTCACAACTGTACCTGAATTGGAACAATTGAAATAAATTAAGATACTCCAAATATGGTATATTTGTAGTGGAAATTCATGATGTCTTGATTACTGATTGTATTAGAATACTACAAAAAATAACATGGAATTGAATATATCTTAGTATAAATTTAATAAAAATTAATGTTTATTAAAATAATTATCCCACTGAATATAGAGACCATGACACTAGTAGCCCAAATCTAGTGACATACTTTACTCCATTGGAATAGATACAATATTTCAATCCCAAAGGACCAAAATGTTTAGAAATATTTTTATACTAGATTACATATATGCTACACATATTACATTAGGTAATGAAAATAAAGAATAATGGATGTAAATTCTCAACATTCTTGAAACTCATTCCCAAAAATTCAAATTTATATCATGGGGAAAAGACTAAAAATATGGGTGATCTCAAACAATCATTAAGGGTTATGTATAGTAGAACATATCACGAATCAAAAATAAAAATAAAAATAAAATGATAGATAATTGAACACACATGTAAAATAAGTATATGGATAATAAAAATTCAATATCGTAATATAAATAACCACAACACATGTCATTTATTCAATGAACTCATAATGAAATGCTTCCATAGATAATGTCAAATAAAAAATATACTTGATAGAAATAAATGATAAATAAATGAATGAAATTATTAATTATTAATTTTCATGTTTAAAAGAAACATGATAGCTTTATCGTTAATATATATCCTTATGATAGTTTAAAATATTCTGGGTAATACCCCATCTAATTTGGCCAACTTATTCATCTCATGAGATTACTGATACAACGAATGACTTCTATTAACTAGTACCAACTCGTGACTTTTATTTCCAAATAATTCCTTATATATTGTATAATATAATTACTTCATGAAAAAGTTTCCTTATCAAATATCTATATTGATTAAAGGATACTGATTTATCAATCCTTTTTGGTTAATCGAAAATGATTAAAAGTAAAAAACCTTTTTAAAAAAATGATATAATGTTTACGCAGTAATAATATAAATCATACAATAATATAGATATTTAAAATAAAATCAATGACCAATGAATAATGATTACATTAATGTAATTTTTTCAAAATAAAGTTAACAATCATAAAAGAGAGTGAAAATTCACAATAATTTTTATCACTTTGTAATTTTATATTCAAAAACCCTAAAATGATATAATTCAAATAGAAACATAATATAAAATTAATAATTAAGTATTCCTGATGTTACATTTCAATGGGAAAGTATATAGACCACATAAATTTGAATTGTATCTTAATAATAAATAAGTCTAATTAGAATGTAAATTGAGACGAAATCCCTTAATTTGTGCCCCCCTCGATTGAAAGAATTTTATCCTCAAGTTTAATGGTTTTAGGAAAGTTATTTACTCATAGTAGAACCATATTAATATTTAAAATATCATATATGATCCTTTTATGACATCTTATCATCCGTGTTTCAATAATAATTCATTATTTTTACTGTTTTTTGTGCTCATTTCATTGTTATTTGAATATGTAATTACTTGATGTTTTTTATCCTCTTACATTGATCATGATTTAAAAATATTAAGAGCTTAAAACATAATGTAAATATCATATTTATTTATTATATATTTATTGAGGGTAATCAATTAAGTTTGGTGATTGGAAATAAAATACATTGTTCATGGAGACGGTAAGTCGCACGTACACATGAACATTGTATCCATTTTCTTCTTATATTGAAAGAAATAAATGTAAATAATATATATGAAAATTATCATTTATTTATCATATTTATTCCACATATATCAGATATATTAATTAAATCCATTCTTAATACATTCCATGTAAATTGTGAACTTGTCACATCTCATCAAGGGGCGGTAGTCGGTGGTACACACGAATGACGTTATCATATTACCAAAAAAATGAAAGTGTAAAGGTATTATTTATATAATAATTATAGAAGAAAAAATAAATAAATAATATCATAAATATCATATATAAATAATATTTTTATCATTATGTGCACCCTTGACATGTGGTAAAGGAAAAGCGATCGACATCAGTTCGTGAGGTGGTAGCCCGACGTACCTAAGAATGATAATTTCATAACACATTTGATGGAACTTTTTGAAGTTTTGGAGGGTACAGATACCATAAAAAAATATATTTATATTTAAGATACTGATTTTATTATATATTCACGATATAAAAATAACTATCAGAGGTGGAGAAAAAAATAAAATGAAAACACATTTAGAAAAATATTATCTCCTCTTCATGTATCATTCTTATGTTTACAATAATTTCATCGTAATTTGGATTAATGTCTAATATAAGGCTTCTAGGATGATTTTATAGAATTTGGGAAGTGAATAATTTAGGTTTTGGCTGAACCAAAGTGGTTTTTGTGGTGTGAAAAAGAGGGAGAGTGGGTGGCCTTTCATAAGTGGGGGAAGAGGAAACATTTGGTATTTTTAAATAGATGTTAGGTGTACCCAAGTTTTTACCTAACTAGAAGATTCCATAATACTCCAAATTATATCATATAGGTGTACTCGTCTGAATATAGACATACAATTAGTTTTTTAGAAGTTTAGGGTTATTTTTATACTTTATACTATATGTTTAACCACAAAGTAAAGATGTTTTTATCGTATTCACTGTAATTAATTTTAACCATATCCATTAATCATTATGATTAAATAAATAGTTTCAGTTGTTATAAATTATAAATTATTATTATTGAAAATATTTAATACATTTTTCCAAATTCAAGTCACATATTTTCAAAATTTTATTTTAAATTATTCCTGTAGACGGGAAGAGAAATAGGGTTTTAAAAGTAAAAATCTTGAAAATATTACAATGTTTTTATATATAAATACAATATAAAAATTACAATAATGACATAAATTGGATAAATAGATTTATAATTGAACTATTTTTACTTTACCTGCAACTTAAAATATATTTTTACATTATAATATTGTAGATGAAAATACAGTTTTCAATTAAAATTGAGTATTCTTACTATTAACGAAATAAAATGAAACTTCTTAGAAAAGTATAAAATCATAACCGTACGATAATTTTGAAATTAATATTTAGAAAATGAAGTATATTTTTTAAAATAATATTTATTAATGTTTCAAAAAAAAATTGTAAAACAAATGTGCCATTAAAAGAATAAAAAATGACCTATTAGAAATATATAGCTTGTATGAGTAAAATTAGATTTGTTATTTAATTTTACCCATCAAATCCATTAAATTAATTTCAAAACATTTTTTTAATATAAAATAATTAAATTTAATTAATATCATTTACTAATAATAAATAATATAATTTACTAGGATTAAACACCTTTGGGTGCATAAAATAGTTTTTTATTAAATATTTTGTTTTGATTAAATTGATTTTTATTTTCACTTCTTGAAAATTGGTAACCAATGAATTTTACCAAATATATTCATAATATATTAAATCCTATTCATAATACTAAATTTTACTACTAGGATATGATTTTTGTTTTAAATAATAATATTATTTGTATTTTGTAAAATTTGGTCTTGAGTATAATTAAATCCATTTAAGAAAGTTATTGTTGTATGTAATGAACTCTATCTCAGTATTTTGTGAATTAAAATATATAAACCTGATTGAATTTATCTAAAATAGTTAATAAATTTTAAATTTTCTAGATATTATATTCTTTTTTATTCTTTGTGTTGGGTGTTATAATTGATATTGAATAAAATTCTTTTCTTTTAGATGTTCAGGGTGTTACATTCTACCAACCTTAAATAAATCCTGTCCTCGTAAATTGAAGATAATATCGATAATCAAGTGTTTGAAATTTGGAAATACCGATCTTTAAAAACCAACATCATAAAAGTGTTAATAAAATAATCTCTTAATAGGATCGAAATGGGAAGAAAAAAATTCATCTCAAATAATAACATAACTAGTTTTCCAAATAAGAGACAAATAGTGTAAAGTTAAAACATGGACATGGAAGAGAAAAAAAACACTCAAAATTGAGGGATAGAGATGTAGAACATTTTTAAGAGAAAGTTAAAAAAACACAATTCCATTAACTAGATGTGTGAAAAAGGTCACTGATATCATAAAAATAATGATAAAATGATAATATTTTTGTTTCATGACCTTTTTCCTAGAGTTGAGGACTTATTTAACTCTAAATGAATATAATGAAAAATACATACTTGATGAATTTTTATTTAAAAAATAATATATTATCATTTGGTTATTCCTTGAACTATTTATAACTCTCGTACAATAGAATGTATCATATGGTGAAGTAATACATTACACTTGAAAACTTTGTCCAAAGATCAACTCCAACCATTTCCTAAATTGTTAACCTTATAACCTTTAGAAAATATTATGATCAATATTTTCATAAGGTCATTGAATCAGCATATCATTAGTCAATTCCATGTTAATTAGTATTATCCAATTTACATTATCTATATCAATCATATCTTTATCCCAGCATCAATATCTCAATATCAATAACTTATAAATGGTTCTCAATCAAGGATTTTACAAGAATTTAAACTTTCCAATAAATCAATATTCTTGGTATCATTCAATACATTATTCCAAATCTATTAATAAATAGTACTGTATTACATTTCATATACATTTAATAATTCATATAATGATAATTTCATCAGCAAAATATATTTATAATATATTTATTGGATCAAAATACATAATCACATTAATCATTCCTCTTCATTTTTGTCAATATCATAATATTAACCATGACCCGTTAACTTCTTCTTGTATATATTCCCTTATTTTTTATGTAATTCATTTTCACAGTGCACTATATCCTTATAGTTTAAACACTTAATATTATTGTTTTTCGCTTCCCTTTACAATATTTTTTCTGGTGACCCTTTTCTCCTCACATATAACAAACTCTCAATCCCTTTAAGCATTTTTTATGTAGATTCATTCAATAGTTATCACATGTGGGAAAATCATTTTTACATTCATTCCTTTATATATTATTTTTTTGTTCTCTTCTTCTCTTCCTTCCTTTTGAATCCATAAAAAATTAATAATTCTTTCCCTCTCTTGATAGAACATAAAAATATTTCAACTTGTGAATAAATTTTTTTTAGAAACTAGTACTCTTCAGATAATTGGCTTAATCCCTTCAATGAAGCTATCAATCTTGAATATCATGTTGTGTATGAAATCTATATCATACCTTTTTATACTTGTAAAGGTAACTCCATACTATACAACACATTCTTTTTTCCTTTTCCTTTAAATTAAGGAATATTATCATCAACTCAATTTGTTTCTCATAAGGGGAATATTTTTTAAATAAATTATCATTAGTTTATTTTTCCATCAATCAGTTCTAATTTTCTCCCACAATAGTGTTTTAAATCAACAAAAACTATTTATCTATATAACCATTGATATAATACACTCCATGTGTAACCTTCTCCTTTTCAACAAATGCTAATTCCAAAAATATCTTCTCCAAATTCATAATCCATTTCTCAGTAACCACTGGATTAGTAGTCCCATAAAATTATGGGGGACTCAATTGCATACAGTGATCCAACATTAGATAATATCATTGTGGAGTAGTTTTCTCCATCTGAGAAAGGTTATGTGTCATAACCTGATTATATTTCATAATATTTCCATAAATTCCTTGCTTCCAATATTGATATAATAAATTTCTTGGTAGGGAAAAAATTATATTGGCCATGAGTATTGAAACCCTTCTTCCTTCTAGGATCCATTTATAAATAATTTCAAACACTAGATTAGATAATAAAATTATGAAACATAATGTTTAATTCCAATACTAATGATATACATATCATAAATTGAAGAAAAGAATCCATAACTAACATCTTAATCAAAAACATGGTTTTATTAGGATATTAATCTATTCTTATCCTTAATGTATATCATAGGGTAATTCTATATATCAATGATATCATAAATATAGTTTCCAATATTTCTACAAAACATACTCTAATACAAATTATAGTGAACCTGGCCATAGTACACCAGAGTTGGTGCCTTACTTCATTACATTGGTGTAGATACAAAGTTCAAATCCCAAAGAACCACACAGTTTAGCAGTTTTGGAAAATATGATTATATACATGACACCCATATTATATTGGTAAATTTAAATAAATCAAAACAAAATAAAATCTCGACATACTTGAAATTCATTCCAAGAATTAATCTTCATATCATGGAAAATGTAAACAAATTAACGGTGAGATCAAATTATATTTATATGTTAATCACATCATCAGATATCATAAATCAATAATCATAATCAACATGATGAGACAGATAACTGAACACACATGCCACATAAATATCATGATAAGGAAAAGTCAACAAGGTGAGGTAAATAACTGAAACACATTCCATTTAATCAATGAATCAATAATGAAATTCATCCATAGATATTGTTAAAGAAAAAAGAATTCATTCATAATAATAAATAAACACTTAAAGAATGAGATTATTAAGTTTTTTAAGTCATGTGTCCTAGGAACATGATACCTTTACCCTCAAGTTCTTACCTCAAGAAAATTTCAAATATACTATGTAAAAACCCATTTGACATGACCACCAATTTCATCTCAAGAGACTACCATTGCATCGATCGCTTGAATTAAATGGCTTCCAACCCATGTATTTAATTTCCGAATAATTCTTAATATATTGATTAATTGAATTACTTTAATAACAACATGCATTATAAAATATCTGTATTGATTAAAGGTTATTAATTTAACAATATTTTTTTAGGTAATCAATAAACATTCAGTGCAAAAATATCATGTTAAAATGATATAATGTTTTGGAAATAATCATATGAATCGTTAAATTATATGTATATTTATGATAAATTTAATGTACAATGATAAATGATTAAAATAAATAGATTATATCCAGAGAGAGTTAACAATCACTAACAAAAGTGAGATTTCACAGTTACTTTATCACTTGGTAATTATCAAATCAAATCCCCTAGGAGGAAATAATTCAAATTAAATCTTAAAATACCGTTAATAATGAATTATTCATGATATTAAATGTCAAATAATTAGTAGATACACCACATTAATGTTAATTGGTGCATAAAACTAAACAAGTCTCGATAGAATGTAAATTGATATGAAATATCTTACCATACGCTCCCTTTTGGTTGAACAACGTTTAAACTAATGTATAATGGTTTTAATAATGTTATTAACTTATAAAATAACCATATTATTATTTAAAATATCATATATGATCCTTTTATGACTTATTATCACCTGTTTGTTAGTAATCCTTAATTATTTTCTTTGTTTCAGGTGCTAATTACCTTGTTTTTTAGTATGTTTTGGCGTGGTATATTTTGTTTTTATTACTCTGATCATGATTTAGAAAAATTAAAAATATAAACCATGATGTAAATATCATATATATTTATTATATATTTGTCTATATTACTCAATAATATTTTTTGTTTGGAAATGAAATACACCATTCATGGAGATGGTAGGTTGTACATACATATGAATGTTGTTTATGTTTCATTGTAATATTAAAAGATAAAAAATTAAATGATATATATATATTTGCATATTATCATTATAGTGTCATATTAATTTCATATATATACTTTATTTTTATTAAAACCATCCTTAAATCATTCCATGTAATGTGTGAACGAATCACATTGCTTCGTAAGGCGGTACTCCGTCGTACACACAAAAAATGTTATCGTATTCCCACAAAATGGAAAGCATGAAAGTATGAGATATATAATAACTATAAATGAATTAATAAATCATAAATATCATAAATATAATATATAGAAAGTATTTACTTCATTATTTACCACTATGAAATGTGGTAATGGAAAAACAAACATCAGTTCATGAGGCGGTAGTCTTCCGTACAAATGAATGATGATTTCATAACCCATTTGATGGAAGTTTCTAATGTTGTCCTATGTAGCCTTAACATAAAAATATTTCAGTATATTGAGGGAAGTGTCTAATGTTGTATTGTGTAGCCTTAACATAACAATATATCAGTATATTGAATATACTAAGGGATTAATTTTCCCTTTTATAAGTGTGGGAGAGGACACTCTTGGAATTTTTAAAAAGAAGTCAGGTGTAACCACATTTTTACCTAACAAGTGGCTTCCATAATACTCAAAATTAAATCCTTGAGGTTTAATGGTCTATATATGGCCATAAAATGGGTACTGGATATTTTTAGGGTCATTTTTACACATTCTACTCTATTTTTAAAGTCTAAGTAAATATGTTTTTACCTTAATCACGGTAATTAATTTTAACTGCATTCACAAATCATTTTAGTAAAAAAATTAAGCTAAAAATATTAGAAATTATATATTATTAACATTTAAAATGTGGAATAAATTTTTCAAAATTCAACTAATAGGAGATGAAGATTTTAATTTAAAATTAATCCCTCGTACGAGTTGAGAAATCAGTTTTTTAAAGTGAAAACGTTTAAATGTTTTCAAACCTTTTATAACTAAATTCAATATAAAAATGATTAAAATGACTTCAATTGGATTAATATATTTATTATTGATATAGTTCTCATTTGAAAGCAAATTTAGAATATAATTTAACATTATAAATTATATAGAAAAAAATTTAGTTTCAATTAAAAATCAATATTTTTCACTATTCAAAAAAACTGAAACCTCTGGGAAAATATAAAAAAATTCACACTAAGATAATTTTATCCATAGAATTTTAAAAAATTAAGTTTATTTTTTGAAATAAAATATATTAATGTTTCAAATTTTATTTTTAAAATAATTTCACCATTTAAAGGAGTAAAAACCGTGTTTTGGAAAATTACAACTTTATATGCATAATATTTTATTTGTTCTTATCATATGCCCGCACAATATATTAGATTAATTCCATAACATTTTAGTGAATATAAAATATATAAATTTTATTAAAATCATTTAGAAATATTAATTAATTTAAGTTAGTAGTTTAAGATTTCTTTGGTTGCATAAAAATGTTTTTTATGATAACATTTCTTTTATAATCACAAGTGTTTTATTTTCATTTATAATTAATTGTTAATAATTTAATATTAAAATATATTTTAATTATTTATTAAATCCAATTCATAAACTGTATTCAAACTATTGGGAGATAAATTTCATTTTAAATAATAACATTATCAGTATTTAGTGAAACTTAGTATTGTGTCTAATGAAAGCCATCGAAGAACTTAATTATTACCTATGATGCATGATAACTAAGAATTGTGTGTATTAAAAGATATATAATGGATTGAATTTATTGAATGTATTAAATATACTGTTTAGTTTTGGGATATAATATTTCCTTCTATGCATGGTGTTGCATGTCATACATGCTATTGAAAAAAATGTTATTCTTTTAGGGTTTCTTGGTGTTCCACCAAACAAAAAGGTAGTGAGTGTGGCGTAATTTTTTTACCGATTCATAATAAATTTATTTGGTCAACTAAGACAAAAAATTTATTATAATTAATTTCAATTTTTGATGTTTTTATTTAGGTATTTATTGAATATTAGAGATGTATCCATTTTATTGGAACCACATATCGTCCAAAAACTAGTATAAAATTTGAGGTAACTAAGAAATCCATAAAATATTTTAGAAAATTATGAATATCATATGAAAATAAAGGTAATTCAAGTTATATAATGTTCTTTGAGTCTACTATATTACTTAAAAAACTCCCATAAGTATGTCACCATAAAAATTTATGTTTGATAGGTCCTTGCACTTATCAATGTATGATTACTACAATATATTTTGGGTGGTTAAATAATTTAAATAAATTAAAAAAGACGATAGATTTATAGTTGATGAAACTTGAAATTTTTACAATGTAAACTTATGATAATAATTTGATAATGAAGGATAAAATATTAGAATTTCAGTAAGCCTATATGAAACACACATAATTCTTGGTGGATTATAAGGTAATTTTTTTCAAATCAGTATTAATGTTTTTCTCTTGAAAGTTATGATATAGATATTTTGGACCATTATTTATTATAAATTATATGACAATATATTTTTTGGAATTCTATGATCAAAATGATATCCCTTTTATATTAATAAAAATGTTAAAATCCATATAATGAATACTAGTTGGTTTTAGAACTAGTCATATCAATCCTTGTAGAGTGAGTTAATGGGAACTTTAGATGATGCACAAAATCAATTAAAAATGAGAGGCTACACAATCCCAAGACGTTTCATTTAACTTTTGATAGTCTAATGATTCATCCTTGTAGTTATAACTCTATGAACCCACTTTTATGTATCATGTGATTTAAGAAGAAACTAACATTTTTTTACTAGTTCTAACTATTAAAAAACAACATAATAATGATATATGGTTATATCAATTACAAAATTTTATTAATTATTGTTCAATGGATCAATTATCCCTTCAAAATATTATAACACCTCATTGAGCTTAAAATATAATAGTTTGACTCAAGGGGGGTTCATAGTCTGGTTATAGGTTAGATTCTAATTTTTATAAATGTGTACTTGTTTAATTAGATCATATTTAAATGACTGATATAATTTGAAAACCATTTTTGAGATGACTTCCAACATATACCTAATAAAAACACCTATATTTTGTTTTAATGATGTAATTCACTAATTTTGATATCATATTAAAAGAAATACTATCCAATAGAAACTTAATATTCTTGAGAGGATTTTAGAACCATTTATATAATTATATAGTACATTATTTCTTGATAGAAACAACATATTAATTTAAGAACTACATCATACAATGAGTCTTTAAGACGATTTTCTATATTAATAATTATGTAAAAATGATTGATGTGATGATTATTGTAATGATTTTCTTTGAACTCTATTAAGATAACCATGATTTCTATAAATACATTTTACATTATGAATTTCATAAATTTCCTTATAGGAAACATCAGTACAATTCTATATCCATTACCCACCTAGATCATTGGTGAATTTTATGACTATAATTCATAAAACTACAGATTTGGTTTCTCTTCTCCACCTCTCCCTCTTGGTTTCTCACTCGCCCAGTCTATCCTCTCTCCCGGTTTATTCTCTCAGGACTAACAATTTGTCTCTTGGTGGCCCATCTCTTGTTTCTGTATCTCAGGGTTATATTAGGGGTTCATTCCCATATTTCATTTACGGTTTCAATCCTACTCATTTCCTTTTTCTCTGTTTGTTAGTTCATTCTAGGGTTTCTTTTGGGTCTATAAGTTGGGTTCCAGAGAGGAATTTTGAAGAACATTTCTCTGATATGGCATCTTCCCTCCACCTCTCTCTCTGAGGTGAATTTCATGGTGGTATCATTGGTCTTATTGGATGGGATTTTGAGTGATTTGGTGTCTCGTGGTGTCTTCTCTTTGTATTCCTTGGTTGGTTGATGCTTATGGAATCACGGATCAGCTCTTCGGAGGCCATGGTGCTTGTTATCTACTCTGGCTTCCTGGTTCTTCACACACTCCCAAGTCAGTTGGGTATGTTAGCTTCCGAGGAGGCTTTGGGATGTACTCATTTGATCAGATGTGTTTCCATAGATCTGCAGCTAGTGTTTTCCTTATTTGGTTTCATTCGTCGATGGGAAAGTTCCGTTCAGTTTTTAGGTGTTCTAGCGAGGTGTTTGGAGATGTGTCTTCTTACGATGTGTGTGGAGTGGGAGTTGAAGTTGAATGTGAAGGGTGTTTTTGGTGGTAGACGTCGACAAAGTAGAATCGGTGTCATGTGATGAGGATGGAAATGATGGTGATGGAAACTCCGATAATGACAATAGTGATGATGAAGTTGGTGGTTCTGAGAATCGATGATGACTAAGGTGATTAGATGTTGGATTTTTGTTGGCTTGAATCGAGGTGGGTGATCCAATTATATGACTCATGGTGGCTCTTGGTTCAACTCGTAATGATTTGGATAGCATGTGGTCGGAAAATAAGTTTTATGATTTTGAAATTTTAATTTGAAACCCCTATTGGTGGTGAAATGCTTTGGTCGGGAAGAAGTGGGAAGTGATGTTTTTCTATTGATTTTCGAATGTGGTGCATTTTTGTAATATAGTGGATTTTTTTAATCTTGGGATGTAAGGTTACCACTTAATCATAATGTGGATATTAGAAAATATAAAAAAATAGATTTGAAGGATTTTATGAGGTACCTTTAGTGAATAATCTACTCTTTATCACCCAATTTTCCAATCAAGGTATAAAATTCCTCATTAAAGGATTTATTTTTTACAATTACCCATCCACTGTCATAATAAAAATAACTATGAATTCCCTTTATATTGAAAAAAAAATTCCTTACTCATTTTTTATATATTTAGAGGAATAAGAATCATATTGTTACTATTTCATGATTTAGAGTAGAGATAAATCATTCATTAATAGCAATGAGTGAGGAGGGAGATATTTCATTAAAGTTAAGAATACATGAGAATTGGTGGAAACAAGGAGTAAAGAAAACTAGAACTAAAAAAGAGAAGATAATGAACTAGGTTTACGTATGAGATGTGATAAGATTTGATTTTAACCAATTAAAAATGAATCTTACCATGGTTGTTGTATAAACATTTATATGGATTTAATTTTCATTCATTTATAACTGTGTAATTATTTAAGTGTGGGTGAGTGTTTTTTAAGATTTTACTATAATCTATATTTTAAATAAAATTATATCACCACTCAATCATATAAAAATTAGTCTATTTTTAGAAATATATCATTAATGGAATTATTTCTATAAAATAGTAAATTAAACAATTTTATACCAACAATTTAAATTAAATGATTTCATTAATTACTCATAAAGAATTTCATTCAGTGATTGTGGATTTTGTTTTAATTGTTCTTCATTGAGAGGGACAATGATCTTCTACAAATCCTTCGGAGAATTTATATTTAATTAAAATTCCAAGGAATAATGATATCATATTTAGAGACACAAGGATTTAACTATTAATAATTAACATAATTACTATATAAATTAAACACTGTAGACTACAATAATCATAGATTACTATTTGTGATAAATCAAAAATGAGAGACAAAAAAATATAATTATTTACCTTTGAGACAAATGTTTAAGACACATATATATTTCATTTATATAAAAACACAGTATGAACAATGATATATTTAATAGTATCTGAAATGAGGGAATCAAATTTAATATATTACCATATGGAATGAACATATAGAAGATGTGATAATGACAAGGAGTTTTCGTTTCCATCATTAGAATCACACTATATGATATATTGGTATGGCTAGATTTGATAGAAGTCTCTAAATGTGAGGAATTATCATTGAAGGATACAACGTTGGGTTTATAAAGGAATATATCGATATCATTGAATCCAATCGAAGGGTATCGTAGTAATGAAATAATCATACCATAATAGATAAGGATATCTTAATCTATCTATGGTACCTTGTTTTGGGAAATTAAGAAGTGTTACAGTCAAATTCTATGACATCTATATATCGGTTAAAACGATGGATAAATTGTATAGTATTAGGTGATATGATAGGGATATGCCATTATTTGTGATAGAATATATGACCATATCATTGCTTTTAATTTTCATGATTTAGTAAAACATGATACCATCTGGAAGTTGGTAGTTGTCGAATGTGAAATCATGAAGTGTTATTGGAAGAAATCATAGACCAATGGTTAATTCTCCATTATGACACACATAGACCGTTATCTTTGATAGGTTTGAATATGATACAATTCTCGGAAATATACAAATATCATAATTCTTTTCATTTTAATAAGAATTAATTACAGAACAATTAATTCATTGACTAATGATTCTAGAAAATAAAAAACACTCCCAGAGAATAATAATGAATAATTTACATTGGAGGTACATTAAATAAATCCTTAAGGAACCATTTATTGATGTAATAAGACACATGGAATAGATGTAGCTAAAATAATTATCTTTATAAATTTTTTTTCGATAAATAAGGTAATTCCTTAATGAACTGTATAAGAGGAAACCATCCAATAAGACATGATATAGACTATGAAACCCTTTTCCTTGTATCTATGAATAAAGTAACTTATACTAGAATAGTCTAGAAGATGAAAGTTCCCATGGAAACGAATGTAAAACTCCTAGAAAAGTGAAACTCAAAAGACTAAATGTTACTAAATATTGAAATAAGCTTCTTGTTTCTTTTTAGGTGGCTTCTTAGTTTGAACTCTATAATTGTGCATGCTTAGCCTTGAGTAGTCTTATCATGTGTCAGCTTCTAAGAGGTTTCCTATGGAATGTGTGAGTGATGATGAAACACACCAAAATAGCATGTTTCAACCTATGGGGATGATCTGAAGACTCATAAGTGACCCTGGTGGGTAATATGTCATGGTGTGTTAGAATTGTATCCATGGTATTATATGAGACTCATGGGATCAAATGACAGGTTTATAGCCCAGTAAGATCAAGATGTAAAAAATTGTATCAAAGTCGACACCTAGAAAAAATTCTAGTGGAACTTCCTTGGTTTGAGGCATGGGTCTAAAATAAGAATGATGTGCATTAGCTTTGGGAGAGTGAAACACCCATTGAAGTTTTATATACAAATGAATAAATGTTTATAATAATGTCAACAATGTGTACCTTTATTTTTTGGATCCTACCGTGATAGAACTCCCCAGTCAAGCATTTTTTTTCTTAGAGCAACGTCCAGATAGGTGATCTCCTAGGATGTTTCCAATGTTATGTGTGAGTGAAGACACACCGCACTAAAAGAACATATGTTGTATTTTATGAAAAATCACTGCAGGATATCAATAGGTAAGGAATATCAAGATGTGATAATGATATTCTAATAAAGATACATATGGAATCTTAAACTAATTGAGCTTAACAAAAATATAGATATTCACTATAAATGGATATATAGGACCAAAATTATATTTTTCACACTTTTTGTAAGGGATTATTAACATTTATTGAAATAAAATATATGGGTTAGGGAGATCTAGATTGTGCTTTATATTAGAAAATTTTCTTTAGTCTTACTTTTTTTCATTTAGCTTTCATGGAAATGTGATTATTTTGTGGATGAAGTAGATGTATCATTTCATATTATAATATTTGTTTGAAACTCATATTTATGTTATTAAAACTCTTAAATTTAGTTGAATAATTTCTTAACCAATGGTTATATGATCAAAGGGTAAATTCTATAGTGTCAGTGTAGAATCCTATCCCATACACTAGAGTATTAGATGTTGAATTCTATAGAATGAGGTTTTTATAGAGTTATGTGACAATATAATCATAGAAAATTAATTTCAACTATTACTTATAATATACTAGTGTAATCTACCACATATCCTTTAGGATATGACCATTACTTGGGTTAAAATGATAGGATAGTTCATTATATTTTTTATTTTTAAATACATATCTTTAGGGAGTTAAACTACTATTAATTAAAATGTATAGTCACTAAAATGATTTCCAAACTCCCCTATCATAAATTTTAAACTCTATTCTCTACAAATATTAAAATATATATTACATAATCACAAAGTTAATGAAAAAAAACCAAAACATTCCCACCTGATGAACACAGAAATCCAATCATTATTTCTTCAATATGTTTTATATTAACATTTTTGTAGATTAACCCAATCTAATCCCACTATAGGTGAAAATGTATCATAATAATTAATATTCTATAAGGATTATATAGAAATGAATTATTTTTTTTGTTTGTACTATATAAATACACCAACAAACTACCCAAGCCCATTTTTTAAAAAATACTTGTTCATTGTTGATTGAGGAATTCATCCAACAATCATGTGGATATCCATATTTCTCCACTAACATCTCATTGGTTAAACTTATTAATTTAAAAATATTTTAATAAGTCACACTATGATTGGAGAATCATTTTTTCAACCATCTTCTTTATATCCCAGTGAATTCATCTATAAGAGCACTAGTTGTTTTATAATTATTTTATCAATTATGTTGAAACTGAAAATGATCCAATATTGTTCTTCATCATAGTGTTTTAACGCACAAAATTTCTATTAATTTTAAAAAAATTTATGTTGGAGTGCTTGCACTTCTTTATTTAAGAAGTCCATATTCTCTTATTATTGTCATATGTAAACTTTTCACTCTTTAACAATACCATTTTCAATCATTTATCAAGAAAATTTTACAAAAGTATTATCAAATTAAGCTTCCAATTCATCTTTCTAGACTACTGCACCGTCTTTATCATAATAATCATATTTAATTAAAAATTATCAATTTTTAATAAATTATGATAACCAATTCTTCATAATTAAAATAATACATTTCATTAATTTCTTATCCACGAGAAGATTTTTTTCTTGAGAAATAAATGTTGTTTTTATGATATATTTTTTACAATATTTAATCCTTATTTTGTCTTCATAAATATTATTAAGAGATCATATACTTATTATTTATGAAAGTAACTATGATAATTAGTTATGAGATTTCATATTATTCCATATTGAATACATGTGAGTCGTAGATTTTCATTGAATATCCTTTTTCCCATTTATGATTTGAAGAGTGGAATGACATCACATCATCAATTTTTTTTCTTTTTGGTTTGTCTTATATAATTAGTTACTTAATATACATAAAATTTTTATACCTTTTCTTCTTTTATATAATAAAATTATACTCATTCTTTTTTTCCCGTATATAAATAGTAGTCAGTTACTATCATATAAGGAAAACCTATTTAGATTTCTTAATTTTACAATCAAAATATTTATATTTATTGGAAAACCTTATAGAATATACTTCACATTACTCAAATAGTCAATGATTCTTTAGATTCATACATAAATCCCACATTATTGTTATCTCAATTAAATAATTTTTTTTACCTGTTTTGTTAAAATATCCCTTAAATATTCAAACATATTTTGTAGAACATGTTGTTTTAATTCATTATATATTCAATTACATTCATATACATCCACAAAACATATACCATATAGCTTTTGAATGTTATCCTGAAATCACATTCTATAAAAAAATATTTGGCAGTGCCCCACCTATATCATTTAGTCTATCAAAATAATCTTTGGACACCTTTCACAATTTTTAGTGAAAGATATAATAGTGATATCTTTAACTAAGATTCAATAAATCATAGTTTTCTAAACACATATTTTAAGATATTAAAATCCAAGGTTCATCTAATTATTATATAATTAAAAATACATATAAATTATTATAACACCATTGTTATTAAATTGAGGATTCATGATATATAATTTAATAGAAAATCCATCAACAAACACTCCATTTAATTTTTTGGTCAATAAATAATATACCCAATGGTTAGTGAATTAGGGTATTACATTTATTCAGTTTTTCACATAACTTTTGTTTCATTTTCATATGTTTTTTCGAACACATAGATCTATTTCATCATATGATTTCTTATAAAAAACTTTTTGAAGATAAAATTTACATGAACTTACTTGGTTCTATATAGAGGTGGTGACTAAATACAGGGGTTTAAAAAATACACATAGTTGGTAAACCCATATCACTCTAATTAATAGTTTGTTACATAATGTTTTTTTGACCATAATGGTTATTCGTGAGGATAAATTTCTTTACCAAATATTTTATAATAACCTTTATAAAAATTATTTCAATTTAAAGATGAATGTTAAACCATTATTATAATGATATAATAAGGAAACTCATCTTCATTTTCCATTTGGATCAGAAAAATGTTTTTATTCATAATGATATTAATATATCCATTATAGGTATATCTATAAAATCATCTTTCCCCTTTCAAAAAATTTTCCAATTGAATATTTACCTCACGGACTCTACTCTATTTATTTATACCCTCTACTATTTTTTTTGTTCTGTTATAACTAAAATAAAAAAATCAATATCATTACATTAATCTACCTTTGATTTTAGAATATTTATTACATTTTTTGTGATATTAATGTATAATTTATATTTTTTTAATTAAAAAATATATTGAATAATCCTACGATATATATCATATTTCCAAATTTTAGATAGAAATAAATATACAATATTTTTTTATCACTTAATTGATGGTTATGGTTTACCTTCACTATAGTATCATGTATTATGATTAAATGTTGACTTCAGAAGACTAAAAAAGATTCCATATCTACCGAGATTATCTTTTGTTTCCATATATTTTCATTTTTCCACATTCATTCACTATATGTGTGGGGTTTTATGCCCTTATCCAATTGTAGGTTTTATTGAAATAAGTTAAGTGGAATCCACTATAATGTGTTCTTATATTCTTTCTATTTCATCTAGTGGGAATTCAAGAAACCTCCTTCAGAATAACTTACACCATGACATGGTTTCATTACTAATGTTTTTATTTAGATTTTCCAAATCCTTAATTCACCTTGACATGTTTAATAGTGTTGAAACTTCATTGGTCTATTCATTATGATAGAACTAACGTCATTTAATATCAATAAAAAATTCCATAAAAAATATGTCTTGTTCCATAGTGACATACTAACTTCAGTAGAGTGGTTTTGATTTCCAACACTCTATCTTCTCAAAATCCTCCCAATATCTATTAAAATATATTTGGATAATTTTTTAAGATGTGTTGAAATGCTTTAAATGTCTTGGAGATGATTTGTGTAGGAGCTAAGGTTGATTGAGTGAATTCTTGAATGTATAGGTTCAAAAATAAATATGGACAAGTTATGAGTGTACGACTATATAGAACCATGTATAACATTGTAGGAAGATGTATAAATTAAGTTCTATTTGAATGTATTTCTAAGGAAACATATTAATTTTGATTTTAATTTGAGACTTTCTCTAAGGATCCCACACAATTTTGGTATCATGTTTGAATTTGGATTAACATGTCTTGGTTGAGATCGTATGACTTTGAAACCATCACGTATGGAATTGTATCGACATGTATAGATTCATAGTTTTCAAAAATGGATGAACTAAAATTAATTTTAAATTCATATGATATAAAATAAAATTTTAGTTATAGAATTTATATTTAGAAAAAAGGGAAACAATTCAGATGATACAAGTCCTCTATTATTTTATGGATCAAACATCATGACTATGCATTGATCATGATTAAATCTAATATAAAAGAAGAAAAAAACAACAGTGGACAATTTCAGGAATATGAAATCATAATGATGAACATGGAAACACTATAATAAATGTGGAGGTTATTATAAAATTAGAATATTATACTCACGACATTGTGGTAGTGAGTGTTTCATGTGTGTTTCTTCATAATAAGAAATAATGAGATATGTCGAAGTCAATAGGATTTTAGAATGAGGAATCAAAGAAGATATCATTGTAGTAGAGAGCATAATGAGATTTAAATTTACTTATTTGAAATGGTAAGATATAACTTTACATGGAGGTGATAGTGGGATCTCATGAAGAGTAAATATTGAGAGTCAAAACAGAGGGGACCACACTATGGAATTTTTTTTTGTTACCATTTAGAAAAGTCAATGACATTGGAAGACGTATGAGGTCCATCCTAGAGAGGTTTAAAATGTATCTAAAATTTTGTTTCAGTATGACTCATACATATATGGAATAATTAAATACTGCATATTTAGTGAAAAATAATGGAATGTGGTATTGAAAAATTGTTTGTGGTAGAGAATTTGAGTCTTAATGAGGAATTAATGGAGAACCTTTTCTGAGATATTTTTTAAAATTTAAAATGGGAAAGTGACTATTGAAAGTAAATGAGTATTATATAATTCAAAATTTATATAATATTCAATAAATATTCTATACATATTTTTTAGAGGTAACAAGGGGAATGTGTGAATAGATTTGAACTAAAATGATTCTTTATTAAAAAAAGAAAACCGATGAGAGAAGAGGGAGATTATTAGGAAAATATTAAGAAAAAGAATATCATCTATGGATTCCATGGGGATGATCAAATCTTTATTGATTATAACTATTCAATGGGAACCATATATTTAAATTAATGTATTATTGTAACTAATTTATGACAGTAATTGTTATGTTTCTAATGTCATAACCTTTACTGAGTTCAATTTTATAACAAGATGGTAACTGTGTTTGGGGGATTATAATTATGACACACATGGTATGTAGTCATCCTTAATGAAGGAAGCACTTATTAAAAAAAATTATTTCTACCTCCATTTGGAAATTGGTGCATATTAATAGAGACCCAACCTTATATTAATACATATTACAACTTGTTGTATGAATATTTAATATATTACACAAACACATTCATGAATACTGTAATAGTTTTTTTCATTAGAAATAGGTATAAAATCAAATAATTTGGTGAAATATCATCAACATCTACCATCAATATCATATCCTTTAGTAATCATCATTAATATACCCTACTTAAAGCCTTTCATCAAAATCTAGGGAAAGGAAATATAAGAATGGGTGAGATCATATTCTTAGTAACACCAAATAAAAGAGATACATAAGTAGAACATGCACATACGGCTATGATACCATGATCATAACATGTGAGAACCATAACTTTCATATAAAATATCAGAATCATGAGTCATCCTATAAATATTTTCAATTCACAAGACATTGTTCGTATGAAAATTAATGAGCATTGTCCATGAGATCATAACATGAATACATGCCATAGAATTTTGGAATAAAAATTATCAAATAAAATCATTTCCATTGTAGTCAATGCTGGTCACCATGGCTATCATATTGGAATGGGTTAACTCCCCAAACCATCAGAGTGTTAAACGCTCATGCCCAAGTACATTATATAGGGAAACATCCCATACCAAATAGGGTTCACTAACCATTATAGTCCAATCTATATCATGAGATATAAATATTTACCCAAATAATTAGAGGTAGATATAGGTCCCACCCTTATTTGGTTATAACATAACTACCATCCATGGTTATAAGAGAAACATCTTCCTTGGATATAACATAACCACCATCACATTATAAAAATCATTCATATATATGACACAAGATCATAAAACATTCATCTTTTCTTAACCCATTAAATGAAATAGGTTTCATAAACATTTCATCATATCATAACCTATACAAAAGTGAAAGGTTTCGTAATCATTTTATCATTTCATCATTTCATAAGAGCATAACCCATCGAAATATAAGTTGGTTTCATAAGAATTTTATCATAGTATATCATGTGAAAGAGAAAAAAGTTCCATTAACATCTTTTCATTATAAACACAAATGATTTAGAGAAAGAATAAGAATGGTATAATTGGATCATATCCTCATAAAATAAAAAAATGCATCAAAGCATATCATCTTAGGTGGAAATTGATTTTGGAAGATAAATCCCATTGAACATTTCTTGATATATATATATATTTGAAAACAAATTTTTAAAACCAAAAATGAAAAATGAATTTTGTAAATAATATTATTTGAAAATAATAATTAAAATAAATAAAGGATATTTCAAAAATCATTTAAAATATTTCCTAATGAAAATATACTTTTTTCTTTGAAAACAATATTTAAAAAATTTTGAAGATAATTTTCTTTGAAAATAACCTTGAAAATTAAAATGGAAGATTAAATATTATATTTTCTATAATGCTGTGAATTTTTGTTCATATCATAGACATAAAAACAAGGATTCTATTAACATTTTCAGTAAAAGAAAAATTCAAATTGTTTCCAAGAAAACATGATGATTCATATCAAAATATTTTGAAAAAAGGTTAAAAAATTGTTAAAAATATCAGTAAAAAATCATTTTAATAATTTAAAATATATTTTTGAAACTATTTTTAGATCACGTGGTTTTTAAAGAATTGTTTTTGATCAAATACTGAAATAAATGTGACTTTCCTTAAAACATTATTTTAAACTCTTAATTAAATAAAGTGTGAAATGTGAATAGAAAACATGTATTCTATAGAAATAACAAGTGGAGAAGAAAATAAATAAGTTTCATGAGAAGAAATATATGCATGAAATTACATTCCATGTAAGGACCCATCCCACGAGTGCCTAGAGCTGGTGCCCATGAGACATGATGTGACATAATTATTACATTACATTCATTTAAAAAATCACATCATGTCTCATCTTGTAGAGGATCATGAGGATTAGGTTTTGGAAAACCAGCTGCATTCTAGAACATCATTGAAGACATGACTGTTACCAAAAAAATTATCATTTAAAACGTAGGGTTATCAAAATTATTCCCATTAGAGGGTTTAAAAATATTAAGATATACCCAAAATAACCTTTGAAAACATTAATTAAAAACCCATAAAATACTCTGTCAAAAGAAATGTTTCAACACTAGTATACATCATAAAAGTGCTCGATCAAAAAAAGTTGTTGGAATTACAAGGATACATAGTTCAATTATATGTATTCTAAATAAATGAAATTCCAAACATGAATGACATAAGAGTATGTAGCACAAATTAAATAGCTAAGAGTAATGAATGATCAGAGTTGTGCATAAAGGTAATTACTTCATGTTCATACATCAAATACGAAAATCACTAAGTGCTATACATATGTCATTCCATAATTTTTTTCTGATACTCTTAAATAATGGCTCTTAATAAACATACACATAATGAGGGATTATAATGTAGAACATTCTGTAATCATATTGTCAAGGCCTTGGTTAATACATATATTGATTAAGGCCTCAACCAAAATACATAAACTCTTTAACCAAATATTTAACTAATCAAATATTTTCTAGTTAATTATATATCCATAATGAGGGAAGTGCATATGTCGGACCATGTCAAAGGCCTCATGCCAAGACCTAGGGGGATTATTTTAACTAGACCCCAACTCGGAGAGCCTTGGTAACTGGACTCCAACCCAGAGTGCCTCTAATAAACGGACACCAACCCGGAGTGCCTCTGTAACCGGACAACAACCCGGAGGTTCTGCTATAACCGGACCCCAACCTAGAGGGATTACATTTACCAGTCCCCACCCCAGAACATACTAGGTCCAATGCATTCCTCATATTTCAATAAGGTCTGATATTCAAGGTGTCCCATACCACTTTTAATTTTTAATTTTTAATTGATATTACCTATGGTGTCCCATACCACTTCGGGTAATTTAATTTCATTTCCTATTACCCATGGTCTCCCATAACACTTTGGATAACTTTATTCATTGATCATTATTATGATGTGTCATACACATGCATGATGATAAATTACATGGACAAGGAAAACGTTATTCAATTGATATACAAATATGTGACGTGATAGATAACATTGAAAATATGTAATAATTAATCAAAATCAGGCATGGTTTAATAAAAATTCTATGTACACAGGATAATTACTAAAGCACATCAAATGGTAGGGTTTTCCATAAGAGGTGTTAAATGATAACTCTTTAAAATTACAACACATGAAAATGAGACACTTAAAGAAAATTCTTGACATTGTGATATACATGTATTTGAACTTGCAATTAAACCATAACCAGATCAACCACTAATAAACACTGAAAAAGTTTTAACATCAAATAATAAATGGTTACTACATGATAACATAAACTCATTTATTCTTAGTCCATTAATATAAATTTAAATCATGCTGAATAAAATTCTTTTAAAATATAAATTACATCTAAGGTCCATGTTGTAATGACTTCTTTAATTAATCAATCCCATTAGTGTATACCCATGAACAAAATAAATATTAACTTAGGAAAATCCTGAAATCTTACATACCTCAAAACATCAACTTAGTCATAATAATTATACTTGAAAACAGGGTTTTGGAAATCAATCTTATAAACACATTTATTCATAACCATATATAAACTAAGTGTATATATGTGTTTACACAAATTGAACAAGGTCTATTAAAATTCCATGACATCTGAAAACCTCTAACCACTAATCATTTATTATATTGAAACCAAAATAATATAAGGTTTTTTATATATGTAACCATAAGTATATAAATATATAAAAACATAGTTACACTCAGACTCAGAACCCAGTTCGAATCTAACATAATAATTAAATATGGGTATTAATCTCTTAAAAACCATAATTTATTTGTGTTGATATTCATAAACATATACTAGTATATAGTTATATGTATATATATATATATACAAAGTATACAAAGAGAATTTTCATATTAGAGTAGATTCAAAATATCTTTTATAAGAATATAATTCTTAATATAAAATATTGAGTTATTTGGAAATCTCATAAATAGATTTATATTGGGTACATATGTATATATCTATTTATATACACCCCCGATTATACACATGGTATAAATTTGGGTTTTGCTTAATGAAAAAGCCTTCAAACAAAACTTCTTATATGGCATATTCCCACATGGATCATAATTAATAATTTCAATGACTCATTTGAAAAACAAAAAATGGAGAAGGAAATGTTGTATACGTGTATATATATATATACAAGATAGTCGATTATACACAAAGTGTGTATAAGCGGTTTACATAGAAAAATAAGTGAAGAGGCCCCTTACATAGTTTATGCATGTGCAAGCTTTAACCAAACTACATCAATACCCATTTTGAAAACCGTAAAGTGTGAGAGAGGGAAAGATATATATATTAATATGTTGTATATACAGAAATGTATAAACGGGGTTTGATGAATCAAAACCGATTGAAAACTATCCCTTAATTTCTTGAGGAGGGAGCTTGGACCAGGGGGCTTGCTAGAGGTCTTGGAGAGCTTGGGGGAGAGGTGGGGAGGATGAACCCGTGTGGTTCATTTGCATGGGAGTAGGTTTACAAAGATCCACATGCCTCGGCTCAAACCCCACGAGGTCCCTACTGCATGACTACTAAAGGTGAAGATAGACCTTCTTATTGGTGAAGCTCCAATGATACAATAATAAATAATTATATATATATATATGTATGTATAGATTTCCTGAGATGATGATCCTCGGTTGGAAAATATAGAGGGGTAGTGTGGTAGGCTTGTGGAAAGGCGAGGCCAAAGTGGTCCTCCGAGGGTCATGGGCCATTGAGGATCAGTGGAGAGAGAGAGTGTGTGTGTGTGTGTGTGTGACACTTACTGGGGATGATGACTGCAAGGTGTTGTATGGGGAGGTGCTCATGTGGCCGACGGTGAGGCGACGACATGGTGGTGGTCGGTCGGCTGGTGCTAGTCTGGTGAGGTGTCGCGGTGTGGCGTCACTGGAGGTTTGGGAGGGTCGTCGCCGACCCTGGTTGCAGCACCCAGGAAGAAGAAAACTTCCTCTTTGTTTTTGTTTTTGTTTTTGTTTATTATTTTATTTGTTTATTATTATTATAATAACATTATCATTTTATTACAAATTGTTTTTTTAACCCACAAAACAACCCGTGAAACCTCCTACCCACATTTTCCCTTTTTTATCTTTTATTTTTATTATATTACTATAATTATTATATCATTAAAAAAAAGTCAAAAGTTAATTTTATTTAAAAAATAATTTAGAAAGGTAAAGTTTACTAATAATTTAATTATTATAAACATATATCACAATATGAATAATTTCGTTAAAAGAACTAATTTTAATTAAACATATAAATAAACATATCTATTTTTATATAAATCATAATATGATTAATTATAAAAATCTAATTTATATGAAACAAACATGTTTTTATTATTAACTATAAAATATTTACATATTATTATGAATTTCATTATTTATAAACATGTATTTATATACATGAAATTCCAAAATTAATAACAACAATTTTATTATTTTGATAAAGTATAATTATGTCATATTATTTTTAACTTTATAAAATTTTATAAAACAAATAATAAACTAATTTTAATACAAAAATGATTAAATTAAATAGATACAATTTTTTAAACAAAATACATATTATTAATAATTTTATAACAAAATAATCTAATCAGTAGTAATAATTCAAAACAAATAATTTGGTTAATATCATTATCATCCTAATTAAAATAAATTTATATTTTAATAAAACAATTACATATATAAATAAAATACAACGCTTATTATTATTACTAAATATAATTAATTAATTCTAACACGTAGCTGAGTACTTAAATCATGACATTTTTATAAATAAAAGTATACATTAAATTTTCATTTTGAAAATACATTGTTTTATAAAATAAATTATAACATTATTATAATAATTTAAAATTATTATTTCTACTAAGACTCAGGGCATTACAATATCCCCCTATTAATAGAATTGAGTCCTCTCAATTTGATTGGTGTACTATTACTAACTCATCGACACGGCCTCCCTCACACACATAGTGAAGTCCTTGCACAAAACACTAAAGAAACTAACAACTAAATGGGAAAGAACATAAGGAAACTATGATGTACATTTACATAGCCCACCATGGTGACCAGTTCGCTAATGTCCTTCACTCTATTCCCAGGGTGGTTCCCAGTTCTTCGATCTCTCCTGCCCAGATACACTTTGGGCAAGTGGAGTTAAAATCACGCATGGAATAGTTGGGCTTCCAGATAGAGGCATGAGCGGTGTAAAGCTCAGTGATATCTAGATGAAATTGGTCCCTACATATTTGTCATACTAAACCAAAGTCGAGGGGTTTGATGTCAAAGAGTCTCCTGTAAAGACTAAAACTCAAGACATGAAAAAGATAGGCTGTGTAGAGGTTTCCCTCCTCTACAGCTTTCTGGAAAAACCTTAGAGCCAGATAGTTTGTAGATAGGATAAAACATAGGAAAATACCCTCGTAGTATTTTTCCCTATGCATATTGTACGTATGTTGTGAAAAAGATATGCGATAGTAAACATGGATGGTTCCTTGGAAAAGTCAGAGAATATTTTAGTTGTTCGACACTTGGTAAAGGAGCTTGCAGGATAGTCGGAGGTTCCCAAAGGGTTCATAGTCTTCTATACACAACATAACAATTATATTCTCGAGGATTTAAGTGGTAAGGGAAAAAATAATTATTAGTGATCATTCGGATGCCATCTAAAAATTGAAAGAAACAAATCCTACATAGTAAGACATGATTTAAGTTTTTTTTATTCTAATTTTCCAGGGTTGCCTAAACTATTCCTTTGATACTAATTGTAAGGACCCGACCCCCGAGTTCCCGAAGCCGGTTCCCATGAGACATGATGTGCTATAATTTTTACATTACATTCATTTACATAATCACATCATTTCCCGTCCTACAGAGGATCGTGAGGTTCAGGTTCTGGAAAACCAGCTGCATTCTGAAACTTCATTGAAGACATGACTGATACATGAAAAATTTTCATTTAAAAAGTAGGGTGAGAAAAATTTTTCCCAATAAGGGGGTTAAAAATATTAAGCTATACCCAAAATAACTTTTGAATACATTCTTTAAAAACAATAAAATACTCTGTCAAAAGAAAAGCTCCAACACTAGTACACATCATAATAGTGCTCGATCAAAACATGTTGTTGGAATTACAAGGATATATTGTTCAATTATAGGTATGATGAATAAATGAAATTCCAAACATGAATGAGATAAGAGTATGTAGCGCAAATTAAACAGCTAAGAGTAATGAATGATCAGAGTTGCGCATAAAGGTAATTACTTCATTTTCATACATCAAATACTAAAATCACTAGGTGCTATACATATGTCATGCCATAAACGTTTTTCTTTTCTGATACTCATAAATAATGGCTCTTAATCAACTAACACATAATGAGGGATTATAATTCAGAACATTCTTTAAACATATCTTCGATGCCTCTGCCAAGACATTTATAGATTAAGGCCTCGACCAAAATCCATAAACTCTTTAACTAAATATTCAACTAATCTAATATTTTCTGGTTAATTACATATCCATTATGAGGGAAGTGAATATGTCGGACCGTGTCAAGGCCTAGTGCCAAGACCTAGGGGGATAACTGTAACCGGACCCCAACCGGGAGATCCTCTTTAACAAAACTATAACCTGGAGTGCCTCTAATAACCTGACACCAACCCGGAGTGCCTCTGTAACCAGTCAACAACCCGGAGGGTCTGCTGTAACCAGACCCAAACCCGGAGGGCTTAATTTTACTGGTCCTCACCCTGAAACATACTAAGTACAATGCATTCCTCATATGTCAATAAGGTCTTATATTCAAGGTGTCCTATACCACTTTGAATATTTAATTTTCAATTGATATTACCCACGGCGTCCCATACAACTTTGGGTAATTTAATTTAATTTCTCATTACCCAAGGTGTCCCATATCACTTTGGGTAACATTATTCATTGGTCATTATTATGATGTGTCATATGCATTCATGATGATCAATAATATAGAAAAGGAAATCATTATACAATTGATCTTAAATTATGTGACATGATAGACAACATTGAAAATATGAAATAATTGATCAAAAGCATGCATGGTTTAGTAAACATTCTATGTACATAAGATCATTACTAAATCACATCAAATGGTAGGGTTTTCCACAAGTGGTGTTAAATGATAACTCTTTAAAATTCCAACACATGAAAATGAAACACTTAAAGAAAATGCTTGACATTGTGATATACATGTATTTGAACTGGAAATTGAACCATAACCAGATCAACCACTAATAAACACTACAGAAGGTTCAACATCAAATAATAATTGATTACTACATGATAACATAAACCCATAAATTATTAATCCTTTAATATAAATTTAAATCAGGCTGAAGCACATTCTTTTAAAAAATAAATTACATCGAGGGTCCAAGTTATAATGACTAATTTAATTAAGAAATCCCATCATTGTATACCCATGCACAAAATACATATTAACTTAGGAAAATCTTAAAATCTTATATAAATCAAAACATAAACTTAGTCCTAATAATTATACTTGAAAATAGGGTTTTGGAAATTAATCTTATAAACACATTTATTCATAACCATATATACACAAAGTGTATATATGGGTTTACACAAATTGAACATGGTCAATTAAAATTCCTTGAGATCTGAAAACCTCTAACCATCAATCATTTATTAGATTGAAACCAAAATAATATAAGGTTTGTTATATATGTAACCATAAGTATATAAATATATAAAAACATAGTTACACTCAGACTCAAAACCCAGTTCGCATCTAACATAATAATTAAAGATGGGTATTCATCTCTCAAAAACCATAATTGATTTGTGTTGATATTCATAAACATATATGAGTATATAGTTATATGTAAATATATATATACAAAGTCTACAAAGAGAATTTTTATATTAGAGTAGATTCAAAATATCTTTTATAAGAATATAATTCTTAATATAAAATACCGAATTATTTCTATATCTCAGATTTAGATTTATATTGGGTATATATGTATATATCTATTTATATACACCCCCGATTATATACATGGTATAAATTTGGGTTTTTCTTAATGAAAAAGCCTTCAAAAAAACTCCTATATGGCATATTCCCTCATGAATCTTAATTAATAATTTCAATGACTCATTTGGAAAAAATAAATCGGAGAAGGAAATGTTGTTTATGTATATATATATTTATATATATATATACATATATATATATATACATGATAGTTGATTATACACAAAGTGTGTATAAGTGGTTTGCTTAGAAAAAGAAGTGAAGAGGCCCCTTACATAGTTTCTACATGTGTGAGCTTTAACAAAACTACACCAATACCCATTTTAAAAACAGTAAAATGGAGGAGAGGGAAATATATATTTATGAATAAGTTGTATATATAGAAACGTATAAAAGGGGTTTGATGAATCAAAACTGATTGAAAACTATCCCTTACTTTCTTGAGGAGGGAGATTGGACCAGGGGGCTTCCAGGAAGTCTTGGACAGCTTGAGGAAGAGGTGGAGAGGATGAACCCATATGGTTCATTTGTATGGAAGGAGGTTTAAAAAGATCCACTTGCCTCAGCTCGAACCCCATGAGAGCCCTACTGCATGACTACCGAAGTTGAATACATACCTTCGTGTTGGTGATGCTCCAATGATACAATAATGCATAATTATATATATATATATCTTACCCGAGATGACGATCCTCGTGTGGAAAATATATAGAGGCAGTGGTGTAGGCTGTGGAAAGGCGAGGCCAAAGTGGTCCTCCAAGGGTCACGGGCCATCGAGGAGAAAGAGAGAGAGAGAGAGAGTGTGTGTGTGTGTGTGTGTGATAGCCACTAGGGAAGACGACCGCAAGGCGTTGTATGGGGTAGTTCTCGTGTGGTCGATGGTGAGGCGATGGCGTGGTGGTGGTCGGGTGGCCGGTGCTAGTCCAGCGAGGTGTCGCGGTGTGGCGTCGTTGGAGGTTCAGGAGGGTCGTCTCCGACCATGGTTGGAGCACTTAAGAAGAAGACGACTTCCTCTTTGTTATTTGTTTTTTTGTTTGTTTATTAATTTATTAATTTATTATTATTATTATTATAACTTTATCATTTTATTATATTTTAAAAAAAACCCACACCACAACCTGTGAAACCTCCTACACACATTTTCCCTTTTTTTATCTTTTATTAGTATTATATTACTATCATTATTATATCATTAACATAGAGTCAAAAGTTAATTTTATTTAAACAACACTTTATAAAGGTAAATTTTACTAATAATTTAATTATTATAAACTTATATTACAATATGAATAATTTCATTAAAAAACGAATTTTAATTAAACTTATAAATAAACATATATTTTTTTATATAAATCATAATTTGAATAATTAATAACAAATTCTAATTTATATGAAACAAACATGTATTTATTATTAACTAAAAAATATTTACATATGATTATTAATTTCATTACTTATAAACATGTATCTATATACATGAAATTCCAAAATTAATAACAACAATTTTATTATTTTGATAAAAAATAATTATGTCATATTATTTTTAAATTAATAAAATTTTATAAAACAAATAATAAACGAATTTTATAACGAAAATGAGTAAATTAAATAGCTATAATTTTTTTTAAAAAATAAATATTATTAACAATTTTAAAACAAATTAATATAATCAGTAGTATTAATTCAAAACAAATATTTTGGTTAATATCATTATCATCCTAATTAAAATAAGTTTATATTTTAATAAAACAATTACATATATAAATAAAATACATCGCTTATTATTATTACTAAATATATTTAATTAATTTTAACACGTCGCTGAGTACATTAATCGTGATATTTTTTTAAATCAAAGTATACAAAAAAATTCATTTTGAAAAAACATTGTTTTCATAATTTATTTATAAATTTATTATAATAATTTTAAATTATTATTTATAATGAGACTCGGGGAATTACATTCCAATGGTTATTTATATTCACCTCATAAATAATTTAGCTGTATAAAATAACATAGGTCTCAAAGAAGTTAAATTCTAATAATGATCCATTGTCGCATGGGTATTCTTTGAACCATAAACACTAAAAAAGAGAAATCTAAAAATTAATATGAAAATACTGACAATTTTCAAAATAATAAATATAAATTAAATTCATGTATATTATATACACCACATATAAGAATCAAGTTTTTAATATGGGTTGTATCTCATAGAAGTAAAAAAGTGAGATTAAAATCCCTTGTTATTTTAGTAATATTTTTAGTCACCACCCCAAATAAAGAATAACATAAAATGAAACATTTAATATTATGAAAAGGAAAAACAATTTGACATAAAATTTCATTTTTTTAGTATCCAAACAAGTGAAAGGAGTGGTGACTTTGAATATGTCTCTATGAAATACAATAGAGAATAGAAATCTCAAACCTTAAGTCTCGATAACCATCGTACATGTTCTAAACACCTATATAATAAATATTAGTTTATTATAAATATATTATATAATAGTAAATATGTATATTAAACCATATATGATTTGATTATTACAATTAACTTCCTTTTTATTACTAATTCCTTATTTAAGTCACATTTGAGGTAATAATTATTTTTCTTATATATTTTGATTATTTATTTTTGAACCTCTTACCTTGATCATGGTTACATAGTATCCATAAAAACAATATTTAGATAATTATAATATTTTTAAATTAATAAAAATAATTAATATCAATCCTAAAATATTGTTTTGGAAAATGAATTGCGTTGTAATTATGGAGACTGTAAGTCATACTTATGAATGGTTAACGTTTCCATTTTTTACCAATCATTGTAGAAAATAGTTAGGTAATATTTTATCTTTAAATAATGATAATAATATAATAATTAAAATATTTTTTCTTTTAAATAAAAATATACCAATTATCCATATGGAATGACGATTAAAAGGGAGGGGTACATCGCTTCATCTAGATGGTATTCCACACATACATGAAGGGGGAATCATCTTTCGGTGAGTGAAAAGTTAATAAAGGAAAGGATAAATTTCCTTTTCAGAATGATAAATATATAATTAATATCATAATTATGTCATTTAAAACACATATATTTATTAAAATTTTCATTATTATAATCCATGTGAAGATTTAGGGAAAATTGAATCATGTAGCTTCGCGAGACGGCGGTGTGTCATACACAAAAGTGACATTATCATATACCCTAAATATTTAAATGAATTATTTTATATAATATAGAGGATCCATAGATATAATTATTTTATAATTATAGTATATGTTCTTTATATCCCTCATAATACCAAACCATGAGTGTTGGTAATGAAAAAACAAATGACATTTGTTCTAAAGCGGTAGTCCTCTATACATACAACTGATGATTTCGCAACTAGTTTGATAAAAGTGGAGATGGTTGTAGTTAATTCGGTTAACTAAAAAAATATTCCTATTTTATATATAAAGAATTTATTATTTCTTCAATTTTGAAATTTTATATGGAGGTGGAGTAATAAATAAAGTAAAAATACCCATTGATGAATGTTACCACTTCTTTGGGTACCCTGTTTTGGTTTTCAGAAAAATCCTACCTAGGTTGGATTTCATCCCAAAAGGCATATATAATGATAAGATGTAATTTATAATGTTATTTTCTTAGGTATTGGATGAATGAAGTGGTTTTTATGTTGTGAAAGGGAGAAGAGAGGGGTGGCCTTTTATAAGTGAGGTGAGTTACACACATTTAATTGTTAGAAAATAAAAATGTGTACCTATGTTATTTTCATGAAAAAAGACTAAAACATTAATTATTTTTGATAATTACCCATGTTAAGTTCCATTCATGGGTTGAAATAATATTGTATACATGTTTTTAGGTCATTTTATCTCTTATCATTTCATTTTAACTACATCGTAACCCATTTTCCATTAAATGCACTAATTAATTTTTACTATTTTCACTATTTATTTTGGTCAAAATTTAAGTTAAAATTATTAGATAATATAAGTTATTATGATTTTAAATTCTGAATCATTTTTCTAAATTCCATTCACATAAGTGGAAAGTTTTAATTTAAAATAAATCTTGCATACGTGATGAGAAAGGAGGATTTTCAAGTGTAAAATGACCAATGGTTTACAATATATTTATATCACAATTCAATGTGAAAATGATACCAATGAACTAAATTGGAATGATACATATAAAAATTAACTAATTTTTATTTTGAAAAATATAAAATAAAATTTATCTTTATAGATAATTTAAATGAAAATGAAGTTTTCATTTAAAATTCAGTATTTTTCAGTATCCATAAAAAAACTAATATGTTCAAAATGTTCTAAAAAATTCATCCTATAATAATTTTGATATGATGATTTAAAAAATTAAATATATTTTTTCAAATTACTTTTCTAAATGCTTGGATTTTTTTAAAATAAGTTTTCAAAAGAGTGAAGAACTAATTTTAGAAAAATATAGTTTTTAAGATTAAAATTGGATTTAATCTTTTCCCTTCTATAGAAAGCACATACGATGAATGTTAAATGGTTGATTGAATATATACTATATTAATTTAATTAAAATAATTAACAAAAATTCGTTTTCAACTTATTGAGGTAAAACGTGTTTGTTAGCATTAAACTAGTACATTAGAGAAAGAATTCCTTTATTTTCAAATAGTTTTTTATTTTCTAAATTAATTGGACACCAAACAAATAATTTTATAGAAAAGTGTAAACAATAAATTTTTATAATTTAGTTTCTCACATTATTACCTAAAATTCCATATTTTTTGTGATAACTATCATATTATAACTTTTAATAATATAACCTGTTTTATTTAAAATCAGGGTTTGATTTAACGCAAGCTAAACTCAGTAATATGTGTAACAAAAAATAAAAAATAATTAAAATAATTTTTAAAAAATATTTCACAAAATCTCATGTCATTACATTTTACATCCACCCTTAAAATAAATCTCACCCTTGAAATTCATCTTGATCATAAAAGGTTTGACATTTGAAATATCCTTTATCAAAACCCACATCGTAAAATTGGTTTACAGAACATCCTATTAAAAAATGGAAAGGGATGAATGAATTTTATCTGAAAAAACACATACTAGGTTTCCAAATAGGATAATATTGGTGGGAAGAAAAAATATAGACATAAAAGATAAAGGTCGCCCCAAAATATTGACAGATAGTGATTGAAAACATGGTCAAGAGAATGTTAACAACCATAAATCCATAAAGCAAAGAAGTGTAAAAATTTTATTCATTTCATAAACAATTATGACAATATGACAGCATTTTTTCAAGATACCTTTACTAATTTTTGGTAATTCCCTTTCTATATATACTAATAACATATGAAAATGTACTTAATTGATATCCTTTTATTTAAAATGCACAATTTCATCATTTGGTTGTACCTTGACCAATTTAAACTTCAACCCTTACTATATGATATGATGTTTTATGAATGAAGTACTAAAAAATATCCATAATATAATGATAATTCATTACTTCTGTCCATATTAAGAAAAGGTTTCATTTTTTATCCAATATAGATAAATCCGTATATGTTAAAGTAATACGTTTATCTCTAAAACCTAATCTAAATTTCAACTTAAACCATTCCATAAATTGTCATCCTATTAAATATTCTGAAATTATAAAGTTATAAATAAGGACACTAAATTTCTCAAAATCAACATATTATTAATCCCTCATATATTATAATGTAGATCTTGATTGTCACATATCAAACATGTTAAAATATCTTCATGTATTCTCTCGAAACATGGTAATAATATGAATACCAAAAAACATTTTTGAAAAAATACATACTTCCTCATTCCTCACATAAAACACAAATTATTCAATATATTACTTTACTCCAAAAATTATTTCAACTCCATTAATGATACCATAAACCCTTTTTTCAATAAATCATTAATCAGTTCCAAGGTAATCAGTACTGTCCAATTTACTTATTCATGTCTAACATATCTTTATCCCAATATCATTAAATGAACATCCATAACATATTAACGGTTATATTACCTTAATAAAAATATCACATTACAATTAAATTAATTTTATAGTCCACTAGTAACATTTAATATATTTTTTAAAACACTAAATGAAATAATTATACTGAATAACCATTATATATTTCATGGTTAGTATAACAGAATCCTAGAAATAAAAAAAATTAAAACTTCAATCTTCCCACTTTATTTTCAAACCATTAATTATGCTTTATCATCTTATTTCTTAATACCTCCATCCTTTCACTTTTTATTCATCGTATCATCATCATTAATAGCAAATCCATCACATGTATAAACTTCGCGATTATTTACCGTATTTTCAATTATGATTATGATTTGATGTAACGCCCTGACCCCAGTTACCTAGAGTCAGTAAATTATTAGATAACATTGGCATGATACATGGAATCATTTCCTAAGGGACTGATCAGTTTAGTATCCTTGGAAGTACTGGATACATACATAAGTTTTATATTACATTTTGAAATAAAAAAACAACAACATTGTGTCCCCCTTGAATACACTCTAATTTCAAATCCTATTCCAGCAAGTTAATCATAAAGTACTTCTTCACGTCCTGGGAAAACTAAAACATAAGAAAGGTGTGAGCTTAGATGCTCAGTAATGATAAGAATATTGATGAAACTATCATAAATAAGTATAAAAATTTAATAAAATGTATATGATTAAAACACAAGCCTTTTAAAATTTAACCTACGCATAATAAAAAAAAGATAAATCAAATAATTCCATTTACATATTCACATGGATATTATACAAGTCGGATAATAACATGTAATATCAATATCTAATTTCATAATGATGGAATGCATAATTCCGAACATTATAACCACAATAGTCAAGGGCTCTTTCCAAGACTACAAATAATTTTTTATCAAGTCCTTGTTCCAAGACACTAATTTTCCTCAGAGGACCTACCGATTCATCGAGGAGCTATAGAGGGCCCCACCTGTCACTTACTATGTCCACTTCATTCCTCATATGAAAAGGATGAAACATAACATAAACATTCGTATTAAAACTAGAATAATAAATGCCAATACTTTAACCATAAAACATTAATTATATCAAATTAACACATCCAAAGTCAAACATATCACATAGAGTTCAATACAATATGGAATATTATATTATAATAAATCAACTTCAAATAAGAGTAAAATCCAACCAAGGATATTGACATAGATGAAATCAAAACTATTTGAGAGAAATATATCTTTCTATTTTGAAATCTTTTAAATGTCATGTAATTATAAAATAAATAATTTATTTTGAAAATATTCTTATACTCTTGTAAGGGAAGATTAAAAGGAGTTATAATGGCGTAAAATAGCCGCACCCACAGTATACGTTAAAAAACATTCTTTCCGTAATTTTTTAAAAAGTTCATAAAGTACCTTATTTGGAAAATGACAGAAAAATTTCTTTTCAAAATTCTTTGTAAAAAGTCAAAATAGTGTATAATTAAATTTAACCCATATTATAGGAAATAGTAAAAATGTTTTTAAATACGTTTTTAAGAAACACCGATGTGGAAGATAAGGAAGTCTTAGTAGATACCTACATATAAACAACCTTAGAAAATGATGATATTGTAAAATTAACCCTTACCTTGTACTTTTCCTTAGTCAATGGTACATTAACCCATTTTATAATGGTTAAATTATTTTAATTAAATTATACAAGAACCAAATACATAAATATGATTTCATATATAATCTTCTAATATTGTTTTGTTATTAATATTTCAGTAGTATCATTGTTTCGTGTTTTAACTGATTTGTTTTATTTTATATGTTTTGTTACATAAGTCCTCTTTTTTATGGATAAGATGTATTGGATTCATATCCATAATTTTATTAACTTCTTAAACATTAATTTTAATCATCAAATGAAAATTATTCTTGAATGGATACAATGGGAGATGAAATCTCATCGTGTCGCAGAGACTGTAATCCGTATGTACGCATGACTAACAATATCATTTTATTGATGGTGAAATAGTATGTAATTGGATGTTATATTTTATATACAGAATAATTAACATGTTATTTTTATTATTTATATAAATTACACTAATTATTATACCCATCCAAAAAATGAAGTGTTGAATAATAAAATACAACACGACGTGGAGATGGTGAGTCATACGTACGCACGTATGGTGACATTTTCATTCATAGGATGGATAGAATAATGAATATGGTTGTACAATATTTATAATAACATCACATTATGTACAAGGTACTTGAGTAATTATTTTTTAATTGAAACAAAAAATAAATAGGAAGTGGTAGAAGAAAAGAACTTAGAAAGAGGTGATGAAATAATTACCTCTTCTTCGAGTTCTTCCTTTTAATTTCAAGAAAAAGGCTCCGTAGGATGGATTTATAATCAATGTAATGCCTATAGGTCAAATTTAGGGTATTTGGGATGATATTTGGGTTTTTTTTGGCCGATCAAAATGGTATTGAAGGTGTTAATTTGAGAGAGGTGGAAGTACCCTTTTATAATAGAGGTGAAGGTCACTTTAGGAAAAGCTTGAAATATTAATTTATTATAAAATTATTTTCAGTTTTTAATGGCTCCAAATATATTTATTTCGAGGATAAGGTAGTTATGGATATAAATCCTCTCAAAATAGGTATTATACAAGTTTAGGTCTCCATATTAACCTTATATTTAAATTTAACCTTTAGTTAAATTGTTTAACATTTACAAGGTCTTCTTGTATTTATATATTACATGGCTAAAAAACATACTATAAAATTACCAGATAACATCAATTGGGTCATTAATGAAATATCTAACATCATTTATGTCCTTTGGGCTAATCTCAGATGTTTATGAATATTATATCATTTAATAATATAGTATTTGTTTTAAAAAATCATTTATGACAATTTTGACACTATTTAGTATTTGGTTTTTGTTAAAGTCATAAGAACATTATTACTTCAAAAACTATTCATTTAATCGAGACTAACATGTAATATTAACATAAAAAATTCGTGGAATACATCAATGGTCTGAATTCAAATTTATTTTAATATTTATAATATCAATTATTTTAATCTTTCATTATTAAGGTAATTACAACATCATCATTGTGTTATAGATAAATTTAATTATTTAATGTCTAAATATTATAAATAAAAAACCATTATGTAGGAAATATTTTCAGAATTATAATGAATATTTATAGTCTAATTTATCTTATAGATTACTCTATATTAAAAATGGTTTAGTTATTAAAATTTGAATTTAACATTTATAAATCTTCATTAAATAAAATATAATAAATGTACTAATCTAATTGAAGTGGACCAAAAATAATAATATTTTTCTCCTAAGGGTGATTTTGGGTGAAAAAATTTTATCCAACGGAATTAGGACATGTGTTAGGGTAATTATAATATCATTTTTACCTTTAATTACTCTATTTACTTTTAACCGTGGTAAATATAATTCAAGAGTTACTATTCACCAAAAATTAATTTCATCCTATTAAAAATCATTTTACTTAATAATGTCAACTATCTGTCTTGGATTTTTTGAAATTCAATTCATAGAATCAATAAAATTACATTTTATGCAAACTTTCCAATGTACCTAGAAGGTAGTTAAATAAGCCTGGAAGGTGGGTAAAAAGAAGTTATAAATATCATTGAATTTTTATATCTAATTATATTATAAAATGAATCAAATTACATAAATTGGGTTAATATATGTATTATTTTTTTATTATTAATTTAAGATAAATATAATAATTTAAATGGAAAAGTCTGTTTTTATGTACTGTGCAGTATTTTTGACTATTTATAAAAAATTGAATGTTTTTAGAAAAATACCAAAAATTCAACCAAATATAATTTTAATATTCCAAATTCAAAAATGAACTATATTTTACCAAATATAATTCATATAAGTTTCATTAATTGATTTAAAATTAATTTCCCTCCTCAAAACCAGAAAACGAGTTTTGGAGAAGTAAAAACTATGAAAAGAATTATACGTGTTTTTGTCCAATTTTAATGTAAAATCGCTTAAAATGACCAAATTTGATTAAATGATAAAAATATAATCTAATTATACTTCAAAACCATTAAAATTTATAATTTAACATGGTAAATTATTTTTATTAAAAAAATATTTAATTAAAATTTATTATTTTTCACTATTCACTAAAATCTGAAAGTTATCAGAAAAACACCTAATGATTATCCAAACTAGATTTTTATGTACCTCTTCTAAAGTAGAATATTATTTTGTCAAATTTAATATATAATTGTGTCAAATATTGGATTTAAAAAGGGTTCTCCATTAAATGGTGATAAAATTAATTTTTTTGAAAAATAAATATTTTATCGGAAAAATTTAATTTCTTCTCATATTATGTCTAAGAAACACATAAAATGGATGTTAATATTATTTGGAGTATATAAAATTATAAATTAAGTTTATACTATTCATAACCGATTTTTGAACAGCTAGTTTGGTAAGTCGTGGTGTGCTTGAGCTCGGTGTTGCGTGTGGTGCGAGCTATTCAATTACTTTTACAAGATAACATACTATGAAATCTCGTGGTTTTACATTCTCCCCACCTTCAATAAATTATTTCCTTGAAATTTGAAATTGTTCTTAAAAAAACAGGATAAAAATATAAAATACCTTTGTGGAAAACCCACATCAAAAATAGGGTTTATAAAATTTAGTCTTAATAAGCAAGAAATGGAAATGAAAAAATAACCAAAAAGTTATGATATCGATTAGGAGAACATTGTTGGAAATTAGTGACACATAAATGGTGGAAAAAGTTAAATATTTATAGGGAGTGATTTAGTTCATCAATCAAAAAAATGTGTAAAATTGAGGACCTCAAAATCATAAATCTGTGATGATTTAAAATACCATCAGTTCAACAAAACATAAGGTATTAGGATAACACATTTTTTGTTTTAAGATCCCTTCCCTAAAGTTTAATAATTAATTTTTTCATGGAATAAAATAAAAATATATACATTACAAGTATAGTTCCACCCTTCAACTAATTTCTTCCACAAACTCATATTTCACTCCAAAAGATAATATAATTCAAAAATATTTTATTTATCCTAATCGTACAGGGTTCCAAATATAATGAATTTATAATTCATTTTTCAAACTATTTAAAAAACTACATTATACAAAATGAAACATAACTTAGGCCAGTGGTAGGTGATTCACCCTTGCCAACCTTCGGTTGTGGGCTGGACGTGATGAGTTATCTCCCAACCTTCATGTTGTCCATTTTATAAAAATACAAAAATAATCATAAGAAATTATTTAACATTAATCAATAGTATCCAATTTCAAACTTAATTCATTCCAACCTTTCGACTTATCCAAACTAATTTTATCCAAACTCACATTCCTAAATTTAAGGAAGATAAACATAATGAAGATCTCTTTTTCCCCGTAATAACATGTGAATACCTTCATCATGTATTGTTTTAAAACATGGTGACACCCTAAATTACCATAAAACCTTATTGATCACATTCATGACCACTTGTTCCTTATAGAATATTGTATATACTCCTTATATCCAAAAATGTTATAAACCCCAACAATGATGTAATAAACAAACAATTAATTAGATTCGAGGTAGTTAAGAATATCGAATATAATTTATCCAAATTAATAATATCTTAATCTAAAATCACTACCTCGGTATCAGAACCATAATAAGGTTTATCTTTCATTCGACCTTGTATTTTACAAAAGAAATTAACTTTTATTAAGCCACTTTTTTAAAAACCATATAATCTCAAATCCTCAATGAAATAGTACTATAGTACAACTCTTATTTATTTCAATAATTCATATAACTAGTACATCGTTGACACAACAATCAAATGACATTATTATTTAATTACAACATAATAACACTAGTCATTCCTCTACATATGAGGTAGTATCATAACTTGGTTGTTATCCAATAGCATCATTTGTGGTATACTCTGAAGAATTGGACATTTATTTCTGTAGTGTCCCAAATCATTGTAGATGAATCGTTGTACATTTGAAACCTTTTTCTTACCCATGAAATCATGAACTTGGTGTCCTTTTTCTCTAAATTTATAACATACTTCAATTACCTTAAATAATTTACTAAGTTGATTCTTTCCAAAGTTATCACATGTGAAAAAATCCTTATTTCCCTTCTTACTTTATCCATATTTCACTGTACCATCCTTTTCTTCTATGGCTCCCCTTAAAAGCCATATGACTCAGAGAATTCTGTACATATTTGTTTTTTAACACGATACTATTTTTTTCATATGATGAGAATATGTGGGTGACAATTTCCCTTCTAAATTTTGGCTTATGACTATGAAAATATGATTTTTATTAATCTTTGGATCATGTATATTTATGGAGTTCTCATTTCTTCTACTGGGAACCATTTCTAAAAGGAAACATACACTAGGATAGATCATATAATAATGTATAATCCAAAAACAATGAAAATTTTCATTATTAATTGAATATTTACACACATATAGTCTCATAATCATAACATTTGTTTCTTTGCTGACATATTTACTCATAAATCCTTCATAACGGTTTGTAAAGAAAATGTTAATTATCCTAAGCATATCCCCTGGGAGTGTCGTAACCAATAATGTACCAAGGCCTGTTGTCGTGCACCAGTTCCCATTTTAGTCTAGCTCAAAGAGGTGCTTTAGGGTATTACCCCTAGGTACATCTTTGACAGAATCGCCTCTACCTACTTGAATCCAGATAGGGATGTATTTTTTAAAAAACCCACATAATATTACCAACGTTTTTGGATGTTCTCTTATACTAATGCTCAATGTCTATCTTAGGGTAACGTTCTCCAATCAATGTTTTTCTAAATCTAGTTTTCATGGTTTGTACTAAACTTCAACTGATAAAACTATAATGTCTCGACCCTAGTTATCTAGAGTTGGTGCATTATTACCTAACATTGGAATGATACAGGGAATCATGTCCTGAAGGACCGATCAGTTTAGTATCCTTGGAAGTACTAGATACATACAAATGTTTTACATTACATTATGAAAGGAAAAAACAACAACATTGTGTCCCCTTTGGGCACACTCATAACCCATAGCCTATTCTTGTAGGTTAATCGTAATATAATTTTTCACATCCTAGGAAAAAAAGAACATAAGAAAGGGTTGAGTTCAGATTCTCAGTAAAGATAACAATATAATGGAAACTATCATAATTAAGCATAAACATTAAAGTCAATGTATAAGATTAAAACACAAGACTTTTAAAATTAAACTTTGGAAAAATATGGAAATGATAAATCGAATAATTTCATTTATTTATTCACATGGATATTATACTAGTCCAATAATCACAAGGTATATCAATAGTTAATTTCATAATGACAGAATGCATAATGTCAAACATCATAACCACATAGTTAAGTCCTCGGGCTAAGACTACAAATATTGTTTTGTCAATGCCTTGTTCCAATACACTAATTTGTCTCACAAGACCTAACGATGCATTGAGAGGCTATAGTGGGCCCCTCCAATCACTTACATTGTCCAATGTATTCAACATATGAAAATGTTGAAACATTACATAAACATTGATATTAAAACTAGTATAAAAATGTCAATACTATAACCATAAACCATGAATTGTATTAAAATATCACTTCCACAGTAAAACATATCACAAAACCTTCAATACAATATGTAATATTGTATTATAATAAATCAACTTCATACAAATGTAAAATCAAACAAAGGATGCTAACATAGATGAAATCAAAACAATTTGAGAGAAATATCTCTTTCTATTTTGACCTCATTTAAAAGTCATGTAATTATAAAAGAAAATATTTTTTTGAAAATATTCTTATATTCTTGCCAGTTAATCTTCAAAGGTGTTATAACGGTGAAAAATAGCCTCACCCACCATATAAGTTAAAAAAACATTCTTTCTTAAATTTGTCGAAAAGGTCATTAAGTACATTGTTTGGAAAATGATGGAAGGGTTCCTTTTAAAAAAATTATAAAAATTAAAACAAGGGTATAATTGAATTCAACCCATAGTCTAGGAAATTTTAAAAATATTTTGAAATAAATATTTAAGAAACACGAATGTGGATGATAAGGAATTCTTAGTAGATACTTACGTATAAATAACATTAGAAAATGAAGAGATTGTATGATTAACCCTTACCTTGTACTTTTCCTTAGTCAAGGGTAAATTAACCTCCTATATAATGGTTAAATAATTTTTTTTAAATTATAAAAGAACCAAATAAATAAATAAGATATCATATATGAACTTATAATATTGCTTTATTAATAATATTTCAGTAGTATCGTAGTTTCGGGTATTAACAGATTCATTTTCCTTTATATGTTTTGTTATGTAAGTACTGTTTGTTATGGATAGTATGTATTTGATTCATATACAGAATTATATTAAGTTATTAAACATTATTTTTAATAATCAAATGAAAATTATTCTTTAATGGTTACGATGGGGGGTGAAATCTCATCGCAACGTGGAGACGATAAGCCATACGTACGCACGAGCGACAATATCATTATATTGATGGTAAAATAGTATATAATTGGATAATATATTATATATAAATAATCATTAAGATGTAATATTTATTATTTACATCAATTATACTCATTATTATACCTATCCAAATAATGAAGTGTTGAATAAAAAAACTACACCAAGACTTGGAGACGGTAAGTCGTACGTACGCATTTATGGTGACTTTGTCATTCATAGTATAGATAGAATAATTAATATAGTATTAACATATTTATAATAAAATAAATTTATTTAGAAGGTACTAGAGTTATTATTTTAGTATGGAAACAACAAAGCAAGAGGAAGTGGAAGAAGAAAAGAGCTCTGAAAGAGGTGATGAAATAAATACCTCTTCTTTGGGTTATTCCTTTTGATTTGAACAAAAGAGCTCCTTTGGATGGATTTATGATCAAGTTAAGGCCTATAGGTTGACATCAGGGTAGTTTATAGGAGATTTTATCAGGTATTTGATGATAAAAATGGCTACGAAGGTGTGGATTGTAGTGAAGGGGAAGTACCCGTTTATAAGAGAAGTGAGGGTCACTTTTGGAAAAGCTTGAAATATTATTTTATTTTAAAATAATTATCAGTTTATAATGGTTCTAAATGGATTTATTTATAGTATAAGGTGGGTAGGGTTTGAAATCCTATCAACAAATAGGTTTTAGAAAAGTTTAGGCCACCATATTAACCTTATTGTTTTGATTTAACCCTTAGTTAAATAGTTTAACATTTACCATGTCTTCTTGTATTTTTATATTAGATGGTTAATAAACATACTATAAAATGAAAAGAGATCCTCAAGTGGTTCAATAATAAAATATACAACCTTATATAATCTTTTTGGCCCAATATTATATTTTTGGTAATATTATATCATTCAATAATACTGTATTTGTTTTAAATCATCATTTATGTCAATTTTGACACTATTTTGTATTTGGTTTTTATGAAAGTCAAAACAAGTTTATTACTTCGAAAACATTCATTTAATCAGCCCTAAAATGTCATATTAACATAGAAAATTCGTTTAATGCATAAAAATTCTCAACTTACATTTATTGTACTATTTATAATATCTATTATTTTAATCGTTCATTAATAAGGTAATCACTACATCATCATTGTGTCATAAATAAATATAATTATTTAAGGTGAAAAATATATAAATAAAATACGATGATGTAGGAAATATCTTTATATTAATAATTAATATTTATATTTGAATTTGTCTTATTGATAACATAATATTAAAAATGGTTTATTTATTAAAATTTTAATTTTACACAATTAACTCTAATTTAAATAAAATATAATAAATGTCCTAATAAAATCAAAGTTGATAAAAAATAATCATAGTTTTTCCCTAACGATTAATATGGTATAAAAACACTTATCCAATAGAATAATGACATTTTTTGGGGTAATTATAATATTATTTTTTACCTTTAATTAAACTATTTAATTTTAACCGTGGTAAAAAAATACAAAATTTACTATTAATCAAAAAATAATTTTCTTCCTATTGAAATACATTTAATTTAATGATTTTAACCATTTCTCTCATATTTTTAAAATTCAATTAATATAATAAGTAAAATTACATTTTATGAAAATTTACGAATATACCTAGAAGGCGGGTAAATGTGCCTAGAATGTGGGAAAAAAGATGTCAAAAAATTTCAATGAATTTTTATATCTAATTCTATTATAAAATTACTCAAATGAATTAAATTGGGATAATATATGTGTTACATATTTATTTTTACTTTACGATAAAAACAATTATTTAAATGAAATGTCAGTTTTTTTGTACTATGCACTATTTTTCTCTATTTATCAAAAATTAAATGTTTACAGAAAAATACCAAAAATTCACCCTAAGATAATTTTGATCTTAAAAATTCAAAAATAATTTCTATTTTACCAATTTCAAAACATATAAGTTTGATTAATTAATTTAAAATTAATTCCCGTTGTCAAAACCAGAAAATAGGTTTTTGAGAAGTAAAAACCAGCAAAAGATTAATAGGTGTTTTTGTCCAATTTAATTATAAAATTACTTTAAATGACCTAAATTAGATTAAATGATAAAAATTTAATCTAATTATACTTCAAAACCATTCATATTTATTATTTAACACTATAAATTATTTGGATAAAAAAGTTGTTTTCAATTTATAAATAGTATTTTCCACTATTCACCAAAATATGAAAGTTATCAGAAAAACAACAAAAATTTATCTACACTAATTTTTTTTGTCAATATTTTAAATAATAAGTTTATTTTTCCAAATTTAATATATAAATTTTCAAATAATTTATTTAAAAAGGGTTCTCCATTAATAGGTGGTAAAATTGCATTTTTGGAAAAATACTTTTTTTATCTGAAGAAATGAATTTGTTCTTATATTATGTCTATGAAACACATAATATGGATGTTAAAATTATATGGAGTATATTAAATTCAAGATGTTGTTAATACTATTAAAAACCACTTTTTGAACGACTAGTTTGGTCAGTCGTGGGGCGCTTGAGCTCAGTATTCAGTGTGGCGCAAGCTATTGACTTACTTTAAAAAGATAACAAACTATGAAGTCCTGGTGTGTTAAATTTGAATAATTATACAAATTTTTACATTTAAATCATTCAATAGTCAGTAACAACATAATAATTCCATTATTGTCATCAATTGAATTAACTATAATTTTTATTTTTCCTTTTCAGTTACATTATTTTTTCCTTATTTTCTAAGACGAAAACATCTTTATATCCCTTGGAGACATTCACTTGAGTGCTTATTCCCACATTATCAACATATAAAAAATTGAATATTTTTTACTCCAAGTTATCCACAAGCTGAACTATAATTGAAATCTATAATTATTATTTTTTGATGAGTTTGAGATATTGTTAAGGTTCAAATTGTTACTCATGTTTCATGATAGATGATTAAGATTAATCACAACATCCTTTACTCTAGTCATTAGCACTTTTGGAATCCAATAAACAAATTTTCCATTTCATTAGATGTTAATAAACCTGCTTTTGGTTCCCACTATTGAATATAACTAAAAATCATAGTTTCATTAATTCTAATCATATTGGAAAGCTACAAGATGATGAGAAAATAATTTATAGGATTCCAAAATAAGAAAATATTATTTTTAATCTATAACACATTAGTTTTATCCTCAGTATTTCATAATCATTATATATTTAAATCCTTCATGATATTTCGTAAAGAGTTTTTAAATTTCCAAAGAATATCCCTTATGAGTGTCAAATCAGATGTACAGTAAAGACTTTTTTAGTACACCATGTGATGATCGAGTACTTCTTAATGAACCCTTTTAGAGTTATCACCCATAAGTTTCTTTATTCTAGAGCTTCATCCACTTGTAGTATCTAGAAAATTATATAATTTATTGGAAATCAATTTATCTATCAATTAAAAAAATTCTAGGACATTTGGTTATACTTTGACTCGTCCTTTTACTCATACATCTAGACATATCTATAAATATCCTTAGAAATATATCTATGGATATCACTATAGTTTTCTCATACTAGTATCCAAAGGATAACTAAACCATCCTTATAATACCAACTATAGTGACCATAACTTTCCATACATGGATAATACATATTTTTTGATAAATATTCAACACATTACACTAACACACACTTTAACTAATATAATGGTTTTGTGTCTCTAGAGACTAGGTACACAATCTTATAATTTGGTGAAAGATCTCCAACATCTCTTATAATGATCTTCTCCTTTATTAATCTTCATAAACATACCCTATATACAACATTTATTCATTACCCAGGGAAAGGAAACATAAGAAAGGGTGAGGTAATTTTATTTGTACGCGTAAACATGGGAGATACATAAGAATAACATGAATAAAAGGTTATGAGAACATGATCATAAAATATGAAAACCTTACCCTTCATATCAAATATCTGAATATTGTGTCATGGAATAAATATTGGAAGACAATAATATATAAATCATATGGAAATCAATTAACATGATCCATGAAATAATAATATTAGAATAATAGAGGTAATTTTTTTTAAAATAAGCATAAAAACTCATTTCCATAGTAGTCAAGGCTTACTTCCACGGTTATCATAGTAGAATAGATTCACTCCCCAAACCATTACTATAGTCACTGTTCACTCACAATACCATCATAGTAGTAAAAGTCCCACACTGAACATGGTTCACTCCCTATTTCGGTCATACCTATATCATAAGATATAAATCATTACCCAATGGATTAAAGGAAGATATAGTTCACACCCATGTTGTTTTATAATGTAACCACCATCCTTGGTTAAAATATAACAACTAAACATGGTTATAACATAACCACATTCGGATAATGAAAATCATAAATATGTGTCCCACAAAAAACATTCATCTTATCATAAACCCATGAAATGAAATTTGTTTCATAAACATTCTATTTTATCATAACCTATTGAAAAGACACAAGTTTCCTAATCATTTCATCATTTATTTATATAATAAGACGTGAAAAAAGAAGTCTCCATAAAAACTTTATAATGATATAACCTGTTGGAGAGAAATGGGTTTCATAAACATATTTTAATCATAAAGATAATCTTTTGAAAAATAAAACTAATTATGTCCTTGGATCATATCCCTAGTAAATCCATATTTATTTCAAAGGATAACATCTTAGATGGAAAATGATTTTCAAAGGTAAGTCACATAGAACATTTATTAAGGAAAATAACTTTCCTTGGAAAATACATTTTTAAAACTATAAACTCAAAAAACCATTTTGGAAATTATTTTCTTTGAAAATTAAGATTCAAACTTATAAAGTAATCTTCAAAAATAATTTAAAACAGTTCTGATGTAAAGTATCCATTCTTGTTTTAATACAAATTTGAAAAGTTTTTGAAAATAATTTTCAATGAAAATAACCTCGAAAGTTTATAATATAATCCTAAAATAAAATTATATTCATAATTGAAGGAATTTCAATTTATTTCATACATGTTAAAACAACTATTAATTTAACATTTTGAGTAAATTCTTAAATTAAATTGTTGGGAAAATGATAGGAATATTCCATTGAAAACATTATATAAAAAATCCAAAAATGGGAAAATGTATCTAAATAATAATTTCAATAATGTTACAAATATTTAAAATAAATTTAGAAAACATGTTTTTTGATGAAATAAGGGTTTTCAACCAAAGAGTTAAATAAATATGATTTATCATTAAAACATTATTTTAAACTCTTGAGTAAATATAGATTATCAAATGAAATAAATGCATGTATCATACATAAATAAAAATATGAAAATATATTACATGATTTTAGTGAGATTTATATCAAAATATTTCATTATTACAAGCACAATCATGAGAAATCTTGATATACGATGAGATTGAAAAAAAAAACCTTACCACTATGTTAACATTGAATCATAATTCTCATGAATGAGTAACATTAAATGACCCTTATAATATCATGTGTATAAATAGATTCCTGATATTACATGAAAAAGTTGTTTTATATTCACCTCATAAAGAAGATAATTTCATAACATAAGATATGTCTCAATGAAGAAAAATTGGGACATCGATTCCTAACAGTGTGGGTATATTTTGAACTGTAAACCCTATGAAATACATATCCTAAAATGGATATTTAATTCCCCATTTTTTTCAGGAGAAGAAATGTAATAAAACTCATGGATATTATATTAATCACATATCAGATACAAGTGGTGAATATGGAATGTATCTCATAGATGTAAAAAGTTAGATGGAAATCCCATAACACTTTAGTAATCTTTTGAATCATAATCCATAATTAATAATTAAATTAAATAAAACATTTAATATAAAGAAAACGGTTATATTCATTATATAATATGTTTAAGAGGAATTATATACACCCAAAATCTAAACAAGTGTAGATTTTTCAAATGTCTCCCATAAATAAATGGGATAATAAAAATCGCATACCTTAAGTCTCGACTTCCTTCATACACATTATAACATAATGTATCATTAATATAATTTTATTATATATATATATATATTATTTAAACATAATTATATATATATTATACCATAAATTACTTACTTATTACTATTAATTACCTACTTATTAACAATTACTTTTTAAAATTAGGTTTTGGGTCATAACAGCTTCGTTTTTCATATATGTTTTGACTTGATATTTTCAGTCTACTTACTTTTATCATGGATCCATAATCTATATAATAATAATAATTACATAATTTTAAAATTTATACATCAATTATAATTGTAATAACAATCATGAAATATAATTTTGAGAAATGTTGTAAGTTATGATCATGGAGACAGTAGGTCGTACATATTAATGAGTAACATTTCAAATTTCAGACTTTTTTATTGAAAGGATTATGTAATATTTTATAATTAAAAAATTATCATAATTATAAAAATAATTAATCCTTCTATAAATATAATTATAATCATAATTCATGTGTTGTGGTGATTAATAGATAGAATCACTTTTCTCTATTAAGGCAGCATTCCACACATACATGAAAGACATTAACATCATTCAGTGAGTGAAAATGTTGGAAAGAAAAAATTTATATTATACTTTTATAATGATAAATATTCCTTTAATATATTATTTAACTAATTAATATCAAATATATTTGTTAAATTTAACCTTATTATCTTATATGTAAATCATTAGTGAAAACAAATCACATCACTTCGTGAGGTGTTATTCTGTCTTACACATAAGCGGCATTATTGGATCCCATATACAATAAAACAGAAAAGTTAAATATGATATCATTTCCTAGGAGTTATATTTATTTTATAAATATCATATATATTTATATACACATAGAAACTTTATATTCATCATCATACCTAACTGTGAGAGGTTATAATGGAAAAATGAATGACATCGGTTCGTGAGGCGGTAATCGACCGTACAACCGAATGAAGATTTCATTACCCATTTTATGAAAATGGATATGTTTATATTTAACTTAATTAACATAAAAATTATATATTTATATTTTATATACTTATTTTATATATAATAATTGTTTAATAATAATTTAACAAGGTTGAGGAAGAAATAAAATAAAAAACTCTGTTGATGATTGTTACATCTTCTCCAGGAATCCTCTTTATGGTTGCACTAAAATCCACAATAGGTTGAATTTATACCCAAAATACGTATTCTAGGATGATATTAGGGAATTATGGAAGGTATTTTTGTAGTTAGTGGATGAAAAAATGGATTAAACGTGTCAAAAAGATATAATAGTGGGTGACCTTTTTATAATTGAGGTGATTGGAACACTTGTAAATGTAAAGACCCGCAAATTTCAAGGAAATTTTTTTCTTAATTTTCTTTGGAATTTTACAAGAGCGCAGCTTCAGACGGCACCTGATTCCGAGGCCCGGTGTGCCCGGAATCAATTTCCGAAGTTTGGCTCGGGTACGTTCAGTGAACGGACGAGCGAGTTTTTCTATCTTTTGAACCGGTGCCCGGAATCAAATTCTGAGGGCACCGATGAAATCGCAGCGCCGGTATTTTCTTAGAAACGCCTCTTCCGGAGTTGCGTTTGCTCAGACGTGGTTTTTAAATTTTGCGGCTTTAAGTCAGAAATAAAATAAAGTTTGTGCGACAACTTTATTTTATTTCACTTAAGCTGTTGGAAGCCACTTGAAGCCACTTAAAGACGGCTTGAACTGAGTTGAACTGGATAGGATGCTATCCAGAAATATCCTACCCCCTTGGTAGGATATTTGTGAGGTGGGGCCCGCACGAGCCCCGCCGTTTCTTTCGCTAAGTAACGCACCCGAGAAAACCCGTCAAAGTAACTGAAAAGTCAACCGACGCGTTTTCTTTAATTCTTAACAGACCATTTAATTGGGCGGTTTATTTCGTGAATTAAATGGACTGTTTCTTCGTGAATTAAATGGGTCGTTACTTATGCTTTTACGTTTGTTGGCAAAATAATAAAATAGACAAACTTGTCTATTTTGGAGGATTTCTATCGTTGTGCAATTCCTCTGAGCCTCCACCCTCTCCGCGAAGAACGCGAAGAACGCGAAGAACGCGAAGAACGCGAAGAACGCCGGCGACCGGAATTCGACGACGCACACTGAGATCTGCGACGTCAACGAGCCCTACCCGCGACGTTCTTCGGCGACGCCTCTTCTTCCGCGGCCGATCCTCGTTCGGCAACAAAGGTGAGAATCGAATCTTTTTAATTCTCCCTTTTTAATTTCAATAACAACGGATTTAATTAATTAAATCCGTTTGTTCTTGATCCGGAGATTGGCGACGCGACGCCGGATACCGCGACGACGCGACGATCCCCCTTCTTCCGCGACGAGCAATTCCGCGACGACCTCTCGTCCGACGACGACGACAAGGTAAGGGTTGTTGGAATTCTTTTTAAATCCCGTGTTTATTCTTTTGAAATAAAGAACCCGATCACGAAACAATTTTAATTTATTTAAAATTGTTGATTGGTTTCTTTCTTGTTTCTCCCGTTGATTTTGACTAACGCGGAGGGTGCGGGTCTAACGAACAAGACCCGGCAACCCTCCGCCGATCTTCCCTTTTTGTGCGGATTTGGCGGACGACGACGAACCGTGCGGCAAGGGAAATCCGTTGTTTCCGCAGTGAAAATCGTCCCCCGGGAAGAGCAACGGCGCAGACGGGAAAGGAATCGGGCCACCGGAGCATCTCCGGCGGCCCGCGGAAGGCGGCGGCGGCGCGGGTCGCCGGCGCGGCGGCGCCGGCGACCGGAGGCGGCGGCGCCCGGCGCGCCGCTGTGGAGGAAGCCCGCCGCGGCTGAAGCCGCGGCGGCGGCGGCCGGTTCCGCGGCCGCGCGGAACCGGGAACGGACGCGGCGGCCCGGCCGCGTCCGCGTGACAGGCGGCCCCCCGCGGGGGCCGCGTTTCTCCAAATGCCGCGGGTCAAACCCGCGGCGGCAGCCTGTTCGGCCGCTCGGCCGAAGCCGAGCCGGCCGGTCCGGTCGGCCGGGCCGCGCCCGGGCCGGCCCGGTTCGGGCCGACCCGGTTCGGCCGACCCCAGGGGGGGTTCGGGCCGGGTCGCCCCGGGCCCAGAACCCCCGTTTCGGGCCCTCTTCGGTCTTTCGCCCATATCTTGGGCCTGGGACCTCCGATTGACGAACCGTCAGCGGCTACGCGATCCTTGGATCGAGACGGTCGTTTTGGTATATTATACTCAAGCTTTCGGAAGACTTTGGGTTCGGCCGGGTTGGTTCGTACACGAAACCAACCGGGCCCTCGGAGCGGAAACGCTCACAACTTGAGCTACGGACGTCCGAACGACGTACCGTCAGCTGTGGTAGTTTCCTCTAAGTGAGACAGAACTTTTGGCATACTCCGCCCGAGGATCGGATACAGGCGGAGTACGATCGGGTTGGTTTTGCCCTAAAAACCAACCGGGCCCCGGGGACGAAAATGCCAATAACTCTCAGACCGGGCGTCCGATTGACGCACCGTCTGTTGCGTAGAGATCCTGTTGTCGATACGGAACTTTTGGATACATCAACTTCGGACTACGTGTCAGTTGATGTATCAGCCTCTCGGCTCGTGGAGCGGACCCTCCTAAACGAGCTCGCTATGTGCGGGAACCCTAGCGCTGGCTGTGACCTCGACGACGGAGCAGAGATCCTCCGTGGACTGCGACGACGGCAGAGCAGAGATCCTCCGTGGACTGCGACGACGGCAGAGCAGAGATCCTCCGTGGACTGCGACGACGGCAGAGCAGAGATCCTCCGTGGACTGCGACGACGGCAGAGCAGAGATCCTTCGTGGACTGCGGCGACGACTGTGCAGAGATCCTCAGTGGACTGCGTCGACTACTGCACTCAGTGATCCCGTGTGGATCAGTGCCTATAGGTTCTGTGTGAGCCCGATCCTCCGTGGGTCCTTACTACCGGTTCTGTGTGAGCCACTGCCTACAGGTTCTGTGTGAGCCCGATCCTACGTGGGTCTTTTGCGGGGGTTAGTACCTATCGATCCTTCGTGGGTCCGACGACTTAGACGGATCAGTGATCGTCTTTGACGTCATCTGAAAAAGTATACCTGGTTGAGCTGAATCTTATGTTACTCTCCTTTGTGGTTTGTGTTGAACTATCCTTTGTGGATTTACTGTTTACTCTCCTTGTGGATTTGAGACTTGCATTCCTTTGTGGATTGAGTTGTTCTTGAGCTCGTGAGCAGAGCTGGAATTGGGGACTTAGGTATATGTATGGGCATATACCTAAGTCGAGTCAGACGTTACTTCGTGATTGCATCTTTCTTTTGTGCTATATCCTTTTTGGATTTCGGGAGACCTTCGGGGGTCTCGGGGTCCTTACTGAGTAGCTTGTACTCACCCCTGCACGGGCTATGCCCGCACCTTGTTGTGTTGGTTGCAGACGACGGACAGCGCTGATCACGGTTGGGGCGTGGAGCAGGACGGTACCTGGAGGTGGACCACTGGGCGGGACGTGCTCGGAGCGGACGTGGGACCCGAGGAGCCTGGAGGCTATCTGTACCCACCCTTCAGGTGGGATTGCCAGTGGACGACACGAGGCCGCCGTCTTTTCTTCAGTTGCTGTTCTTTACTTTTCAGTTGTACTTTACAGTTGGGCTTGTATTTCCGGCCCCCTTTACTTTCTGCACTTTACTTTCCGCTTGCTGACTCTGTGAGGTTGTTACTTATAAAGGCAATGCCTTCCCTGTTTACTGGGATTTTACACCTTGGTGCTAGTCGCCAGCCCCTGGCCTATGGAAGGCGGGCTTGGGGTTGTCACGGCACGGGCCCCGAGGACGGGTCGTGACAAATTGGTATCAGAGGTGCGGAGCTTTTTGGGCCTAGCGGGATACTATCGGAGATTCGTGCCAGACTTCTCCAGAGTTGCGGCACCACTCTCAGCGTTGACGAAGAAGGGGAAACCCTTTGTGTGGTCAGACAGATGTCAGCAGAGCTTCCAGGAGCTGAGGCAGAGGTTGACCAGCGCGCCTATCTTGAGGTTGCCTGAGGTGGGAGTTGGATACGCAGTTTACTGCGACGCATCAGGGACTGGACTCGGGTGCGTCCTGATGCAGGAGCGGGCCGTGATCGCCTACGGATCACGTCAGTTGAGGCCGCATGAGCAGAACTACGCCACTCATGACCTGGAGTTAGCAGCAGTGGTCTTCGCTCTAAAGACTTGGCGGCACTATCTGATGGGCGAGCGCTTCATGGTCTTTTCTGACCACCAGAGTCTCAGGTATATCTTCTCTCAGAAGGACCTGAACCTGAGACAGCGGAGATGGCTTGAGTTCCTCCAGGACTATGACTTTGAGATAGTCTATACTCCTGGGAAGGGGAACGTGGTAGCCGATGCCCTCAGCAGGAGGACGGGCATTCAGCTACTTGAGGAGGCGACGGAGCAGCTGGCCTCCTTACAGATATCCTTTGTGGATAGAGACGGAGCAGCCTTTCTTCAGTATCTCACAGTCTCTCCTCCACTTCTACAGCGAGTCAGAGAGGCTCAGCGTGAGGACGCCGACTGTGAGACCCGGCGTGCACTGATATCCTCAGGTCAGGCGCCTGATGGCTTCTCCCTTGGAGCAGAGCACGACATCCTTTTCAGAGGGCGTACCTTCGTACCAGTCGCTCTACGAGAGGAGGTGCTGAGAGAGTTTCACACTTCTCCCTTGGCGGTACATCCCGGAGTGGCGAAGATGTACCAGGATCTCAGACGACAGCACTGGTGGCCGGGCATGAAGAAAGCTGTGGCAGAGTTCGTTTCACGATGCCTCACCTGCCAGCAGGTGAAGGCAGAGCATCAGGTACCAGCAGGCTTGGTACAGCCCTTGGAGGACCCGGAGTGGAAGTGGGATAGCATATCTATGGACTTCGTGACTGGACTTCCACGCACTTCCAGAGGTCACGACTCCATTTGGGTGATTGTCGACCGACTCACCAAGTCGGCACACTTCTTACCCATCAGAGAGCAGGGCTCAGTGGAGAGCTTGGGACGTCTTTACGTCCAGGAGATCGTACGGCTTCACGGTGTGCCATCATCTATCGTCTCCGATCGAGATGCTCGTTTCACTTCCCGGCTTTGGAAGGGGTTGCAGGAGGCGTTCGGGACGCGGCTCCATCTGAGCACAGCCTTCCACCCTCAGACGGATGGTCAGACGGAGAGGACCATACAGACACTCGAGGAAATGCTCCGTGCATGTGTTCTCGACTTTGGTCGCAGCTGGGAGGACCACCTACCCTTGGTGGAGTTTGCGTACAACAACAGCTACCACTCCACCATCGGGATGGCACCATACGAGGCGTTGTACGGCAGACCCTGCAGATCACCGTTGTGCTGGACAGACCCTGGGGAGTCAGCACTCGTGGGACCAGAGATGGTCCGAGCCACGACAGAGAAGGTCCAGATCATCCAGGAGAGGATGAGGACAGCTCAGAGCCGGCAGAAGTCATATGCTGACAGGAGGCGGAGGCCACTAGAGTTCGAGGATGGCGACCACGTCTTTTTGCATGTCTCACCTCGACGTGGTTTACGGAGATTTGGCCGAGGCGGCAAGTTGTCTCCACGCTTCATCGAGCCTTTCCAGGTCCTCAGCAGGATAGGAGAGGTGGCTTATCGCCTGGCTCTACCACCTCAGTTGCACCGGGTGCACGACGTCTTCCACGTGTCTCAGCTGAGGAGATACGTGCACGACCCGACGCACATCATCGACTTTGGGGAGCTGGACGTGGACGATGGGGCGACTTTTGCGGAGGTCCCAGTGGAGATCGAGGATCGATAGGAGCGGGTCCTACGTGGGCGGTCGATTCCTCTTGTGCGCATCAGATGGCAGCACGGGAACCTCCAGGAGAGCACTTGGGAGCGGGAGGCTCAGATGCGTGCTCAGTACCCCCATTTGTTCCCCTAGTTTTTGATGTATCTTTACGGGGATGTAAAGCCCTGAGGTGGGAGTAATGTAAAGACCCTCAAATTTCAAGGAAATTTTTTTCTTAATTTTCTTTGGAATTTTACAAGAGCGCAGCTTCAGACGGCACCTGATTCCGAGGCCCGGTGTGCCCGGAATCAATTTCCGAAGTTTGGCTCGGGTACGTTCAGTGAACGGACGAGCGGGTTTTTCTATCTTTTGAACCGGTGCCCGGAATCAAATTCTGAGGGCACCGATGAAATCGCAGCGCCGGTATTTTCTTAGAAACTCCTCTTCCGGAGTTGCGTTTTCTCAGACGTGGTTTTTAAATTTTGCGGCTTTAAGTCAGAAATAAAATAAAGTTTGTGCGACAACTTTATTTTATTTCACTTAAGCTGTTGGAAGCCACTTGAAGCCACTTAAAGACGGCTTGAACTGAGTTGAACTGGATAGGATGCTATCCAGAAATATCCTACCCCCTTGGTAGGATATTTGTGAGGTGGGGCCCGCACGAGCCCCGCCGTTTCTTTCGCTAAGTAACGCACCCGAGAAAACCCGTCAAAGTAACTGAAAAGTCAACCGACGCGTTTTCTTTAATTCTTAACAGACCATTTAATTGGGCGGTTTATTTCGTGAATTAAATGGACTGTTTCTTCGTGAATTAAATGGGTCGTTACTTATGCGTTTTACGTTTGTTGGCAAAATAATAAAATAGACAAACTTGTCTATTTTGGAGGATTGCTATCGTTGTGCAATTCCTCTGAGCCTCCACCCTCTCCGCGAAGAACGCGAAGAACGCGAAGAACGCGAAGAACGCGAAGAACGCCGGCGACCGGAATTCGACGACGCACACTGAGATCTGCGACGTCAACGAGCCCTACCCGCGACGTTCTTCGGCGACGCCTCTTCTTCCGCGGCCGATCCTCGTTCGACAAAAAAGGTGAGAATCGAATATTTTTAATTCTCCCTTTTTAATTTCAATAACAACGGATTTAATTAATTAAATCCGTTTGTTCTTGATCCGGAGATTGGCGACGCGACGCCGGATACCGCGACGACGCGACGATCCCCCTTCTTCCGCGACGAGCAATTCCGCGACGACCTCTCGTCCGACGACGACGACAAGGTAAGGGTTGTTGGAATTCTTTTTAAATCCCGTGTTTATTCTTTTGAAATAAAGAACCCGATCACGAAACAATTTTAATTTATTTAAAATTGTTGATTGGTTTCTTTCTTGTTTCTCCCGTTGATTTTGACTAACGCGGAGGGTGCGGGTCTAACGAACAAGACCCGGCAACCCTCCGCCGATCTTCCCTTTTTGTGCGGATTTGGTGGACGACGACGAACCGTGCGGCAAGGGCAATCCGTTGTTTCCGCAGTGAAGATCGTCCCCCGGGAAGAGCAACGGCGCAGACGGGAAAGGAATCGGGCCACCGGAGCATCTCCGGCGGCCCGCGGTAGGCGGCGGCGGCGCGGGTCGCCGGCGCGGCTGAAGCCGCGGCGGCGGCGGCCAGTTCCGCGGCCGCGCGGAACCGGGAACGGACGCGGCGGCCCGGCCGCGTCCGCGTGAAAGGCGGCCCCCCGCGGGGGCCGCGTTTCTCCAAATGCCGCGGGTCAAACCCGCGGCGGCAGCCTGTTCGGCCGCTCGGCCGAAGCCGAGCCGGCCGGTCCGGTCGGCCGGGCCGCGCCCAGGCCGGACCGGACCCGGCCGAGCCGGTTCGGGCCGGTTCGGGCCGGCCCGGTTCGGCCGACCCCAGGGGGGGTTCGGGCCGGGTCGCCCCGGGCCCAGAACCCCCGTTTCGGGCCCTCTTCGGTCTTTCGCCCATATCTTGGGCCTGGGACCTCCGATTGACGAACCGTCAGCGGCTACGCGATCCTTGGATCGAGACGGTCGTTTCGGTATATTATACTCAAGGTTTCGGAAGACTTTGGGTTCGGCCGGGTTGGTTCGTACACGAAACCAACCGGGCCCTCGGAGCGGAAACGCTCACAACTTAAGCTACGGACGTCCGAACGACGTACCGTCAGCTGTGGTAGTTTCCTCTAAGTGAGACAGAACTTTTGGCATACTCCGCCCGAGGATCGGATACAGGCGGAGTACGGTCGGGTTGGTTTTGCCCTAAAAACCAACCGGGCCCCGGGGACGAAAATGCCAATAACTCTCAGACCGGGCGTCCGATTGACGCGCCGTCTGTTGCGTAGAGATCCTGTTGTCGATACGGAACTTTTGGATACATCAACTTCGGACTACGTGTCAGTTGATGTATCAGCCTCTCGGCTCGTGGAGCGGACCCTCCTAAACGAGCTCGCTATGTGCGGGAACCCTAGCGCTGGCTGTGACCTCGACGACGGAGCAGAGATCCTCTGTGGACTGCGACGACGGCAGAGCAGAGATCCTCCGTGGACTGCGACGACGGCAGAGCAGAGATCCTCCGTGGACTGCGACGACGGCAGAGCAGAGATCCTCCGTGGACTGCGACGACGGCAGAGTAGAGATCCTTCGTGGACTGCGGCGACGACTGTGCAGAGATCCTCAGTGGACTACGTCGACTACTGCACTCAGCGATCCCGTGTGGATCAGTGCCTACAGGTTCTGTGTGAGCCCGATCCTCCGTGGGTCCTTACTACCGGTTCTGTGTGAGCCACTGCCTACAGGTTCTGTGTGAGCCCGATCCTACGTGGGTCTTTTGCGGGGGTTAGTACCTATCGATCCTTCGTGGGTCTGACGACTTAGACGGATCAGTGATCGTCTTTGACGTCATCTGAAAAAGTATACCTGGTTGAGATGAATCTTATGTTACTCTCCTTTGTGGTTTGTGTTGAACTATCCTTTGTGGATTTACTGTTTACTCTCCTTGTGGATTTGAGACTTGCTTTCCTTTGTGGATTGAGTTGTTCTTGAGCTCGTGAGCAGAGCTGGAATTGGGGACTTAGGTATATGTATGGGCATATACCTAAGTCGAGTCAGACGTTACTTCGTGATTGCATCTTTCTTTTGTGCTATATCCTTTGTGGATTTCGGGAGACCTTCGGGGGTCTCGGGGTCCTTACTGAGTAGCTTGTACTCACCCCTGCACGGGCTATGCCCGCACCTTGTTGTGTTGGTTGCAGACGACGGACAGCGTTGATCACGGTTGGGGCGTGGAGAAGGACGGTACCTGGAGGTGGACCACTGGGCGGGACGTGCTCGGAGCGGACGTGGGACCCGAGGAGCCTGGAGGCTATCTGTACCCACCCTTCAGGTGGGATTGCCAGTGGACGACATGAGGCCGCCGTCTTTTCTTCAGTTGCTGTTCTTTACTTTTCAGTTGTACTTTACAGTTGGGCTTGTATTTCCGGCCCCCTTTACTTTCTGCACTTTACTTTCCGCTTGCTGACTCTGTGAGGTTGTTACTTATAAAGGCAATGACTTCCCTGTTTACTGGGATTTTACGCCTTGGTGCTAGTCGCCAGCCCCTGGCCTATGAAAGGCGGGCTTGGGGTAGTCACGGCACGGGCCCCGAGGACGGGTCGTGACAGTAAATTTTTGAAAAGAAGGATTTGTACCCACATTGAAACAACAAAAAATGGACTATTATTGATCCTTAAACATTATTTGGTCTAAATATTTCCATGAAATACATTTTCGATAAGTTTTTTGGTCATTTTCACCCTTATCGATTTAATTTAACAACCGATAAACCCATTTTCACATGAACCATGATAATTAATTTATATTGTTTTCACTATTATTTTAGTAAAATATTAATTTCAAATTAGTATATAAAAAAGTTATGATTATTAAAAATATAGAATCTATTTTTACATATTTTATTCTTTGAATTTTAAATTAATCCTACACACACAATAATAAAGAGGGGTTTTGAAAGAACCAATGTTCAAAATTTTACAAAGTTTTTATACAAATACTAAATATGAAAATGATTCAAATCACCAAAATTTTAATAATAGATATACCATTTAAAAAATTTTAATTTAAAACAAATTTAAAATATAATTTAAATTTATAATTAATATAAAATTTAATTGAGTTTTAAATTACAATTTTGTATTTTCTATACTCATAATAAATTAGCCGTTTCAGAAAAATAACAAAAATTAAAACTCATATAATTTATACATGATTAATTCAAAAATAAATATTATTTATTCAAATAAATTTTATAAAGTTTATAAAAAAATATTTTAAAACTAATTTCTCAAAAAGGAGACAAAACTGTAATTTTAAAAAATATAGTTTTAAGCATAAAATTTGATTTATTCTTACTTTTTTTATAGAAAAAACTAATAATAATTTCATATACTTTATTGAATATATACTATATAAATTTAATTAATATCATTCAAAAATAGTGATTTTTTTAATTTATTGTGTTAACATGTGTTTGTTTTCATAAAAGTAGTTATTCGAAGGTATATTTCCATTATTTCTAAGTTTATTTTTATTCTCATTTTTAATTAATTATCGAGAAATGAATTAATTTTATATGAAAGTGTAAAACATATATTTTTATAATTTAGTTAATCTTATTCAAACTCACCATTATATTGATAAATATCAAAAATTAATATTTTCATAAACAGGTTCTTATGATGTAAAAATGTACCCATATTTTGTTTTAAGATGATCGAAACCATTTTTCTAAAGGCAAGAAGTCAGTGGGTATCTACCCATGATACTTGGGTTGCACATTGTTTGAGAGGATGGGAGGTTAGGCTCATATCACCCATTACAGAAGAATTATTTCCGACTCAAAAACAATTTTAAATATTTAAATCATGTTCATGTATCCTACCTAATGGAATTAGTAACAACACTAATTTCCCAAGAAATTTGATTGAATAAAAAACATCCATTGATATGACACTATATATGTGAGTTATAATATATCTTATATGTTCTATGTATATGGTTACTCTATATTTTCTATCAATATAGATTTAAACTCAAGAGTATACTACCATTCCTGGAGGCATTAGAAATATGTAATGAAAGGAAATTTTTGTTAAGGAGTCGGTATTGAGCTAATGAATGGGGCTTCCTATGTATCCCCATAAAGGGACCCAAAACATGCATAGTAATTTTCCACTTAATGGGACATGTGGTAACCTTTATGTTCATGTGATAAGGACCATCTTGGAACCATTTAAATGTTGTGAATTCAAGACCACTTCTTACCATTTAGGGATTGGACTACTGGGTGAAAGGAACCTAGAAATGGTTGATATAGGAACAACACATGAGTCTATATGTCTAAACCTACCTATTTTAGTAACCATATACAGAAGGAAGGATATATTTTTTGGGATTACAGAAGCATTATTTCCCATGTATGGGTGCCTATAATCTTGTTTATTTACAATTAAACATGAAATGAAGTTGGCTTCCATAGGGCTTACAACTTACTTGTTGCATGAGTATGGGTGTCTTTTGTACCTTCTATTATTTACTATATAAAGAATAAAAATGATATGTTAGAGGATTAAACCCAGTAGGAGGGCCAAAATATATATTGAAATATTGATTTTGATCCTCATAGAGGAATCCTGTGCATCCATGTTAACATGATTCAAATACTTTATAGTTCAATTTTCACTATTAAAATTTATTTGTGAGGACCTTATCATGCATTTTAGTTTCATGCGATAGATAAATTTTCATATAAATTTACATCATGTGAATTGGACATAAGTTTTGTGAAATAGTAAAAACATATGATTGAGTTGAGATTATCTATGGGAAACCCTTCTGAATTTACTTTGATGGATGAGCTAGGTGAAGTTATTTTTTATTTTTGAGAGGAGTATCTTTACTCTTCGAATTTTGGTAAACTAATATGAGTATCTCAACTAAAGCTAATATAAAGGAAAGTAGATTTTGGAAACAAACTTGAGTATCTTGAATCAAGTCATTGATATATGGATAATTTAATATATTCCCATTATACTTTATTTGGTTTTTTGTAGATAAATGGGGGAAGGTATGATTATATATTAAATCTAATAGGGAAGATAAAATATCGTTGTATCTTTGATGAGTACATAGTGATGATAACATCAATGAGATTAAGGTAGGGGATTAATATTATTTTATTAAATTCCCCTTCTTTTGAGAAGGTGAGATATGTGGAAGGATTATTCATATATTTCCCAAATGTGTTTATCATGGTCGGTGACCCAACTAATGCAATTCTTTGATGAAATGGAATTTTATAGGGTTTTACGTTGGAGAAATAAACCTTTGATGTTCATTTTGGAGACCTGGAAATTGGAAGATAACCTAGGTGGATTAAAATTGTGAAAAGGACTTCCAACTACCCAATGTTGGGTTTCATCATGAAATGGATTGTAATTGACCAAATCCATCATAATCAGGTACTATTTTGAAGACACCCCTATTTCATTTGGAAAGATGGTTTCTCACATAGGACTGGTTCCCTATGAGAAATAGTCTGATTCCTAAAATTGTTCATATTTTAGGATTCCTAGTGCACATATATTGGATTTTAAAGGATGGTGTTTCTGAAAGTGGGTTCTCATGCAACCTTTGCCAAAGAAGCTCACAAGTAGCTATTTTTTAAGGTTGATCATGGGAATATTTTTTAAGGAGGCTAATGAGTGGACCACTATAATAGAGGTTCACATGATTGTTTCATGATTTTATACTATAAAGGAGTTTTATGAATTGGTCTTTATGCTCATAGTTCAGGACCTAGTCTCTGTGAATAGAGTTCATCAACGGGACTCGATGAATAATGTTTAGGGTATACATCCCTTCTATTATTCTATATCTTTTTCAAAACAATAACTATGGTATTTCTTAAAATTGAATGGTTTCTCCCCAATGTAATATTCTATCCATTCTCAACATATGTTCCTAGTATTTATAGGTGGCCTATTATGACCACCTTCTCAAAATGGGCGGCCACATAAGAAGTATGTGGTCACACGTTGAATCCTCTTTAGAGTTGTGAACGAAGAAGGATCAAAAATAAATTTCCATAGAGGGTTTAAAATAACCACCCTTAAGTGAAAAAAAATGAAATATCATTCATTAACTATGAATCAAGTATGAAATCACCACCCCATAGTTATGACTGATACAGGCTTGTAAAGAAATAATAGTGGTCATATAGGGACTCTATATTTTCATTGAAAACAAATGAGTTCACAAATTATTTTATTCATGGATGATCAAGGTGCTTTAGGAATAGTGGACTTTCAAACAATATGGGGATTCATAAACCATTAAATTACATTATAAAAAACATCCCCTTTTCATACTTTTTGAAATTAATCTTAATTTAAAACAGTTATAAAATTTTATTCCTATGCCTTTTTTAGGATCAATGATGATTCAAATTGAATCCTATGATATGATATGTTCCCCTATATGATGGTTTCTCATTTAGAATGTGTTTTTTGTGTCAATGAAGTTCCTATAACACCTTACAAATGGTTTTCGGATCGTGTTTATGTTTCATCAGTAATGGATTAAACATAAGGCCTACTCCCAGTGGGGGGTTCTCACCTCCATGACACCGAATTGATTAAAATTTTATACAAATATATATGCCCCATGAGTGAGAAATCATATAGTATACTATGATCCCATTTTCTTTTTCTCTATGTGTGTAGATACGTTTCTCTTCAAATTAAATTTCTCTCATAAATGTGAGGAAAATATCATGAATTTTGGATATAGGTTCATGGAACACACATTTTTGGTTAAAAAAATAGTTAGGGTATCTTTATTTGTGTACCTAGTTTAGGGGGTTTTAGTACCTTCCTTATTTTCAATGAGCACCATTTGATCATAATAAACACTTTATTTTATTCTTATTGTCCGTCAATTATTCTGTCTGTATCGATCGAGGATGGAACATCCTCGACATCACCTACTACTCTTGAGAAAACCATAGATGATTTTTTACATTGTCACGGGTATTCATTTCTACAAGTATTATCATATATATACGCATTTCAAAAATATTTATCTTCCATAAAAATGCTCTGATATTGGATCTAGAGATGATTTTTTTTCCTTATATTATTGTTGAGTCCAAATTTCATCATCACTAGTCCTTAGAAATGTAAAATTAATTGCAGGATTAAGATAAAAAATAATCTAGTAGTATCCTACAGGTTGTTTATATTTATGATATCATTATCCCAAATAGATACTTAAAAATTATATCTCATATCAATTCTTTCCATAATTATAAATTTCATACCACAAATTTTTATCCCCTATCATATTTTATTGACAAGGAAGTATCTCATTGTATTATAGTGATATTTACTTACAAATGAAAATATACATGAGATCCCTTATAAAAGACTGACTTGTCTGAGACTATTATGGTAAAAATATCATTAAAGATAATGGAGGTATATTTATAAGTCTAGTGGGACATAATATTTTTTACAAATATATCATCATCATTCCAGTTAACCTAATTACCTCACAATGGCTTTACTATATATTATAAACTTCATCGACATGAATAGTAAACGTTTAAAAGATCACACAATGTATCAATGGAAAGTCATTATTTGAATCATTAAATACATTATGTTGGAAGCTAAATGATTCCATCTATATTCCAATCATGACTCAATGGAAGTTGTGACATTTTTTAATTCCGACTATTCAAGCTATCTACCCATAATTCCACTTCAAGATTTATGGTATTCTCTACTAACAACTTTATATCTCAGTATAAGTCATTCCATTAAAATTATCTATAACAATGGTTTGACAACCATAGGTATATGTGTTCTTTATTAATGGTTTGGTAAAATCATTGGTAATGGTTAATATTTGTGGAAAATCACCCAATGGTTCCTCAAACTATTTGTATAAGATATACCAGTAGTTTTAGGGGATATAAATATGGTTCTAGAAAAGTAGAATATCATTTCATCTAGTAATGAATAATAATTAATTATTTATTTAAAATTTTTCATTAATTTTGAATACTAATATTTTAGATAGTGGGGATCATTTTTCTAGTTCTAAACCCAGTGAACAAAAATTTATAAAATATACATATTTAGGCTCAAGATGTAGAGTTTTCATTATCAAATGATAAAGAAGATGAATAAAAACGTAAAGGATCAAAAAAATCATGAGAAAAAATGAGGATGTTAAGAATATAGTTAGTGACTACAATCAAGGTGTTACAACCTATAGAAAACCATTGATTCTATATGAATTATTTTTTGGTCAATAATTGAGTTAAATATATTTAATATGATTTTGAACATGTGGAGTTCATTCAATAAATAAATAAATAACATGAATAGATTGAGAATAATGAAAAATTCTAACTTATTTCAAGAAACTCTTCTAGGAATGTTATTGGATCAAAAGGGGTTGTCAAGAATAAACATGAAAATAATGGTGAAGTAGTAAGAAAAAAAGTCAGGCTAGTATATAAGGGGTACTCACAAATTGAAGGTGTTGAATTCGATAAAAACATTTCCCCCAATTGTCATTAAATAGGAAGTAGTTCATAAGATTTATTAGAAGCCTTATGTATTTTATATCCACTAAAAATAATATTATATATGTTATCAATATTTTCACTATGCTTTAATCCCTACTTAATGAATCACATATTTCTAATAAAAAAAAGAATACTAAGATATATTCTAAGAAACATCAATAGCACATTTATATACAATAATAAAAAGGATATGGATTTAAAAGGGAACCCTATTAGAGACTATTCTAGAGAAGTGGATGATTGAACCATATCTATTAGAGTATTGTTTATTTGTAACTGTTGGGTTTCGTGGAATTAAAATAATAAAAAATCAATTAAGCTAAGCTCTAATATATATGAATATGTGTGTATTCTATAGATAGGAAGGCAAAGGATATGTATGAATATATGAGAATGAATTAATTTTGAAGAATCTTTTCATTAAGTTATAGATTGTGATAATCAGAGTTCAATTAATCCATCCATAAATCCATTATGAAATTCTAGGTCAAAATACACGTAAATAATGATCCATTTTCTTAAGGACAAGGTTATTGATGATATCTACAAATTTTAGTTTATTCCCTCTAAGGAATAGCTTAATAATATTCTTTAAAAACCCTACAAAATTGAGCAATTTGGGAAGTTATATTCACTAATGGATGTGCATTCCAACATCCAACACTAAGGTATGAAAACTTTTATTGATATTGATCATATATTTTTTTATGATTAAACTCATTTTTATGGAGGTGTAATTAGTAGAGAAGATGTTTTTCTCATTCTCATTCTCATTCTCTTATTTTAATTAATATTAGTGTTACGAAAGATATATTTTGACCCTATATTATTTTCTGTCTATTTTTTTCAAAATGTGGGAGAGAAATATGTAGAGATGATGAAAAAAACATCAGGGTGATTATTGAACCCTTGGTGATGTTATAATAATTTTTCAAATAGTTATTTTTTATGTGGAAATTTACATAGTGATATTTATTTTAAATATTAGTAATAATGCAATTTAATTTCTATCTAAATAAATTAATATATATTAAAGGAAGATAAATCATGGAGGTAATTTTTGAAAATGTTATTAAGTGAGTTCAACCGGATGAAAGCATCAAGTTTACATCCATGGAAAACCAAAACTTCAATCTAATATATCTAGTCAAGTTTCTTTGGATGATGTTTTAAGATTTTATAAAATGGTTGATAGGTCATGGAGATGTATTGTATATGTGATTGTATTTATTGAGTTAATTCTAAAATGTATAAGTTTAAAAATAATTATATCCAGGTTTCAAGCATATGACTATATAGAACCACATATGAAATTATTGTCCAGTATATGAATTTTTGTTAGTGTGTATATAATTCTAAGGAAATGGATGAATTATTATGTTCATGTAAGAAATTCACTATGTACCCCATATAAAATTAGAATCACATAGAAATTCATCCTATGAATGACATTGTTAAGCTTGTATGAATTTCAATCCAACAGATATGACTATGTATCTGCATGTATAGATTCATAGTTTTCCAAAATTAGAGAAATATCTAGACATAAAAAATCCAATAAAATAATTAAAAATTAGAATTATATAAATTATATTCTGAATAATATAGAAACATATCAGACCATGTTTGTTCTCTATTATTCATGGATTAAACATCGTGATCATGTAGGGATCATGATTCATGTTGAGATTAAAGGAGTGGCCACACCAAAGAGGAAAAAGACAGGAATATAAAACTAGAATGATAAATTTTTCAATAATGAAGTAAAAGAATTTGTCATAGTAAAACAAGAATAAGATTCTCACCAAATTATAGTAATCATTGTTTCATGTGAGTTTATTTATGATGAGGAATAATGAGACTTGTTTGAGTCTTCATGTTTGAAAAATTGGGATTGAAAAAGGAATGCACTATAGTATAGACAATGATGAGATTACAATTCACCTTTTAGAAATTATGAGCTATAACATTACATAGAGGTGGTAGTTGGGTATCATGAAGAGTAAATACAGAGATTAAAATGGAGAGGACCATGATGTGGTCCATTCTTGATAACCATTTTGAGAAATCCTTAATAGTGGAAGTTCTCTATGGGTATAACACATAGATTTGAACTCTATATTGCAAATTCAGTTATTGTATGATTCATATATAGGTTGAATAATTCAATATTGTAGATTTTAAGGACAAAATTATTGCATTATCCAAAAATTTATTATGGTAAAGTATTTGATTATTAAGGTTGAATTAATTTAGAACCTTAACAGATATTTTATGAAAATTAAAATGATAAGGAGCCTATTATAGGTTATGTAGTTTTCTATTATTAAAATTTTAATTAATATTAAACAAATATTATATGTATATATATTATACATGTAAAAAGGAAAAGTATGGAATATATTAACACTGAAACAGATATTTATTCATGAGGAGACTAAGAAGAGAAGAGGGATATTACTATGGAAAGAAGAGGAAGAATATTAGAATCTATGGATTCCATGTAGAGGATCAACTCTTTATTCATGATCATTGTTCAAGGGGAATCATATAGTTGTACTGATTAGAGATTGTAACTAGTCGATGTCAAAAAAAATTAAGAGTTAAAGGTCATACCATTACTTGAGTTATTTTTTATTATAATAAGGGAGCTATGTGTGTGGGATTATAACCATGAAGCAAATGTGTCATGTTTGTTTCCATTTGGAATAAGTGTGTATATTAATTGAAAAGTGTTGAATAAACATGAGATTTAAAATGGGATTTAAAAAAATATAGATGTTTATCCCACAAATCTTTAGTGTTTCCACCCATTATTTTATCTAATAATAGTATATCTAAGTCCTAATTATTATAGAGAACTGTTGTCACCTTTTCATGGAATAAATAATCATAGAAAATTATCATTTAAATATTGTGTGTAGAAGTAACAACACTATCATTTTAAGAATAAGTTATACATAACGTTTTTTATTCTTGATATTGAAGTTGAAACTTGCTCTTTATATTGGGACTAGTCTACCCACGTTTACAACAATGTTCTCATCCATTAGGTGAATTACAAGTGATGTATTCGTTATCTTGCTCAGTATATGATAATATAATTAAGAATATTTTTTTATGCGATACGAGATTCACATACTCTTTGACACATGTTTACATGATGTCATAGAAAAAAATGGATCATATGAAAATTCATGATTTCATATAATATTGCTAGTGGAAACAGGTGTAAAGATATATATCTCTAATAGAGATCAAACCAAATCCATATCCATCTTGAGTAGTATTGATTTTTTTCTATAGGATTCCCTTATCTTACATTTAGGGATCTGGTGATTCCTACTTTTATTTATAATTATAAAGGCATGTAAGGGTAGACAATGTGGTCTATAGAATAAAGATTATGTTTGAATCAAATAGAATCTCTAAAAAAATTATTGTTTTATCCAAATGGAGTTTTTGATGGGAATTCAAAATGTATTACATATGATGTGATACAATGTGAAGTTGATGATTTATTTACAAAAGTGTTTTAGAAGATATCCAAAATGATTTTGGGATATAGTTTCAAAAGTTAATTTAGATGGTATAATATAAAGTAAATAACTTGAAGTCTATGTGGATTTAAGAAAAGTGGGAGATTGAAGGATATATTCCATAAAGTGTATATATATATAAATATATGATTAATGTAATCTATATCATATAGTGCAATATGTCTATTCATTTAATATGACCTACATGAAATAAGAAATGTTTTTTCTTGAATTTTTGGTATATCATTTTATATAGGATATTGTATGGCCTTTTATATGATAATAAGAAGATTTCGTTTCCTATAAGTGGAATGAGAAATTATTAATGGTATAATCTCAAACATTAATAATATATCATCATTATAACTATCTCATATAATGAAATGGTGTAGGATAACATTTCAAAAGTTTTATATTAAACGTAAGCATAAAAATTAAATCAAAACATATGAAATAATTCTTGTCCACTCGAGAGTGTCTCAAATACCCTGTATATAGAACCCATAAATGTGTTTGAGACTCTTGTATGAGTTACTTGCTAATTATCTCCCTCCCATGACTTTACCATCTTTCACCATTCACAAGAGTGGAATTACAATGACCTAATAATAAGTTTAATCCCACATAAATGTCAAGAGATTATTTCAACCTATGGATAAAACATGTAGGTGGGACTTCATTTGGGTTCCCCTTTATGATAATTTATAAGAATCAAATGAATGTGTAGCCATGAAAACATTAGTGTAATATATACCTTTAATAGATTCTTCGATTCCACTTCATGGAAAATTTTTTTACTCATATGGTACTTTTATAAGGTCCACCATGGAACCTTTTATAGTTCTTCATTAATAACCACTTCTTTGCATTTTAAAGTCATAGGGAGTGGAATACTCTTTGAAAGGAACCTAGAAATGGTTTATGTGGGACTATAGAAACAGTGTCTTGGTCTACCCCTATATCTGTTGGTAACTATATGTGGAAGGAATAAAATATGGTTTCGGATTAAACCTAGTAGAATCCCCAAGTATTGGTGTTTTCCATCCTGTTTTTAGGTAATTAAACATGTAAGGAGTATGATATGGATGGGGATTTAAGCTAGGAGGATGCCTAAGTACAAGGGTCATCCTTACTATTTATTGGTGACTAGATGAATAAGGAATATGTCATGTTTGGAATTACACCTTATAGAGGGACCAAAATTTATATTCATATGTTTAGGTATATTCTTGAAGAAGAATCCGTCATATCAAGATTAACAGTATCCAAAAAACATATAGTCGTTGTAAAACTATTTGAAGGTCATGTGTTAGGGAATTTTCAAGCAGTTAGTTTCATGTGATAAGGTCTTTGTTGAATAGTATTAGAACATGTGGCTAGGATATCTATTTCATGAAGTGAAAAAACATATAGGATTGAGTAGGGAATACACTAGGTGACCCATTGGAGTTTACTCTGAGAGACAAGCCATGTGAAGGTATTTTTGGTTGTTGAGAGGAGTATCTTTACTCTAGGAATTTTGGGAGAGTAAGAAGAGTATATCAACTCAAGGAGTTATGATGGAACCATGATTAGTATATTGACTCATGTATCATGTGGAAACCAGGATACGTATCTTGAATAAAATCATTGATATAGGGTTAATGCATGATCTACCCATTCTAGTTTATCATGTTTTTAGTAAATAAATATGGGAAGGTATAAATAGAGATTAAATATAGTAGTAGGACTAAAATATTTATGGGTCATTGATGTGGTATTAGAATTGAGATCATCAATGGGAATAATTTTGGAGATTAATCCTAAAGGAAGACCATTCCTTTATATGGAGTAGGTATGTTATGTACAAGACTTTTATATATTCTGTATGAATGTGTTTAGATAAGTGAGTGACTCAAATGAAGTAATGTTTTCATGAAATGGACTTTTATGGATGTCAACTTGTTGAAATAAAGCTAACATGGTCATTTGGGTGACCCCAACTATGGTAGATAACTTGGGTGAAATTAAAAGGTGGAAAAGATCCCCAACTACCAAATGTTGGGTTCCTTCATGAAATAGATAATAATTGTTGAAATCCTTCACAGTATAGTAATATTTGGAGAACTATCATCATTTATTTTGAAATATGGGTTCTCATATATGATTAGTTCACTGTGATAAATATTATAGTTCATAAAATGTGACATCTTTTAAGATGTTTAGTTTGAAGTGATGTTATTATAAAGGTTAACATTAAGAAAGGATGTTTTTTATGCAACCCTTCATGAAAGAAGCTCACAAGTTGATATTTGTGAAGGTGGATCACCACTGTCGTTTTTTGAAGTAGGATCACAAGTGGAAAACTATAAAATAGGTTCCCATATTTCTTTTTTACTTGTCTTCTATGATTTTGGTTCATGAATTTTTCTCTAGAAACAGAGTTTATCACCTGGTCTCCATGATCATAGTTGACGGGTCAAACTTCATGAATTGATTTTAGGTAATAATTACCCTCTATTATTATCTAGTCTTTTCTAAAAAAACTACCTATGGTATTTCTCAAAATGGAAATTTTTCTCCTTGATGGAAAATTCTATCCCATATATGCCTTTGGGCCTGATATTTATAGGTGGTGTATTATGACCACTTTTTTCAAATATGAAGCCACGTAAGGAGTATGTGATAATAATGTTCATCCTCCTTAGATATGCGAATGAAGAAGGATCAAAAATAATTTGCATATTATGTTATAAATAACCACCTAAAAGTCACAATCAATGAAGGCTCACGAAGACACTATACAGAAAGTATGAAATCATCACCTTGTAGTCATGAATGATGAAGGATCGTGAAGCAATATTAGTGGTCATATATAGTCTCTATCTTTTCATCGCATAAATAAAAAGTTGAAAAATTATATAATTCATTAATGGTTAGGGTGATTCATGAAGGGTTAATTTTCAAATAATGTGTCTCTTCACATAACATTGAATTTCTATTCAAAAACATTACCCATTTCCATTTTCGGATAAAGTGACCTAACATAAAATATCTTAAAATTTTTATTTGTAAGTATGTTTTCAGTCCATTATAATCAAATTAAATATTTAAAAATGATATATTCCTCTAGATAAAGTTTTCTCATGTATAATCTAGTTTCTATGTATAAAATATTTTAAACCAACCAAAAAATGGGTTTTTAAATCATGATGACATCTCATTAGTAATGGGTAAAAACCAATTACTACTCTCAATGGGGGGGGGGGTTCTCACCGCCATATAATCATATTGATTAATTTTTTTAGGATTCACCATCCCTTAGTGGGTGACAAAACATTCAACATATTATTTTTCTATTTTCTTATTTTTTGTGTGTGGATAAACGTTTCTCCTCAAACATGATCCATATCTTCTAAGTGAGGATAGTATCTGGACATCTATGGAAAATTTCATGGAACACACTATTTAGTGTAAAAATAATGGTTAGTTTATCTTGGTTCATGATCCTTGTTCTTGGGTTTCTATTTTGTTCCAGGTGTTCAATGAGTTTCATTTCATCCTAAGAAATCCTTTAGTTTATTCTTATTATTCATCAATCATTCTCTCTACATCGACCGGGGATGGAACTACCTTGAATCCACCAACCACTCTTGATAAAACCATATATTATTTTTTAATTTTCAAAGTTACACATTCTTAGAATTATTATCATATATAAACTAATATCAAAAAAGATTTATCTACCTTAAAAAACACTATAATCTAGGATCTAGAGATGATTTTTGTTCTTTATATTGATGGTGAGGCCAAATTTCATCTTATATGGCCCTTTGTAATGTAAAATTAATGGGATGTTTCATATAATAATCACATGTGAGACCATGATTCATTTCTAATGGGAAAATAACTCATTGGGGTCAAATGAATTTATAGGGTGTGTATGAATGTCAATGGTGTAGTTTATCACCTTAAAGATGGACTTGTAACCAGTGACTACTAAAAGCCTTAGTGTTTATTATATTAACTCTTTTTCACTATTATCAAGGATGACATAGTTTTTCTAATTTATTATAATAGATGATACCACATACTGATCTCTTTACTAGATCATTATAAAAATTCATTCCTAGACATTCTTTTCAATAAGGATGTTCATATACATCATTTGTGTAAGATTATCATCTCTACGGATGAATACTAGACATGTCGTATTCACCACTATATATATGTACTTAAGTACATCCCTCATGCCGAATTTAAAAAAAAAATTATTTTGTTTACTATATATGGGTTTTATTAAATTATGAATGATTCGATTGTATTTTATTATAACATATCCTCTAGTAGCATACTATGAGTTATTTATATTTTTTAATTAATTATAAAAAATGGCTAATAAATTATATTTTATCATCTTAAGTCTTTGTTTAGGTATATGTTTTAAACCAGGAATTTTCATCCCTGGAAATATTTTATCGACATCGAAGTTTATCATTGTATTACAATGATATTTATTTCAAAATGAAAATATACATTAGATCCCTTTTAGAATATTGGCTTGTCTTAGGCTGCTATGGTCAACAAATTTTAAATTAACGGGGATGTGTATTCATTATTCTAGTGGGACATAATATTTTTTCAAGATATATCATAATCATTCCAATTACCTTAATTACCTCAGAATGGATTTTCATGATATTATTTCCATTGCTAGTAAGCATTTAAAATTTATAAAACATCCCATGAAGTACCAGTGGGACTTAATTATTTACATCAACAAATAAATTATGTTAGACCCTAAATGAATCCATATATATATTAATCATGAATAAATGTATGTTAAGACATTTCATGATTCTTACCATTCATGTTTTCTACCTATGAGTCCACTTATGGTCATATTGTACTCTATGATAACAAGTTGATATCTTAGTGAAGCAAGAAGTTGACCATCATCTCATTATCCATTACATATTTAAAATACAATTACATTGTAATTTTTAATATTTATATTTTTTTTATTTTCTTGATTCCCCATTAAATTGTATTTATTCTATAAAATGATACACATATCTGATATGATAATCAGGTATCCCCAATTGAATATAACTGTCAATTAGGTCTTCTACACGTGCACCTAACACATTAAGGTATATTGAAAAATTTCTTATAATTTTGAGAAAAAAACACCACTTTATCAATAGTATCCCCACAATAAGTTATCTCATTAACTTATTTTCTCAAAGCATTCCTAGATCTCAAGTTAATATTCTTTTAACCAAGTTGAGAATGCATGAAATTTAGAACCAACTTGCGAGGAAGTGTGTGTGATATATTTCTATCCATTGTTTGTGGAATTACTGTTCTAAATAGGATATTACTCATCTTGAGTGTGGGTGTTGAACCTTTTCAAGTCAAAACAAAGCCCAAAGTCATGTATTAGTGTCTTATATTAGTTTTTTCTTGTGATGTATCACATATATCTATTCATAAATAATTTTTTACACCTCTCATTTAGGTAAAAGTTTTTATCCTACATGATTCATCATATTATTTTTTAATTTATATTTTATGTATAATTTTATATAAAATATATATTCTAATTTTTTCAAAGATAAATATACATCACATTCTAATATGTTTTCTACTTTTGATCAAAAAAGTTAACCATTTATGATTTTCCATCAACTTTTTCATTGTATGTATTTAAGGGTGGGTAGTTATTTCTCCATAATATAAGTGATTCAATTTTATATTTTGTATATATACATTAGAAACCTGAGACATTTGATAATATAGAACAAAAATCTATAAAATTTTGGCCATTCATGTGAATATATTGTTATTGCTACTTGAAAAATAACCCATCGAGATTAATTTCCCAAGAGAAATCAAAATATTGTTTTTAATTTATCAGTTTCCTTTACAGGTTCATGTGAAACAAACCCTTAGAGGATTCATTTAGGGGATATTGGGAAATCTTGTGGTGGTTATTATTAATAAAGATCATGATATACTGACCAATAATAGTTACAAGTTTTTCAATGGAATTATTATAATATCTCAAGGAAATGAATTTTAATTGAAGATAATTTATTTCTTGTATTTAGGGAATTTATTTATATTTTCAAATATATTTTTATGAAACATTACTTGAATTAAATTTAGATCACTTTTATGGGTTGGGACTATAATTATTTTTTGTACTTATATTGAGTCAAATATGCTTTTCTAGTATGGACCGATCTAGAGCATCCTCTATATTTGGGTGCCATGTGTTGATAATTTTCCCACTTTGTGGATATTTATTTTATTTGGTTTACTAATGGAAGTATTAATTAGGATTATTGTAAGTATGGGACCCATTATCATTTAATATATTAGGTCATTGGACTTGAGGATCCTCTACCCAGCTATATTTTCAAGGGATTCATAATATTTTTCTATTAAACATCATTAATTTCATTGTGAATTATTTAATTGGGGAAATTTTCTTCCATTTTCCTTTATAACATTGAAATATTTCTAGTATTAGTATATACTACATCATAAGGCTACTAGTTTACTCATATACTCATATTCACATGGACACATAAACTCTTTTTTGTGCATTATATAGACATTCTTTTTAATCTGGTAGTTGAATATTGTCCTTATAATTTTGTTAGGATCATTTAATTATCACATATTGATTGAAAAATTGAACGATGTAAATTATTGATAGATAAATATTATTTGGGATAAAAAAATATCTTATTGGGATTATTGAATCTCCCATTCTTGGTTTTTTGAAAATGAAGAAAAATTTTGAGAAAAATATTGATTTATTTTATATATTTTACCAAATAACCATAAGGTTTCTATTTTATTAACATACCGTACATTTTATATTCTCTAATTTTGCAACACAAATTTACATTCATGTTTGATATTTTTTATATCACACTATAGTCTCTTGAAATTTTATTTGGTGGTTCTCCATTTTTTAGGAATCGTAAAGTATTATCATCCCAAGAAACTCAACAGTTCACTCAGGTTTGCTATTAAATTTAATTTTTTGAAAATATTTAATAAATATTATTATAGAATAGTTCATTAATACACATATTTTTATGGGGAATCTATGAAAAAAATATATCATTGACTTTCTATTTTCCTTGTTAGTATTCAATGACGATTTCTTAAATTCTAGAGATGATCCAAAAGGCCCTCCCTTCTCTTATATTTTATATCATTCTCCCCAATTGATAAATTCTTGTATCAAGTATAGAAATTCAATTATTATTTTTTTGAATGGTAAATTTATGAACCACAAATGTTTTAATAAAATAATATTCATCTATAGAAACCTCATATTATATGATCGATTGCTTGTGGAGAAATTATAGGCTGACAACGTTGATTAAAACCAATATTGAAAGAAAACTTCATTGTTCTAACTACATTTTTAAGTAATCACATGGATAAATGGTTATGTTATTAGTCTAACATGGTATTTAAAGTTTCATAATTCTTAATCGTAGCTTAGTGTGGATGTTTTTGCACACTTTCTTACTATAATTACAAACAGGCACATTTTTGTGGCATAATATTGTGGATAAAATATATATTAAATTACATTAAGGTTAAATGAATACATGATCAATACTATATTGAAATATTAATGTGAGAATTTAAATATATAAATTAACAATTTATGGAATTCTTTCTAATGTGAAGGTTGTCAAAGATTTTTCATTCTAAAAAAATTAATAACCTAAAATTAAACACAATGGCCAACAAGGGTCATATCTCATGGATTTGGGCCTCAAGAATCAGTATCCTAGAACTTATGATTGTTTTGGTTTTTTTATTAATTTTTATGTAATCTAATGAGGTTTGAGGTTGAATAATGAAACAATAAAATAAATTAAAATACAAGGAAATGAATTTAAGAAAGGAGACACACCTATATTCAACTATCATAATCTTTTATTGTCTCGTTATATTGACCATTTATCTTATTATTTATGTTTAAACCAATTACATGTACCCTTTCTGAATTAATTTTGTGAATGTGAATCACAATCAAGAAATCTGCCAAGTTACTAGACCCCCACTCTCTCAAATGGACCAGAATAGTGAGTCCATACACTATTTAATACAGCAGTCCCATCATACACCAAAAATTAGAACACTGGGTGAGTAATTGATTTTAGAATCATGAATGGAAATAGGGAATATATATACATGATGTATTATCATATCTTTATCCCACCACTCCCTCTAAATCCCTATAATATAATGGAAATAATAAAATATAGCAGTGTAAACTCTAGTTCACTTGTTTTCATATAGTAGGTAATCCTTGGATTAACCTATCTTCATTGATGACATCATGAGAATAATAATCAATTGAAAGTGTGAAAAACATGAATAATTTTAGAAGAAAATAACAACACATATGATGAATAAAAAATATCGTTGTCAATGAAAATTTAAAAAACATTAAAAAATAAAATGCTAAGAAAGTCAATTATAAAGTCCAAAGACTCAAATCCTTTACAATGGAGAAGAGGTAATATTTTTATAATAATTTTTGAACTATATATCTCTAGCTCCTTGAATTAATTGTATAAGGGAAATTTGTTTTTCTTCCTTAGATGAAATACAGATGTCCAAGATAGGGGTACATATTTTTCATGCATGAATCACATGAATCTTAAAGCTACTCATCATTCCTATCATGATCTATAAATTATTCCTCATTTGGATGATTAATGCATAGATCCTATGATATACCTCTCCCTAATTTGGTTGAACCAGTGAAAATGTGTTTTTGAATTGAATTTTTCTATTTCAGTTATTTATTATTTTTATTCCTTTTGAGAAGTAGTGAGAATTCCTACATAGCATCAAAACATTGGTTCCATTTCATAGCCTTCAAATAATTGGGCTTGACCTTAACATAACAACATGGAATGATCATTAATTTTACAAAACCATCCCATTACCTTGATACAAAACCTATATTACCATCACATGGCTTATGGAATTAACCTTCTACCCTTATGTGAGTTGAATCTAACATTTACAAATCCTTATATTATAGGTAGGTACCTTTATACAACTTTTTTATTTCCTTCATATAGTTTATGGACCACACAATTACCTTTACAGAACTCTTAAAACTATGAGAGTATCTTTTCACTACACCTTGAATGTTCACACTACCCTTTCGTAGGGGCTTTTCAGCTTTACATGGCTAAGGGTTGTGGTGGAAACCTTGTATAGCGTGTTTATTACCCTATTATATCCTGAGAAATACCTTTATATAGAAGCTACATTTAACCTGATACAGCATTAAAACCATAACATCACCTTGATTCAACCTTCATATATTTGGTACTACCTCTGCATAGTAATGTAGAGGCATGACAAGCTCATAAGGGTGTTAATATAGTTGTAGGGATACCTTTAAATCTTGGATGTGAGGACCCTAAGAATGAGTTTATATGATAATTATCACCCCAATTCATACAATTACTAATAAACACTTGATATTAGTATAGACGAAAATCATATTATTTGTAACTCCAAAGTTAAATGATCTATTTTTGGAATAATGTTGCATGAAATTACAACTCAGAAGTTATACATTCTACTCATTACTTTTACAATATCAATCCTAATACCATGAGAAATAAAATAAATAAGTGTAAGTTTGACCAAATTTAAATCATAATGAATCAAAAAATAAAAATTTACAATTTAAAAACCTTTAAACAAATAAATTCCATCATGAAAGTTCAATGTTTTTAATGATAAATTAAATCCAAAAAAGAATAAAAATACTAAAATAGAAGTTTAAATAAATTTTGAATATTTATTCTAGTTTCCCAAAAGTATATAAATTGAATTAATGAATATATTTTATATTATTTATGATGTTAAATTACAATGAAATTCATTCCAAACTATAGGAAATATTTTCTCTAATGACTCACAGATTAAAAATTGTTGTGTTATTATACATCCAATAAAACACACGTGATATATTTCCTGAAATATAATGAATTTTAGATATTATTGATTAAATTAATTTTCTATATATGAAAAAAAAATTAAACAATGTTTATAAAACAAATTTAAATTTTGAATCACTATACATAATCTTACAGAAACATTTATGTTCAATCTTGGGCATAATTTTCAATTACCCCAATACATTTTGAGATTATTTTTGCATGAAAAATTTAATTTTCTTTCATTACCATTTTATAGATTTACTAGCCTTCTATACTACCTCAATATTATATATTACAATTATATTGTTTTATAATTTTTTTTATTAATGTATAGTTTATATAGTGTAATACTAACATAAGATCCATTGGGATTTTCCAATCCATAATGTTCAAATTTATGATGCTATGATTATACATCGTGGTAAAAAATTGCAATTTTTTTAAAATATATATGTAGTGTGAATATGTGTGGTTAGTTTATTATAATATAATCATTATAAATTTTTTCCATGAATTAAACTAGGTAGTTTAATTTCTTATACTATTTTTTTTACTATTGTATGAATTTTCACTATCTCATAATTATTATTGACTGGTTATTTTGAAGTGATAAAGTTAATTATATAGTGGTACTCTAAACTATTGTGTCACTTATTAGAAAATTCCTGATCACTCACATTATTATTTTATTATTTTATTTTTCTTCCCTTAATTTTTTCTAGTGATGGTTAAATTATCGTATTGAAAAAGCCTTCTATTTGATATTGGCTCACTATAGCTCTGTCTGTTTGGGAAAGAAGGGTTCTTGCATATTGTTTTATTGTATTTAAAATTTATTATATTTTGTTTCACATTGTTGTTACTTCAACTCGTCATTCATTCCCATAAGTATTTTCAAGAAACGAGACTAATAATGCAAGAAGTTTTTTGGAAAGAACTTTGTTAAGGAATGATTTATCTCTTTTCCCTAATTCTTAAGGATTTTATTTGTGATACACTACATAAAATCTATATCAATGGAATATTTGTGTTATTGATCCATTTTATATGTTTTAAATAACCTCATGATATTTTTTATACAATTTGTTTGATGAAGATAATTGTGTGACATAATTAATTATTTCCTTCAACTCCATCATTCATTTACCATATGGCGATCTTCATCGTGATTATGCCCGCCCCTCCACAAATGCACATACAAACACATGTATGCATAGTCAATTTTGATCTTTAACATTTGGGTATCTCCCCACTTTCAAATATATTTTGAATGTATATTTTGATATCCATGGGATCCAACTCTTCAACTAGAATGGCTAATGTTGATTCCTACTTGAATATTTTTTCAAAACTAATATTTATTTTAATTCTAGAAGGGTACTCGTATCATATTTTTTAAATCCATGTTTCTTTATCCACCAAATGGAAGAGTTATTATAAAAAATATGTCTTTTTGATTATGTGAAAACACTAATATTACATATATATATATATATCTGCGTGTGTGTGTGTGATAATTTATTGTATTGAAAAAACAAATTTGATCCCTATAATCACTTCTTATGGACCTGTTATATTGGTGTTGATGTTGGTTTGATCGGTACTGGGCATGCTTATTTTTTCTAAAGATTATGAAGGATTATTAGAAATATATATTATCAGATTATTATTTTTAATTTATAACACACATTCTCTCAAAAATTATATATGAGGACCTTGTTAAAAAGAAATATTTGTGTAAAGCTTTACTTCTCTAAATTTTTATTTCATTTTCTTATATTTCATGTGTTTTTATTTCGACACTGGATATGAACATTTTGATGTTATGTAAGACAATGAATATCTTACCGACCTATTCATATTCCACCTCAATCCCAGTGCAATTCAGATAATAGTACACAAATTTAAAGAGGGTTTATAAGATGAACCTGAATTATTCAGGAACTTTGAATGTATTTTATGAGTGCATTTAACTAGTTGGACACAAATATTTATTGCTATATTTTTAGCTGGAAGCATGATTCCAAAGGGGCCAGAGTTGGTTAACCAAAACATGGAAACCATGAAACCCGAAAAATTGAATAATATACCTAAGTGGGATATAGCTATAAGGTGATTCCCCATGAGAGGACTAATGAGGCTATTGTTATGTAACATATTATCCCAAACCAATTGGATTTGGACTGGCCATAATTCAAAAAATCTTATGTGCATCCCACAAACACCAAAGACTAGAAAAAAATTCCAAAGGAATTATAAAAACATGATGGAAAATTTACCCTTACATACACAATAACCAAATTATACATCTTTAAATCAGAGCATATATATATAATTCATGAATAAAAAAATACCAAAATCAAGTAAATTGAATGTAAAAACTAATCTAAGTCGCATTGTATACAGAAGTATATAATCATGAAACACTAAAACACCAATAATCAATGGAAGAATGAAGTGTGAAAATGGAAATCTCACAAGATCCACCTCAAAATTACCTCCATGATACATCACTAGGGGCCAAAATATCAATGTAACCCTATTGAAAGCTAAGAGGCCTCACCTTACATGCACCATGTCCAATGAAGATTGTATATGCACTCAGATTCATATGTAAGGGGTGAGTATATTACAAATTATCCATTTCACTATAGAATTTACACAAACTCCAGTTAAATAACAAAAATATAACTTACATTTTTGTATAAAACATGATAGAATAAAAAATAAAACTAATAATCCATACAAATACATATAAGTAACCCACACCAAAATCCGCATTTCAGTTTTTTAATCTATTATTTCCATGAAATCCCTCACATTAAAACCCATACACTGATTTCATGTATGAAAAAACAATGAAATTCACCAACCCAATTCATGTCACATTAATATGGACCCAACTAGATAGAATAAATCATGAGATGAAACCCATTCCTCTAGATCTAAGTCACCCCTTAGTGATAAAAGCTACAGTTCCCCCAAATCAGCATAGTGGCCATGTTTGAATGAATGAGGCTCCAATAATATGCAACATAAACCCAATAAAACCAATGTAATATAAATTTCCCCCAAATTTGTATGGCATCCAATTATGTATCGATAAGGCCCCAAATCCATATACACTATGATCACATGAAACTAAAGAAAATTCAATGTTGCAAAAATATGTTCATAACATCTTAGAATAATTATTTTCAAACCAAATCCTCTTATGGGTATTTTATCATACATTTTGTGGAATTTACCCACAACATATAATTTAAAATATATTTCAAAAGAGAATTTTCAAAAAATATTTATCCAATTTAATCAATACATATCAAAGAAATAATTTTAAATGTCTAAACCAAAATCATTCAAGTTAAAAATAAAATTATAGAGATCAATAATACACCTACCATAAATATAGTATAAAAGATGAAATCACATCACCCCCTCATGTATATGGCCTATAGAAACCCTCCTGTGATGATTCATAACCAAAGTACTATAAAAATTCCCTAAACACTAGATTATTGTAAATGTGGCTATTCTTTCTTGGAGATGTTGTCTTGATTTTGTTTTTTATAATCCACGATGGGTTTATAATATAATTTTTAAGGAAAGTGATCTCATAGTGAAATATGACTAATGTTTTTAAGGTGGTGTTATTTCCTATGGTTTTCAAAATTTTTTGGTTCCAAATTTTAGAGAATAGAGAAAGGTGTTTTTAGAAAAGTAAGGTAACATGGCTCGTCCCTCTCTTGGAATCCTCTATCACACTATCCACTTTCTCTTCTAGGGTTTCTTGGCAGCATCAATGTACTCTTCATCTAATTTTATCGGTCTCTCAATTGATGAACTCTTGCTTTGGTGGTGATGTTCTATACTTTAGTGTTTGGGTTCATTATAATTTTTCTTCATCATGATCCTTTCATTCCTACTCTTTGGTCTATGCTTGTTGGTGGGCCTCATTGTTTCTCCATCAATCGATTTCAGCCTCCCTTTTTTGGACCCTCTCTCTATTGGGATAAGCACTCCATCCTCCCTCAGAAATTGAAAAGGTTCCCACGAAAATCATCTTCGACCTAGATTACTCCTCCCTTTCCAGTCTCCCATGGTGTTCTCGGCCGATGATTCAATTCCCTTTTCTTCTTTCGTATTTCTCTCTACTAATATCCCCTTCTAGATCTATGGTTTTAATACCCTTATCCACTAATAGTCTCTTATGGGTATTCGCTAGTTCTGTTCCAATGGCCATGGCTCTTTGGAGCCCTTAGGCCACTTCCTCTCTACTCTTGCTTACAGACCCTTTGTTTTTAATTCCATCTTGTTCTGGTGTGGGGGCTCTAGTGGTGTCTTAGGATGTGTCTATAGGGGGTATAATGGTTATCTAGGAGACATTACCTATGATGGTGTTTCGTTTTAATTTTATGGGTTCATATTATTTTGTGGAAGTGATTTTTTGTTCCATTTTTCACGTGTTTCTATTTTTTTGCTCAGTTGAATGTTTTTCTGGTGACATATACATTGGTGAACGGATTAGCACAATATGTATCAATTAATTTTCCTTTATTATTAATGGTTTAGTAGGGTTATGATTGGTTTTAATCCATTACATCGATGTTTCCTTGGGTTCTTCACTTAGTGGTGGATCTGATGGTAAGGTTTGCTATACATGGTACTGGTCATATCTCACTATTTAGTCCATTGCTATTTGATACTCTTCTATGGATCAAGGTTTCCAATAATATTATCTCAGATATATTTTGATAGTGGATCTCAAGTATTTTTTGGATGTAATGTTTCATCAGTCGATGGAATTTCAGGAGGCGCTTCACTACGGTGGTATCACCTCTCTACCTAGGCTCCCTGAGGACTTTTTCTTTATTATGGATTCAAGAGTGGATTTACATTGTGGTTTTGATGATATTTGGTGATTGGTTTTTTTTCTATGGTGGTGGTGGTTATTTCACCCTTGACTATATTCATTGATAATGGTTATGAGATTTTGGTGCTCAGTTATTGTGTTTTTGAACCATGATGGTATTTTCCAAAGATGACATTGGATTTTGGTAGTTTCATAACTAGTGATCTGGTGTGATAATGGGTTGTTTCTACGACGGTATGCAACATGAAGTAGGGATGTGGCTTCAGGGAGTGATGTAGTTTGAATTTTTCAATTTAATTTTTGATTTTTTAATATGTTTTTTGTGTGGTTAAATGCATGGATAAATATGTTTATATTTGTTCCCACATAACCAATAATTTTACTTTCAAAATAATAAAAAAATGGATTGATAGAAAGAATGTTATTTTAAAAGTATGTTTCACACATGACAGATGGTGAATAAAAATGTTGCATTCATGTTTGGTTTATAGATCTTCATGTAAAAATATGGAAATGGCGTGGGCTTTGCATAAAAGCTGAAATTGTGGAAAGGGATCTTAAATGCCAAATATGATGTTAGAATCATGCATACACACATAGTGGAATCTGTGGAAGGAACATTCACACATGGTCTTATAGGTTTATAAATATGTGCGGACCCCCTATATTCAAAGTAACATTTACAATGATGATATGGTGTCTATGCCGTGTGAATGAGTTTCACGTAGAAGAATTATGCATAGTAAATCTTATGTGCATATTGTTCATTGAGTCTATCAAGACTTTGTGAAACTCATGGTGTGGTTTTGCGAAAGATAAGGGTTGTGAGGAAGAAATATTTCATGAAAATAATTTAAGTTTCATTCAAGAATTGGTGTTACACAAAAGTGTTGTGTTGTTCCACATGCAGGTGTGGAAAATCTGGTTGGTATGATCAATTCATTCCAATTCATCATTCTATAAAAATAGTGCAAGAAGATACACATTCTAGTCAAGGAAGAAGAAATAAATTCTAATCTACTAAAGTGACCATATTTTTGTTAAACATAGTAAGACTTCACCCAATTTAGTGAGCTTGGGAGAGTCAACAAAAGTGTTCCAAATTAGGAAGTGTTATATCCCTAAAATCATGTGAAGGTAGTGTGATTAGTATATTGTTACTGTGTCTGGACTTTTGTATTCCACAACTTGTTAATATTAGTGGATTATATATCATTCACACACTATTAGAGAATTTTCCTTGGACTATCCCATAGTGTTGAACCAAGTAAAATTGTTGTGTTGCCTCTTTTCAGGTGAATATTTGATTACTTCATGATTCTATAAGATAGGTTTTTTATGTTTCTACCAATTTGGGAACAAGATCCATCACATTAGAAGAAAATGTTGATACACTAATTCACCCCACCCTTCTCAGGTGGATTTGGGGTCATATAAGTTTTATCAGAGTCTACGGGCTTCTCGAGTTAAATATACCCCATATTTTTGTCAAGAATAATTCAGTAATTATTAGTGGATTCCCCTATTTTATGGAAGAAACATCTAGATTTGGAGTAATATGATTAAATGACATATAATATCCCTTAGAATGAAATATCTTTTTTCCACTGTATAGAGGATCCGGATCACTAAAGCAACATTAATGTTTATTACCATAATAGATAGGAAAATTCTTGATGTAGATGCCAAAGAATAGAATTCCCTTACTGCAGCTCTATCTGATCAAATTCATCTAAAGGTGATGAGTTTCACTTCAGAAAATTCTATGTGGGAAAAACTAGAAATTATATATGAAGGTGATAAAAAATGGATGGAGTCTGGACTCTATATTTTCACAAATAGTTTCGATGATCTGAATATCTATCTAGGTGAAATTTATAGATAACGTTTTAATAGAATTACTGATGTTTTTTGGAGAAATTTCAGTACACGGTGCTGAAATTAAAGATATTAACATTTTGAAGAAAATATTACTAAGTCTTCTGCCTCTCTAAATTCCAAAAGTATCATCCCTTTAGGACTATGACCAGTCTGAACATTATTTGGGTTATTTTTTGAGAAGTTTGGTGGTATATGAAATGAGATTCAAACCAAAAGATGATACAAATTGAGAAATAAATAAAATAGCATTCAAATCCATGTAAAAACTAGATATTTTTTTGATAATGTTGATGAAGATAATGATGAAGGTGAATGTATTTCTATTTTTCCTTATAAATCCAAGAGAGTAATAAGGATATTTGAAGGAAATCGTCCTCTAGCCTATTTTTCATGTGGTAGAGTTGGTCACATTGCCTCTTCATTCTCAAAGAAGTTAGATAATGAATAAAGTGACGTTGAGAACATTAAGAAGCCTTGGAAAAGGATTCCTCAAAAGGAAGACTAAAAATATAGAGAGAAATTATAGTGAAATAGTATTGTATGTTAAGAAGAACAAGATTAAGATGAGTTTTTTGAGGATGAAGAACTAGATACTAAATCAGGAACCGAAGCATCCACGATAGCTACATTTGATAAGTCAAAACCTTCAAAAGATAAATTTAAAGATAAAAAATTGATTGGCGTTTTTTATCTCCAAATAGAACTTGGGTATGATCTTCAAAAGCTTGAAAATAAAATAAAAGGAAATAAAAAAATGAAAAAATGAAATATGAAATAATTTCCAGATGATTCAACATAGTATGTTTAACTTCGTTAAGTAGAAATTGATCAAGTGGAAGATATAGAAAAATAAATTTAAAAAACTCTTGACAGATCAAAATATGTTGTGAAATTTAATAATAGGATTAAAGAGTAGGAACTATCATCAACATCCTTAAATTCATACCATAGGAGAATCTAAGACATTTTAGGGGCTTGAAGAATAAGTTTTTACTCTGTGCACTATACTAGAATCTGAATAAAATTTAAGGGAAAAAGATTTAATTATAGTTTGGAAGATTTTTAGAAGAAAATATATTTTAGAGATTTAAGCATGGTTTTAAAGAGTAGAAATGGATCTATATAATCATAGAACTATATGTATGGGATAAAGTGGAATTGGATGTGATTCTGAAACACTAAAGGCTAGAAATAAGGTGAGAAAAAATTAAGGGAAGCATACAATTATACATATCACAAAGGCACCTAATCTCCTATAGAAGAATGTTTCAAATCAAATCAAAAAGTGATTTGAAAATTATCCTTGAGAAACCAGATATTATATCCAATAAACTATTTTTTCAAACTAAGGGGACATTAGGAAAAATGGAAGTGAGAATACATTTCAACTTATGAAATGTCAATTTTGTGGTTATTTGGTCGATACTATGTTATACCATGAAGGGGAAAGGATCTATTTGAAAGTGGATGTGATGGAAAGTCAAAAACATATAATGAGACCATATCAGTCATCATATAGAAGACAAGTTTTCTATGGATATTTTTTCATTGTTCTAACTATTTCAATAAATCTTTTCAGTGTGGGTAGAGAAAAGGTAGGAGCAACACCTACAGAAGTTAGAGACAAGAAAATACCCACCAACCAAGTAGAGTTTCATTTGAAACTAGGTATTATCCTTGGTAGAATAGTTTTACTATAATTAACCCATTCATATTGAAAATATATTGGGAGTGACACATTTATCCTCCACCAAATCAAATATCTCATGGAAGGAAAAGAAGAAAATTTAGAAATCTAACTTTATAGAAATAGATCTAAAACCTACAAAGAATATAATCACATGGATTTATGATTGATGATTCTTATCCCATATGATGGTAAATGTATATTTATTGAATATTTTTATGAAAAGGTTTGATGGAATAGTTAGAAATTAGAAACAATGGATCTCTAATGATCCAAGGAACTTGAAGTATAGAACAAGAAAATGATGAGATTAAGAAAACTGAAGTTCTCTATGTTGATTCTTTTCATCGAAATCTCCAGAGTTTGAGTCAACATTATGAATCAGGACTGATAGTTACATTTAATCATGGGTAATGTCTAATGTAAGGATAAATGCAGATGGAAATTTATTCTTGTTATATAGTAAATAGAACATTTATTACCTAACAACTAAAGAATAAAACAACTTATGGCATCGGAAGTTAAGTCACATTAGTCAGCAGAGCATGGAAAAGATATCTATGATAATTATATTCATCAATATTCCAACTCTAAATCAAGAATAAGAAAATACATGTGACTCTTTCTTATAAGGAAATATGGTCATGCGCTCATATTGGCCAAAAAAATGGAATGAAATCTTATTGATTTTATCTACACAAACGTATATCATCCAAAAAATGTTGTTGGAACATATAAATATTGGTAATTAATTGTTTTTATTGGTTATTATAGTAAAATGGCTTGTTTAATGACTATACACATGCAACAATGAGTATCTAATTGCATGAAAATTTATCATCCAATAACTGAGAATTATACTAGCCACACAATAAAAGTTTTATGATCTGATAATTGAGGGGAATACACAACCATTAAATTTGAAAATTACTAGGAATAACCTAAAGTAAATAATTATGTTGATTTAGTGAGAAACCAACAGAAAAATAGTCTTTTTGAATATAGAAATAGATAGGTGAACAATATGGAAAGAACATTGTGGATTGAGAGTCATATATATCATCATTACTGGAAAGAGGTTGTTCAAGTGTCAATGTACAATCAAAATCTAATAGGGATATATCTAGGATGATCCAAGACACCATGTGAGTTAAGTTATGGAATAAATCCCTCTCTAAAGTATTTTCATGTTTTCGAAGTAAATGTTTCATTCAAAAAAAGAAAAAAATCAAGGAAAATATGGTGGATCCTCAAATGAGGGAATATTTATTTGATATTCAATGAAGAGTAAATCCTAAAAAATGTTTCAAAAATCATAATGGAATACTTGTGTATATAATTAATGTCATGATAATTGAATATAAAACCAAAAATACCTCTATAATATCACATACTGATTTGATATAAGTTGAATAAGAAAGTGGACATGATATAGATTCAAATGCACAGGTAGAGGAAGGTGTGAAAAAATGTGGTTAAAAATGATGAGGATTCCAAATATGAATCAGAAGAGGAAACCATGGATGAATAAACATCATCTAAACCTCACAAGTGAAATAGTAGATAAACAATTGATGAATCCAACGTCATTGGGGATTGGATTTCACCCACTTAGACAAGGATCATGAGGAATGGTTCTCATTCATCCTTCCTATCAATTATAGAACCAACCACATTTGAAGAAGTAGATTTGTATGTAACATGGGTTAAGAACATGAATGAATAACTAGATCATATTGACAATAATTAGACATGGAATATTTTTAAGGGACATGAAAATCAAAATTTTATTGGAACAATGTGGGTCTTTAAAAACAAAATCGATGAACACAGAATTGTGACAAAAACTAGGATCTCTTAGTGTTTAAAGGTAATTATGAAATTGATTTAATTGATATTGACGAAACATTTAATCCAGTAGCTCGATTGGAGTCTATCGGGATTTTCCATACCATGTAAATACAGAGAGAGTAAAAAGCTTATCAGATGGATGTCAAAATGTAATTCTTGAATGCAGTTCTTAAAGAACAAGTCTACATTAAACAACCAGTGGGATTTATGGTTGGAAATAATGAAACCAAATTTATTAGATTAAAGAAGGAAATCTATGGTCTGAAAAAGTAGCCATGACTGTGGAATTCTCGACTCGATGATTATCTGAGGAAGATCTCATTTTAAAGAGGTGGTTTCAACTGTAATAATTATGTGAATAATTCATAGAATGACCAGTTTATGGTGATGGTGCATACTGATGATATTATTTTTAGTGGAATATGGTGGGGATCAATGGAAAGAATTTTCTAATCACATGAAATTAGAATTTGAAATTACTGTTATTAATGAACTCATATACATCTTGGGTTATAGATGATTCAGAAAAAGGATTAAACATTCATTTCTCACAAGAAATATGAAATACCGTTGCTGAATAAATTCAATATACATGATTTCAAACCAATGAAAACTCTAACTGTGGTTGGTAAAAAAAATATAAATAATAAGGGTAGTACTTCTGTGGATCCCGCAATGTGTAGGAGAATCATAGGAATCTTATTATACAAAACTTCAACATGGAAAAATATCATCTATGCAACAAGCTTAGCAGTACACTTTCAAATTAACTCTATAAAAGATCATTTGAATGTAGATAAAATAATCAGGAGATATATTCAAGGTACATTCAATTTTGGCCAATACATTGGTATAAGAAGAGATAGTGAATTATCAGAATTTGTTTATGTTGACTAGGCTTGCGACATGGTGGATAGAACATCTACTAGTGGTGGTGAATTTTTCATTAGAAATAAATGTGTGTGTGGTTGATAAAGAAAAAATAAATCACTTATATTAGTATATATGAAGAAGATTATATCTATCCTATAAAGTCTTTAACATAGATATTGTGGATGAATCAGCAACTAATTGATATTGTTGATGAGTTGAAATAGCTGATGGTGATTAACTGTGGCAATAATACCATGATTAATATAAAAAATAATCTAGTTCAACAATATCATACAAAACATATTGATCACATATATCACTTTATCAAGGAAAAATGTTGAACAAGGTGTGATTAAAATGGGGAATGTTTGAACAGATGAGAAAGTGGCTAATATTCAGACTAATCCAACAGCATCACATGTGTTCAAGAAACATTGATTGAACCTCGGTGTTCATCCACCATTAGATGAATGATGTTTTGGTGTATAATCCCCTCTCCATATTTGTGTTAACTATTTTAATCTATTTATGGAAGTGATGTATGTTTATGAGGGAGATATAATACAAGGGGAGTTTGTTTTGAACTCTAAAAGTAAAAAATACAATATCTTTGGGTTTATTTCTAATGGGGGTAATGGATAAATTCAATGATGCCTTAAATGGTTTTCTGGTTATAGGTTTTTGAAAAAAAATGAAATGATTTTGTGAAACTATGAGAATTAGGTGTTATGAGGAAATAGTATGAAATGTTTCTGGGACACATTGAGAATTAGGTGTTGTGTGGAAATAATCAGAGCATAGGTTGGATATCATTAAGTATTACAAAATATGAGAACCCAATTCATGCTTCCTCACTTGTATTATACACTGATCTTTGATTACAAGGAATTAGAGTGTCGAATGATTTATTTCTCAAGTATCATGTTTTGATTCCGACCAGTGCTTTATTGAATTTTTCTATAGACTGTCAACAAACCCAAAGGGGGATTTCATCGAAATGAAGGTTTTTCATTATTGGAAATGTAGTCTATATTTTGTTTTTTCTCGATCCATGTTGTTCTGATTAGAGATTTTATAAGTCATGTGATCTTACAGTACATGTTGACTACAGTCACTACTGGAATTTTACACTTTACCAATTGTTCACAACCGTTGGTAAAGGCCTGGAAACCATTGGTATATAGTATACCAACGGTTCCCTCAAGCATGGCCAAGTAAGCTGTGACAATAGGCCTATACCAACGGTTCTGTGAAAACGTTTGGTATAGGTGTCAAAATAGAAGGTATCCCAATGGTTTTCTACAAACCACTGGAATATGTGTTTTAAAGTATAACATATATGAACGGTTTGTGAAACCTTTGGTATATGTGTGTTACACTTATACCAGTGGTTGTAAGACGTTGGTATATAGGGGATATGGCAAGCCATAAGGCTATACCAATGGTTTTTTTATAACCATTGGTATAAAGCTATACCAACAGTTATAACAAAACTGTTGGTATAGTTATATTATAGAATCTACACCAATGATTTTGAAAACCATTGGTATACAATTTCTCAACTACACAGAAGTAGGCCCCTCTCCCCTCTTCAAAACTGCAACAACACAGCTCTAGGGAAACACAACAACACACCTCCCCCTCTCCAGACCGGCAACAACCCCAATACAGGATCCCCATCCAAGGTATTCCAAATTTAGAATTCATTCCATAATTTAGAAATTTAGAAATTTAGAAATTTAGAAATTCAAATGCAATAAAACCTATAAGAGAAAAGTCATACATGTTATAGGAATGGAAATAACACCCATAAGAGTATTCCAAATTTATAATTAATTCCTCACTCAAACCACAACACCAACACACATAAGAGTATTCAAAATTTAGAATTCATTCCTCACTCAAACCACAACACCAATACACACAAGAGAAAAAACCTAAATGTTATAGGAAGCACATGGGATGTTTAGTCATGGTCTTGGTTTGAGTATCTTAAAACCAATATAAAAACGTCGGTAGAGTGGAAAAGGATCATGATACCCATAAGATAGACAACGGTAGTGGTCATGTTCTTAGACCTAGGATGAGTTATAGGAAGCACATGGGATATTTACACTCCTCTAATGATTATGTATCCATGTATAAATGGTTCATGATGTGTTAGTGGGAAACATTGTCCAATATCGGCATATGAGATGGGTTACCGGAATAGCCTACATGTTTTTTATAGACTTTTCAATTAGAATATGGGGTTGTGTGGATAATTGTAATTTTCTCTCCTGGGTGTGATGTGAGATGAATCCACATCTTGGGTAGTGGGTTTGAATATTAAATTAAGTCTTTGGTATTGGGTTCCTAATGGGACTTTGATTTGGTCATAGAACCCACTGTTTGAGGATGGGATTGAGTTGATCCATGGGGCTATGGTGTCACCATATGTATTCCTCACCATTGGGGTGTTTTTATGAGACTTTGAAACTTATTGTTCAAGAATCTATGTGTAGCCTTGTTGACCAATTGGTTTTATGGTATGTTTCAGTGCTCATAGGATTCATATGAAATCACAATATGATATTTATTTGTCGTATGTTATTGTATATAATGAATGACCCGTGATTGAGAATTAGAACATGAGTGTTGGTGTATGTTCATGATGGGATGTCGAGACTCATTCCTAATATAATTCATGTTTTTCAATATTTACTATGACCGATTTTGTTTCAATCTATTCCTTGTGAATATTTTCATATAATAACATATGACCAATAGACCATATTTTATTTTTTATCCCTTAATTTCAAGAATCTATATGTATCCTTGTTAAGATTTTCCGTATGCCTGTTGTTGTTTTCACTTAAAATGTTGTCCATTTCGAAAAAAAAAGTGAGACACTTTGACTGATACCAGTCACACCATGACTCAGATTGAGGTGGGTTTGACTCTTACCCATCAAAAATGATCCACGTATTGTTGTGCTAAAGTATCAACACAATAAGAATGCGTTTGGTCAGTTTTCCGTATGCCAATTGTAGTTTTCACTTAAAATCGTGTCCCTTTCAAACAAAAGTGAGACACTTTGAATGGTACCTATCACACTGTGCATTAGATTGAGGCAGGGTTGACTCTTACATGTCACAAATGACCCATGGATCATTTTCCTAATGTATCAACAGAATTCGAATGTGTTTGATCAGTTTTTTGTATTCCAGTTGTTGATTTCACTTAAAATGATGTCCATTTCAAATAAAAGAGATACTTTGAGTGATATCAGTCACACCGTGCCTCAGATTGAGGCGGGGTAGACTCGTACACATCAGAAAATACCCATGGATAATTTTCCTAATGTATCAACATAATTATAATATTATTGGAATGTTTTCCTTATGCAACTTATTGTTTTCAGTTAAAATCTTGTCCATTTCAAATAAAAGTGAGACATTTTCAGTGGTACCGGCTACACCGTCCCTCGATATGATTCAATGAATACATAAAAGTAGTATCTATGATGAATTCAAATCAAGTTGATTCATATAATCAGTTTTCCATATTCAAGTCACCATATGTATTCCTCACCATTATGATGTTTTCGTGTGATTTCAAGTCATTCTGATGTCGTTCGGTATGCATTTGACTGTTAAACGCGTGTTTTGGCCATTTACGACATGCGGAGTGTGCTTTCATCCACCACAGTCACAAGACACCCCATATTGACGTGTCGTATGGCCAAACATTTTACAATTTACCCAGCCTTTATTGTCGTCTGATTTCATGAAATTCTGAGGTCGTTCGGCCGGTTTTCAACACCCCACGCACGCTTTTCAAGTGCGCCAAACACCTAAAAAACACATATTCAGTCGTACCACACAAACCGCGTGTCCGAATGACATTTCGTCTCCTCATAAACCTTACGAATAAAAATTAGGGTGTTTTTTGTGATTTCAAGTCATTATGATGTCGTTCGGTATGCATTTGACCATTAAATGAATGTTTGGGCCATTTACGACACGCGGAGTGCGTTTTCGGCCATCTTGGTCACACGACACCTCTGATGGACGTGTCGTCTAGCTGACCATTTCGCAGTTCACCCACCCTTTGTTTTATTCTGATTTCATGGGATTCTGAAGTTGTTCGGCTGGTTTTGACAACCCCACGCACACTTTTCAAATGCACCACACACCTAAAAAACACATATTCAGTCGTGCCGCGCAAACCATGCATCCTAATGATGTGTTATCTTTTCGTACACCTCAATAATAATAATTAGGATGTTTTTTTGTGATTTCAAGTCATTCCAATGTCCTTCAATATGCATTTGATCATTAAACGCATGTTTTGTCCATTTACGACACGAAGAGTGCATTTTCGGCCACCACGGTCACACGACACCTCCGATTGACGTGTCGTATGTCCGACCATTTAAAAATTCACCCACCCTTTATTTTCGTCTAATTTTAAGGAATTCTGATGTCATTCGACCGGTATTGACCACCCCACGCATGCTTTTCAAGCGCGCCAAACACCTAAAATACACATATTTAGTCGTGTCGCACAAACCGTGCATCCGAATGATGTGTCTTCTCCTTGTACACCTCACGAATAAAAATCAGGATGTTTTTTTATTTCAAGTCATTATTGATATCATTCAATATGCATTTGACCTTAAAATGCATGTTTCGGCCATTTACGACACGCTGAGTGCATTTTCGGCCATCGCGGTCACATGACATCTCTGATTGACGTGTTGTCTAGGTGAACATTTCACAGTTCACCCACCCTTTGTTTTTATCAAATTTCATGGCATTAAGGGGTCGTTCGGCTAGTTTTGACAACCCCATGCACGCTTTTCAAGCACGCTAAACACCTACAAACACATATCCAGTCGTTACATGCAAACCACGCATTTGAATGATTTCTCGTCTTTTTGTACACCTCACGAATTACAAATAGGGTGATTTCGTGTGATTTCAAGTCATTCTGGTGTGGTTGGGTATGTATTTGAACATAAAACACATGTTTTGGCCATTTACAACACACAGAGTGTGTTTTTTTACACCGTGGTCACACGACCCCACTAATTGATGTGTCGTCTGGCCGACCATTTCACACTTTAGCCACCCTTTATTGTCATCTGATTTCGTGGCATTATGAGGTCGTTCGGCCGGTTTTGACCACCCCACGCACGCTTTTCTTGTGCGCCAAACACCTAAAAAACACATATTCAGTCATGCCGCACAAACTGCACATCTGAATGATGTATCGTCTCCTCATACACCTCAAGAATAAAAATTAGGGTGTTTTGTTTGATTTCAAGTCATTCTGATGTCGTTCGGTATGCATTTGACCATTAAACGCATGTTTTGTCCATTTTCGACACGCAGAGTGCGTTTTCAGCCACCGCGGTCACACGACACCTCTGATTGACATGTCGTCTACCCGACCATTTCACAATTCACCCACCCTTTATGTTCATTTTATTTTATGGCATTCTGAGGTCATTCGACCAGTTTTGACCACCCCACATACCCTTTTCAAGCACGCCAAACACCTAAAAAACACATATTCAGTCGTGCCACACAAACCGCACATCATAATGACATGTCGTCTCCTCATACACCTCACGAATTAAAATTAGGGTGTTTCTTGTGATTTCAAGTTATTCTGATGTTGTTAGATATGCATTTGACCGTTAAACACATGTTTTGGACATTTACGACATGCGGAGTGCGTTTTCGGCCATCGAGGTCACACGACACCTCTGATTGACATGCTGTCTGGCCGACCATTTTAGAGTTCACCCACCCTTTGTTTTCATCTGAACACAGGCTTTTCAAGCATGCCAAACACCTAAAAACCACATATTCAGTGGTCCCACGCAAACTACACATCTGATTGAAGTGTAGTCTATTCGTACACCTCATGAATAATAGTTCAGGTGTATTCATGTGATTTTAAGTCATTTTGATGTCGTTGCTTATGTATTTGACTGTAAAACACTTTTTTTGGCCATTTACGACATGCAGAGTGATGCTTCGGCCACCGTGGTCACATGACACCTCCGATAGACGTGCAATCTGGCCAACCATTTCACAAATCACCCACTCTTCTTTGTCGTACGCTTTCATGGCATTCTGAGGTCGTTCAGCTGGTTTTGACCACCCCATGCATGCTTTTCAAGCGTACCAAACACCTAAAAACACATATTCAGTTGTGTCTCACAAACCGCGCATGCTAATGACATGTAATCTCATCGTACACCTCACGAATAATAATTAGGGTTTTTTCGTGTGATTTCAAGTCATTATGATGTCGTTAGGTATGCATTTGACTATTAAACACATGTTTTGGCCATTTACGACATGCAGAGTGCTTTTTCGGCCCCCGCGGTCACACGACACCTCCGATTAACATGTCATATTGTCAACCATTTCACAATTCACCCACCATTTATTGTCATCTAATTTCATGGAATTCCGAGGTCGTTCAACCGGTTTTTTACCACCCCACACACACTTTCCAAGCACGCCAATCACCTAAAAAACACATATTCAGTCGTGCCATGAGAACCGTTGGTCCGAATGATGTTTCATCTCTTCTTACACCTCACGAATAAAAATTAGTGTGTTTTTTTGTGATTTCAATTCATTCTGATGTCGTTCGGTATGCATTTGACCGTTAAACGTATGTTTTGGCCATTTACGACAAGTAGAGTGCGTTTTCAGCCATCACGGTCACACGACACCTCTGATTGACGTCTCCTCTAGCCGACCATTTCACAGTTCACCACCCTTTGTTTTCATCCGGTTTTATGGAATTCCGAGGTCGTTCGGCTGGTTTTGACCACCCCATGCACACTTATCAAGCACGCCAGACACCTAAAAAACAAATATTCAGTCGTGCCATGCAAACCGTGCATCCGAATGATGTGTCATCTTTTCTCACACCTCAAAAATAATAATTAGGTTGTTTCGTGTGATTTCAAGTCATTCTAATGTTGTTTGGTATGTATTTGATCGTAAAACACATGTTTTGGCCATTTACGACGTGCAGAGTGCGTTTCCGGCCACCGCGGTCACACAAAACCTCCGATTGATGTGTCATATGGCCGACCACTTCACACATTATCAAACTTTATTGTCGTCCGATTTCATGGCATTCTGAGGTCGTTCGGCCAGTTTTGGCCACCCCACGCATGCTTTTCAAACGCGCCAAAAACCTAAAAACACATATTCAGCTGTGACATGAAAACCATGTGTCCGAATGATGTGTCTTCTCCTCTTACACCTCACAAATAAAAATTAGGGTGTTTTCGTGTGATTTAAAGTCATTTTGATGTCGTTCGGCATGCATTTGACCGTTAAACGCATGTTTTGGCCATTTACGACATGCGGATTGTGTTTTTGGCCACCGCGGTCACATGAAACCTCCGATTGACATGAAGTCTAGCCAAACATTTTACACTTCACTCACCCTTTGTTGTCGTCCGATTTCATGGAATTCTGAGGTCGTTCGGCCAGTTTTGACCACCCCACGCATGCTTTTCCAGTGCGCCAAACACCTAAAAAACACATATTCAGTTATGTCGTGCAAAACACGCGTCCGAATGATATGTCATCTCCTCATGCACCATATGAATGACCCATGGATCATTGTGTTAAAGTACCAAGACAATCTGAATATGTTTTGTTGGTTTTCTGTATGCGACTTCTTTTTACATAAAATGGTGTCTATTTTAAACAAAAGAGAGACATTTAGAGTGATACCGGCCACACCATGCCTTGGATTGAGGCGAGGTTATCTTTTACACATCTCAAATGACCATTTGATCATTTTCCAACAGTATCATAACAATCCAAATACGTTTGGTCTATTTTTCGTTTGTCAGTTGTTGTTTTCACTTAAAATGCTGTCCATTTCAAAACCAAAGTGAGACACATTGAGTGATACTAGCCACACCATGTCTCGGAATGAGGCAGAGTTGAATCATACCCGTCAAAAATGACCAATGTATTGTTTTCCTAAAGTATCAACACAATCTGAATGCATTTGATCGGTTTTCCTTATGTGAATTGTTGTTTTCACTTTAAATATGGTCCATTTCAAATAAAAGTGAGACACTTTGAGTGGTACCGGCAACACCGAGCCTCAGACAGCACCCCCACCCCTCACCCCAGACATCCCCCCCACCCCTAATAGCCCCCCACTCACCCTAGACTGCACCGCCTCCTTCCGGACAGCCCCCCCTCACCCCGGACAGCCCAGACAGCCACCCCCCCCCCTCACCCTAGACAGCCCCCACACCCTAGACATCCCACCTCACCCCGAAAATCCACCCAAACCTCGAACAACCCCCCCCCCCCCCAGACAGACCCCAGACAGCCCCACCCCCAGAAAGCCCCCCACCCCCCGGACAGCCCCCTGCACCAACAAGACAGCCCCCCCCCCTCCCCCGCACCACCCAGACAGCCCAACCACCCCCAGACAGCCCCCCCCCCTCAACCGAGATAACCCCCCACCCACCAAATAGCACCCCCCCGACCCCCCGGATAGCCCCCCAACACCCCGGACAACCCCACCACCCCCCGGCCAGATAGCGCCCCCACCCCGACATCCCCCAACACCCTGGACAACCCCCCCCCCCCCCCCCCCGGCCAAACAACTCCCCCACCCCACGGAGAGCCCCACACCCCCCGGACAACCCCCAACCCCGGACATCCCCCCAACCCCCTGACAACCCCCCCCCCCCCCCGGGACAACACCCCATTACACCGGACAGCCTTCCAACCGCCCGGACACCCCCCTCACCCCAAACAGCCCCACTACCCAGACACCCATAACCTCAGGACAGTCCCCCACCCCCTGTACAGGCCCCCACACCACTTGGACAGCCTCCCCACCCCCCAGATAGCCCCCCCTGACCCTGGACACCCCCCCTCCCCCCACATCCCGGACACCCCCCACCCCAGACACCCCCCCAAACCCCTGGACAACGCCCTCTCCCCGGGCATCCCCTCCCCCCACCCCAGACAACCCCCAACCCCCAAACAGCCCCCCTAACCCCTCGAACAACCCCCCTCACCCCCCCCCTCATTCCAAGAGGGTTCATTGTCATTTCACAAATTCAATCATTTGAAACTTCATATAAAACATTAAATAGTTAAACTCGTTTCGTTCAAATCAATTTATTTCATTCTTTGAATAAATAAACAAGGAAAAGTCTCAATTTCACCATTTCATGCTTTAAAGTTTCTTTAAAAATAAATCTAAACAAACAAGGAATTGAATAAATCATAAAAAGATGAAATATGTCAAAATTATAGTCATAAAATTCATGACTTGTTCAATTAAATGACAATATGATTAAATAATATTTCACAATGAATTTCAAGGAAAACATTCAAAGAAACACTGTTAAAAATTAATAAACACATATAAATGAATTAGCAAGTAATAATTAATTACAAGATGAAGAAAAAGCATAAAAACATATACTTAGAAAATATGGAATCCAACCACAATGAATCTAAGATGTTTCACCTCCAATGGAGGGTTAATGATTTAAATAATTAAATGGATCTGATGGGATGGAGAAAATCTAGGATAAATCAAAACAGAAAAAAAGATACACATCAAAAAACCAAACACAAAACTAAAATATTAGATGAATAAAAATAATAATAAGGTGACACATAAAGATTTTAAGTGTAGAAAGAATAAAATACCTAATTTGAGATGGATCTGATGGAGATTTAGCAGTTCGGATGGGGGAAGTTGAGCGAGGATGACCTACTGCTGCACATTCAATTCTGTTCACGAATGAGGAGGGGCTTCTAATTGGGGTAAACTTTATTCAATGGTTTTTAAAAACCATTGGGAAAGAGTGCCTATCCTAACAGTTTATAGAGAACTGCTGGTAAAATCCCCTAAAAATGATTTTCCCAACAGTTCTACAGAACCGTTGGTAAAGCCTCTTGCAAGCAAGATTTTCCCAACGGTTCTCTAGAACAGTTGGTAAAGGCTCCTATAAACAGTCCTATACCGATTTTTTTGTTAAACCGTTGGTATATCCTCCATTTCCCAATTGTTTTTGTAAACCGTTGGGATAAAAGTGTTGGGAAAACATCCATTTCAAGTAGTGAGTGTTAAAGGTGAAGTCATTTCCCATTTATTTCCACATTTTTTGGAATAGATAAAGGTGTTTTTGGATAAAGAATTTGTGAACATGTTTGAATGTAAATCTGAATTTTGTGCACTAGTTTGGTTTCAAGATCATCACATATAAATACGAAAATGGTATGACTTACATGTGAAAGCTAAAATTGCATGATGGGATATTACTTGCCAAATATGGAATCAAAATCTATCCTTTTTGCGTAGAGGATGGTGTGAAAGGAATATTCGTTCATGTTTGTCTACGTGTATAAATTTTAGGGTGCCCATTATATTCCACGTAACTTTTCTAACTATGATTTTGTGTCTGAACTGTATGGAAGGAATGCATGAAGCAGACTTATTTGTAGTAAATCTTGCATGAATAGTGTTAATTGTGTCTATCAAGACCACGTAAAACTCATGGTGTGGTTTTATGAAATACAAGTGTTGAATGAAATATATATTGCATGAAAATCCAAAAAGTTTCATGCAAGAATTACTATTGTGAGAAGGTGTTGAGTTGCACCACTAGTTGATGCTGAATATCTGGATTGTTTGATTAGTGATTTCAAGTGTATCAATTCAGGACTACGATGCTGGTAGTGTCATGTGATAGTCATGGAAGAATCGTTAAATTCCAATTCAACTAAAGTGACCTTCTTGTCAATAAATTGTGTAATAATTCACCCAAATCATTAAGCTAAGGGAAGTCAATGGATTTTTTTAGGGAGGTAGTGTCTTACCAATAAAATATTGTAAAGGTAGTGTAACTAGAATTGAGTGACTATTTATGAACTTATATATTCTACATCTTATGAAGATTAGTGGATTTAGGTATGACAGAAACACTCCCTATGTATACTCCTTGTACTAGACAACAGTAATGATGAAATACATTTTTCTTGTCTCTATGTATGTAAATGTTTGATAAGTACATGATTCCATAAGATATGTTTAATAAGTTCATACCAACATGGTAATACGATCTATCACTTTAAAAGAAAAAGTTGGCATCCGGATTCACCATCCCCTCATAGAGTTTTCTATGGTCCTACATTGATCTGGATATGGAAGGCCGAAAATAGGGATCCAGTAAATAGAAAAAAAAGAATCATAGTATAGAGGAGAAGAAAATGGGGAGTGTACCTTTGATTCATAGGTCCAACACCCAAAGATTTCAAAATATAGGGCTTTAAAATCACCTAAAGGAACCCTATGGATTGAGATCTGTAGACATAGGATGAATAATGAGGGTTTGGGGGGACATTTTAAAAAAAATTAAGAACCCTTGAATGAGGTACATCATTTGGATACATCATTTGGAAAAACATGAACCAAACATTAAAGTTTTATTAAATGAACCTATAGATGTATATTTTAGCTATATGGTTTGGAAAACCATGAACCAATAATTTTAATCATCACTATCAAAAAAACATTGTAGTAAAATGGTTACTACATGGCTTAACAAAACCATATTCCCCATATTGGGTCCCCTTTACACCTTACATGATTACTTGGAGAAACCACATGGTTTATCCTAACACTGAACCAATAATACACCCTCTAAAACACTTGAAAACCCTCCTAACACATTTTAGTAACTTCCCAAACCTAAAAACAAACATTTAATAACATAAAAATACATTAAAAACCCTATAATAGCATAAATTAATGTTGTTATATTCACCCAATAATTGGGATTTTCATCGTTTGAAAGCTATCAGTTAACAATTCCAAGATAGAATCCGAGTTGACCGGTCTAATTGGACACTAACTTTTAATTGTTAATAAATCTAATGATGATACTACAATATATGAATCAACAGTACAAGTCAACATATTGAGATCTTATCATGCTGATTATAAGATATAATATATTGTTGTAACCCAATTGAATAACCATCTGAAGAGAAATATGATCCCTGCGAGTTGCAAAAATCATGTCCAACACACACCATGAATATAATGATATAAGAAGAAGTCATGGACTTAATTGAATCTAGAATACAATGCTACCAAACTAACAACCCTATTTATATAGTAAAAAAATACAATTTTTTAATACACCGAGGCTATAATTTCCCACTATTAGTCATATAAAAACACCTTAATCATTTATATACCCACAAAAATCAATGAATTTCACTATTAAAGTGCATGGAAACTAATGAAAGTATAAAAAAGGTATCCACTAGCTCGATGCCATAGAAATGATTCCACATACAATCAATGTCTTCATATCCGGACACACAAGATTCATCCCAATGTAAGGACTTATGAAAATATCCAAGAGAACATTTGGTTTTGACACAAAGGACTATAAAATGATCTAATAAGAACCATATAAATAATTTTCAGATAACCCAAAATAGATAAATATTGTCACCATTAGAGATTATGGAAATCATTACACCAATTAACTATAATACATTCTCATCATACAACTTATCTAGATATTATGAAGACATCACACCCCCACCCCACCCCCCACCCCAAATAAGAATAAACTGCACCAACTTAATTATTTAGTCATGTTACAACTCAATGACATCATGGTTCTTATGAATTGCAACCAAACATGTTAAAAGATTTAGGAGATTTTACTCCTTGTTGGACTAAATTTATAGGTATCAATTGAAATATCATTAGTAGTAATGCATTTATTGTTTACTACTATCTAAAAAAATTAATGGAAAAAAACATGAAACTGTAATAACAAAAAAGGCACTGGTATTGGGTCCTGAGACACTATAGAAAATTTCTATCCTCAACCCACCACTCAATGTCTCCCCACCATTAAGGTTTCACTTAATGATAAGACTATGAAAATTTTCCCACTAGAATTCCTAAGTAAGGGTCACCAAAATCATTAATGAGATTCACTTGATGAAAATATTGACATCATATGAATATATAAAACCCTAGAATTTGTTTTCAATTTAATCCATGAATCATCAATGATTAAAATATTCCCCAAAATGTCACTGAGAGACTTAAGAGTTATGAAATCAACTATCCAGTTGATCACAATTGATAAACATTTCCAAATATGTCCTTCGTGAGACTAGAAAAAAAATAATGGAATAATGAACTTGAAATTACCTCCTAAGAATAGAGAGTATGTGTCCTCAAGATATTAAGAAATGTAACCATTCATTCCTATTAATAAAAATTATTTCTCATTACTAAGCTAGTTACATGCATTTCACTCCCAAATACCCTAACAAATCAATGCAAGTTAGCTATCTTGATATTAAACTTGATAAAAAATGACAAATTGAGAAATTTAATACATACTATCTTCCAAGAAGTATATTGAACCTTATTTTGTGTTCCTCTAACAGAACTCTGAATTCACATAGTTTAGTTTGTGACTGATGATATATAGTTCCCAATTCTACCTTTGAATTATATTCTCTGCTGAGATTCCGGTCAAATCCCCATGAAAGAGATGAACAACACCATCAGAAGATGTTAGGGTGACTATTTAGGAATATAATTCAAAATGAAATTGAATACTATCAGCCAATATCTTCTAATACCTCAATAATGACACTTCTAAGACAACAAATCACACCAAATCTAGACCATTCCGGTGGTAATTGAGCATAGTGACCAGAAACGATCCTAGAATATTCTATTACCCACTTGTGTTATGATGCATATCACATGGGATTCCATTTCCATAATAAATATATATTTCCCTTTATTGTTGTGTATGCCTCAAAAAAACAAAATTCAACCATATTATCATGATAAACAAAAGTAGTACACAATAATAAACAAAACAAAAATCATACAATCATGATGTACATATCAACCAAAACCAACACCAAAATATACCAAAGAAAATATCTGGACTAAAATTCCCTTCGAATAGTAATTAAAATCTACCCATTTGGGAAACATATACTAAGGTCTCCATCCATCAATTCAACTCATTATAATAATCCCAAAAATCACATGAAAAATATCTTGTTCCTAAAATATGATAATATTTTTATTAAAAGATTCTTTTTATAAAAACCCATTTTAAGAAACTATTATAAAATCCGAAGACCCATAAAATCATCTAGAAAATATATATTTTTATAAAATATTATTTAATACTAACATTTATAAATCCCAAATTTATAAAACAGTGCTTTCGAAAAACCATAAATTATGGATTTCGAAACAATAAAAATTTTCCTTTTAATATTTTTTTTCTACTAATGTCCATTTAAATATTGGGGTTTAAATGTAATGAAAAACCAAAAAGTCGTAAACATTTATAAATCATGGTAGAAAATATTTTTACAAAACTGTATTTAAGTCAATAACATATCTTCAAAATAAAACCTGCTAGAAACATTATTTATTTTAAGACCTCTTTATTGACAAAAACATGGCCTTTTCAACAAAATCACATAAGATCAACCATACAGGTCATGTTACCACAAATATTTAAAAATTAAACAATTTTCACTAATAATTTTATATATGATGTGCTACGATGTTCATTATTTTTTCATTATAAATAAAATACATTAATTCAAAACTAATTATGTCATATCATAAGGAAATATAAATAATGTTAATTTATTTCTAATAAGGTTGAAAAATTTTTTTATGAAAAACTAAAACTATCATATTTATTAACATGGTGCTCAAATATTAGATGAATTGCCCAATAAAAGTTTATTACTAAATAAACATGATAAATTAACATTAAATTTATTAACGTAAATTAATATATCATAGATTTCATTGTGCTCTCAAATGTAATAATATAATCATCATGAGGATTTTAAAAAGATTAATATTCATAATGGGATATTTTTATTCAAAATTATTCTATTTTATTTGTATCACTACTCATTATGATAAAAATAATGGAATAACTACATACATAATATGATTTGACACATGTTATTCATTATTAGGCTTTTGAAATTAAGAAAATAAAAAATAGTTCTACTCCTAGCATGATTTATAGTTAATTAGACTAAATATGAAACATAAATTAAATTTATTATGATTAATTCAAGTAAAGGTATATCATTAAATTTCAATGAGAGTCTAAAAAACATTATTTTATCATGTTCAAGAATTTTTTATAGTGAAAAAATGGAAACAATTATTAATCATGCAAGAATGTAAAAAAAGATTTGTGAATTTATAATTTCATTTTAAAATTGTTCACATTCACTTAAAATATCATGGATTCTAACCATTTTATCAATTACATCTGATTATAAACATTACCCATTTAAATTCTAGTCCAATTCCAATTTTGTATTCTATTAAAAACTAAAATACAATGAAGAAATAAAAACAAAGAAATACCTGTGAGAATCAACATAAAAAACAAAACCAAATAATATTTTAGAATTTATTAAAATAGTTCCATAAAAATCTATCATTTTTATCCATAAGTCGAAACATACATTTCAATCAAAGAATTATGAGGTCATCATTTACTAATTCATCACCAATAAATTATCACATGAATGATGAAATACAAGTGATAAGATTATTTAACAATGCACGAGACACAACTCTCATTAGCCAAACCAATGAAGATGTGAAAAAAAGATTATATTTGTTTAGAATCACTTTTCATACCTGAACGAACCTGGTGACATGAGTTTAAGTATAAATACGTTAGCTATGAAATTTTTTATTTACTAAATTTCATGTTAGGAAACATATTATCTCTATTTATACTTGGCCATATGAATGACCATAACAAACCTATACCATTTTTAACATCCTAACCGTAACCCATAGACATGGGTTGGACAAGAATTTTACTAGCTATAAGTGCATATCCCAAACATAAAAGGAAGCAAATAAATTTGAAATCCACTACAAAAACATGCGTACTGATTTTAACTTACATACATAATAATAATCCAAATAAATCTCTAATATATATATATATATATATTTCCACGAAAAATAGAATACCATACTGCAACACATACGAAGTAAACATTTATCTCATTCACAATGTATATAAAAGTACATAACCTAGAAATACTATAATGATAAGAATTAATGAAAGAAATAAGTTCCAAAAAGGAACACTCTAATTCTCCACCTAACTGTTACCTCTAAGATCCATCACTCAAGACTATAACTATAATTCACCCATCATGAAAAGTAATTAGTATCCCTTACCTACACCATATTTAAATAATACTGCATATTATATAAGATGCATATATAGTGGTGAGTATAAAATCTAGTAGGAATACAACTGAAGACTTCCCACACACAACACTCAAATAAGAACAGTTTAAATCACATTTTTATTGAAATAGGGTAGAAAGAAAATACAATAATTTAGCCAAATACAAATTTATAAGTAACCCATAAATATATTAATATCAATTTTAAATCAACGTTTTCCCTAAAATCACCCATTCCATAACCCAGAACTCCATGTACTATATAAAACAACCATCAAACTCACAGACCCAATGAATCTATTATTAAAAAAACTAATTAAAAAAACGGACTCATGAGTGGAAACGTGTTCCTCTGGACCCAAGTTAACACTTAGTGGTAAAAGTAGGAGTGCCCCCAAATCAGAACAGTCAGAAAGTTAGAATCAATAAGGCCTCAATCATATATAACATAAACCCTATTCAAACTCATTTAATTTAGAGTGATCCCACATAAAAAGGAAATCCAAGTCCACATCATCAATGTCCCAAATCCATATGCACCATGAACACATGAAAATAACTCTAATTCCATGTTATGAATCCATGTATATAACATACAAAAATAAATATTTTAAAACATACTCAAATGGGAATTTTTTTTAATAAGTTGTGTTAATAAACTAGAATTATTTCTTTAAACCATTTTTCAAGAGTGAATGTTTATACTTTATTTTTAATCCATTTAGAATAGATCAATGAAAATATTTTATCATTTAGGACCATAATATTTTAAGTTATTAATAGATGTAGTGAGAGTTAGAATCCACTAACCTCAAATACAGTATCCCAGATGAAATCACATGATACCCTCATAGATACGATCTCAAGAAACCCTCCAATTTTAATTCAAAATAAAATCCCCATCTAAGCAGGTCCTAATACAAAATATTTTGGAATTATATAATTAGGATGTAGTTCCTCATTAGAAAAATTAAGAAGAGGGATTGATATAAGAATAAAATGGGATAAAACATTTGATTCCTAGGCCCAATTCAGTAAAATATTAATATATTGAAAATATAAGAAAATAGAATAACTAAAATCATCCAAAGGAACTCTCTAGAATGATATATTTAGACATAAGAGAAATAATAAAGAGTTCAAAGGAAAATGGTTTTAAGAAGTAATTATTGGAGCCCTTTAATGGTGAACATGGTTTAGATACACTGTTTGGAAGACTGTTCACCAATTATGAAAGTATTATTGGAAAACACCCATAGTTGCTCATTTTTTGAAAAAAAAATTAATAACTATGTGATAACCATGTCAACTGTCACTATTTATAGAATTTAAAATACTCATGGGATCCACACAGTTTACCCTAATCGTGAACCAACCATAAACCACCCTAATTTACACTTTCCAAATAACATGGTTACATAAGACAACCATATGGTTCCCCTAATAATGAACCAACTATAAACCCTATAAAACCCTTACATAAACTCCAAAAACACTTGAAAAATATCAAAACCTATTTCTAAAACCTACTGAAACAAAACCCAAATATTTAGTGACATAATTACTCATAATAAAACCCTTATTAAAAAAACTATTGGTGTTACATATTACATCCATTATTTCCATCCATATTGGTGTTTACCTTAGTTCAGCAAAAGTTTGAGGAAAATTATTACAGAGCACATATTTTAGACAAATCATATATATAAGTTGGTGACGATAACAAATGAATTTTGAATTCAAATAACATTCTAAGATTTCCTAGTGGTGAGGCTAAGTGTTTTGTTGGGATAGGACTGAAAACCCATAGAAAAGTATTCCTAAATGAGTGATTATTAATGGATATGAAAATGATTTAGATGAATTTAATGTATCACTATATATTGGTGATGATGGTGGTAATATTATTGATGAAGAAGGGTCTGGAAAATATTAAAAATTATAATCATAATATGGGATAAACCATTTTATTCTACCAAGGTTGATATAAATAAGATCAAATAATGTAAAAAATAGTTTTAACCTAATGATGGTTTGGATCTATCCATGAGGATCAAGTATTCATCTTCCAGATCGTATGATCTTGGATGGATTTGGTTTCTGAATATTCCTATAAAAATAGGAACCATTTATAATCCCTCAATTTCAACCCATGGGGATATGTTTGGCACTATGAAAATTTAGGGGGATAATTTTACTATAGTTTGGGGATTTATTACAAAGAATGTCAAAGAGGATTTATTTCAGAATATAATATTGTGTTTACAGTTTGATGTTTCACTTCCTCCCCTGGGGATATTCCTTTATAAAATTGATCATAATTCAAATGGTATTGAATGTAATTAGTTTTCACCTAATCAAATTCTAAAATATATAGTTGATATTGGATTCACTAAATATGTTATACACATAATAGATACTCCTTAACATAATGTCCGAATTGAGTTCATTTGATAGCCATATGATCGTGTGCCTCCACATGCTACTACACAACATGTTATGCTACCCCAATCATTATTTCATGAAAATATGATCCCACCATCAACTTATTATCTCAATCTAATTGTTCATATAAATTCATGTCCTAAAAATACATGGGTATCTATTCCCTTAGTTTCTCATATTTCTGTGTGGCCTGGACTATTGAAATTTATCACTTTTCTTATAGCATGCATTTAATTTCTTACCAATACCACTACTATATCTTTTGTGATATAAAATTTATTCCTTTTTCATTTGAAGTCACTTTAGTTTATCTATTATTTACAAGTTTTAATTTCATGGCCGTATCCAATGGTAGATTTCATAAAATTGAATCCCTCACATTACAGTGTTAAAAAATACTATAATTCTATTTTTAATATTTTATTCATGATAATTTTTCATCTACTAGTTTACATAAGGCATTATATTTTTTGTTATTTATATGTATAATTGTAATAGTTGGTGGTAGATTCATGTTTTTAGTTCAATGGGATGTTAGAGGAAAATTGAAAAAAAATCATATTGAATAAATAATTGATTCAATGATACAATAAATGATATATTTTCCATATTAGTCATTATAAAATTTCTTTTTTACTTAAAATCAACTAAATTTCACTTTTTAACATCTTTTATTATTTAGTATTTAGACAATACATTAATCCAAATATTAGTTAAAAGCTTTTAAAAAATATTATAAGCTAATCATGTTGTTGGGAATTATCAATTACAATCAATTTTTATGTATTTAATGACTGAACTATTTTTTTGAGAAAACAAATTGAACCATAAGATCTAAATTTATACTTAAATATTGTGTATAGGGTGGTGGGATATGGGTGAAATTGGGAGTAGTAAAAATATATTTCACTTAAAATGAAATTTTTATTCTTTTCTGAAGAGGGAAAATTCAAGAAAAAATGATTTGAAGAGTTAAATAAATTTTATAATTCATCTACTTTATTATTAAAAAAATTACATTTTGATTATCATAACTCCTAATTTATGTATAAAATGGGTTTTTATTGATATAATATAAATTAGTTGTCACATTTGTATGTGTGTGTGTGCGTATATATTCTTACTATAATTTCAATAAAAAAATTAAAGAAAAATAAAGTATCTTATTTTTTATTTTCCTATTTGAATCCTCAAGTGGGAGGTGAATTGAGTTTTATATTTTTTAAAATTATATACTATAAATTTAAAAATATTCAAAGAATGAACACAGTTATAAAATTTAATACAAATAAAAAAATATTAGTGGTATGATAATTACTATTTTATGGATGACTATATCAAATATTTTTATATATTTACAATTTTTTGTTGATCAAATAAATCATCAGTAGAAAACACTCCAGTTGTGTTTAGAGGCTGGGATTATTTGTAGATCTTCTCATAGGAATGTTACACTCCAAAAACAATGACTCACAAAAAAATGATTGGAAAAGTAAAATATATATAGTGACTCCTCATCAACATAGAATGTTGAAAAATACCTTTGGTGTATAAAATTTATTTCTTTCTAGATTAATATGATCATTGACATGGGAGTAGATAAGATTTGAGAAACACTTTGAAATTGTCCATACAGATCCAAGACTAGATTATTTTTAAAAAAACACAATCATTTCTAATATTTAAACACTATAAAAACCTTTTAATAATTACATAACAAGGTTGAAATTAACAATCAAATGATAATTTTCATGTCTAGAATCACAAAAATTTCACACAAACCTTTCTCTCAAGGAATGATTTTAATGATTAAGGGATTATAATAAATATTACATGTTTTAGACAAAATATTATGTTAGGATGGGTTTTTAAAGTGATATTGATTTGTACTTTATATTAAATGATATGTTTATTCTCAAACATAAGAGGGTATAACAATTTTTTTATTCAACAATAATATTTAGTGGATATGACAAAAATAATTTTTACAATATTTAAAAGGAAATTGACTATATATTAATTCAAAAAAATATATATAGTTTATATGTGCATCTCAATGCATTCCTTGACATGAGTAATCATATCAACGACCATTAGGACTAAATATGACATTATAATTATTTATTTAATGAATATTATTTATTATTAGTTTTAAATTAATTTTATTGATTCTCAAGTTGGTAAATCCATGATGTTTTTATTGATGTGTAAAAATACAACCATAAAAAACATAATATTGAATACTCTTAGACATTGGTGTAGTTCATTTTACAGTATTCTATTTGACTGTTATTAGAGTTCAAATGTACATATAGATAAAATATTATCTTCATTCTATGTTAGACATCCAAAAACATCTAGCCGTGGTGATTTGAGAGAAAAGTATAGAATTTCATGAAACTTTCCCAAAGGGCACATAACTTCTTCAAAGTAAAAAAAATGAATTTTGTTTGACATGTGACATCAAATGAATAAGCTCCACATAAATGTGATATATCCTTTAAAAGTGAAAGAATTTTCTTTTTATTACACAGTTGAAAAATACAATAAAAAATATAATGACATAGTCTAGGTTGTGTGACATAGGAACAAATTTATATAAATATGACATCATCCCTCATTTTTTTGGAGTACAACAAGAATTATAGCATTTAATCTCTCAAATAATATAAATTCAAGTTTCATTCATCACACTACCATAAAATCCAAAACTTCTATAAAATTACATCATAATTTCCTATGATATGTTATCTTCTACTTGAGGAGATTACACAGAACATTCTCTATGGAAATCATGATTTTCTGCAAAATATAATCTTCCTTGTTACCACATTTACACAAAACTCCAAATATTAATGATCCAATTTTTTTCAAAAATAATGTTCTTATGCCATTTCTCATGAAAAATATTTTTTAAGAAACACGTGTGTGATAAAACACATTTCAATATAGTGTTACTCCTGCAATGTTCCATGGTACAGTGCAATGTTATAAGAAACAAAACACAGTAAAGAAAAATTGTGTTTTTATATGCATGTCCATTGTCCCATACTATTGGAACTACAACAAGGGTCCCTTTATTTGAATAAATGTCATTTTTTATCCTAGTTCATCGACCATATCCCTTCACTATCATTACATAGCCCCGTGAAAAAATTGAGAGTTTCACTGTGATATTTTTGGGTCCGGTCAACTACATTTTGGGTTTCAACAGTATAATGTGAACATCCAACACATATAATACCATGAGTCTAGATACACTTCTACAATCCCTAAAACATCTCATGTAAAAATATCCATCTTGGTACATTCCCTTTATCACAGGTTGAGATACTCATATTGGTATCCAAGAATATCCTGAGTTAAAATACTCCTCAAGTTACTCATGAAATATCATCCCCTGACCCATATTAAAGGTTGAATAAAAAAGGTCTTATTTTTTTTAATTGCCATGCCATCCATTAATTATCATCTTCTACCCAATATTACCTAATACATGACATAAAAATATAGTATACCGTATGTTACAAGCAATGGGTTCCTTTTGTGATAAGAATGAGATGTCTTATGTGTTGAGTTTAAGAATTTTCATGCAATTAGCATGAGAAAACCTACCAAATACCCATTGTATAACTCTAAACTACATTGTACATAGGTCTTAGATAGATGACCATTAAAATAACATCATCTGGTTATGGATGAAAAAAAATAAAAGGAACAAAATTTATCCTTATCAAAAGATCATGAAAGCAATGGGATTTCCTATTCTGATCCACCAAACGTTTTGTGTTCTGATTCCTTCTATAGGGATATGTATAAATCCCATTACATGGGCCTGATCCTAATTCTAAAACACCATTCTCATATTTGAATGTTGATGAACTCTATGTTCTCCCCCCTTGGGCCTCCTCCTCAAGTGTAATCCCATATAATATTCCTCAGCCCATTAATGGGTCATGATTCTATAATAAATCGACATGGGTAATAAAGAACATGAAATTGTATCATGAAATATCCACATGTATCACTAATACTCCCAATAAGCCCCATGGTCCACACCATCAACTGTAATCCCTAATCATTATCCCTAACCTATTAGTGATTCAATATGCCTTCATGGTCCAGCATGAGGAATATTGAATGGGATGCTAAATGAACAAGTCACCATACATGACATCATATCTATAGGATGTTAAATTATACACCATAACATCATATTTTCATGATGTTAAACTACATGGAAATAACCTCATTACATGATGTTAAACTATAACCTAACTATATGTGATGAGCATGAGATTCCCTATCTGATGAGCACATGATGCCCCATCTGATGAACAAGAGATGTCACATGTGATGATCATTCTATGATACCTCCATCTTCTGAGAATATTTTTTGTGTAAGCTCTACTCCATCACTTATTGTCTCCCATTTCAAAATACAACAATCCTTGATGTATGATGTTAAAATTCATGGTATGGTCCCACCGCAAAAACTTAAACTATGTATATATTAATCTATGTCTACTTATAGACACTCATCAACAAAATCACATAAGCACTAGAAAACATGTCAGGTTAAAACCAATATGAAAACATTGAACAGTTTTCCTTATAATTTCACATGCATGAGATGATACTAGCTTCATTATCAATTCATTATTAATAAATAATTTTAATACAAAAACTAGTTATGTAATTTCCTAAGGAAACATAAATCATGTTCATTTATTTCCAACTAGGTAGAAAAAAGAATTTTGTGACACATCTTATACCATCATATTTACTATCACCGTGCTCAATCCATAAATGACTTACCCTTTAATAATATTTTGTCATATTATCATGCTCAATTAAAATAAAATTTAATAACTAAAATTAATATATCCGAGATTTCATTATTCATTCATCTCCAATAATCTAATCATATCAGGCATTTCAAAAAGGTTAATTGTCATACTATGCTTCTTCTTAAAATTATTCCATTTTACTTGTTTCACTACCCATTTTACTAGAAATTATTTAATATTTACATATATATTTTAATATAACACATTATATTAATTATTATGTTTTTTAAATTAAACAAAATAAAATTAGTTCATCTTTTAGCATGATTTTTGTTTAATTGTAGTCAATATGGAGCAAAATTTCAACTTATTTGGTTTAAGTAAAAGAATAAAATATCATGAAAACATTTAGTGAGATGCTATGAGAATTTAACATATCATGTTAAAGGGTTTTCTATAGTGTAGACCTACAAAAATTTGTTAATCCTATAAGAAAATAAACATGGAATTATACATTTAATAACTGATTCTGAAATTGTTCACATTTATTTAAAATAGCATGAATTATAACCATTTAATCAATTACTTCTCATGAGAAAATTTACATATTTATGTTCTATTTCTAAACATATTTCATATTCCTTTACAAAAATAAAACACAAGGATGGAATAATCATAAAAAATTATGTTGATAATAAACACAATGAAAACAAAACAAAATGTTATTTTAAAATGTTCTTAAAACCATTTTATAGAAACACTTATTTTTTTCAACAAGTATGAACATATATTTTAGTCAAAAAAAGTATCAAGTAATCACTTACTAATTCATAATTAAAAAAATTATATCATGAAGGATGAAATCCTATTACAAAATATACTTACTAATAAATGATATATAGCTCTCATTGGATAAACCCATGCTGATGAGGTGATAATAAGCTTATAAGTGTTTAAATCACATTTCATACCTGAACCAACCCAGTAACATGAAGTTATGTATAACTATGTTAGTTATGACTTCTTTTATTCTCAAAATTTCATGTCCCAAAATTTATTATCTCTATGAATACAATCCCATCTGATCGACCATACAAAAATTTTACCATTTGAAACATACCAACCATGACCCATTAACTTCGGTAGGACTGGAGTGACACTAACCTAATGTGCATCTCCCAAACACAAAAGGCTTGAAATTAATTACAAATCCGTTAAAAATTCCAGGGGAATGATTTTATCTTACATAAAAAAATAATATTCCAAATAAATATCCATGAATATATATATATATATATATGATCAATGAATAAAAAATACCAAAATCCAACACACACAATGTAAAAATTTATCATAGTTGTAGAATATATGAACACATATAACCATGATATACTATAAGACCGATAATAAATGAATGAATGAATTTCCAATAAGGAAAACTCCCATGCTCCACCTAATAGTTTAGTCTATGCTCCTTCACTTGGGACTATAGTAGTAATTCAGGCCGCTTGAAATGTAAGAGTTCTCCCCTTACTAACATCATGTTGAATGAAGACTTTATATGCACAGAGATGAATATACAGTGGTTAATGTAAAGACAATATGCATTCAATAATGACTTCCCACAAACACAACTTGAATAAGAACAACTTAGCTCACATTTTTATATAACATAGGAGAGATGAAATAAAAAATAAATAAACTAGAGCCAAAAATATAAGTAATTCACACAAAAATATACATATCCTTTTTAAATATAAAATTTTCAATGAAATCACTCATACCATAACCCACAAAGACATGTCATGTATGAAACACACATGAAAATCACCCACCTAATAAATCTCCAACTGAAACAATCCCAATTGAACAAACTGAATCGTGACTAGAGACTCATTCCACCATACCCAAGTCACCACTTTGTTTGGAAAATAAGAGTGCCCCCATATAAATATAGTGGACATGTACGAATCAATAAGGCTGCAATCATATATAGCACAAACCCATTACAACCCATTTAATCTATAGTGATCCAAAATCAAAATAATATTCAAGTCCATATCAATATGTTCCTAAATCCATATGCACCTAACACATGAAACTCACAGTAAATCACTCTTACCAAGAAAATATCATAACATACATAAATCAATATTTGAAAACCAAATCCGTAAGGGGGGATTTTATCAAATTAGTCATGGGCATCAATAAAAATCCATTTCATTAAACCATTTTTCAAAAGAGAATATTGAAACCATATATTCCAAAAAAATATTAGATATAAAATAATGTATTTTATACTTTAGAAACCAATGGTTTGAAGTTATTAATTAAGATAACGAGAGTGAGAATCTACTTACTTCAAACATAGTATCCAAGATGAAATCACATCATACTCTCATAGTTTTATTTTTTTAGAAAATTTCTTATTATGATTCAAAAAAACCACATTATAGAAATTCTTTAAACCACAATATTCGGAGATGGTATCCCTAGGATAGGGTTCTTCCCTGGAAAAAAATAGAAGAGTATTGGAGAGGGGGAGAAACAAGTATAATTCCTTGATTCCTAGGTCTAATGCCCTGAAATTTAAACATTTCATGAATACGAGAAAATAGAATCACAATAATCATCTAAAGGAACCCTCTAGTTCGAGATACCACACCATTGGAGGAAAAATGATGATTTCAATGAAAAAAAGGTTCTAAAATTTTGTTTTGGAGACCTTTAATTATGAACATTTTTTAGATACGTGGTTTGGAAAACCATTATCCAATTATGAAACTATTACTGGAAAACATCCAGAGCTTCAGAGTTGGCTACACAGTTTGAAAACCATGTGAAAACTATGTGAATTGTCAAAATCTAAAAAAATTTAAAATTTTCATGTCAATAACCTAGTTTACCTAAATTGTGAACAAAACATACACCACCCCAAGGCCCCCCTTTAATCATAATATGGTTACCTATAGAAACCATATGGTTTTTCAGAATCATGAATCAACTACAAACCCTCCCAAACAATTACAAATCACGCAAAAACACGTGAAAAATCTCCCAAAGGCTTCAAAAAACTTCTTGAAACCAAACAAAAATATTTTAAAAATAAAAATTCAATATTAAATCTATAATACCATAATCTTGGGTTGTTACATATTACATCCATTATTTATAACAACATTGGTGTTTACTTCAGTTTAGTAAAAGTTGGATGAAACATCATAATGAGTGGATACATTAGTCAAATCACCAATACAAGTTAGTGATTATAATAATAGAAATATGAATTCTATTAATGTTCTTATATGGAATGTTGGTGACTCCAAGCATGATGTTTTATCTTTATTAAAACCACCTATAAAAGGATTCCTAGATCAACCATTAATGATGAGTATGAAAATAATCTAGATGAATTTAAAAAGCCACTGTATAGTGGTGATGATGATTTTAGAATCAGTTATTAAGAAGGATCTTTGACATCTAAAAAAATACAATAAAAATATGGGATAAACCGATTTCTTCAACCATGTTTGATGTATACAAGGTCAAGTAATGTAAAAAATAGTTTGAAACAGAAAATAGATTGGGTACATCAATGAGGAACAAGTATTCATATTCCAGATAACAAGATCTTGGATTTATTTTTCCATGAACTACACATATAAGAACAATAACCATGTGTAATTCATCAATTTCCACCCTAAATTATATGTTTGTAACTGAGAAAGTTTAGGGGAATATTTGATTTACTACAAAGACTATCCTAGAGGATTTCAATCAAATTAAAATATTTTAATTTCATTTTGAAGCATTATTACCTCCTCCTATGAGATTTATTTCTAAAATACATCACAATTCTAAAGGGTTTAAAATAAATCAAGTTTCAAATAATCATATTGGGAAATAGACATCTCATATTGGTTTCAATAAAAAAAATATACTCCTTCTAGATCCTCCTTTACATAATGTAATTCTATATTAAATTTTATATCCTGATGATTGTGTGATTCCACATCATACTACACAACCCGGTGCCCTACCCTAGTCTATAGTTCTTGAAATTATGGTCCCACACTCCACCCATTATCTCAATCTAAGTGTTATTTAATATTAAAGTTCTAAAAAATACTCGGGAGTCCATTCCCTCACGTATGCATATTCTTATGTGGCCTGGTCTAGTGAAATTTATAAGTTTCTTTATTGCATGCCTTTAATTTTTTTCAATAGCACATATTTTTCTTTTTTGATAAAAACATTATTCATTTTTTCATTTGATGTCACATTACATTTTCCATTTTATACTAGTTTAAATTACATATCCCTATCTAATGGGATATTACATAAAATTCAATCATTCACTTTTCAATAATAAAAATATGTATTATAATTATATTTATAATATTTCATACATGACAATTTTTTATGTACTTGTTTAATGAGTACATGATATTTTTGTTATTTCCTTGTCTAAGTGTAATGGTTGGTGGTGGATTCAAATAATTTATTTAGTTATATGAGATATTAGGTAAAAATAGCAATAATTTTGCATCGAATAAATATGTGATTCAATGATACAACAAATATTATATTTTTTAAATCTGATATTTAGAAATTACATCAGACATAGAATCAAATAAATTTCACATTTGAAATTAATAAATTATTGAGTATTTAAACAATACATTAATCCTAATATTATATAATGTATTTTTGAAAATTTATATCATTACTTAATATTATTTGGACTTATAAATTATGATTAATATTTATGCATTAGATGACAGATGTAATTTTAGGATGAAAGAAATAAATCAGATATATTAAAATTTATATTTCAGTATTTTTATGGGGTGGTGGGTTGTAGTGAAAATTGGGAGTGGAAAAATATATTTCACAAAGCCCAAAAATTGTTTCCATTCAAAATTATTAAAACTAATACATGAATTATTTGCAGAGGTGAATAAATTTTTAAATTTGACTTTTATTTTTATTATAATAATAATGTTTTCAATAATAATGACACATAATTTATGTATAAAATTGTTTTTTTGTTGATATAATATAAATTAGTGTGTGATATTTTTTTTGTGTTTATATATTCTCAATATAATTTTAAAAAAATTAAAATTAAATAAATTAACTTTTTTATATTTTTCCCCTTAGAATCCTCTAGTGGGAGGTAAATTGAGTGTCAATTTTTAAAAAATTATGTTATGGACATTTTAAAATATTTGAAGCATTAACATTATTGTAAAAGTTAAACAAATAACAAAGAATAATTGTATGATAGTAACTATTTAAATGATTCTAAAATAAAGTTTTATTATATACTTAATCTTTCATTTTTTGATTGAGAAATTTCAATGTCCATAGAAAACACTCAAATCATTATTGGAGGAAGAGATTAAGTGTAAATATTTTAGAAGGAAATTATCACTTTAATAATAATGTCCTAGATAAAAATGATGGAAAAATTAACATCTCTATAGTCACTCTTGACATGCCTTGAATGATAAAAAATGAATTTTGATTATGAAATCGACTTTTATTTAATAGTATGATCACTAAACTGGTATTGGAGAACACTAGGGGAAAACATTCTCATTGGCCATACTGATTAGGAACTATAATATTATTTTTGAAATTACTTATATTTTAAGCTTGAAACACATTGCAATATTATTCATAAAAACATAACATGTTTGAAATTATCAATCCAATGAAAATCTTCATTTATAAAAACACATCAATTTTACTCAAACCTATCTATCAATGAATGAATTTAATGATAAATGGACTCTACTAAATCTACTGCATCATGGAAAAGAATATTAAGTTGGATGGGATTTTGAATTTATAATTATGTGTACTTTATATGAAGTTATATGTTTATTTTAAAATATAAGACACACTAAGATTTTTTTAATTCAACTATACTTTTGAGTGGATAGGAGGAAAATAATTTTCAAAATATTGAAAAGTAAATGGATAAACTAATAAAGCTAACAACATTTATAGAAAATTTGGGCATCTAAATTCATTTCTAGACTTGGGTAATCATATAAAAGGCCATTAAGACCAATTTCTACATTATAGTGATTTATGTATTCAATATTATTTATTATAGTTTTTCAATTAATTACATCAATTATCAAGTGTTCAGAACCCTAAAGTATCTATTTACTTGTAAAAATACATCAACAAACAAATGCTGAAATATAATATCCATGTGTGTAGTTTATTTATCATTCATCTATTTGACTTGTCTTGGAGGATAAAGGGATAAACATATAAAAATTTATGATTATTCTATGTTAGACTTTCAAAAATGTCCAACATAGGTGATTCTAGAAATTTTTTTTTGAATTTCACACAACTTTCTAATAGTTCTTATAACTCCGTCAATGTAACTAAATTGAGTTTTGTGAGAGAGGTAATACCAAATGAATAAGATTAACATATACATGATCCACCCTCAAAAACATTTATTCATTTTCATTCAACACCATGGATGTGTGACACAGTCAAAACATTCATGACACAGACCATGTTTTGTGACATACAAAAATGCCAATAAATAAAAAATAAACCAACATTTTGAGGAGGAAATATGGTATTATATCACTAAAACTCTTTCATTATAAATCTTAGGTTTAAGTGCGTTTTGAAACCCCAAAATCCAAAAAATGTGTGAAATTATGTCACAATATCCATTGATATGTTAGATTCATCTTTAGAGGATTTCACAAAAAATTCTCAATAGGAAACAAGATTTTTCAAAAATTCCAAACATCCATGAAAATTCATTTTCAAAAAACTCAAAAGTTGTCACACATATTGTTTTCTAAAATCATTCTTGTAGGACATGCCTCATGAAAACCCTTTTTCATGCAACACCAGAGTTGTGTGATGTATTTCAAATTTATGTGACATCCTGAAATGTTTCATGGAACGTTACAAAGATACACGAAACAAAGCATAGTTGTCCTTAATAGTGGTTTGGGATGAAAATCCAATGGTCTATTCTTTTTGAACTACAACCATTCACCCTTTCTTGGAATTATTTTTTAGGAGAATCGTATGCCTCTTGAATGATCCCTTAATTATTATCACTAACCCCCATGAAAAATTGAGAGTTTCAAAAATTGATTTTTGGGATCAGTCAAAGACATTTTAGGACTAAATCATGTAAAATGATAACAACAACCCAATATAATACCATGAATCTAAATACACTTATAAGCTCCCTAAAGAATTTCAAGTGAAGATATTCCTCTTAGAACCTTTATTTAACTACAAGCTTAGATACTCTTTATGGTTTCCTAGAATATCCTATATCAAAATACTTCTCAAGTTATTCCTAAAATTACGTCACCTAACCCATATTCTAGGATGAAATAAAAAGGGTCATTTTGGTGTAATTCCCACACCATCCATTTCATGGAATCTTCCATCGATTAGTCCCTACTACATTATGTTAAACTGTAGTATAACCAATGTGATAATAATAGTGTGTCTTTTGTGACATGCATGAAATATATTATGTGTCGAGTGTAAGATTATTTATAGGATGAGCATGAGGAGACCTCCCTAGTCTCCATTGTATGAATCTAAACTACATAATACATAGGTCCTGGACACATGACCTAAAAATGATGTTCCTCTATTTATGGATACACAACCATAAAATTCATTACAATGATCCTTATCACACAAACATAAAAGGAATTACATATCCTATTATGTGGCACCGAACTATTTGTATTATTATTCACTCCATTAGGCTATATAGAAAGATCCTTCAACGAGACTGATACTAATTCTATAATGATTTTTTTATCTATGGATGGTAGTGAAATCTATGTTCCCCCCCCATGGTAATCCTCCTCAAGTTTATCCCACAATAATATTCCCCAAATAATTAGTGGTCCACGATTCAATCATAAACCGAAACGAGGCAAGAAAGAACTACATGAATCACTAAAACTCCCAAGCATCCCCCATGTTCCTCCACCTCATGGTTAATCCCCAATCATTTTCCCTAAACTTTCAGTGGATTGAGATACCCTCATGATCCAATATGAGAAATATGGAAATCGAATATGAATTCCTAAGTCCCAACACACAACATCCAACCTATTTGATGTTAAATTGTGTAGTATAAAATCTTAGTTTAATGATATTAAGCTACATGAAAACATCCTCATTATAATATGTTAAACTATACCCTTACCCAATGTGATAAGCATGGGGTGACCTATGTAACAATCATTGGATTCCCCATCGAATGAGAATGAGATGACACATGTGTGAGGTATGATATAATGCCTCCATCTTATGAGAATCTGTTATGCATAAGCTTAACTCAATCCCTTGTAGTCTCCCATTTCAAGATGCAATCATCCTTACCATAATAAAATAAACTACAAATTATGGTACAATAATACAAACCTAAACTATAAAATCAAACTATTTATATTTTGATCCATGTCTCCTAAAAGAGTATGTAATAATACTCTTGGAGGCTCATTCCCAACATAAATATACATACATCTCTCCCTTGTGAGTTAGAAACTCTAAATCCTAGTTATGTTTTTATAGTGAACTGAACCTCCCATTAATGTTAGTTCACCATATATTTTTTCATCACCATGGGATGAAAACATATGATCGACCCTTTAAGTGATAATCATATATGGGAAGCCTACCTACACAATAATTTAAATATGTCAGCATCCACATTAAGTTATAAACCATTGTTAAGAATAGTACATGACGAGTATATTGGAAGGGTCCTCCTCTAGACACTAAACCTATGATCTTATTCACTTGGATTTAATCCTACTAACCCTCATAATTCATCATAATCCTATCCTTTTGGTAAAGATATCAGGTAACATTATGTGAAAACAGTAAGAAGTGTATGTGATGAGCATATGATTTATTTTTCCCCACTCTGGTAAAGAGCCCTATTTTCTACCTCATGTTAGAAGCATGAGAGGTCCTAGGTGAGGAGATCAGAAATCCTTATGTGATGAGAATTAGTTTCCTAGTTTTATGGGTGTTATACATCTCACATAATGAATATGAGATGCCCTATGTGTTGATAATGGGATGCTCAAGGCAATGAGCCTTGTATTCCTTATGTATAGAACCAAAGTTTTCTTGTTGAAATCATGGGATTCCCTAGGTATTAAACCTTCACTAGTGCATAAATAATTTTTATAGTTGGATATTATTTATTTTTTATGTCGTTTTTTGGCAAACGTTGTTAAAGTAAATGTTATAAATATTTTTTACGTAAGTTATAAAAAAACGGACGTTGTAAATCTATAATGGAACCAATTTTTTACGTTAGTTATTTAATAACTGACATAATAAAATATATTCAACGTTAGTTATTTAATAACCGACTAAAAAAATCATGGTTTCGAGGAATGTTTTACGTTGGTTACATAATAACCGACGTAAAAAACATACCACATCGGTGACTAAAGAACATCCATAAAAAATATGATTCTGAAGCATATTTTACATCGGTTATTAAATAACTAATGTACAAAAAATTACACCAGGTCATTTGTTTGATAAAAGATGTGGAAAACCATTATCCCAATTTTTTTACATCAGTTATAAAATAAATGATTTTATAAACCTTTTTTTGAAAAATAGTGAAACCATTCCTCTACACTGCCGAAGCATCCCTAAAACACGCAGAACGAGACCAGAAAAACAAGCTAACTAGGTCGAAAAAAGAAGAAACAATATAAAAATTAAACCTTCACATTTATAACATTTAAAACATACAATAAAAAATAAAAAAAACCTAAATACATCCAGAAAACTATCAAATACACATTTACAGTTACAACATTCATAATTACATTTTACACTACTAAAAAACTAAATTCCAATCAGACATGTGAAATAATTTGACCATTCCACTTATAAGTTTTTGACCTCTTGAGACCTATATTATTTAGTATCATCAAATAGATAGAAATTAAAAGGAATGTATTTAACATCTATAATGAATAAATTAAATGAAATATTATGGAATAGTTTATTAAGAAATATAACCTCATCAAACATCAAATTTTTTCCAGTTCTAATTATATTATATTTAAATCTTAACATATAATGTCCACATTCTATGATGACTTGTTTTTATTACATATATGTTTAAATGAGTTTTTCAATTCAAAATATCACTTTTATGTAATAAATCCATAATGTAGAAATTATAAAGGGTATTTACCTTTACTTTTACATATTTGATATTGTAACTCTTTTTCATTGTGGTTTTTAAAAATTAGGCCCATCCCCTGTTAGATAATAATATGAATGAGATAAATTTAAAATTACTTATAATATAAAAAAATATTAATAAATTGAAACCTACTTTTCAAACATATTCTTAAAATTTTATCGCACATCTCCATTGAGAGAGAATATCCAATAAAGTGTTTTCTTGCTTAGAAAAAACAGCTTACATCTGATGGTCTATGATATAAAACAAAATTTAAGATTAATGGTTTTATGTTAAAATATAAAGAACACATTTTGAGGTATATGTTTTATACCTCTCAGAAAAATTAATCAACCAACACTGCATGATTATATTCTGTTCAAATATTTCGGCAATATTAATTATTCTTTGTTCCTCATCCGATGCATGCACTTTAGGGGAAATCAACTATAGGTCCATGAATCCATATATATTTGTCTTCTCGTTTTTTTATAAAATTTTATAAATATACCTAATACAAAATAGAAATAATTATACATTTTTAGTAAATTTAACCAAGGAACGAATTGTGTTAAGACTTTCATGGAAAAAAATTCCCCATGATAATGCCCAAATTATCTCTAGTAATAATATCCATGATATCATTTTACATAATCCTCATATCTATTTCATGTCCACAAACATGATCTTCCATTGGGAATGTATAATGAGCCTCCAAAAAATTTGAATATCTTGAAAATCATTCAAAACTTCTATAATTTTTATCTGATGTCATATCCATTTGTCTTTTTTGTTTTCTATAAATAATCTATTTGCGTTTAAAGTATTCTTCTAAATAAATAGATAAATATGTTAAATTTAAAATGTTAAAACAAATTTAATAAAAAAAATAAAATAAAAGATATAACATACACATACCTATATGGTAATGAGTCGCAGAAGTATGGATGGCCAAAATAAAAAGTAGCCGATACTTTGCCCAAATTCCATCAACTAATATATAGGTAATTTTACTCAAGCTGATATATCTATGTTTCCCTCTATAATTGGGGATGATCTCTTTGATTTAAGATTCAAACATTCCAAACGGTTTCTAATGGGTTTGTTCGTAGAACCAGAAACATCCAATGATTCCATATCCATTTGAGCCTACTTTCCAAAGGTAGGCAGTCATTATTTATGGACTGACGAGGCTTAGGAATTTTCATTAGCCGAGAGGATGGGAGGTCAGACTCATCACACATTTTTGAGTGGAATTATTGTTTATTCCGGGACTCTCTTTGTATATTTAAGTTATGTTCGTGAATCCTTATTACATTACCAAGTATAAAAGGAGTTTTCCTTTAGATCTGAAAATCCATTATTAATATGTAGGAAATTTAGAGAATCCTTTATATGTATTCTAGGTTCTTCATTGATAGAGAATCATCTGTATTTGTTTAGATATTCTTGGCCAATGGTATCCTTTAATACATGAAAGTCTCTTGATCATTATGATGACCGTACTGGTTTTAAAGCCACTCAGTGTGGCACTTGAAGCTTATTTTCATTCAGAAGGACATTGATTATTTCAGAGTTGGGATGGTACCCGCAGATGGGAAACCTACGTATCCTTTGTTTTGGAAAAGGAATCAGAACCCACATAGTTCGAGTAAGAGAGTATGATGTTTATGCATGATTGATGGCTCAAAGAAAGATGACCGGATTACTTTTACACTCTATGCTCATGTGAGTCATGCTCGGTGTGAGAAACAAGAGGTATTGGCGAAACCAGAAAATTGTGCCATGAAAGATGCAATGATGTGGGGCTTATGTGTGTATGACTACCCAAATAGATGAGGATTAAGATTTACTTCAGGGAAGAAATCAAGGAATAGGGTTCATAAAGGTATATGTGCTTCATGGAGATTTGGATACTCTAATCATGGGTCTTACTCTTAAAGAAGATGCCTAAGTTAGGAGGAGACTTATGATTGGGTTTTACTCCTGAGAAGGAAGCCCAGATCAAAAGGAAATTATGGCTGATTAAGAGAAATTAAGACGGGGGGGCTTACTTCTTGAAAGGAGGCCCATGTTAAGGGACTTGAAAAATTAAGGGACTTGGGGCTTAATCCTGAAGAGGATGCCCATATTTGAGACTGGGGCTTACTCCTGAAAAGGAAGCCCAGGTTAAGAGAATTATGGTTGGGGCTTACTATTATGGAGGATTCCCATATTTGTAAATTTTATGATTGGGGCTTACTCTTTAAAAGGATGCCCAGATTAGAGGACTTGGTGTTTACTCCTAACGAGGATGCCCATATTTGTGAACTTTGAGACTGGGGCTTACTCCTGAAAAGAAAGCCCAGGTTAAAGAGTACTTGGGGCTTACTCCTATGGAGGATGCCCAGATTTAAGAATTATGACTGGGGCTTATTCCTAAAAAGGAGGCCCAGGTTAAGGGGTTCCCTCATCTTAAAGGATGATGTTGAATGAATTAAATCTCAATATTTAGTGACATAAGGATGTGTAAATCACTAGGTTTTGAGAGATATTCCATAGAATTCCTTTCAGATAAAGAAGTTAATCAAGAAAACATTCCATAAATGGCTTTGAAGAATGTCTTGAAGACTGAATCTTGAATATGAGAGGTGGAATGGTAAAAGAAGGGTTAAATGGGCAAGAAGGGCACCCAAAAAGGTAGGGGCGTGCAAGTCCGGGCAGGCACGCATGTACTGAGTGGGCGTGCAAGTCCTGGTCGCGCATGTATACATGCGCGACACAGGGGTACTTGCGCGATTGTTAACCAGTAGGGTAACACTTGGGCGATCCTTGACCAAAGCCTTTAAAATTTTCCCGAGGTACTTCCATAAGAGAGGCGCACACGTTTTGGTGAATACTTAGGGCGGCGTGAAAGTATGTTCATTTCCATTACAGGTAAAAAACCTTAGGCACGCAAGTGTTAGTGAATTCTAACACTTAGACCTTACTCCTCTTGTTTAGACCTTCCATTCTAGGTAAATAATTACCGTAGAAGTGTTTGGAAGACCGGAAGAAGAGACTTGGGCGTTTAGAGCTCTATATCTAAATTCTGGAAAAATTCCTCCAATAAAATGGGGGGCCCACAGGGTCTATTTATAGGCTGGTGAAGACCTTGGGTGGTTATTAGCTAGGGCGCGCAAGTGACTTGCGCGACCAAATTCGGCGCACATGTGTACTTGCGTGACCATTGTAGAACTTATGCAACCCTTGCACAATGTTCTTCTTATTCCTTCCTTTGTCAATTTTTTTATATTTTTCCAAAGGTTTAATCACTTTGAGCTACGATATTCCCCTTTTCCAATCTTTAGACTCTATGATGAAAGGAGCATCAACACGTAGTTCGAGTAAGGGAGTATGATGTTTATGCATGATTGATGGCTCAAAGAAATATGTCATGATTACTTTTACACTCTAAGCACACGTCAGTCATGGTCGATGTGATAAACAATAGGTATTGGTGAAACCAGACAATTGTGCCATGAAAGATGCAATGATGTGGGGCTTATGTGTGTATGGCTGCCCAAATAGATGAGGATTAAGATTTACTTCAGAGAAGAAATCCAGGAACAGGGTCTATAAAGTTATATGTGTTTCATGGATATTTGGATACTATAATCTTGGGGCTTACTCCTAAGGAAGATTCCTAAGTTAGGAGGAGACTTATGATTTGGTTTTACTCCTGAGAAGGAAGCCCAGATCAAAAGGAAATTAAGGCTGGTTAAGAGAAATTAAGACGAGGGGCATACTCATGAAATGATGGCCCAGGTTAAGGGACTTGAAAAATTAAGGGAATTGGGGCTTACTCTTGAACAGGATGCCCATATTTGAGACTGGGGCTTACCCCAGAAAAGGAAGCCTAGGTTAAGAGAATTATGGTTGGCACTTACTCCTAAAGAGGATGCCCATATTTGGGAATTTTATGATTGGGGTTTACTTTTGAAAAGGATGCCCAGATTAGAGGACTTGGGGTTTACTCCTAAGGAGGATGCCCATACTTGTGAACATTGAGACTGGGGCTTACTCCTGAAAAGGAAGCCCAAGTTAAAGAGGACATGGGGATTACTTCTAAGGAGGATGCCCATATTTTAGAATTATTACTGGGGATTATTCTTGAAAAGGAGGCCTAGGTTAAGGGGTTCTCTCATCATAAAGGATGAGGTTGAATGACTGAAATCTCAATCTTTGGAGACATAAAGATGTGAAAATCACTAGGTTTTGAGATATATTCCACATAATTCCTTTCATATAAGGAAGTTAATCAAGAAAACATGCCATAAATGGATTTGAAGAATGTCTTGAAGACTGAATCGTGAATAGAAGAGGTGGAATGTTATAATAAGGGTTAAATGGGCAAGAAGGGCACCCAAAAAGGTAGGGGCGCACATGTCCTGGCAGGCGCGCAGGTACTGAGTGGGCGCACAAGTCCTGGTCACGCAGGTATACATGTGCGACACATGGTTACTTGCGCGATTGTTAACCAGTAGGGTAACACTTGGGTGATCATTGACCAAAGTCTTTAGAATTATCCTGAGGTACTTCTAGAAGAGAGGCGTGTAAGTTTTGGTGAAGAAGTAGGGCGGCACACAATTATGTTCATTTCCCTTAAGTGTAAAAAACCTCAGGCGCATAAGTATTATTGAATTCTAACACTTAGACCTTACTCCTCTTGTTTAGACATTCCATTATAGGTAAAGAATTACCTTAGAAGTGTTCGTAGGACCTGAATAAGAGACTTGGGCGTTCAGAGCTCTATATCTAAATTCTTAAAAAATTCCTCCCTTAAACTTGGAGGCCCACAGGGTCTATTTATATGCTGGAGAAGACCCTAGACGGTTATCACCTAGGGTGCGCAAGTGACTTGCGCGACCAACTTTGGCGCGCAAGTGTACTTGCACGACCATTGTAGAACTTGTGCGACCCTTACACAATTTTCTTCTTATTCTTTCCTTTGTCAATTTTTTTATATTTGTCCAATGGTTGAATAAATTTGAGCTAAGATATTCCCCTTTTCCAATCATTAGACTCTGTGACGAAAGGACCATCAACAAAAGTCCCCCCTCAGAGTTGGATCCAAATGAAATGAGGATTTGACTATGACGAAATAGAGAATCAAAAGGAAATTAGGGAGCGCATGGTATGCCGCACAAATGAGCATCGGGCACCCAGGGTCTGGCGCGCAGGGTCTGGCGTGCAAGGGTACGACCTTTCCTATAAATAGAGGGCCTCATTTCTGTACAAAGAATCTGAATCTTTCTTGTCCTTTGCTCACGGCGCTCAAGATGACTCACGGCTCTCGCTTATCCTCTCTTCTTTCTTGTTGCATCACACTTCTGTTTCTTATGTCACACTGCTGTTAGGGTATTTAGACTTGCGTGGTGAAACCTGCGTGCCCAATACTTGCGCGACCGAAGGAGACTTGCGCGCCAACTATGGGACTTGCGTGACTTAATGACTTAGCCAATTTTCTCGAATCCTTCACAGATTTTATGAAAAATTAACACACTTTAAGAGTTAATTACTCAACTTTTATGCAGTTCAAATGTCTCCAAAAAGAATCGAAATGGCTGATGAACTGAAAATCAAGCGACTTGATGATATGATGAGCATCATTGACCATGATTAGTATGATATCTGCAACAACACTCTCCCAAATATGGCTATGTACTTGAAGAAATATCATCTTAATTTCCCACAGAGCATCTAACTGCCTCTTTATGGTCATGCTCATCTACAAGGAGTTAATGTTACAGATGCAAAGAATATATGCATGAGATGTAGTTTCACTACTAATCCCTTATTTCGGTTATGCTATGTATTAAGAGTAAGAACAATGGTGTGAACATTCAAATTTTTCTTCCATGTCATTTCCTTGCAGATATGAAAATGGAAAACCCATGGGCCGAAATGTTTTCCACTGCTGGTCGGTGGAGAGAAGACAAATATGGCATTAGAACAATATCTGAAAAGAGTGCTCTCTCCAAATGGCTCTTTACTTCCAATGCTACATTCCCAAATGCATGTATCCATCTTCCAATTATGTTGGACCGAAACAGAGTCATTGTCTGATTAGAAGAAAATTTTCTCAAATCGCACTGATGAACATTCTTTTAAAATTATTCCAAGAAGAGCTGGTATTACTGCATCTTTTATTGTATCCAGTTGAATGAATGAATTCTAGGTGTTTGCTGATGAACCTCAGGATTCCGTAAATCAAATGAAGAGATATGATGAAAGTCTTCTGTAATTCCTTAAAAAGAGAAGAGACTCAAGTATGTGGATATCCTTCTAACTCTTATGCATCAATGAAAAAACTTTCAACTTCAATCACTTGAGCACGTATTTTCCTGCTACCTGCTTTAAATTTTACCTAAGCCAATGGACCTAGTAATCATAGTTTAATTTTTACTAGGATTATTATAAATAACCCTACAAACTTTGAATCTTTTTAATTGCTCAATATTACCTAAATCATACAAAATGTATGTTTATTGATCTGAAACTTGAATTTTATTTAGAGTTCCCTTATCTTTTGTGGGCAGTTTAAAGTCTTGCACGTCGGACATAAAGAGGCTAATGTTTAAGGTCGAAATAGCTTTGACCGAATGAATTAGAATTGACTCAATTATTTGAAAATTTATCTGAAAACATATTACCATACTCATGTATGAGGGAAAATATGTAAACTATGACTTAAGAATATTTAAATCTGAGGAATGATATGAAAAAGAGGTAAAAATTCATTATAAGAAGTAATTCCCAAGAATGAAGTTACCATTATTTAACAAACCCGTTAGGGGGTTAAATTATGTCGGGCCACCTAAGGGCATTGGCTGCATAGTCAAATAAATAAAATCTTTTGGCTGACGGGTCCGTTATGTAGACTACTTAGGCAAGGCCACCTAGGGGAACGTGCTGCATAGTCAGGAAAAATAACTCTCAAAAATTTACTTTCCTAGTGCTAAAAAGACATTGAATGTTAATAGAGATTCAAATTTTCCAAAGTATAGAGTTTACTCTATTGAAAGAGGTACTTGAATATGGAGAAGATATTTCCAAACAATATTGTTGAAGAACTGGATGGATATCACTCCTACGAAGATCTGACCCAAACGTAGGGAAGGGGAATATAAACCATAGACTTGAATACTTTCCGATCATGAAAAGGATATGGAACAAGTATGTTAAGGATGGATATTTTTTGCGGATCCCTACATATTGTCAATTAAGACAAATAAGGAAAAAAGAGGATTTCCTCCCAAGAATGATGTTACCAGTATCCGACAAACCCATTAGGGGGTTAAATTATGCAGGTCCACCTAAGGGCATTAGTTGTATAGTCAAATAATAGTATCTTTTGGCTGAAAAATATGTTATGGAGACTGTTTATGCAAGGCCTCCCAAGGGCACGTACTGCATAGTCAAGAATAAGAACTCTCGGAAATTTGACATTTTTTTGACTAGAAGTCAAGAAAACGGTTTTGAAGATCTGAAAATTTTTAAGGTTAGGATTATGACACATAAAGATGGGTATTGTCCAGTGTATTCAGAGATACACAGATCAATGCTAACCATAATCAGGTTGTGGTTGGGTCCTGAATTGAAATGTTGGACTTCACTACGTATCCCATAAGGATGGGAATCAAGACATACGTAGTTCTTAAACTACAGTTTAACGTCATGCGGGACAAAAGGATTGGAGATCTTAGTTTAGGGTCATAGAGATTGGACCATTATAAGAAATAAACAGTGTGTGTTTTCATGTGGACTTTTCAGCAATGGGACTGAAAGTGGAATTTGGGGTTAGGGCAAAAGACTTGGGGCTAGATTCGAGGGACACTCGAACATTCCTACATATCCCATAAGGATGGTAATCAAGCCCACGTAGTTCTAGAAATACCCTCTATACAAATTTGGTTCGTACATGTGATGGGTGAAAGGGGAACTTAGTGCAATGATGGTTTGACCCAAGATAAAACATTCGGGCATTGGCGTGTATGCACATAGTCTTTGGAATATAACATGATTGAAAATCAATGTAAATAATGATTCCCTCTCAGGTGAGGGTATCAAAGAATGATATAGTTTATTGTCGTACAAGACAGAAGTATTGTACAGTTTAACGTCTTATAGCAAGGACGAAAGTGAACCAATGTAAAGATATTGATTCTGGGGGCGGTTTCACGAATCAACATTGTATGAGATGGAGGTGAACCAATGTGAGGAGATTGGTTTTGTCCTTGAACCTTGGGAGGTTGCCTACGTACCCAGCCTAGAAGGCAAGGATCAAAGTCTGCATAGTTCAATTAAAGAATTATTTAGTGATCAAGTTGTCCTTAGGGACAACGACCTAAAAAATAGTGTTGGGACTTACACATGGTATGTATCCCAGAGAGAGTGTTATGGTTGAAGTTTTCTCTAAGCTCACATGAGTCATACTCGGTGTGAGAAACAAGAGGTAGCAACAACCCTAATGATGAATAGTTTAATGTCACTTAGGACATATAAAGGGACTATGTAGTTTAAATTCTTGCAGTTAGGACTATTGGTGCTGCATAGTTTAATGTCATATAGAAGGGTCAAAGTATTGTTTAATGTCATGTAGGACATATTAAAGGACTTTCTGTACAGTTTAGCGTCATTTAGTTAGGATGATGGGGACAATACAATTAAATGTCATATTGGACAAAAAAGGACTGTGCAATTTAATGTCATGCAGTGAGGACAAAAGAGTACACCATTTAATGTCATGTTGGACGTATTATGGACTTTTTCATAGTTTAACGTCATGTTGGATGAAAAAGGGATGATATAGTTTAGCGTCATGTTAGATGTAAGTGAGAATAGATTAAGGTCGTATGCATGGACCGTTAGTTATGCAGTTTAAATTCTTGCTGGATGTAAGGGACTTCTATATAGTTTAACGTCATATAGCAAAGATGATGAAGGCGGACACAGTTTAACGTCAGGTTGGATGAAAGTGCGAATAGTTTAAGGTTATATACATGGACCGTGGATGGTGCAGTTTAACGTCATGCTGTGTGTAAGGGAAGTGAAAATAGTTTAAGGACATATGCATGGACTCTGGATGTATTTTGTGTTTATACAAAATATTTCTTCAGAAATCTAGCACTGGTTGGAGTAGTGATAAGTTCCCCATCCATTGGGATTAAAGAATAAGCTCCATTGGAGTAGACCTTATGTATTGAGTAAGGTCCTTCCCATTTTGGCTCAAGATTGGGAGGTTTCTTTCCTGGTATCATTGGAGTTCTGAGAACTAATACCAATTCTCCCTGAGTGAATGAATGAAGAAGATCCTTTTTGTTGAAAGCTCGTGCTATTTGATTCTAATAGACTTCCAAGTGGTGTAGAGTGCACAATCTTTTCTCATATAACCGTTCCAATTCATTCAATATCTTTTGAGATTACTCATATGTAAATGACTGATCACAAATGGCTACTCTGAGCGATGGTAGTTGAACTTAAATTGTCAAGACGGCTTTCGTTCCATATACCAGTGAATATGGAGTTGACCGCGTTGCAGAGCGGGTGGTGGTCCGATAAGCCCATAAAGCATGAAAGAGTTTATCAGGCCATGATTTCTTATCTTTATCCACCATCTTTTGCAGTATATTTGACAGAGTCTTGTTGAAGGCTTCTATCTAGCCATTGGCCGCTGCATGATACTGAGATGAATGTTTATATTTGATGTTTTATTCTTGGTACAACATCTTCACCTCAGATGAATAGAAGTTGGTTCAATTGTCAGTCAATATGGTATGAGGGACACCAAATCTGGTAATGATGTTAGACTTGATGATGCTAACAATGCATTTAGAACTAACTTCCTTAAGAGGTATTGTCTCTGCCCATTTGGATAAGAAATCAGTAGCAGTAAGAATATACTTAAACTTTTTTCCCGTAGCTGAAGGGTAAGGTCCCACCACATCCCTTCCCCAGGTGGAAAATGAACACGAGTATTTAGCTGTATGAAGAAAATATGGAGGTTGATGAATGAAGTTGGCATGTACATGGCATGAATGATACTTCTTTTTGAAATCAACACAATCTTGTATAATTGAAGGCCAAAAGTATCCAAGCCTTCGAATCTGATCAGACAGTCTATGTCCAGACTGGTGGGTACCACAGACTCCTGCATGAACTTCTTTCATGACATCCATTGTCTCTTCAACATCAATGCATCTGAAGAGAACTCCATCAAAACCACATTTGTACAGAATTTCCTCTAAGTGATCTGGGATATCATAATGAGTAAAATTGACCGCACATCTCTGAATTTGTTCTTTCTCAGCTCTATCAGGTGGAAGTGTTCCATTTTGAAGTTATTCCCTGATAGGTGACATCCATCCTATAGTATGACCATACGGTTCAGGAATGGGACTAATTTCATTAATTTCCTCTGTTTTTATTCGAACATAAGGTGAAATTACATGACAGTGGGCAATACTGATGGTTGTCTCGTCCCGATTTGGATCTTCCAGAGCTGTGGCTATATTAGCCAGTGCATCAGCTTGAGATTTTGTGATCTTGGGACATAAGAAAATGTTAGTTCTGAAGGGAATTCTGTCATTAACTCTTGGATGTAATCATAAAAAGGGATTAGATCTTCTTTTCTGATGGCATAATCCCCATTGACTTGTTTGATTACCAGGTCTGAATCACCTTTCACCTTTAAGTGATTCACTTGTTCTTGAAGCCCCAATTCCAAGCCTGCGATGAGAGCTTGGTATTCTGCTTTATTATTGGTACCACCTTCCCACAATAAGAAGGAATAAGGTAACACTGCTTTTTCTGGAGAAATGGGCACAATTCCTAAGCCAACTTTGTTGAATTTAGGATTTTCCATTTCCCTCCCTATTGGACTTCTGGAAGCACCATCAAAATACATTTCCCATTCCTGAGGACTATCCCGAATAGAGAAGACTTCCTCATCAAAGAATTCAATATCTGAAGATGTATCTTCTTCTGAAGAATGTTCAGCAAGGAAATCATCCAGTGCTTGGCCCTTTATTTCCTTTTGAGACACATACTGAATGTCGAATTGCTGCAAAATAACGGCCCACCTTGTCAGATGTCTTGTAAACATTGGATGACTTAGGATGAATTTGAGCAGGTTATTGCGAGATACCAATTGGACCTCGTGATGTTGCAGGTAGTGTCTCAATTTCTGAACTGCAAAGATTAATGCCAGATAGCACTTATCAATATTTGAATATTGGGTTTCTTCTTCAAGAATAGTCTGACTGAGATAGTATAGGTTGTTTTCATTCCTAGCATCATTCTTCTGAGCAAGAAAGACACCCAATGATCGCTCTAAAGATGTCACGTAGAGGATAAGTGGTCTTCCTTCAATAGGTGGCAGAAGTACATGTGGACTCAAGAGATACTTCATTAGAATATTAAATGCTTCTTGACATTTTTCAGTCCACTGGTAAGTGACTCCCTTCTTCATCAATTTGTTGAAGTGTAAACTTTTACCTGCCAAATTGGCGATAAAACGCTGAATATAGGCTATGTTTCCTTGAAGTCCTCTCAATTATTTCAAATTTCTAGGAGGTGACATACCAAGGATTGACTTTGTCTTCTCCGGATCGAATTAAATACCACGATGGCATATGACGAAGCTGAGAAATTTTCCTGAGGTTACCCCAAAATCCCATTTAAGGGGTTCATCTTCAAATTATTTTGCCGATGTTTGCGGAATATGAAATACAAATTAGCCAAGTGTTTAGAAAGTTGTTTGGATTTGAACACCAAATAATCCACATAACATTGAACAAACTTCCCTAAAAAGGGTTTGAAGATACAATGCATGGCATGCTGATATGTTGCGCCTGTATTCTTTAATCCAAAGGGCATTACCCAGCAGCAAGACACACCCTGAGGGGCTCTGAAGGCCGTGGCTTCCTCATCTTCTGGAGCCATTCAGATTTGATTATATCCATAATATCCATCCATGAAGGAAAGTTCTTCATAGCCAGCTATTGCATTGATTAAAAGTTCTGTAATCGGAATTGGAAAATCTCCCTTAGGATAATGCAGATTAAGATCTCTGAAATCAATGCAAACTCTAATTTTCCCATTCATCTTTTTCACTGGGAAAATATTATCCATACATTTGGGATATTGAACTTCTCTGACAAAGTTATCTTTGATGATCGTATCCACTTCGTCTTCAATTTTGGATGCATAGGTTGGGTGTGTTCTTCTAGCAGCTTGTTTGAATCATCGATGCTCTTCCGGTAAACCCAACCGATGAGTGGAAACATCTGGATAAAGCCCTGTCATCTCTTTATAGTTCCAATAAAATATATCTCGCTTTTTCTTTAGAAATGAAATATACATCTCTTGATCTTCAAGAGTCATGGTCGCACTAACTAAAGTGGGGTGTGGATCTTCTTTTTTACCCAGATTTATTTCTCTAAGTTCATCCACAGTGGTAGAGATACCCTCTTCAAATTCTGGAGGAGCATCTCTGAGATCTTTCCCTTCTTCTTTAACATGTTTTATTTCTTCTGTTTCTACTTGAATAGTGGATGATGAAGTAGAATTTCCATGATCAGAAGAAATGTTAAAATTTGAACATCATGAAGAAGAAGCTTCCATTTCTGACCCAATTGACGATGGAGGGTCTTCCATGGGTAATAAAGAGGAGATGATGGATTGAGAATCGACATCATGATTCACCTCTGACATTTCTATAACTTCTTATGGACTGATTGGCGAAGTATAGACTTGCTGGATTTCAGCAGATGAAATAAAGACATCTCCATTTGGGCTTTCATCACTGCTTGGTGGCTCACCAATTTCTCCCATGTTGTCTGGCTCGATTGTCGTAATTGACATTATGGATCTTTTCATAAGAGTATTTTGATTTGGTTCTGTCTTGTCAATTTGACCGATAGGCAACACATAATCTATACTCACATGTGTAAATGGATTTACTGGAATCTTCTCCAAACCATATGGAGAATTAACTTTGGTAAGCTCCCTTGTTGTGGATTTCTCCTTTCCCTTCATGTGATAGAATTCTGCCTCAATGTATTGAGATTCACATGTCTTGAATGGGGCCTTATCACCATACAATGTCCCAACTTCACCATCAAAACAATATTTGAGACATTGATGGTATGATGAAGGGATAACCGCATGTTGATGTAGCCAGTGTCTTCAAATAACAATGTTGAAGGCTGAGTCTTGATCAACAACCATGAAATCTGAATTGGATACAAGATCTTCAAACTGAGTTCTGAGTGTAACTTTTCCCAGTGGTTCTTGTTCATATTTATCATATCCTTTTAACATCATGGTATAAGGAGATAAATGAGATTCTGTGTGGCCCAATCACCGAAGTGTACGAATGGGAATGAGGTTGACTCCTGAACCATTATTAATGAATGATCTTCGGACGTCTACGCCATTGACCTTGCCAGATAAATACAAAGGTCTAATATGTCCATGCACGACATCATATTAATCTTCATTAGTGAAAGATATCACTGCATGGCATTCCAAAGGATTATTCTCTATGTGATAGACTTTAGCTGCAGCAATTTCAGTTTCAAACTCTTGAGGACTTGACAAAGCCTCACCAAGTGCTTCCCAAAGATCCTTTGACGGATTACAAGCATCCAAAATTGATAACATGGCCGGTACTTGGGCTAGGTGTTTCAATATATCATACTTTTGATCCAAAGGTCGGCGTTTCCCAACAGGAACATGTGGTTTAGCAAGTGCCTTGGAAGTTGATGTTTTCGAAGTTGATGCATCTTGTATCAGGGTAGGAGTTGGTAATACACCTGGTTTTGGAAAATTAGACCGAATATGTCTATTTACTTGCTGAGAAGAAGAAAGTGGAACCTTCAACCGATCTTCCAGTATAATTGTGCCAGGACTGAGTTTTCTATTGGTGGATGAACGTGCTTGTTCTTGTTGAGCTCTCTGAATGGCTCTACCATGAGTTTCTACCGCATACACAGTTCTAGCAGGAGTAGAATTGGAATAGTGGCCTCCGAAAGATCCACATATTCCACTGTATCCTGAGCCTCTAGAACATCCTCTGATTCCTCTATTTGATACAGGGAATTCAGGCACATCAAAATCGAAACTACAATTGGCATATAGATCTGTTAATTGAATCATATTAAGAGAATTGAAGAGAAACTCTTCATCCGATGAAGACTCTTCCTAATTAACCTATTTAGGCTGTGCCGTTTGGTGGGGTGGTGCCTGTGGTTTTGAAGTAGATGGCATGAAATCATCCAGAGTCAAAGATAGATTAGGCTTTGACACATACTAATCTTCTTATGATTGTTCCTCTTTCTTGGAATTATGCCACCCTTTTGATGATTTGCCCTATAAAGAGGTTTCTGTTGCGGCATTCATGGTAGAAGGCACAATTGGTATCTTCAATTGTGTTCACAAAATAGCATGAGTTTATTTGATCATCTTTCTGACCATCTAATCATCATATTTCTGTGCATTTTTTCTTTTGACTTCTTGGCACTCGCCTTACTACTCTGGAACTGTAGCAGTAACACATGCTACCAGAGTTGAAGAACCTTTCAGTTTAACTTGTCCAAAATCAACCATTTTTTGCAGGAGGTATTTGAAAACAAAACACTCTTGGATGGGATGTCCCAGCATTTGATGAAATGGGAAATAATTTGGATGGTCTTCATCTCCTTCTTTGTTTGGACTCTTGGGCCTCGGCAGCTGAACCAAATTATTCTCCAGGGCCGAAATGAAGTAACCAGGAACTTGTTCATTTCGGAAAGAATAAAATTTACTCTTCAACTCATCAAACTGTTTCCATCTTTTATCTCTTTGATAATCTTGACAAAATGACCTTTGTTGTTGATGCTCAGGAGGTGGAGCCCTTCGAGAAGATGAAGGTTTTGAGGTAGAAGCAGGTACAGGTGCTTGTTTAAGCATAACTGTAGCAGTATCTGCTTTACCCATTCTCCTTCATGGAGCTGATGTAATTACATGAGATTTAGCCTTAGTCTGTATAAGAGAATCTTCAATCTGTTGAGCGAATGAAGTAAGGCCTCGAAACCCTCCTGTGTATTTCACAGGGATCAGTGGTGTGTGTAATTCGTCATGCAGATTTGCCACACAGATTGGAAACAGTTCCTCTTGAGGGAGTGCTGAGCTCAGGGAATATGTTAATCCCTTCCAGCGAGCAATGAATTCGGAGACACTTTCATTCTCCCTTTTCTTACAGTTTGTATGATAAAAAACTGTTGTCTTTGGCAAAGTTGAGCTGAATTGAAAAAGGAATATTTGGCGAATATCCTCCCATCCGGTAATTGACTAGGATTGCAAGCTTGTATACCAGACAAAGGCTGGTCCTTGCAAGGTTCGCACGAAGCATCTGAGTTTCACTGCTTCTTGCTGCTCCAGAGTTCCCATCATAAGATCGCAACAAGACACATAATGGGTCAAATTCTGTTCAGGGTCGCCTAATCCATTGAAAATAGGGAATACAGGGTTCCCAAAACATGATGGGGGAGAGACCGAATCTACCCATTCATGGTATGATTTTTTTTCTGGTTGAACCTTTTCACGCTACCCTTCCATAGTCTCTAACTGAGATGTTAATGACTCAATGGTAGTTATTAACTTTTGAGAAACATCCAGTTGAACTTGGACTTGGGTGGTTTGAATAACTGGAGCTTGGACATGTATAGTGGTTGGTGCTGCAACTGATGCTAGCACCGCCAACTGTTGTTTTACATGACCCGTAGGATTAGACCTGTGAGGGTGTACTAATAGAGGAGGATATTCTTGATCCATCTCAGTAGCTGCAACAAATTCCCTTGACTGAATGACTCCATCACGTTTATGAAGAAGACTTCCCTGAAGTAGTTCTACATTCAACCGCCTTAATTCCTTCATCTCTTCCTCTGGTTGTGCAAATATTTTCTCTAGTGAGAGCGATTGGCCCTCTACAGAGGAATGATATGTAACCTGATTCTTTCCCTTTTCCTTGTTTTATCCCTTCCGGAGAGGGGGAAGTGGTTTACTTGAAGGATTACCTAGGTTCTGAGTAATCCTTTGATTTCGTGTACACACACCTTCTTCATTTGTGTCTGTGCATACAACTTCTTGAGCAGGAACCTCTTCATCTAATCCCTCTGAATGAGCCTCATCTGGTGGATCAGCAACAACGACATTGTTGAAATTGATTGATGCATAATTCATTGCATCCCTCTTACCGGCATTCCTGTGATATTTTCTCCTTCCATGTCTTTGATGAGACATTGCCTTTAGTTGATTCGATCCCTCGGGAACTTCTTGGAGAACCGTAATTTAGAGAGAATCTCCTGATAATTTGGCTCTTCATTCCTCTTGTGGCTTCTTCCCCAATCGAGAAAAGACCGAATTTCTCTGAGGAGTGGGTTGATGATTTGAAAAATTCCCTAGTCTGGTGGACTGGGGCTGTTCCTGCTGTCTTTTCTCAACTCCTAAAATCCTATTTATTGATTCCGAGGGTTGGTTTAAAAGAGTCCCCAATATGGCGAGCTGGGGTGGCTCTTGACATGCTATGTCTGAGACTTTCTTTAAATCTCTCCTGATCTTACGGACCTTGGTACATAAAGTAGCTGGATGCATCAATTGACATCCACTTTTATCACCCGGCTCGAAAGACCATTGGATGATTTCTGACACTTCTGTCACTTGTTGATGTGCTTGCTTCATAGGAGAGTCCTGTTCAATATTCTTGTTTTCTTGATGCAGGTGTAATTCAACAACTTGTTCTCTATATTCTTGATTTTGGGAGGAACTAGTTGAAGCCTATTCTTGGGAAAGCTTTTGATTAAAAACAAATCCAGGTATTTGTGGCCGGCCATGGGCAATAACATTGCATGAGACCATTTTCAGTGGGCTTTTCTAACTGGAGAGCACCGTGAAATGCAGTTCTCCATGAACACCCCGTCCTCTGACATGAATACCAGATGGGCAATTGGAAATTAACTGGCACAATCATCTTAGTGCGTCAAGGAATTGACACTGAAGGGATCTCTCTTGCTTTTCAGCCATCGGATATCGATAGACTGATAGAGATGCTAAGTCAATTTGACGTTGTAACCCTTCTATTATCTTAACATGATTTTCGTATTCATCATAAGATAATACTTTATTTTTAAACTAACAATGAGTTTTCCGTATGTTGAGACGAATATCATGAATTCCATCTTCCGTCAACATCTCTAGAATGTCATACTGAGAGTCAGCCAGAGGCCAAAACATGACTGGCACTTCACCCTTCACCAGGTGTTTTCTCATGTTCAGCATTTCCTCTTTATCATTCAATGATGATTATTCTACCTGATTTGACCTGAGCTGGTGCTTCCTTGTTGCTTCATCAGATTCAACAAGATTGGTAGAGAAATCACTGATCAAACTAGAAGATTCATGACTTAGGGGAGGTTCGGAGAATGACCTACACCCTAGGCTATCTTCTGATTGAGAAAGTATTTCAACAGATAGAGATGAAGCATCAAACATGACTGGTTTCACATTTTCATGTTCCTCATGATAAGATGGATTTCTTGGCACTACATTTTCAACTGGAGCATTTTCCGAGCAATGTGCATCACTACTAAAGAGAGGAATTTCACAGTGAAATTCATCATCATGGGGAGGACCATCATGGTGGGTTACAGAAAAAGATGAGATATCTTGCTCCTTGGTCTTCTGATCACACAGAGGGTTCCTGTGGCTCTCATCTGAAGATGAAACTTCGAGATCAACCGAATTTTCATGAATCAAGCCTTCATGAGGATGTGCATGTTGAAGACCTTTGGAATTAATGTTCCCACTAGTGGGAAATGAGGGAGTAGAGTCTTGAATTCCAATAGATAACTGTCTGAGGGCTTCATGAACTCATGCATCGAGCAAGGCCTTGTTACAGATTGGCTCTTGATCTCTTGACTGTGCTGGGCGGGTCTTCTTCTTAGATGACTTCTTAGTCACCTTGGAAACCACTTGTTGACGAAAGTGGCTACTCTAAGCAGGTGTATATGCCTGATCAAGAGAGATGGCCAGGTTTGGCTGACGATCTCTACTCAAATAAGGTGTATGTTCCTGACTTGGTTGTCCGTATGATATTGGGGAGTATTCCGCAAAACCCTCTTTGGACTGGAACATATGTGTGTATCTGCTCTAGAGTGAACTGTTGAAGTGTCACTCCACTGGTAGGGACAGATTTCTGTGTATTTCCCTGAGATGTTTTTGAAGCTATTAGAATATCCTGGAAAGCATCCAGAATATGAGCAGGGATTTTCTTCTACTCTTTCACCATTGATAGAATATGCTTGGTGACATCAGCTGCTGGAACGGGGATATACGTCCATTCCGTGCTTGGAGTAGGTGTATGTTCCTGCTCCTGTCCTCCTTTTCCTGTCAGTGAATCCTGAAAGTACTCAAGTGTAGGGGCAGAGAGTTGTGTCTGCCTCTTGTTTGTCGCCGGAGCTTTCCAACTGACTTCTCCCAATGCTACCAAGCGAGACTGTTGGTAGGCTTGATCAGTACTAGCAGGTGTATGTGCCTGCTGATTGCACTTCACCGAACGTGGTTGATGAGATCCATCATATGTAGTTAGACGAGCCTGCTGACTAGCTGATGATGTATAAATAGGTGTATATATCGGCCTATAATACTCCGCCGGAATTTCCTGGTGGGATTGGCATGATGCTTCCAGACGAGTCTGCAGGACAACAGAATTAAAATGGTCAGGTGTGTGTGCCTGCTAATTTCTTGACACCAAGTTAGTTTGGTGGACTTCTCTGGAGATGGAAGAGATGAGAACCTGCTCAATGTTAACCAGATTTCACCTCTGGTGATTCGTCTTGCCTGCTCGGGTTTGAGGAACCTGAGCAGAACGCCTGGAGTCAGTAGCCTCATCATGTTTAGGGCGCACTGCCACACGAGTCTGGTGGTGATTGTTGATAGGAGACCTTGGGATGAACTCTTGTTTCATTTCATTAAGGCCGTGAGGGGCCTGCTCATTCACCTCCTCGAAATATGGGAGTGAAGGGTGATTGTGTTCTGGGGATAACGACCTGAAACGGTTGGAGACGGTGGTTAGAACCGCCTGCTTCTTGATCACTGGTTGTCATTGTCCGAACGACCGATGTGAGTTGTTCACTTGGAGGGCTTGTCAGGCAGACTCTAGAGTTGGAATGGTACCATGTTGATGGTAATCCTTAACCAGTGCGTTTGATACCCATCATTGAAGACACTGAGTAGGTGATGTCGTCATCAAAGCGGATGATGATCCAGCAGGAGTAGCAGTAGTGGCATTCGCAACAGCGGTATTCACAGCTGTGAACTTGAGAGCAGCCATTTCTTAGAATGCAGAAAATATTGGAAAAGAGTTCCTGTTTGATATAACAGACGTAATCAAGATAAATTCAGCCACTAAATCTTTTGGATGAGCACATATGCCAATGATTGTTTTTGTTGTCCCTCTCATTGAGTTTTAAATAGGGGCCTAAAAAATAAGTAGAACATCATTTTAACTTGGTAAAGGATTCACATCAGGTTCACCATTTTTGGTTTCCCTCTAGAATTGGGGATGATCTCATTGATTTAAGATTCAAACATTCCAAACGGTTTATAATGGGTTTGTTCGTAGAACCAGAAACATACAATGATTCCATATCCATTTGAACCTACTTTCCAAGGGTAGGTGCTCATTAGTTTTGGACTAATGAGGCTTAAGAATTTTCATTGGTCGAGAGGATGGGAGGTCAGACTCATGACACCTTTCTTAGGGGAATTATTGTCTACTACAGGACTCTCTTTATAGATTTAAGTTATGTTCGTGAATCCTTATTACATTACCAAGTATAAAAAGAGTTTTCCTTTAGATCTGACAATCAATGATTGATATTTAGGAAATTTAGAGAATCTTTTATATGTATTCGAGGTTCCTCATCGATAGAGAATCATCTGTATTTGTTTAGAGTTTTTTAGCTAATGGTATCCTTCAATACGTGAATGTCTCTTGATCATTATGATGACCATACTGGTTTTAAATCCACTAAGTAGGGCACTGGAAGTTTATTGCCATTCAGAAGGACATTGATTATTTCAGAGTTGGGATCGTACCCGTAGATGTGCTACGTACGTATCCTTTGTTTTGGAAAACGAATCAGAACCCACGTAGTTCGATTAGGAGAGTATGATGTTTATGCATGATTTATGGCTCATAGAAATATGTCATGATTACTTTTAAACTTTGAGATCATGTGAGTCATTCTCGGTGTGAGAAACAAGAGGTATTGGTGAAACCATACAATTGTTCCATGAAATATGCAATGATTTGGGGCTTATGTGTGTATGACTTCCCAAATAAGTGAGGATTAAGATTTACTTTATGGAAGAAATCTAGGAACAGGGTCCATAAAGGTATATGTGCTTCAGGGAGACTTGGATACTCTAATCTTGGGGCTTACTCTTAAGGAATATTCCTATGTTAGGAGGAGACTTATGATTGGGTTTTAATCCTGAGAAAGAAGCCCAGATCAAAAGGAAATTAAGGCTGGTTGAGAGAAATTAAGATGGGGGCTTACTTCTGAAAAGGAGGCCCATGTTAAGGGACTTGAAAAATTAAGGGACTTGGGGCTTACTCCTGAAGAGGATGCCCATATTTGATATTGGGGCTTGCTTTTGAAAAGGAATCCTAGGTTAAGTGAATTATGGTTGGGGATTACTCCTAAGGAGGATGCACATATTTGGGAATTTTAAGATTGGGGCTTACTCCTGAAAAGGATGCCCAGATTAAAGGACTTGGGGTTTACTCCTAAAGAGGATGCCCATACTTGGGAACTTTTTGACTGGGGCTTACTCTTGAAAAGGAAGCCCAGGTTAAAGAGGACTTGGGGATTACTCATAAGGAGGATGCCCAGATTTGAGAATCATGACTAGGGCTAATTCCTGAAAAGGAGGCCCAGGTTAAGGGGTTCTCTCATCTTAAAGGATGATGTTGAATGAATGAAATCTCAATCTTTAGTGACATAAAGATGTGTAAATCAGTAGGTTTTGAGAGATATTCCATAGAATTCCTTTCAGATAAGGAATTTAATCAATAAATAATTCCATAAATGGCTTTGAAGAATGTCTTGAAGACTGAATCTTAAATAAGAGAGGTCGAATGGTAAAAGAAGGGTTAAATGGGCAAGAAGGGCACCCAAAAAGTCATGGGTGTGCATTTCCTGGAAGGAGCGTAGGTATTTAGTGGAAGTGCAAGACTTGGTCGTGCAGGTATACCTGCGCGACACATGGGTACTTGCGCAATTGTTAACCAGTAGGGTAAAACTTGGGAAATCCTTGACCAAAGCCTTTAGAATTATCCTCAGGTACTTCCAGAAGAGAGGCGCGCAAGTTTTGGTGAAGAAGTAGGGCGGCGCGCAAGTATTTTCATTTACCTTAAGGGTAAAACACCTTAGGTACGCAAGTGTTAGTGAATTCTAACCCATAGACCATACTCCTCTTGTTTAGACCTTCCATTCTTGGTAGAGAATTACCTTAGAAGTGTTTGGAATACCTCAAAAAGAGACTTGGACGTTCAGAGCTCTATATCTGAATTCTAGAAAAATTCCTCCTTTAAAATGGGGGGCCCACAGGGTCTATTTATATGATGGAGAAGACCATGGGTGGTTATCACCTTGGGCGCGCAAGTGACCTGCGTGACCAACTTCGGCGCGCAAGTGTACTTGCGCGACCATTGTAGAACTTGCATGACCCTTGCGCAATGTTCTTCTTATTCCTTCTTTTGTCAATTTTTTGATATTTTTCCAAAGGTTGAATCACTTTGAGCTAGGAATTTGCATTGGTCGAGAGGAAGGGAGGTCGGACTCATCACACCTTTTTGAGGGGAATTATTATGTACTTTGGGACTCTCTTTATAGATTTATGTTATGTTCGTGAATCCTTATTACATTACCAAGTATAAAAGGAGTTTTCCTTTTGATCTGAAAATAAATGATTAATATGTAGAAAATTTATAGAATCTTTTATATGTATTTGAGGTTCTTCATCGATAGAGAATCATCTGTATTTGTTTAGATATTCTTATCTGATGGTATCCTTCAATACATGAAACTCTCTTGATCATTATGATGACCATATTGGTTTTAAATCCACTCAGTGGGGAACTAGAAGTTTATTGTCATTCAGAAGAACATTGATTATTTTAGAGTTGGGATCATACCTGCAGATAGGCTACCGACGTATCCTATGTTTTGGAAAAGGAATCAGAACCCACGTAGTTTGAGTAAGGTAGTATGAGGTTTATGCATGATTGATGGCTCAAATAAATATTTCATGATTACTTTTACACTCTAAGCTCACGTGATTCATGCTCGATGTGAGAAACAAGATGTATTGGTGAAACCAGACAATTGTTCCATGAAATATGCAATGATGTGGGGCTTATGTGTGTATGACTACTCAAATAGATGAGTATTAAGATTTACTTCAGGGATGAAATCCAAGAACAAGGTCCATAAAGGAATATGTGCTTCATAGAGATTTGGATACTCTATTCTTGGGGCTTACTCCTAAGGAAGATGCCTAAGTTAGGAGGAGACTTATGATTGGGTTTTACTCCTGAGAAGGAAGCCTATATCAAAAGGAAATTAAGGCTGGTTAAGAGAAATTAAGATGGGGGGCTTACTCTTAAAAAGGAGTCCCAGGTTAAGGGACTTGAAAAATTAAGGGACTTGGGGCTTACTCCTGAAGAGGATGCCCATTTTTGAGACTGGGTCTTACTCCTGAAAAGGAAGCCCAAGTTAAGAGAATTATGTTTGGGGCTTAATCCTAAGGAGGATGCCCATATTTGGGAATTCTAAGATTGGGGATTTCTCCTAAAAAGGATTCATAGATTAGCGGACATGGGGTTTACTCATAAGTAGGATGCCCATTCTTGTGAACATTGAGACTGGGGCTTACTCCTGAAAAGGATGCCCAGGTTAATGAGGACATGGGGCTTACTTCTAAGGAGGATGGCCAGATTTGAGAATTATGACTGGGGCATATTCCTGAAAAGGAGGCCTAGGTTAAGGGTTTCTCTCAGCTTAAAGGATGAGGTTGAATGAATGAAATCTAAATCTTTAGTGACATAAATATGTGTAAATCACTAGGTTTTGAGAGATATTCCACATAATTCTTTTCAGATAAGAAATTTAATCAAGAAAACATGCCATAAATGGATTTGAATAATGTATTCAAGACTGAATCTTGAATAGAATAGGTGGAATGGTAAAAGAAGGGTTAAATGGGTAATAAGGGCACCCAAAAAGGTAGGGGAATACATGTCTTGGCAGGTACGCAGGCACTGAGTGGGCATGAAAGTCCTGGTCGCGCAGGTATACCTGCGCGACACATGGATACTTGCGTGATTATTAACCATTAGGGTAACACTTGGGTGATCCTTGACCAAAGCCTTTAGAATTATCCTGAGGTACTTCCAGAAGAGAGGTGCGCAAGTTTTGGTGAATAAGTAGGGCGGAGCGTAAGTATGTTCATTTCCCTTAAGGGTAAAACAACTTAGGCACGCAACTGTTAGTGAATTCTAACACTTAGACAATACTTCTCTTGTTTGGACCTTCCAATCTAGGTAAAGAATTGCCTTAGAAGTGTTCCGAAGACCTGAAGAAGAGACTTGGGCATTCATAGCTCTATATCTGAATTTTGGAAAAATTCCTCTTTCAAATGGGGGGCCCACCAGGGCTATTTATAGGCTGGAGAAGACCCCGGGCGGTTATCACTTAGGGCGCGCAAGTGACTTGCGTGACTAACTTCGGCGGGTAAGTGTACTTGCACGACCATTGCGGTGCGCAAGTATACTTGTGCGACCATTATAGAACTTGTGCGACCCTTGCGCAATGTTCTTCTTATTCCTTCCTTTGTCAATTTTTTGATATTTGTCCAAAGGTTTAATCACTTTGAGCTACGATATTCCCCTTTTCCAATCTTTAGATTATATGATGAAAGGAGCGTCAACAATCTATAATATCTTCTACAATGACCCAATGTTGATCTACCTCTAACTGTTGTGATGAACTATATTTCATATATAATATATCATCCCATATGCAACTATATGATGGTGATAATCATCAACATACAACTAACAATAAATAGGATGTTTTGGAAGAGGGGTGTAGCTGTAAGATAAAAAATGGGGTCTGTAGGCTAAGATGGAGGATAAATAATGGGGTTATAAGGTTGGGGAGTGGGAGCTATTGGAGGAGGTGGAGGATAAGAAATGGGGTATGTAGGCAGATTTGGAGGAGTTGGAGTTGCAATCCAAAATTGTATTTGCATGTCTGAAAACATAGACTATACCAATGATCTGATATTTTCTTCCATCGTAGCATTAATATTATCAGCTTAAGAATAAAAATATTATTTTTTTGTAAATACCCTCGATAGAAAAAGTATAAGAAAATGGAAACACTTTTCTTACTGATACACCCGTCAAGTATCCTCATACACGACTCGGGTGTTCTGGCTTTCCCAGTGATGCATATAAAATATCCTGCCTCCCAGTACCTGTAAATACCCCATGTGTGCTCTACTCCTCAAGATAATCCTTTATGAGTTAATTGAAAAATTCTGTAATGTTTCAAAGTATCTAAAAAATGGAATTAACTTAAATAAATAAAACAAATATCTTACAATCTTCTCAACTACGATCCTTGATTCTTCCATAAGAAGTTTCACATTTCTTCCCATCTGAGCCCTCTTCCATTTTCATGTCTAGATGGGGGGTATGGAGGGGTAACCTCTCCAGAGCTTGAATACTTAGCTCAATGTTTTTCAAATTTTTCTTCCATCATTTGTTCTTCAAACAAATTATACCATCCCCAGGATAAATTGCGAGGGTATACATTCTTATATTGGAACATTTGATGATATCTCGTTGTTTGATGTAAATTAATAATAGGAAATCATTAAAAATCATTAATACGATCATTAATATAAGAAAAATTATAAACTTTTTCATTGAACTTACCAAAAACAATTATTTTCTTCTACCTTAAGAAAATTCTTTCCATTTGTCTTCATAAATGGCATGGATTGTCTTGTTCCCTATGAACAAAAATGAAATCAGGTGTAAGGATTGATTTGAAATCTATCCATCTCTTAGCAGTCATCGATAAACATTTCTTCCTTACTCCTCTAGAATTAGGAATATCAAATTTCATTTGATAAAGAAGAAATAAAACATATTATACTATAAACATTTAATGATAAGTCAAAAAATAGAAAATATCTTACCAAAATTGTCTCCCACATCTAAGATAGTGTCTCTTTGTCCACAATTTTCTAATCATTATATAAAATGCTTAATTTTATTTTACCTTGTGTTGATACTAATCTTGTCAAATATTTTGCATTTGGACCTCTAGGAATATCATTCCAATAAAACTCTATGACTATCCTTTAGTCCTGGATATAAGAAATTGATAGTTTTTGTAACTGTGTTCAACAAGTTTACAAACTCTTGAACTCTTCATTTCCATTGTGGGAGGACATGAAGAAGACTGGGGAACATCCAGAAGAGAATGTGAATGTTCCTCCCCAGATGTATGATCATGATGCTCATCTCCAGAATTATGTTGTTGATCAATTAGTTGATCTGTCATTATCCTTCAAATAAAAAACTAAACATTAGTTCACAAATATAAAAATTCAAATATTACAATAATAATGTAAAAAAATGAAAAAATGAACTAAGTTAGGTAATAGTAAAAATGGTAAGCATGGTAAAGAATGGAATATGGTATTCATGGTAAACATGGTAAACTAATTTTCATTCATGAAAATCAATACATTTATAAGTTATGTAATGCTAACCATGGTAAACATGGTAAACATGGAAAACATGGTAAAGTAACTGTCATTCAACAAAATCAATAAATATATAAGTTTCCTAATGATAAACATAATATACTATGGTAAATATGGTAATCATAATAAACATGTTAATCATGGAAAATTAATTTTCATTGAACAAAATCAATAAATATATATGTTACGTAATGGTAAACATGGTAAACTAAATAAAAAACTAAAATAAACAAACATTATTACTTATTAGTTTTAATATCTGTTTTAACAATGAAAAAAATCACAATATCTAACATTTTATGAAATTAATAAATTTAAAAGAGAATTAAAACATGTTACCTGTATTATTAGGAATGTATTAATGGATTGCTTTCCCAAATTCTTTTGTCATGATCATTCTTAATGAAAAAAACAATGTCAAAAACCTGCTCATCATTACTTTCTGCTAATCATTCCTTGGATGTAGGGATCTGACATAACTCAACATCTTCATCGAGTTGATCCTCAACAACATATTGTTTTTTTCCTTGAAAAACAATATACCACTGCATATCTAATTGATCAACAACATAGAGAATCTATTTTTCATGTGTTTCCATTATAAAGGAATCAGCTATGTCTTCCAATCTATTCATATTACCAACTATCATTGCAAATTCTTCATGTCTGACACTGTTGTTACTGATAATCCATTTTTAGTTTAAAATAGGAAATTTAATTTTAATTTAATAAACCTCACATATTTCTTCAATGACTCCATAATATTCAATTGATGTAGAAATTCAGTTTTTTATTTAGAGCTCGAAATATTCATTGCTTCTGCAAACACCAATACCCCAATATTTTGAAATGAACTTATGTTGTCCCGATCTTTTGTACGAAATGTATAGCTATTAATGTCATACTCGGACCATGTTGTAACATTTAAACATGGACCACCCACTGACCATCCTAATGTCTGTGATGTATCTGATCTACCAAGAAATGCCTTTTTAAACCATGGAAAAAAATTCTTATGCTCATTCAAAATACACATTTATTTCTTCTTTGGATGAAATTGTTTCAACTCATTAATTTGCACTGTGATACACTGTTAAGAATCTGCAATGTTATTCAATATGTATAAATTCACCTTCTTCATTTATGCAGATAACAAGGATTTTAATTTCAATCCACTAATCCTCTTTCCCTCATTATTATCTCATTCATGGCGAGTTGGAGGGAATCCAATGTGATCTGTCACAGACAAGTAGCTCATACAAAACTAAAAAACCTCATCAGAAATATAATTTTCAACAATGGAGGCTTTAGATCGATACGGATCAGTAACATACCCCTTCAATATTTTCATATACCTTTCAAAAGGATACATCCAATGAATATATACAGGTCCAAAAATCATTATTTCTCAAACAAGATGAACCATTAAATGCAACATTATATCAAAAAAATGGAGGAAAATACATTTCTAATTGACAAAGTATATATATTTCATCATTTTCTAAAATTTTCAATGAATCCACATCAATCACATTATTAAAAATTGAATTAAAAAAATAACACACCTTCATGATAGTATTTCTTACACTGATGGGTAATATTCCACATAATGAAATTGGTAGAATTTGTTGCATCATGACATGAGAATCATGATATTTCATACCTGTCAACTTCAAATCCTTCAAAGAGACAAAATTTTTTACATTTTAAGAAAACCTTGTGACACTTTGATATCTTGAATACACAAAAAAAGATAATTTTCTCCCTCTTGGATAATGTGTGACAAGACAGGGGAAGAAATAGTCACCTTCCATCTAGAGTGGGAGCCAACTCCAAAAGTATTCCCATTGATAGTATCTCTACTCTTTCATTCAACCCATCTTTAGTATTTCCTTTAATATCTAACAATTTCTAATCAAACTGTCACATATATTATTCTCCACATGTATGACATCAATATTATGTTTCACATAACGATATATCCAATATGGTAGCTCAAAAAATATTCACATTTTCTTCTAAATATGTCGATCATTACCAGATTTATGTGTCTTTCCCAATTTCACATCATGATTTCATACCCTCTCAAAATACTCATTAGTGGATAAAGGTTTTGGTGCAATATCAAATTCTTGTGAGCCATTAAATGCCTTTTTTAGTCTTTTGTAAGAGTAATCCATAGGCAAAAACTTTCTATGACCAATGTAAACTATTGTACTCCCATGATGCAACTGACAATATGAAGTCTATTGTTTGGAAATTGGATGTGCTTTATGCCCCATAATATTGTATCCAGAAAAATTTCCATATGTTGGGATGTAATTTACAGTAAACAAAATCACTGCATGTAGTTGAAAATATTCCATTTCATAAGAACCATACACCCTAATACCATCCTCCCATAAAAGTTTCAAATCATCAATCAATGGTGTCAAGAAAACATCAATATCATTTCTAGGTTGCTTTGGACCAAAGATCATTATACACAAAATGACATATTTTCACTTCATACAAACTTGAGGAGATAAGTTGTTAATTTCCAATAAAACAAGCTATGACCTATATGTGCTATTGAGGCTTTGATATGGATTCATTCCATCTGTGCACAACCCTTGTTTGAGATTTCTAAATTCATTTTTGAATATAAGATACTGCTCATCAATTTTCATCCATTGTGGAAAATCAGCTAGATGACGTATTTTCCATCACATATCCGCTCATCAACATTCCATCTTAAACTATTTGCATCATGAAAATTAGAAAATGAACATTTCATATGATGAATTATTGTAAGATACCAAAATACCTTGGTAGGGCTCTCTGTAAACTCTACATCATCCTATGATTTTTCTTTCAACTTAAACTATCATGTCCCACATTTAGGAAACTCTGACAAAAAATTGTTTTCCTTCCTATATATTATATAGTCATTCGAACATGCATGTATTTTTTTGTATCCCAATCCCATTGGGAATAATATATTCTTGGCCCTATAATGTGAATCTGGAAGATTTTTGTCCTTTAGAAGAATGTCTTTCATCAATTTTAGCAGCTCTATAAAACTCATATCACTCCATCCATGTTTCACCTTCAGGTTAATCAATAATAACACCATTGAGAAAACCGTAAAATCCTTACAAATAAGGTACAATGGTTTGTCAGCATGAACATATACATGATCAACTGTCAGTTTTGACTCAATTTGTTATGATGCAATATCACAAATCATTTATTCGATTTCATTGGAGTTTCCATCTTGTAAATCATCATCATCAGTAGATCTGACATTATGTCTAGTTTCACTATGCCAAATCCATAGGCTGTAACTCAGATTAAAACCATGAAAAATCAGATGATCTTTGATCTCTCTACTTTTCAACTTCTTAATATTAAAACATTTCAGGCATGTATATAAAAACATGTCGTTGCTTGGATCATTTCATTTAACAAATTCCAAAAATTCATCAACACCTTCCTCCTATTCATTACCCATTCGATGTTCCATAATATAAATTTGAATCATTATTAGCTATAAAAAATATAAAAATTATACATCTTGTTAAGAGAAGAAAATTTTATATTTATATTAAATATAACACAAATTGAATGTAATTTTTTTTGAAATATAAAACAATTATATGCGTATTTGAAATAAATATGAATTGAAATAATTTTAAAACAAAAATATAGTTCGATATAATAGTTTTATGTTTACATGAAATATCACATAATTTTAATGTAATTTTTTTGAAATATAATATAAAAAATATATATGCATATTTGAAAATTATAATAATATTTTTTGATCAATACAATATTTTATTCATTTTGGGTAATTTTATTGTCATATATATGATTTATATCATTCATATTGAGTTTTTTGGAGAAAATAGTATTATGCATGATCAAAATTTATTAGAGTGGTAAGTTGATGTTGTTAGGTTCTAAGCCACTTTTTGAAATGTATTTATATTAGAGTCAAAGTACATACCTTAAAAGGAAACTAGATTGTCTTGGGAAGGTGGTGGAAATATCCTATTCAAGGTATGGTGAGAGGTTGTTTTGGGGGATACTTAGATAATAAAAAATAGTTAATGAATCCAGTGCTAAATAAATAAGCTACCACACATCAACTTACTATGTTATAATATATACTAACGGTCATCATAAAATATGTACTACATACAACCTGGCCATATAAGAAAATAATTAAATAATCAAATGAAGTAACACCTATAGGAATACTGAGTACATATTCATCATAAAACACATGGGCAAATATAACTTCTTTTTCTTCTAAGCCAGAATAACCAAAAAAATAATGTGTTATATAAAATGACAAGGGCGATATGGTATATAACCAATGTCTCCATGATATCTATATGAGGATTTTATATTTAGATGTGGAAGAAACTAACCAAGGTAACATACAGCTTAATGCTCAATGATTTCAGATCAAGGATAAGAAAAAATGTGTCAAATAAAGATAACATTAGGAAATAATCGAATATATTGTGATATCTTAGAAAATGAAATCGAAAAATGAAAATATATGTCATCTATGAAAAATAACGAACAAAATCAAGAATTGTGAGGCTTAATTGAATGTCGCGAGTCGATTTGATAGATCTGGTGACTATATTATAAAGAACGATGCTGAAAAAATGTGGTTAGAAGGTACGAGTTTGACGAAACTTTTTTAGGTTTTATGTGCGAGGGAGATGATTCACTGGTCACCCAATCGAAAAATATAGACAGACACTATATAGCGCTTGAGAAATTTTTTTAAATGGTTTAAAACATCAGTTATTTAATAACTGACGTGATAAAATATTTTTTATTACATTTATCATGTTGGATATTATATACTAATGTGATAAACATCTTTTTACATCGGTTATTATATAACCGAAATGAAAAATTATATTTATCACATCAGTTATAGAAAACCAATGTGATAAATCACGATAGTTGATTTATCACATCAGTTATAATATAACCGACATAAAAAATAGATTTATCACGTCAGTTATAATATAATCGATGTGATAAGTCAAATATAGGCATTTTTTACATTAGATATATTATAAATAACACGATAAATCATCTTTTACAGCTTTACACGGTGTTTATATATAACCAATGTAAAAAATGATGACGTGGTAACTGTTTTTTGCACTAGTGCTGATATGCTTTATGTTGAAAGCATAAGATGCCATCAAAATACAAAATGAGGAAAAATTTATGTATTACCAATATTCATACCCACATCATTAGCTATAATGATGGGTAACCACCAATTTATGATGGAATACTGTATAATTTATCAGTTTCCACTAGAAGATGGAACTAGGAATGGGATTCACGAACTTGTAATATATCTATAAGGGAGACCGGGACTTGGTGGAAAACTATATGGAGGAATCCTTTGAATGAAGAGATGAAATCTCTTCATCTCATTCAGATCAATTAGCCAACATCATAAACCATGGTGGTGTTTCCCACCCAAATATGGAAATATGTTATTTAGGAAAATTTGAGATGGAGACCAATCAAAGGATTTGGATTTGAGTGTGAGAGTGGCACCCCAATAGAAGTGTTGGAAAATAGTTTCATAAAAATTGGTGGGTGCAATAGTTTTATATTACGTTAGGGAATATATTTATATATATATATAAATTTATTTTGAGGTAATTTATTATTTATTGTCGGATGAAATATTATATTCCAATATGAATTCAGACCGTTTATTTATAGATAAATTAAAATTTTTTATCATATAAGATATTTGATTTAGGGACTTAATTTCATGACACAAGGCTCTAGACTAACATATCCAGGTCAAATACTCCTTAATCCAACACATGTGTATTTTGGAATACAATTGCCCCATAAATAATAATGAGTGAATATACTATATTCTCTTTTTCAATATCGATAAAATTTTTGTGCATTCTCAACTTGGTGTAAAGGAATTTCAATCGATGTCCACATAATCCTTTGGTAAAAAAATAATCATTTTTATTTATAGATTGATTTTATTTGGGGTTGTATTATTTCTATAATTTTTTTAAATAAATCAAAAATTTACCTGAATATTATTATCACGTGTATGGAATACCATATTAGTAGAAATTGTTTTTTCTGACCTTATTATCATACCATATATGAGCGAGATTTTTTAGTGGAAATAAAATTTTGTAGTGGTGTCAGAGAATAAAATAAATCTTAATAGTCATAGTGTCCTTGACATGATATTTATAATTCACAAAAAATCTAGAGATAATATTTTTATTATTATTTCACTAAGAGATCCAATTACTATTAATAAATAACATAAAACTAAATTATACAATCAATTTAATATATTACCCATATTGTCATCATGAAAAGATGCCTCTATATCCATGTATTCATGAATGTAATATAAAAGGCCACACCTAGTTTTTTAAATTTTCTTGATGATGTAAAAAAATCCCCCTATGATTTCAATAGATATCCCTTGAATTGATTAACAATATTGACAATAAGTGAAATATCAGGATGAGGCATCATGAAGTAAATAGGTTTCCCAACAAGATGAATATACCTCTCTATAAAAGAATGTGTTTAAACAGTATTGTGAATATTATTATTCCTTGGATCAAGAGGAGTTTCCTATGCATTAATTTGACATTGGATAATTCCTTATAATAAATGAAATTCATATTTTTGTCAGTAAATAGAGATACATATATGATCGTGATATAAATCAATGTCGATAAAATATTCCAATCGACCCAAGTATTTAATATGAAATTATTAGTGATTATTTGAATCCTTTGTGTGATTCCTTGTGATCCACTACCTATAATAATTATATCATAAATATTTAAAACAAAGAGTATACTAACACAGATTGTTTTTTGATGAAATATGGAGTGGTTTTTAAGACATTTTAATGGAAAAATATAGTGATAGTTGTGTAAAATTTTCAATATTAGGACTGATGGGGATACTTAAGATCAAATTGAGAGTTCTAAATATGTCACAATATGCATTCATCAATGAATTAATTGATCCAGCATAATGATGTATATAAAAATACTCTTCAAGAAAACAATGTAGGAAAAAAATTTGAAAAGTATTTGATAACGGTTAAAAAATTTTATAGTTGAAAAGTAGATAAATAAGATAATATATTCCATTTATCTACAGGTATTAATGTGTTAAAATAATCAATTTAATATGTTTGATTATATCCTTAGAAAATAATGAAAACATTATGGTGGGGAATATTTTTATCAATATCCAAATACACCGTATAAATCAATTTGAATCTAAAAACATATTTATCTACTGGATGAGGGGAAAAACTAATTTGTGGTTATATTTTAAATCATTAAGTTGGACCATCTTTTATTGGATCCAACAAGGTTGAGATGTATGCTTGATAACTATGGGAAGAATAAATATGTTCTCCGGATCCAAGATTAAATTATTATTTTTTATAGATAATTCATAGAAGAAATGAGTATATATTGGGTGATACTTATAGCAAGATGTATATTTCCTAAAATTGATGAGAATATCATCCAATTATGTCATGAGATCAGTAGAAAAATTCACTAAAATGACATCCTCAATTCATTCAAAGCACTTATTAAATTCACAATGAGAATGTATATGAACAAAGCATAAATCATGATATCTTGGAATATGTGGTGGGTTTTGATGGATGATAAGTGGATGAAAATCATCAATGATGATATATAAGTAGGTATATGTTGAAGTTAAGTCAAGTGAAGAGTTTTTTTACAAATGATAAATTATGAGAAATGGCATAATACCTTAACTCATGGGAGAAACATTGGTATCTGCATTGTGTTTGAGAGTGCCCCAAAAATATACAATGTAATACCTGAGGATAATATTTAGAAATACTATATCAAGTGTCTAAGACACGATAGAGATATCCAAAGACATAAAAGGGTGAGGATAAAAAGAATAGTATAAAAAATTAAAAGAGACTCTTCTTATGAATGACTGAGGATGGAATATGATTAATGAGATAAGAGGTAGTAATAATAGTGCCACTCTAATATTGTAGTGTACCTATTGGTGAAATAATATGGTTCAAGTATCCTCTAGGCTCTGATGATATTTATTCTTAGAAACACAATTTTTTGAGGTGTGTCTAGGAAGTTTATATGATTAATAACACCATGGTTGATAAGGAAATAATAAAATAAGTAGATTGATATTTTTTAGCCATTATATGATCATATACATTTAATAGTCATAGAGAATTGAGTATTCAGTTCATGATAAAAATAATTTGAAAATATAAAATACACTAAAATTATTATGTAGAAGATAAATGTTGATAATTTGATAAGTAACATCAATAAATGAAACATAATATTGGCAACTCAGATGAATCGAGACCACACAGGGACAACATTCATTAGAGTGTCCCAACAAGAATGGTGTTGATGCACACAACAAAAGCTAAGAAACAAAAAAATGTTGCTAGTGATTAGAAACCATGAATGAATTCCAATAGAAATGAATTCATGGTGTGATTTGTGGGAAATGATCTTGTGGAAATTCATAGTGACAATGAAGTTATATAATGTTAGAAAAGGTGGATGGACATGAAAGTGATCTCAGTGCAATAAGCATGCAAACCCCACTATGTTGATACCTCTACCAAACAAACGAATCTTCAGGAATTCCTGAAACACATCAACCAAGTATGATAAAATCATAATATTGTTCAAATTATATAAAATTTTATTAATATTTATGATTTTGAAAGGATTTATGGGAACATGATATACCATTGATAATGTAATTTGATGATTTAAGGAGAAAATTAGAAACCCTAGAATAAGAATATAAGATCCTTAAATGATAGTGATATAAATATCCTCGGTGTAAGAATGATTGGTAGAAAAGATTATTGAATCACTTATGAGGTTATTAAAAGAATTATAATCTTGAATCTAGATAGTTGGATGGCTTGAGACCAAAGTAGTTGAACCATTTCTCAAGGAAATGAAGGATAAAGAGGATGTGAGAATCAAGGAAACTCAATCAGAGTGTATAAGGTCCATTATATTTTCGGAATGCTATCAAGTGTAATTGGGTTATGATGGTGAAGCTGATAAATCAGTTAAAGTAACCTTAACATATTTTGGTAGCTATGATATATGTATATGGAATTTTTAGTAGTCCTGAACTAGAAATTCTAGATTACTACAGTGTTGAAAATGGTCAATTTAGACAATCCCCACATCTAATACCATGAGTACCATAGGAATTCCCATTACCATACCCCATGCAAGTCGTAATCGAGGAAATGATTAACTAGTGTAATATCAAAGTTGTATGAACTAAACAACATCTCTATAATTTTATTTTTATACTCTAAATCAATCCCATGGTTAAGGCTAAAGAGATGCTTTATCCTATTGAGTGGGAGAAACCTCTTGTATTTGGAGAAGTTGATAAAACACAAAAATCTCATCATGTTTCAATTATTAATATAAATTTCAATTGGATGATGTCATTAGTGGATGTTTTAGTGTCACAATATGATATTCAATATATAATTTAGATTTTTAGTCTCTGAGAACATGACCTCTAAGGGGAAATATCATTCCATTATAAGAGTTAGATTGATTCATTGTTTCTATATAGGATGAAGTCTCATAAGTAAATTATTTCTAAGGAAATTTATTTGTATGTTGCTTGAAAATATATATATCATAATATAATTCCCATAAAATTGTTTAATTATATGACATTGGGCTCATCCCTAACAGAACCAAACTCAGAAAGTAAAATAATGTTATAAATACAAAATTTCGATATTAAGGGAGGTGATTTTTTTGTGGGGGGGGGGGGCGCATTATTGTATATTATTTTTTGGGGGGGGGGGGATATCCCCCACATTACTATAAATGAGGTATCTATAACCTAAAAATAATAATAAGAATTTATTTGACAAAACATGCATAAGAACATAAAGCAATGAACACCCAAATAACAAGTAGCATTGAAATATTACTAATAAGAAGATAAGAATATGAGCATATATGATATAATAATAATGAATATGATTCGGTAATAAGTCAATGACATTATTTAAATCATTATACAGGTGGTTCAGATACGTACAAAGCAAATCAGTCCTACGGTAAGGGAAAATCTCGCAATCTCATTTTTATCCGAGATTTTTTATACTTCAGAATTTACTAGGGAATATTTATCATCCACATCCATGTTTCCTCACTATGTAATATTATTTCTATTATCCTACAATTTTTTAAATCCATTTTTAACCATTAGTGAGTTTTTAGTGAAAGATATGAAAGGAATCTTTTTTTTGGTACGAGGTGCTTTTTGACTTTTCCGGCCAAAGTACGAGAAGAATGTTTTTTTAACTTATACGACATGAATTTATTTTTAAGATTTTATAGAACATTATTTCCATGATTCTTCCTTTAAAAGTTTTCATTTTTATTTTTAATTAACTTCTTTCAGCTTAAAATTTTATGACATGTTAAGAAAGGAAAAATGTTTTTTATGTAGAAAGGATATTTTAGTCAAGAATGGAGTTCAAGTGTTTTATCAAAATTATTTTCCATCTAAGATAATATAGGTTTCTGTTTCTATATTTATTTTTACATTGAGTTGATTATGTTATGATGGAATTATTTTTAAGATTTCCTTTTATCATATATGGATTATATTATGATGACATGATGTTTAAGAATCCCATTTTTATTACATGGGTTATGCTATGATTTATGATTTTATGGCACGCATAAGAATGGTTTCATTATGAGATGGGGGCCCTATATCTCCCTCCTATGAATTGGGTAAATATTTATATCTCATGAGATAGACATGGCTGGAATGACAAGCTAATCTGGTTCAGTGATACAGGACTGGAACGAGAAGTAAACTCGGTTCAGTAATGGAATTTGTCTGCCATGATGGTCTTGAAAAGAGCCTTGACTAATATGAAATGGTTTTCTATGACTATGTGTGTATGCCAAAAAATTTCATGTTTTAAGTTATGATTATTGGGATTAGATTTAACTACTATGATTTATCCCATGTTATTATATTATGATCTCTTTTGCAGGTTAATATTTTCAATATGTTATGTTCTTATGAATATAATATGATTGATATTTCTTTTGTTTACCCTTACTGTGCATTTGAGCTCACCCTTTTTTATGTTTTCTTTTCCCCAAGTCAGGAAGAAGGTTATTAAGTAGGATATTCCAAAAGGTACTCTAGATATGATGAATTAAATGGGAGTCAATGTAGATGATTTATGAACCATTTGTTTATGTTTCCTAGTTTCTAAAGCCACTATACCTATATAGTCCAATCATGGTTTTGTTATATGGTGTAATAAGTATGCTTCAATTCTGATGTAATAACCATGTATGTAAAGTATGGGTCACTATATGATTTATTTAAATGATAAAAATATTCTTGAATTACTGTAGTTTTTTTTGTAGATACAATTCATTTGGATATTTCATAATGAAACCATTCTTATGCATGCCATAAAATCATAAATCATAGCATAACCCATGTAATAAAAATGGGATTCTTAAACATCATGTCATCATATCATAATCCATATAAGATAAAAGGAAATCATAAAAATAATTCCATCACAACATAATCAAATCAATGTAAAAATAAATATAGAAACAGAAACCTATATTATCTTAGATGGAAAATAATTTTGATAAAACACTTGAACTCCATTCTTGAGTAAAATATCATTTCTACATAAAAAACATTATTCCTTTCTTAACATGTCATAAAATTTTAAGCTAAAAGAAGTTAATTAAAAATAAAAATGAAAACTTGTAAAGAAAGCATCATGGAAATAATGTTCTATGAAATCTTAAAAATACATTCATGTCGTATACGTTAAAAAAACATTCTTCTCGTACTTTGGCCGGAAAAGTCAAAAAGCACTTCGTACCAAAAAAAAAGATTCCTTTCATATCTTTTACTAAAAACTCACTAATGGTTAAAATTGGATTTAAAAAATTGTAGTATAATAGAAATAATATTACATAGTGAGGAAACATGGATGTGGATGATAAATATTCCCTAGTAAATTCTGAAGTATAAACAATCTCGGATAAAAATGAGATTGCGAGATTTTCCCTTACCTTAGGACTGATTTTCTTTGTACGTATCTGAACCACCTGTATAATGATTTAAATAATGTCATTGACTTATTACCGAATCATATTCATTATTATTATATCATATATGGTCATATTCTTATCTTCTTATTAGTAATATTTCATTGCTACTTGTTATTCGGGTGTTCATTGCTTTATGTTCTTATGCATGTTTTGTCGAATAAATTCTTATTATTATTTTTAGGTTATAGATACCTCATTTACAGAATGGTATTAGTGTAATATATATCATATTCATTCATTCAATTCTTTTATATAATCATTATTAAATGAAGATCATGTAGAACGAGTTGCATCACACCGTGGAGATGGTAGGCCGTACGTATGCACGAGTGATGATATCATTCCTATGATCATAAAATTATATTAAAGTGTATGTATACTATTTAAGAATCAATATCACTTTACAATAATCATATATATTAAATTATTTACACAATTATACCCATCCATCTAAGGTGGTGGTAGAAAACAGATTACACCACGCCGTGGAGACGGTATTCCGTACGTACGCACGCACGGTGATTTCGGTTTTCATAAGATGGATAGAAGTTGAAATAGGGTTGTTTCATATTTATAATGACATATAATTATATGAGTTATAATTATGTTATTAATTCTAAATGAAACAACTAAAGAATAGGATGTAGAAGAAGAAATAAATTCGAAAGAATCGGTAACGGATAATACCTCTTCTTCGACAAACCTCTTTGAAACCTCCTCTTAAGGCACTGAAAGTGGTCTTTGAAGAAGACGAGGAACTCTAGTATGTTTTTAGGAAAGTTGAAAAGGGAAATGGGAAGGTTTTGGCCGAGATTTAGGCTCAATATTTTGTGAGGAGGAGAGGGAGGAGGTGCCCTTTTATAAGGGAGGAGAGGGGCGCCTTTAGAATTATAAGAAATATTAATTTATAATAAATTCAAACCCCACATAAAAACTTCCAAAATGACTAAAATATGAATAATAGATCATATAGGGTTGTAATCTCATCAAACAATAAAATTTTGACATGTTGGGGATTTGTTTTAAATATTATCAACTTGATTTATCCTTATTTAATCAATTTAATTTTATTTGTGGTAATATGATTATAAATTTTAAATTGTTATAAATAATTACTTATGTGTTCTGAATTTTCTATAATTGGATAATATATGATATTTTGGACAATATAAATATAAATTTATAATTTTTAAGTATTTTTGTGATTTTTAAACAAATTTATATTATGTTATTTTTATAAAATAACAATAGTGTGAGTTCTGAAACTATTCATTTATTAGAATTTAAATAAAATCCTCACAGAAGATATGTTCAAACTAAAAGCATTAATATATTAATAACATGTATTATTTATCTAGAAAATTTGTGGAGAACATTAAATAGCTCAAATAATTTTTTTTAATATTTTTAAACCATTTATTTGATATTTCAATCAATAAAATAATTTCAACATCACTATTTTGTCACCTTTAATGATAATTATTTAATCTCTAAAAATTCTAAATAAATTCACATGATGTATATAATTTTATTAGATTTTTTTATACTATTCATTTTCGGATTTTTATGAAGTTTATCACTAAATTAAAATTATTACACTTAAAGGATTTAAAAGAGTGGCATATTGTCACTTTCTTTAGTTTTAATAATAATTACATCCTTTTCATGGTCAACGGTGCATCAAATGAATCTGTTTTGACCCTTAGGTGATATGGGTCTACTTTTATTCATCCAATATAATTTTGGAAGGTGTTAGGGTAATTTTACAATCTTATTTTTACCCTCAATTACCCGATTTAGCTTTAACTAAAGTAAATAAAAATTATCATAGATACTATTCATAATATATAAAACAATAAGTGTAACCTATTAATAAAATTTGGACCCATTGAATTGAAATATGGAATCCATTTTTCAAAATTAAAAACATAGAAGATGCAGTAATTAATTTAAAATTAATCCTGTTGTTAAGATAACAAGTTTTAAAACTTAAAATCTTGCCAAAGATTGAAATGTTTTTACCAATGAATTCAATTTAAAATAAATGCTAATCACATAAATTATATTAAATTGTAAAAATATATTCTATTTATACTTTAAAACCATTCAATATTATAATTTAACCATATAAATTATTGCGATGAAAAAAGTTGTTTTTAATTAAAATATAGAGTGTTTTTACTATTCATTAAAATATAAAAGTTATCAGAATAATATGAAAATTTTATCCAAAGTAAATTTTTATATCCTAATTCCAAAAAAGAATTTTATTATTTCAAATTGAACTTATAAAAATTCCAAAAACTAGATTTAAAGTGGGTGCACCATTAAAAGGTGGAAAAACAACATTTTTTTAAAAATACTTATTTTACCCAAAAAAATTATTTTGTTCTCATGCCATGTTCTCAAAAATGTGTAAGATGAATAATAATGTTATAAAATTTAAAATTTAGTTAATAATATTCATAACGTCTAGTCCATAATAATATTATAACAATATATCAATGTTTTGTGAAACACGGTATTGTGAACTACACATGCTATCAAGGAAGGTCTCAATTGTGTGTAACGCAAGGCAAGATAGTGATGTGTGTAGTGAAATATTCTCTTGGTGTTGCATATTACATAATACATAAAAACAAAATATTTCTCATAAAATCTCAGGGTGTTACATTCTACCCCCTTAAAATGAATTTCACCCATGGAATTCGTCACTTCGTAACAAACTGATGAGGATACCTCTCCCCCATCATATCCTCAAGCTCCCATGTATCTTCTTCTAATTGGTGGTTCCTCCATTAAAAATTCACCAAGCAAGTGGTATTGTTTCGTAGAAATTTTTCTCTACGATCTATATTCTCTATCGGTTTTTCTTCATAAGAAAGATCTTGCTCCAGCGGTACAACTTGTGAGCTTAGTACATGTGAAGGATTGGGTATGTACTATCTCCGGAGAGATACATGGAAGACATCGTGAACTTGAGAGAGATTTTGTGGAAGTGCCAATTAGTAAGCTACCATCCCAACATGATCCAGTATTTCGAAAGGACTGATATACCTAGGGCTCACCTTTCCCTTCTTTCCAAATCTCATTACTCTATTCCAAGGATATATTAATAAGAACACTTTATCACCCACTTAAAACTCTAGGTCTTTTTTTCGGTTGTTTGCATAACTTTTTTGTCGACTCTGAGCAGCTCTTATGTGTTGTTGAATAGATATGACCTTTTCTGCCATCTCATCAACAAGATTAGGTCCTAATATCTTTCTTTCCCCAACTTCAACCCAGAAAGTTGGAGTCCTTCATTTATTTCCATAGGGAGCTTCATAAGGATGAATCTTAATACTGGAGTGAAAACTATTATTATACGAAAATTCCACCAGAGGTAGGTGTTGATCCCAACCACCGTTGAAATCCATAGAGCAAGCTCTTAACATATCTTCTAGGGTTTGAATTGTTCTCTCAGACTAACCGTCTTTCTAAGGATGATAATCAGTGCTGAAACTCAACATTGTATCTAAAGTATGGTAAAGACTTTGCCAGAACCTCATGGTAAACCTCAGATCCCGATCAGATATAATGGAAAGAGGTAATCTATGAAATCTTACCACTTCCTTTACATATATCCTCGCAAGATGATCTAAAGAGAAATCTTCTCTAATAACAATGAATTTTTCTAACTTTGTAAGATGATAAACTATGACCCAGATAGCATTATTTCCTTTGTATATTTTAGGAAGTCTGGTGACAAAGTCCATAGTGATGTTTTCCCATTTCCATTCGGGTATGGGTAATGGTTGTAACATCCCCTTATACTTCTGTCTCTCAACTTTAACTTGCTGAAAAACCAAGCATCGAGAGACATAATCAGCAACATCTTTTTTCATTCCATCCCACCAGAAGTACTCTTTCAGGTCCCTATACATCTTCATGATTCCAAGATTAATAGAGAATGAAGAACTATGAGCCTCATCCAGCAGCTCCTTCTTTAATTCTTGGATGGGAGGAACACAGACTCAATTCCTGAACCTTATTATCCCATCACAATCACGGTTGAAATCAGGAACATTTCTCAGCTACTTTTGTTACTCTACATCTACTTTTTGTGCCTCTTTAATCTTAACATGTATAGATGATTGAACATTCATTTGAGAAAGATAATATTTTTCCCCTTCCATTATAATTCCAAGATCCATCCTTTGTAAATCCAAAAATATTGGATCTTTTGTGATCCTCATCATGGATAAGCTAGAATGGTCTTGTTAACTTAATGCATCTGCCACCTTGTTTTCTTTCCCAGGGTGATAATTAATTGAGTAATCATAGTCCTTAATCAAATCCAACCATCTTCTTTGGCGCATATTCATCTCTTTTAATGTGAAAATATACTTTAAACTTTTATGATCAGTATAAATATCACACCTTTCACCATAAAGATAATGCCTCCATATTTTTAATGCAAAGATTACCACGGCTAACTCCAAATCATGAGTTGGGTAATTTTGCTCATGGATTTTCAACTTTTGTGAGGCATAAGCTATCACCATATCATTTTTCTTGAGAACACACCCCAATCCCTTCTTGGATTCATCACTATAGATCATAAACCTTTCTCCACTACACAGAAGTGTGAGCATAGGTGCATTGGAAAACATTTGTTTTAACTCTTTGATGTTCTCTTCACACTCCTCTATCTAAACAAACTTAACTCCTTTTCGAGTCAACCTGGTGAGTGGATTATATAACCTTGAAAAATCATTCACAAAACATCAATAATATCAAGCCAGACCAAGAAATCTTCGGATCTCAGTTATTATTGTTGGCCTCGACCATCATTCGATAACCTCTGTTTTTTATGGATCCACATATATACCCTCTTTTGAGATTATGTGACCCAAAAATGAAACTTTTTGAAGCCAAAATTAACACTTGGAAAATTTGGCATAAAGCTTCTCTTTTCTTAGGGTCTTTAATACAATTCTCAAGTGATCGTCATGTTCTTCCTTGTTCTATGAATAGATAGGAATATCATCTATAAAGACTACCACAAACTGATAAATATAGTCTCTAAAGACTCTACTCATGAGATCCAAGAAGATAAAAGGGGCATTAGTAAGACCAAATGGAATCACTATAAATTAATAGTGTCCATACCTTGTATGGAAATCCGTCTTTGGTATATCCTCATTTTAGACCCTTTATTGATGATGCCTTAAATGAATATCAATCTTGGAAAAGTAATGAGCTCCACGTAGTTGTTCAAATAAGTCATCAATGCGTGGGAGAGGATATTTGTCCTTGATAGTGATCTTGTTAAGTTCTCGATAATCAATGCAAAGTCTCATTGATCCATCTTTTTTTCTTAATAAAGAGAACAGGTGCTCCCCAAAGTGACGCACTAGGGAATATGAATCCTTTATCAATATTCTCTTGGATTTGCTTCTTCAATTCCTACAACTAAATTGGCGTCATTCTATACGGTGCCTTTGAAAGAGGCATAGCACCTGGTATGAGTTCTATTGAAAACTCAACTTCACGATTTGGTGGAAGACCTGTCAATTCCTCCGGAAAGTCATCATCAATCTCCCGTATAATGGGAATATTCTTAATCGTGAGTTTCTCTCCAACCGTTTGAGATAAATAACCTTCATTTATTAGAATCAAGACCCATAAGATGGATGAAATTTCCACTTAAAGGTTATATTCATCCTTGCATCGATAGATGATAGTAGATTGATGAGGAATATTAAATGTGATTTCCCTTCTTTCAAAATTGATATGAGCTCCGTATAAATAAATCCAATCCATGCCAAGAATCACATCAAATTCCACTATAGGAAGGATCACAAGATTTGCAGGAAGCACTTTCCCACAAACATCAATCAGAGAAGAATTATAAACTTTTAATGCGATTGTTGTGCCATTATGGGTTGTCAGAGCTAAGTCAATATCTAACAGCTGAGGTAATATGGAGATACCCTTAAAAAATTCTTCAAAAATAAAATATTGGGTGGATCCAGAATCAAATAAAACATTTTTTACTTTAGAGTGGATGGTAAGTGTACCTTTCACCACATCATTATCATACTCCACATTGCCGATAAAAATTGCATGTGACTTTACATTGTCTTTGTCCTTAAGAGTTTGTTGACGTCGATCATCATCAACAACCCTTGGATTAGGGAATTGATTGGCATAATTCCCCATTTCCATGCACTTGAAACATTGAAGTGTAGGAGGTTCATTCTGTGTATCCCTTTCTTTGTCCGCATCATTAGACATCTTCTTCCCATTATTTAAACATTCAACTACCCGATGACCTTCTTTTCCACACTTAAATCATTTACTTGTCCCTTTAAGACAATTCCCTCGATGTTTCTTTCCACACTTTGAGCATAAGGGAAAACTCATCTTCTTTTTAGTGTGGTCTATAGATTTTTCTTTGAATTCCATTTTCCTCTTCTTATCAAACCCATTTTATTGATGGGTTACTCCAATCTCCATCTCAACCTTGAGAGCACATCGAAAAATTTATTCATATCTATTGAAGTCCCTTATGGATAATGCCCTTCGAAGACTTGGTTTTATGTCACAAAAGAATCGATCGATTTTACTCTCAGGTTAGATAATAATTCTGGAAGCGTACCTTTCAAGTCTTGTAAACTTTTCTTCATAGGTACCAAAAGATTCATCATCCTTTTGATTCAGTTTAAGAAACTCCTCTCCAGATTTTTTCAAAGAATATGAGGGAAGTAATTATTAAAAAATAATTTCTTTAACTCGTCCCATTCCATGGACTCAATTTCATCCCCTTGCCTCGTATTCTTAATAAGATTCCACCATTGATCAGCTTCACCTTCCGAACAATATACTGCTAAGATGATTTTATCATGTTTAGAACATTATAGAACTGAAAATATCTTTTCAGTGGTTCTGATCCATTGTTCACCCACTAATAGATCATAAGACCCTCTAATTGAAGGTGGACGCTGCCTCATGAAGGATTCAACAGAATTTTGCTCCTTCCTTTTCTCGTTTGAAAGTCATGCATGATACATAGCTTGAGAAAATTGTGTGAGCATGGATATAAGATTTTTCATTCCAACTCCTATAAAGTTTGGTTGCTCAGGGGGACAATCATTTCATTGCCCATCGCATTCAGAATTAACACGGTTCCTTTGGGTTCCAGCCATTGACTGAAACCAAGAAGCATAGTGTGAGAAACACTAATCATAACAGGAAAACCACATAATCATGAATACAATTTCACACTTTAGGTATTATCATAAGTTGTTCATGGCCATTTCTAAAACACTAATATTGTGTTCTATGTTTAGAAACATCCTTAGTGTTCTTACTAAGGCTTTCACATCCTATTTTCAAAAGGTTGACTATACCTTTCCTCTGATACAAACTATAACGACCCATAATTTACATACATGGTTATTACTTCAGAATTGAAGCATACTTATTACAACATATAACAAAACCATGATAGGACCGTATAGGTATAGTGTCTTTAGAAACTGGGAATCATAAACAACTGGTTCATAAATCATCTACACTGTCTCCCGTTTATTACATCATATCTAGAGTCTCTTCTGGAATATCCTACTTAATACCCTTCTTCCTATACTGGGGAAAAGAAAACATATACAAGGGTGAGATCAAATTCTTAGTAATGGTAAACAAAATAAATATCAATCATATCATATTCATAAGAACATAACATTTTGAAAATCTTAACCTGCAAAAGAGATCATAATATCATAACATGGGATAAATCATAGTAGTGAAATGTAATCCCAATAATCATAACTTAAAACATGAAACTTTGTGGAATACAAACATAATCATAGAAAATCATTTCATATTAGTCAAGTCTCTTTTCCAAGACCATCATAGTGGACAAAGTCTATTACTGAACCGAGTTCACTCCTCGTTCCAGTACTGAACCGGATTAACTTGTCATTCTAGCCGTGTCTATCTCATGAGATATAAATCTTTACCCAATGAATTTGAGGGAGCTATAGGTCCTACCCATCTCATAATGAAACCATTCTTATGTGTGCCACAAAATCATAAATCATAGCATAACCCGTGTAATAAAAATGGGATTCAGAAACATCATTCCATCATAACATAATCCATATAAGATAAAATTACATCATAAAAATAATTCCAACATAACATAATCAAATCAATGTAAAAATAGGGATAGAAACATAACCCTATATTATCTTAAATGGAAAATAATTTTGAAAAAACACTTGAACTCCATTCTTGAGGAAAATATCCTTTCTACTTCAATAACATTTTTCCTTTCTTAACATGTCATAAAATTTTAAACTAAAAGAATTTAATTAAAAATAAACTTGAAAAATTGTAAAGGAAGATTCATGGAAATAATTTTCTATGAAATCATAAAAATCCATTCATATTGTATAAGTTAAAAAAACATTCTTCTCGAACATTGGCCAGAAAAGTCAAAAAGTACCTCGTACCAAAAATGAAAAAAGATTCCTTTCATATATTTCACTAAAAACTCACTAATGGGTAAAATTGGATTTAAAAAATTATAGGAGGATAGAAATAATATTAAATATTGAGGAAACATGGATGTGGATGATAAATATTCCCTAGTAAATTGTTAAGTATAAACAATCTTGGATAAAAATGAGATTGCGAGATTTTTCCTTACCTTTGGTCTGATTTGCTTCGTACGTATCCAACCCTCCTGTATAATGATTTAAATAATTTCATTACCTTATTACAGAATTATATTAATTGTTATGATATAATATATGGTCATATTCTTATCTTCTTAACAGTAATATTTCATTGCTACTTGTTATTCAGGTGTTCATTGCTTTATGTTCTTATGCATGTTTTGTCGAATAAATTCTTGTTATTCATTTTAGGTTATTGATACCTCATTTATAGAATATTATTAGTGTAATATATATCATATTTATTCATTCAATTCATTTATATAATCATTATTCAATGAAGATCATGTTGAATGAGTCACATCACATCGTGGAGACGGTAGGCCATACGTACGCACGAGCGATTATATCGTTCCCATGATCGTGGAATTGTATTGAAGTGTATGTATACTATTTTAGAATAAATATAAATTTAAAATAGTCATATATAGTTATTCTTTACACCATTATACCCATCCAAGTAAGGTGGTGGTGGAAAATAGATTACACCACAACGTGGAGACGATATTCCGTATATACGCACGCGCAGCGATTTTATTTTTCGTAGGATGGATAGAAGGTGAAATAGGGTTGTTTCATATTTATAATAACATATCAGTATATGAGTGATACTGATGTTATTAATTTATAATGAAACAACTAAAGAAGAGTAAGTATAAGAAGAAATAAATTTGAAAGAATCAGTAACAGATATTACCTCTTCTTCAACACGCCTCTTTGAAACCTCCTCTTAGGGCACTAAAATTGGTCTTTGAAGAAGACCAGGACCTATAGTATGTTTCTATGGAAGTTTATAAGGGAATGGGGAGGGTTTGGCCGAGATTTAAGGCTCAAAATTGTGTGAGGAGGAGAGGTAGGAGGTGCCCTTCTGTAAGGGAGGAGAGGGACACCTTTGGAATTATAAGAATTATTAATTAATAATAAATTCCAACCCAACATAAAAACATCCAAAATGACTCAAAAAAATATTAGTTGATATAGTGTTGTAATATCATCAAAAAATAAAATTTATACATGTTGGGAGTTTATTTTAAACATTTTCAACTTGATTTATCCTTATTTAATCTATTTAATTTTATTTGTGGTAATAAAATTCTAATTTTAAAATCTTAATAAATAATTACTTATGTGTTGTGAATTGTCCATAATTGGATATTTTATGACATTTTTGACCATATAAATTTTAATTTATAAATTTTAAATGTTTTTGTGATTTTTAAACAATTTTATATTATGTTATTTTTATAAAATAACAATAGTGTCAATTTTGACACTATTCATTTATTAGAATTTAAGTAAAATCCTCATAGAATATATTTTTGAAATAAAAGCTATAATAGATTCATAACATGTAATATTTATCTAGAAAATTAGTTGTTCACATTAAATTGTTCATATAATATTTATTTTAATATTTTTAAACCATATATTTGATATTTCAATCAATAAAATAATTTCAACATCACTATTGTGTAACCTTTAATGATAATTATTTAATCCCTAAAAATTATAAATAAATTAAAATAATGTAGATAATTTTATTATATTTCTGGAGACTATTAATTTTTTATGTTTTATGAAGTTTATCACTAAATTAAAATTATTACACTTATAGGATTTAAGAGAGTGACATATTGTCACTTTCTTTAGTTTTAATAATAATTACATCCTTTTCATGGTCTAAGGTCCATGAAATGAATCTATTCTGACCCTTAGGTGATATGGGTCTACGTTTATTCATCCAATAGAAATTTGGCAAGTGTTAGAGTAATTTTACAATCATATTTTTACCCTTAATTACCTGATTTACCTTTAACTGCAGTAAATAAAAATTATCGTAGTTATTATTCATAATAAAAAAAGTAAGAGTAACATATTAACATAATTTGGACCCAAATAATTCAAAAATGGAATCTATTTTTCAAAATTCATAACATATAAGATACATTAATTAATTTAAAATTAATCCCGTTGTTAAGAAAATGGGTCTTTAAAGTTAAAACATTTCCAAAGATTGAAATGTTTTTACCTATGAATTCAATGTAATAGTAATTGTAATAACATACATTATATTAAATGGTAAAAATATATTATATTTATACTTTAAAACCATTCAATATTATAATTTAACCGTATAAATTATTGTGATGAAAAAAGTGGTTTTAATTAAAATATAGCGTGTCTTTACTATTCATCAAAATATGAAAGTTATCAGAATAATATGAAAAATTTATCCAAAGTAAATTTTTATATCCTTTTTCAAAAAAAGAATTTTATTTTGTCAAATTGAACTTATAATGATGTCAAAAAATAGATTTAATGTGGGTGCGCCATCAAAAGGCGGCAAAACCGCATTTTTTGAGAAATACTAATTTTACCCGAAACAAATTATTTTGTTCTCCTACCATGTTCTAGAAAATGTGTAAGATGAATAATAATGTTATAAAATTAAAATTTTAGTTAATACTATTCATAAAGGCTAGTCCATAATAATATTATTACAATACATCAATGTTTCGTGAAACTCGGTATTGCGTACTACACAGGCTATCGAGGAAGGTCGCGATTGCATGTAGCGCAAGCCAAGACAATGTTATGTGTAGTGAAATATTATTTTGGTGTTTCATATAACAAAACACATCAAAACAAAATATTTCTCATAAAATCTCAGTGTGTTACACATCTGATGAATTTATCATCAATTTCCTCAAGTTGATGAAGATGGTGAGTCACTATGGACCACTATAAATGAACATCCCTGGGGTTAGCTACTCTAGAAATTCCATTATCCATTATTTTGTTTAAATTTTATAAGATATTTCATACCATCATACATAAAACACCATATATTACATTGATTTTAAACTATAAAATTCTTAGGGAATCTATTTGGCACCCTAAATATTCCCCAATAATAATTAAGAATGATTAATATGCCATAATTGAGTATGTAAAAACTTTTAATACCTAGATCTCATTTCGTCTCATGAAAAAACTCAACTCCATCAATAGAAGAGAGTTCATAATAGAGCGATGTGAATCATGGCTTGGAATATACTAGAATGATGTTGAGATTCATTCCATGGATAGGTGGACAATCACTACACCAACATAAAACACTCCCCACCCACCACATTAAAAATAGAAAATAATCATTGATAACATGATAGTAGAAATTTTGGAATAGTTATAGAACCTCCATCAAGGAAAAAAATTGGGCAGGTTACTCAAATTTTGGATTACTAGAGAGTAATTGTTTAACACCTTGACCCCAAAATCCTAGATCCAGTGCATAATATTATTATATTTTCATGATTATAAGGAATCCGATCTCGAAGAGTTGATTAGTTCAATAGTCATGGAAATCTATATTACATACATCATACCCCTAATACATTAGGAAATAGAAAATTCAAACATGATACAAAAAAATGAAATAAAATTCATCCTTGAAACTCATTAAAAGGATTCACCTTCATGAAAAAAGAAAATAAAACATAATAAGGGTTAGCTCAAATGCTAAGTAAGGGTATCTAAAGTCGAATAAATATTGGAACAATGAGAACAAACCTACATGGAATGGTAGATAATTCAAACAAATGTCATTTAATCAATAATATAAGATTAAAATTTAACCATGGATATTATAACTAAAGAAATTATAATATAGAATTGCAATAACTGAATAGTTAATGATGGAATTAATAATTATGGATATCAAAATTATATCATTGAGTAATCATGCCAAGAATCTAAAACATTCAAGGCTTCACTCCAAGAATATAATATTGTAAAGGATTACTGCTAAGAATATTTTACTTTTATGTATTCACACCATGAATATAAATAATTGTTAAGGACCCAACCAAAACCATATATAGTTCGTCTCTTAAAACCGACTTATGCATCAAGGGGATATAGCGGGCCCCATCCATCACATACTAAATACAATTACTTCTTCATATGTAGAATAATTTATTTAATTACTAACTAATGTTCCTTAACATAAAATATCCATATTGAATATATAATATAGTTTTGTCCATAATTACTCAATAGATGATGAGTATTTATAGGGTTTTTTGATGTTGTTGAATAAAACTGTCATTTAAAGATCATTAATGCATTATTGAGGAAAATAATCCTTCAACATTTGACAGTGTCACATAACACTTTAAAAAATTTAAATTATAATTCACCATGAATTAAATGAAACATATAATATATTGAGAATAATTATATTCTTTATATAACATGTAAAAGGGTAGTATATACACCATATAAAAGTGAAGTGGTGCATAAAAACAAATAAGTCTTAATAGAATGTAAATTGATATGAAATCACTTATCACTATGGTAACATATTAATTAGAAGAACCAAAAGTAATTATCATACAATTAAACATTTAAATACCATGATAATAAAATAATTCCTGATTTAGTCTATCAAAAGGGTATGTAGGTCTACTAAACAAATAAAGTAAGTGGTGTTAATAGAATATGCCTCACGAAAAAAGTGAGATAAGAATCCCTCACCTTAACTATGATTTTGTTGTGTGGACTTTAACCTCCGGTATAGTGGTTTGAAATATATTAATAACTTATACCATAACCATAATCATGTTTATATTTGAATATATCATCTTACAATAATATCTTATTACCCATTGGTTAATAATCATTCATTTTTCTTACTATTTTGGCTGTTTATTTCATAGTTTTTTCATGTATGTTTTGACTTGTTATTTGTTGCTACTATTACATATATCATGATATTATCATATAAAAAATTTAATACATGATTTAATTATCATATACATTCTATTTTTATTTTTTTACAATATTCTATAATATTCGGAGACAAGATATGAAGTGCATTATTCCTGGAGATGATAGGTTGTATATACACATGAACACTACATTAATTTCGTTGTTGTACTAAAAGAATGAAAAGTAAAATATTTATAATTATATAATAATTAAAATATAATATCTATTTAATATATGTTACATATTTTTATTAAAAACATCCTTATATATGTTCTATGTAAAATTTGAATGAGTCACTCCACTTTCACGGGGGGTACTCCACACTTCCACAAACGATGTTATAATGTTTATATGAAGTGGAATGTGTAATTTTATGTTTTATAAAATAATTAAAGAAGCATAAATATGTAATAAATTTGATATATATAATTTTTAAACTAATTATCTATCATAATGTTCACCATGAGAGGTGGTAAAGGGAAAATAAACAATCATCGTTTCATGAGGCGGTAGTTCGCCATACACGTAAACAGTACATTCGCTACCCATTAAATGGATTTGTATGTAAGTTCAAGAAGAAATATTAATGTAAAAATATCCAAGAATATTTAAAATACTGGTTGTTTTATATGTTCTTGTAATAATATTATTTTTTTGGCGTTAAATTTAAATTAAACTAAAGACATTATGGAAAGACGCTGCCTCTTAATCGAGTAACTGGTTTTGGTTTGTACAAAGAGGCTTCCTGGTATTTCTTCCTTCCCAAAAGTATGATTCTAGGTGTAAGGTAGGGATTTTATAAATTTAATTTATAAGATAAAGGATTAACCTATGTGTTTTTATATGTGTGAAGATTTGGGTGGGGTGGTGGCCCTTTATAAGGGAGGGGGAGTGACACTCTTGTAAATATAAAAAAGAATTCATTAATGGGAGGTATACCATACCTAATGTGTCTCGAAAATGGAAAAATAATGGATTAAATAGTAATAAAGGTCTATAAAAACCTCCACCTCCAAAAATATGTTCAACTTAATAATTTTCTTCCTTAACTTCTATGATTCCCCAATTTTATAATTTTTGTTTTTATTAAATCATCTATTTTTCTAACCTAAGTAATTTAACTATTAAGACTAAAATAATGTCATATTTATTTAAAAATATAATGACACTAAATTATTAATATGATATAAAATTTAAAAAATAAAAATATCATGTGTTTTGAAAAATAATTTTAAAACAAGTGCATGTGATGCGCTAAAACACTGCTTAAACCCAGACTGTGTTAACAATGTTTTTACAGTATATGGCTTAATATGTTAACTATAATATATAAATTGGTCCATTAATAAACCATATTTAAGATTTATTCAAAATTAAAAATCACTTGGAATAATATAGGTTTTTATTAATTTTAAATAATTTAATAAAATATCATTTATTATCAAATAACAATAAGACGAATTATGACATTTTTTACATAAATATTATTTCAAAATATCAAAAACATATTTTAAATAAAATATATTAAATTTACATATATTTAAAATGATATATTCATATATGAAATAATTAAATACAACAATTTAATCAATCTACTTCACTTTTAATATTTATAGTATCATTTAATTTAGTTAATTTAAAAAAAAAAAATTACATTGTTGGCGTTTCTTAAGCATATTAAGTAACAAATTCATCATTAAAAATTAATGACTATTTATTATGATAATAATGACCCATTTATCATTAAAATGATATGTTTAATAGAAAATATGATGTTTCATACATATCTCAATGCTTTATAAATGTTTAAGGTAAAAAAAGTTCCTTTTATGTCTCTTTCATTACTTAACATTTTATATAGCAAAATTCAATTTAGTAATATCAAAATAACCCATAAAAGTTTAACAGAGAGGGTATTTGGTCAAAATATGAACATTAAATGGTTTTTGAAAATTTTCCAGTTCATCTTGACCCTTAAGATTAAGGTTTAGCCCCTTGTTAAACTTAATTTTCCCTTAATATATATAATAAATTTTAATCACATTAACTAATCATTTTTGTCAAAATTTAAGATGATATTAATAAAACACAAATATTTTACTTATTAAAACTATGTATATAAGTTTTTTAAAATTAAAATTACACATGTGTGAAAATAATGATTAACGATAATCTCACAGACCTGGTGAGAAAGCCAGTTTTTTAAGTCAAAATGTTCAAATTTTTGATATATTTTTATATATAATTTAAATATAAAAATGATTCCAATGATCTAAATTGGTTTAATATAGGTATAATCGATCCATTTTTTCCAAATGTTTTCAAAGGAATATTTTTATTTCTTTATGAATAATGCACTTTTCTATAATTTTTCTAATACAAAAGGAACATTTTTTTTACCTTGTATGGAATTACCCTTGATCATTATATTGATTATTATATTTCAATTTTATCAAGATATTTTAAAAGATAATTTTTTATAAAAAATATATTCAATGACACGGTTTTGTAATTTTTCTCAAAATGAAAATTATATTTTCCTAATGAATTTTTTAATGATATATTTCATTTCATTAACAACAACAACCCTTATTCTTACTCAAATGAATACAAATTGTATTGACACCATAATTATTATTCATATAGTTGGATTATGATTGTTTTTAAAAATTATAGTTTTGACATTCACTTCCTCGAATCATTTTCATTTTCATTATTATCCCTATGATTAATTCACTTTTCTATGATCACTGAACATTATATTTATACTAAATATCTATATCATTTATCATGTATATGATTATTTCCTAATCCATAAACCATTTTTACATATAGTTTTTACTTTGGAATTTATTTGATTAACTAGTTAAATATTGATAAATATGGATCCTTTACTTAATACAGATATTTAATAAGGCACATTTTTTATTAATTAAATCATTAATTTGATATATGAAAAATTATTTAGACATGAATGTCATGGGATGATTACTGGTTAAGGTAATCCCCTTAATGCACTTTCAGGATCATGCGGTGAAATAGTTAGCTAAAATTAACTACTGGGTTATCACACAGTATTTTTTAAACAATCTTGATGATAGATCTTGACTGTAAGGGTATCATGTTACTGGGAAACATGATGTTTGATAATTAAGAATTTCCATCTTTCAGTATTTAGTTATTACTATCCAAGATATTTTCACTAAGTCAAAATATATGGATGCATTTAATACCCAGTTTATTGATTAAATGGAATTCCTTTATAATTATTTACCTTTCCATATTGATTATTATATATCATATCATTATAGTCATGTAATTTAAACGGAATTTGATTTACATTATTTACCTTGACATATTGTTTATACACATTCTTCTATGTTTATTAAATACATGGCATGTGTGTTCATCTATTTAGCCTTTAATACTTATTATGAATGTCAATTAATTGTTGTATCGGTTTTATTTAACCCTTACTAGGCATTTGAGCCCATCCATATTCTTTTCCTACCCCATGAATTCCATGATGTTTACTATGATTGATATAAATAGATATTCTAGATGGAATAAATTTGTTTCAAAAAAGTTTTATTTTTTAATATGTGTCCTTCTTTGTAATACATGACTCATGTATGTATCTATTTTACTACTAAAAATATATAAATAATTCATTTGGGATGGGATTCAATGTATCTTATGCTGACATAATGGTAGTAGGAACCAGCTCCTAGCTACTAGGGTAAGGGTTTCTTCAGTTGGTTTCAACAAAAGTTTTTTTGATTCATTGGGAATTAGATTTAATAAATCCTAAACTATGGATCATAATCATAAGACATAATTTCAGGATATGTATAGAAAAAAATTCTAATGTTTTTTTACGATAGGGATTACGTAGAACTTCCTCAAAACACATTATTTTTATGAAACTACTAGTGGATGTGGTTTTGGAATAGATACATCAAGGGGTAATAAATCTAAAAAGGTTGTGTGAAGCTTGACACAAGCATATCCCGTTACATGAGAACGGGCCTTACTGCAAACCTATTTTGACACTCCTAATTGATATACTTAAGTTCATTCACATTTTCATTACTAACAATTCTGAATTATTTGAATAGATAATGAAATTGAATGGTCTAGGTTAAACCATATACTAAGGAAGGCCCTATATTTAAATAACATGGTCAATATATTTATTTTCATTCCAAAATAGTTGTATTTTACCAATGGAATTTCGGTTACAGGAATCATAAACCATCTAATTATTTTTCTAAATTTTATAAGAAATTTTTGTCGATTGTGAAATTCAATTTCTTACTCTTCCATAATTTTTCTTTGAAATCACAAATTCTTTTATAAAAACCATTTTTAAAACGTTTTATGTTAAAATTGTTTTTTATTATGTTTTTAAGATGAAATATTTTTTAACTATAAATAGATAAGTTATAATGAATTTTAAAAATAAACATATATTTCATCATTATAACTATCACACTGAGTATGGGGCCGATAAACATAAAACTCACCCCTATCATATTGGATGGAATAATTTATTTTAAGACATTTGTGATGATAAAGTCTTAACAATTTGATTGATATTGATATTGATAAACATAAAACAAATAATCATAAGGGTTATCGTAATAAAAATTTTAATGAAGTCCATCAACCTGAGTTAGAGTTTATCATCATTTTTGTAAAACAAATTTCTAATGTAAGGAATGATTTTTCCACTATAATGGTGTAAATGAATATGAAATCATACATTAAGTTATTCTCGATCATCATGGGTTGTTAAGTTCCATGTTTCCAAGTATATAAAACAACCATAGAGAAAATATGACCACTGGGAGATCAACCTGACCATTATGAGTTCACATAAAATACCTAGTCATTCAATGAGTTTGGATCTTACTGATTTATTTTCAATTTGTTACTTTTGAAAGAGATTTGAAGATTAAAAATCAATAATGTCTTGTTCCTAGCCTATAGTAGTTTTAAGGGAGTTTTGTATTCTTAAGGAAACCTTGTTAATATGTCTTCTGAATATTTGTTTTATAATTATTTGTATATCTGATATGTGAATACGATTTATTGATTTCATGTATAAGAAGATAGAGAATTTGATCATGGTGTTGATGGAGGTATCACATGGATAGTGAGAGAGAGAATAAAATCCATTATATTGAGGGCTTCTTTGGCTAGGAAGATAGATATGATCTTCATATCGAGGGCATTCTTAGATGAGGAAAGACAGACTTTCATGGTAGTATAAAACAAGGGGTACCTTTACACAAGGTTTCTGGATAACATACTCATAAGGATAAAATATGTGTATTATTTTAATAATATTTTTATATCATACTTACATTATGTTTCTATTTTTTTTCTATTTCTTTACAAGTAACTATTGAGATGTATTTATATAAAATAAAGTGAAACATCATCTTTATCTTTCTTTACAACATTTTTATTGTAATTACTCTAATTACAATTTTATAACTCTGATATATCAAAATCAATCCTAATTATTAAACCTTGTTAATCTGACTTTGTTCCATGTACGGATATGATAGTTTTACTTAAAGAGGTATATGAATTTTTTTTTCTTAAAATCTTTTAAACTAATATTTTTTTGAAAAAAAATCACCCCAACCCTCTTATTATAGATCCACTATAAACATATTTAATTAATACTAGTATCAATATAACTCATAATAATATCCAAAGATTATTATCAGAGCTGGATTCCACTACTCATATAGTTGATGTGATTTTGTTTATGTACTATTTCATGTTTGTTAATGTTTTGTCGAAAAACATTTATAAAAATTTTATTTCACTAAGATGTATTTTTGAAAGTAATATCATTGATTTAAATATTGTAGGAATGAATTTCAGATCTATAGTCAACCAGAATCCCAATAGACCTCCTATTTTCGATGGTGTTGACTGTGATTACTGAAGAGACATGATGAAGCCCTTTGTTATCGACATAAGAGATGATAACTTTATCATGTTAACTATAAATTACAAAATTCATGATAATAATGTTACCAATTTCACACATAAAGACAATCAAGAATATCAACTAAATTATAGAGTTATAAATACTTTGTTATGAATGATAACAAGATGTATTTACAGCCAAATATCATCTTTTGAAGCCTCTAATAGAATTTAAGAGAAGTTATAAGTCCCACATTTTTTAAATTCAATGGTTGTTGAAACTGGGAGAGCTTTGTTATGAGATTATTATCAAGATTTTGAGTTTTTTCCTGGAGAATCTATTTCCATGATGCACCAATGGTTTATGAATATTACAAATTGCTTACAATCTATTAGAGAGAATTGTTTAGATGATGTTATTCTTATTGAAACAATTATTGACATCATGGTTAATGAATATGAATCTAAGAGGATTGTTGTTGATGATATAATAAATTTAACAAATCGTACACATGATGATATCTTTGGAACATTATTTCAACGTGAAGGACAAATAAGTAGAGATATTGATAAATAAACTAAGAATGATGGAGGTGTTGATTTGGTTTCTAATATTATTCCTAACAAATCACAAACACTATAGAAAGAAATCATGTCTTCAAGAAAAGAAGTAGATATTTAATCTATTTTTAATGTTTTTTTTACAATCTAAAAATGACGTTTAGAATCTTCTATGAAGAATGAATAAGATAGTTGTTAATGATTATTTCCAGTACAGATATAAAAAATGTTATAAGGATTGAAATAAAAAAAGATGAAGAAACTTATTATGAATGAAACAAAGATAGACACATCTGACCAGATTGCATTAAGCTAAAGAGGAATGATAGGAAAGATATAAATTCAGAATGAAATTCCAAGAAATATTAAAAGTATATGGGAAAGATAGTTCTGAAATCTTCTGACACATGGAGTGCTAGTGGAGATGATTCTATTGAAAACTCATTTGATAATGATTGTTCTAGATAGAGAAATATAAGTAATTTTTTACAAATTACCTCATGTAAATCATTTTATCATGGATAAGGTAAGCACAACTGAAAATATTACTGAATTTCATCAATGTTAAAAGAATCCTGATAATAATGATTCATTGTCTTTATATGACGAATATTCATAAGCTAGTGAATATAATTATTTACCTTATTTTGAAAAAGTTTCCATCCTTTCAAAATAATTAAAAAAATGAATTTTGAAAAACTGAAAAAAAAATATTAATGATAAGGAACAACTTCCCATTGTTGATTGAGGAATAAGTTTTCTTTACAAATGAAATATCATATCATTCAAAGAAACTTAATAATGCTAATTATGATAATTTTAATTATAACATCCTAGGTAAATAAAGAATAATAAATTTTTCATATTTATTAATATTTGTGAATTAAATATTAATTTTACTTCAAAGGGGTTTTTATGTTCGATATCTTACCCGAAACGCAACAACGAGTTTCTTTGAAATCTTACATTTCACACTAACAATATAATATTATTATTTTAAATGGTAGGTAACGCCTAGCCATTGTATTGGAAGGAATGGACAAAACTAACTAAAATATGATTATACATGTTTTCTAAATGTTTTTACATTTACCCAATATATTTTAGAGGTTTAAAGAAGAAAGAATCTAATTTTAAGCATAAATACTCTAATATTCTTTAAATGGTTGTTTTACCACCTTTTAATGGAAAAACCTTTTAAAATATATTTTTTGTCACGCTTAGATGTTATATATGACAAAATAAAATTATTCGTTAGGATCGGGATGTCAAAATTTACTTTGGATGAAATTTTGGTATTTTTTTGATAATGTTCATTTTTTCAGAATAGTTAATAAATGATGTATTTTAATTCAAAACCATCATTTAATATAATTTATTTATATGGGTAGATTATATTTTAAATTGGTTTTAAAGAATAAATAGATTATATTTTTACCATATAATCCAATGTTGTTCATTGGATGTAATTTCATTTTGAAATTGGACACAAACAAGTGTCAATCTTTTAATAGTAATTATTTATAGAAAACACGCTTTTTGTTTTGAGAACGGGAATTAATTATAAAATTAATAAATTAAACTTATATATTTTGAATTTGGTAAAATATACATAATTTTTGAATTTGGAATGTCAAATTTAGCTTAGGGTGAGTTTTTGAATTTATCTGAAAACATTCAATTTTTGATGAATAGTGAAACAACTAAGTTGTAGTAAAAAAATTGGCTTTTTTATTTAAATGAAATTTTACCGCTTCTGTTGATTGAATTTACTAAATACAACATATATGGTTGTCATTATTAAGTAAAATTTGGTTCAATGGGATGAAAATAATTTTTGTTGAATCGTAATTTTTGACTTTTATTAACCGCTATTAAAGGTAATTAGGGTAATTTATAGTAAAATAGTGTTATAATAACATAAAATTAACTTGAAACTTTCCTTAAACTTATTAGATGATTCATGGCCGACCAAGAAAATTCATTGGTCAATTTTGGGACCCCATGGAGCCACTTTGGTAAGATAATGACATTAATAAATATTTATTTAAAGTAAAAATTAAATTGTGAGAAACATGTATTGTTTTACTAAAACAATTTTAATATGGGTTATATAAATGATATATTTTACTATAAATATTAATTATAAATCTAAAAATATTTGCTACATCATGGTAATTTTTTTATAATTTTTAGACATTAAATAAATAAAATTATTTATGACACAATGATGATGTGGTGTTTAAGTCATTAATGAATGATTTAAATAAATAAGAAGATAAGAGTTAAAAAAATATTCAAAACTTGCCCAATTCTTATTGGATGATTTTATTTCGAACATGGGACACCTTATCTTCTACTTTAATTATTTTTGGAACTTTAGAAACTGAAAATAATTATATACTAAAATAATATTTTGAAAAATTCCAAAAGAACCCCTCCTCTCCCTTATAAATAGCACTCACTTACTACCCATTTATCACATTTCTCAAGCCCTTTGGCACGGCCAACCACTACTCCAATAATATCCCAATATCCCTCTCTTCATCCTAGAAGCCTTACCTTAGGCATAAATAACTTCAAGAAACCCTTTTAGTTCAAACCAAAGGGAGTTACCCGATTTAAAGGTAACATCTTCTCTTAAGTTCTTTGGTATTATTTTACTTATCCAACCCCATAAACTCTTATTATTACTTTCTTCTATAAAAACACCAGTATCCTAAATATACTAGGAATTTTTTATGAGAAGAATTATAGCTACACTTACACACACCTCCATCTAATAGGTAAATAACATACGGTTTCTGTGGATGGTGAACTACTGCCTCATGAATTGATGATTGTTTAATTATCTCTTACCACCTCTAATGGTGGCCATTATGATGGAACTGTATTTATATATGATATATTTTATTTTTTATTTTTTATTTATGCTTCTTTATTTTCCTTTTATATCGTACCTTTATGGTTTCCATAATGGGTAAACATGATAATTTCATTTGAGGAAGTGCGGATTATCACCCCCTCAAAGTGATATGACTCGTTCATACCATATGTGGTACGTATAAAGGATGGATTTAATGATATTATATGTGATAATATAATGTATTTATAATATACTTATGTATCATTATGTTTTCATTCTATAATATACGAAATATAAATGAAAGTATTGTTTATGCGTACGTACGGCTTACAATCTCCATGAACGATGCATTTCATTTCTTATATTCAAATGTTTTGTACTGTTATAAATACATATATGTTCTGAATATATTTGACACATATGATATATAAATAATGAATATAATTATGGATATAATGAAATTTTGACCACATGAACAACTAGTATTTAGAAGAAGTCCATTTTTAACTCAAGTACCAAATATCGACAAAATGGTCATTATTAACACAAATGATTACATAATGTTTATAGCATGGAAATACGTGATATAAGAGGAATAATAAACTTGAAAAAGGTTCTCAATAAAGTAGAGATTATCTTTAGTTTATTATTCAGGATATTAAAGAACGAACGGGTCATGTCGGACACGAGGTAAGGAACTTCGTCTCAATATCCTTTCATTAAGGAATATTTTGTTTTAATACACGAATTTATTTTATACGCTGTATAAACACCTTTGAATTTTCATTTCATTCAAAGAGAATCTTTTTCTACAAATCATTTTACTAAACGAAAAAAATGGAATGTTTTAACGTAAGCAGTGGCGAAATTTTTTTTTGCCACCTCGAGTATTATTTGATCTTTGACTTCCTTAACAAGACGTACTATTTTTAAAAAGAAAATAAATACCATATACTCTTTCACGAATTTTGGGTATTGAAAATGGTTTTAATAGTGAATTTTTTATGTCAATATATTCGAGTGATATATTGTGATTTAAATGTAGAAATTTTATCATTCCTTTATATTTTGTTGTATGTGTTATGATTTTATAATGGTACTTGGACATTTGATGGGTGGTTACGTGATAAACCAAATGACGGGTGGTGTCGTGATAAACTAGGACAAGTGGTTACGTTATAACCTCCAATTCATTGTGTATGAAAGTCGGCCGAATGGATATTCCATTTAGTGGTATGTGTGAAAGTCGACTGTATGTTTATTCCATTTAAGTATGTTTATGTCCCAAGTTACCTTTATATGTTATGAGTTCTTTATATGGGTTTTGTCATAATCTGTTGGTTACAAAAGGGTCATCAATGATATTTTATTCAGTGAAGAGTATTTACTACTTCATAAAGGTGAAAAGTATTACTTATGATAAAGTATTCATGGTTTACATGTTGTTTTGATAAACTAACAGTTTTCCTTCTTCTTGTATCCCTTACTGAGCTTTTTATGCTCATCCTATGTTTTTGAGATGTTTTTTCATAGGACATAAAGTGGAATAGGGTCATGGATGGGATCAAGGAAAAGTCATGCTCTCTAAAACATGGAACTAGACATGACTCTTTTTTTCAAGAGTTTTTCTCTTGTGAAAAAATGGAAACTGAGTAGAAGTGTCTAATTTGAAATTTTTGAAATGTAATGTAATTGTTATGGCCTAATTCTCTAAAAATAAAAACATGAAAAGATCCTCAATGCGAGTTATTCATTTAATTCAAAATTATGTAATGTTTAAGGTTGGGTCCTTATAGCTAGTACCAGAGGTCGATTTATATAACTTTAAGAGTTAGGAAATTGATAAATTCATGTCCATAAATTAATTTATGTTAAGATTGAAATGATATTGCATCTACAGATTACCATGTTGATTTACTAAGATATATATGTGTTCAAAATGGTTTTCCGCAGAGGAAATAGGGAAACTATGTTTGGAAAACATCAGGAGAAATACAACCTTCCAAATCAAAAACCTGAGATGGTCAGAATCAAAACTGGAAAATTTGTTGCAGTGATGGCACATTTGACTCAGGCTATAAATGGTGGTGGTATCCATGAACAAGATCAGCTAGATCAACCACCGAGGAACATGTCAGTAGTGGAGCATTTTATGAGGCATTATCCGCCATCATTCATAGGATCATATGACCAAGTGCTAGATGAAGGGTGGATAAAAGAACTGGAGAAAAATTTTGATGTCATGGGGTGTTCTGAATATCAAAATGTTAGTCTCATTGTATACCATTTTGAAGATGAAGCTGATCAGTGGTAGTCGATGGTCAAAAATATTAGGGACGGTGAGGATATTTATGCTCTTTATTTGGATTAATTCAAAGTTTTGTTCCTTGAGAAATATTTTCCTAAGGTTGTTCGACAATGGATGGAAAAAAAATTCTTGGAATTGAGGTAGGAGGATGACTTTGTGGCTGTTTAGGAAGGAAAGTTCACTCAACTGGGAAGTTATGCTCCAAATTTCATCTGAGATCTTGATAGTAAGATAAATCAATTTTACTCACAACTAAAGCCCCAATATCGAAGAGAATTAGCCTCAGGGGAGTTCCAAAGTTATGAAAAACCTGTTCGATGTGCTGAGAAGGTGGAAATGGAGTTTTCCGATGATAAGGTGTTCTTTGGAAAACAAAATAATAAGAGGACCAGTTGGCAGGAAAAGGGATAAAATTCATCAAAGAAGCCTGGAGGTAAGAAAACTAAATATCCATCTTGCGAGAAGTGTGGCAAAAAGCATCTTGGAGAATTCTTATCAAAGTATGGAAAGTGCTTCTGATGTGGTAATTTTGGTCATATTTCTCGTAATTGTAAGGAATATGATTAAGCATGAAATGAGAATCCAACGGTAAGATGTTTTAAGTGCAAAAAAGGGGTCATTATGCAAATGAGTGTCCAGAAAAGAACTCAACTAATTGAAATCATCCGGACTACATGAAAAAATGGGTGGTGAAATCCTTTGAAACTAATTCAGCAGATGTTAGGCCATCAAATGAAGTAGTATCAGGTACAATGTTTGTTTGTTCATATTATGCCAATGTGTTGTTTGACACAGGGTCTACACACTCTTTCATTTCTGAGAAATTTTCATGTTAATTGGGAATTCCATATCAAGATATGAATCGTGAAGTAATGGTAAAAACACCAGGAGGAAATTTTGAGACAAATAGAAATTATAAGAACCTTCATGTCCTTGTGTGAGGAAAGAATCTACCTGCAAAACTTATTGTTTTTCCTTTTGTAGAGTTTGATGTTATTTTGGGCATGGATTGGATTTTTGTTTATCATACTAAGGTTGACTGCAGAGCTAAAGAGGTTTCTTTTTAGAAATATTTTCAGTTTTTTGTACAAGAATGAACCTTTATGTTTGATAACATGTCAGGAAGCTGATAAAATAGTAAATGATGTAAATGAATGTTACCTTGCATATATTGTTGAAAACAAAAGAACAATCCAAATTAATGATGTTCCAGTAGTAAATGAGTACCTTGATGTTTTTTCTAATGAGTTTTCTGGTATTATACCTGATCGATAAGTTGAATTTACTATTGGATTAGTACTTGATGCTAAAACAATATCAAAAACCCCTTATCGAATGGATGAAATTTAACTATTAGAGTTAAAGAAGCAATTGTAGGAGTTATTAGATAAAGGTTTCATTCGACCTAACACATCACCATGGGGTGCTCATGTCTTGTCTGTTAAAAAGAATGATGGTTCATTGAGACTTTTCATTGATTATAGATCATTAAAAAACATCACTATTAATAACAAGTACCCTTTTCCTCAAATCGATGATTTGTTTGATCGTCTCCAGGGAGCTTAGTATTTTTTAAAGATTGACTTCAGGTCGAGGTACCATCGATTGAAATTAAAAGAAGCATACATTCCGAAGAATGTGTTTCATACTACATATGGCCATTATGAATTTTCTGTTATGCCTTTTGAGTTAACTAATTCACCTACTGTATTCATGGATCTTGTGATTAGAATTTTGCATGAGTTCTTGGAAAAGTTTTTGGTTGTGTTCATTGATGATATTTTGGTTTTTTCCAAAAGTAAAGAGGAACATAAAAGTCATTTAAGTGTTGTCTTGGAAACATTTTAAGAAAACAAAGTATTTGGGAAATTCAGAAAGTGTGAGTTTTGGATACAGAAAATTTTATTCCTTGGTCACATTATTTCAAAAAATGGAATAATTATTGATCCTACTAAATAAAAGATGTCGATGAATGGACAAGACCCACAAATATAACTAAGATCCGTATTTTTCTTGGTTTGGTAGGTTATTACCAGATATTTTTTGAGAATTTTTCACAGTTATCTAGCCGAATGACTAAATTAACTTGGAAAGGTGTTAAGTTCATACGGAAAAAAGAATGTTAGGACTGTTTTTAGGAATTGAAAAGAAGACCGGTGAATGCTCTAGTTTTGGAATTACCTTCTAGAGATGGTGAATTTGTTATCTACAGTGATGCTTCATTAAAAGGACTTGGTTGGGTCCTTATGCATAATGATCAAGTGATTTCTTATGCTTCATGTCAGTTGAAACCTCATGATTTAAATTACCAAAAACTTGTTTTGGAATTAGCTGTTGTGGTTTCTTCTTTAAAAATTTGGAGGCATCATTTTTACGGAGTAAAATGTGAAATATATACGGACCAAAATAGTTTAAAGTATATATTCACTCAAAAGAAATTGAACATGAGACAGAGGAGATAGCTGGAATTAATCAAGTATTATGATTGCACGATCCTTTACCATCTGGGAAAAGCAAATAAAGTTGTTGATGCATTGTGTAGAAAAGGTAATGCTTCATTAACCATGCTATGTTTGGAACGATATCCTTTGGTTTTTGATTTGATGAACTTTGGAATAGAATTTTTTGGTACAAGAAGTTCTTCTATACTGTTTTAGGGGTTAGTGAGATCATCTCTATCAAACAGAATTAAGCAAGCATAGAATGGAGATAGTGTGTTGCAGAAAAAGGTAGAGTATATTTATAAGGGAAAGTTGCCAGAATTTAACTTTGATAATGATTGTGTTTTGAGGCTTGGGAAGAGATTATACTTTCCATGTGTTTCACAGTTGCAGAATGAGTTATTATGTGAAGCTTATAGGTCTCCATTTTCAATTCATCCTGGTAGTACTCAGATTTACAGAGATCTTTGGGAGTATTATTGGTTGGATGGAATGAAAAATGATATTGTTGACCTTACTATGAAGTGTTTAACTTTTCAATAAGTTAAATTAGAGAGGCTGTTATAGAAATGGATGCTTCAGTCTTTACCGGTGCTAGAGTGGAAATGGGAAAATATATCCATGAAATTTCTTGTGGCATTACCAAAGAAATCTCTAGGTAATAATGATATTTGGGTTATTGTTGATCGGTTGACTTAATCTGCTCATTTCCTTCCAATTTGAGATACATGGTCTCTAGATCAACTTTCTCATTTATATATTAAGTGGATAGTCAAGTTGCATGGAGTTCCCCTCTATATTGTATATTATCATGATCCCAAGTTTACTTCTAACTTTTGGAAAGGCATTCATAAGTTATTGGGTACTAAATTAAATTTTAGCACAACTTTTCATCCATAATCAGATGGACAGTCAGAACAAAAAATTCAAACCATGGATGATATGCTACATGCTTGTTCACTGGATTATGAGGGAAGTTTGGACCAACATCTTTCTTTGGTTGAATTTTCTTATAATAATAGCTTTTATTCCTGTATAAAGATGGATCCGTTTGAGGCATTATGTGGAAAGCGGTGTCAAAATCCAGCTTTTTGGGATGATGTTAGTGAAAGGAAACTAATGGGACTAGAATTGGTAGAAGAGATTGTAGAAAAAATTTAGTTGATTCAGAAGAACATGAGAACAACTCGAAGTAGGTAGAAAAGTTATGCGGATAACCTGAGAAAGTATCATTCTTTCGAGGTTGGTGATCTTGTCTTTCTCAGAGGTTCTCTAAGGGAAAGTGTGATGTGTTTTGGAAAGAAGGGAATGTTGAGCTCAAGGTTCATTGGACCTGATGAAATCCTTGAGAAATATGGACAAGTTCCCTACAGAGTGGCTTTACCTCCAATCTTATCCCTGGTATAGAATTTTTTTCATGTTTCAATGTTGAAAAAGTATATGCCAGATCTATCTCATGTTTTAAGTCTAGAGGTAGTTCAGTTGGAATAGAATCTCTCTTCGGAAGAACAACCAGTCCATATTCTAAATCATAGAGAGCAAGTGTTTTGGAATAAGGTAATTAATCAGGTTACATTTTTGTGTAAAAACCTTATGGTTGAAGAGGGAAAGTGTACATTTGAAAATACTATGAGGGATAAATACCCCACTTATTTGATAAGTGAATAAAAATTGTGAGGACGCAATTTCCAAAAGGGGGGAAGGATTTAACATCACAAGTTAATAAATAATAAGACATTTTTCATATTTATTAATATTTGTGAATCAAATATTAATTTTTCATTTAATGGGTTTCTATATTCGATGGACTACCCGATACGCAACAACGGGTTTCTTTGAAATCTTACGTTGCACACTAACAAAATAATATTATTATTTTAAATGGTAGTTAACACCTAGCTATTGTATTGGCAGGAATGGGTAGAACTTACTAAAACATTATTATACATGTTTGCTAAATGTTTTTACATTTCTCCAATAAATTTTATAGGATTAAAATGAGAAAGGATATGATTTTAAGAAAAAATACTCGAATATTATTTAAAAGGTCGATTAACTATCTTTTGATGGAGAACCCTTATTAAATCTAGTTTTTTTCTCTATTATATGTTGTATTTGAAAAAATAAAAATCTTCTTTAGGATCAGGACATCAAAGATTACTTTGGATGAAATTTTGGTATTTGTTGGATAATGTTCATTTTTTCAGAATAGTGAATAAATGATGTATTTTAATTCAAAATCACCTTTTAATATAAAATATTTATATGGGTAGATTATATTTTTAATTGGTTTTAAAGTGTAAATAGGTTATATGTTTACCATTTAATACAATTTTACTCATTGGAATTAATTTCATTTTGAAACTGGACACAAACAAGTGTCAGTCTTTTGATAGTTATTTTTTCTTGAAAACACACCTTTTTTGAATTGACTACGGGATTTAATTATAAAATTAATTAATACCACTTCATTGTTTTGAATTTGGTAAAATAGATGTCATTTTCAAATTAGTAATATCAAATTTATCTTAGGGTGATTTTTTGAAATTTTTCTGAAAACATTCAATTTATGATGAATAGTGAAACCACTAAGTAGTCATTAAAAAAACTTACTTTTTCATTTAAATGAAATTTTATTGATTCTTTGGATAAAATTTCAAACATTTGACATACATGGTTTTCAATATTAAGCAGAATTTGGTTTAATGGGATGAAAATAATTTTTGGCAAATTGTAATTTTTGACTTTTATTAACCACGATTAATGGTAATTAGGGTAATTTAAGATAAAAATAATGTTATAGTAATATAGAATTACATTGAAACATGTCCTAACCCTATTTTATGAGTCATGGATGACCATGAAATTCCATAGGACTATTTTGGGACCCCATGGAGCCACATGGGTAAGATAATGACATTAATAACTTTTTATTTAATATAAAAAGTAAAAATGTCATAAACATATATTGTTTTACTAACACAATTTCAATGTGTGGTTATATAATTGATATATTTGACTATAAATATTCATTATAAATCTAAAAATATTTCCTACATCATGGTAATTTTTTTATAATTTTTAGACATCAAATAAATAAAATTATTTATAACACAATGATGATGTAGTGTTTACATCATTAATGAATTATTTAAATAAATAAGAAGATACGAATTAAAACAATATCCAAAACTTGTCAAATTATTATTGGATTATTTTATTTCTAAAATGGGCCACCTTATATCTAAGTTTAATGATTTTTGGGCCTTTAGAAACCGAAAATCATTATATAATAAAATAATATTTTCAAACATTCCAAAAGAGTCCCTCGTCTCCCTTATAAAAATCCCTCACTTCCTACCCATTTCTCACACTTCTCCAGACCTTTGTCTCATCCACCCTCTACTATAATAATATTCCAAGATCGCAATATTCATCCTAGAAGCCTTACCTTAGGAATAATGCACTTTAAGAAGCCATTTTGGTTCAAACCAAAGGGAGTTACCCGATTTAAAGGTAACGTCTTCTCTTAAGTTCTTTTGTTTTATTATACTTATCAAACCCCCTAAACACTTTCTATTACTTTATTTTATAACAAAAAAGGTATCCAAAATATACTAGGATGTTTGTATCTGAAGGATTCGAGCTTCACTTACACACACCTCCATCTAATGGGTAAAGAACATACGGATTCTGTGGACGACGAACTACTTCCTCACAAAACGATGATTGTTCAATTATCTCATACCACCTCTAATGGTGGCCATTATGATGTAACTGTATTTATATATGATATATATTATGTTTATTATTTCTTTATTCTTATGTATTTTCCTTTTATCGCATACCTTTATGGTTTTCATAATGGGTAAATGCGATAATTTCATTTGAGGAAGTGTGGACTACCGCCCCCTCAAAGTGATATAACTCATTCATACCATACGTAGTACGTATAAAGGATGGAGTTAATGATATTATATATGATTATATAATATAATTATAATATATCTATGTATCATTATGTTTTCATTCCATTATATACGAAATAGAAATGAAAGTAGCATTCATGCGTACTTACGGCTTACCGTCTCCATTAATGGTGCATTTCATATCTTATCTCCAAATGTTATGTACTGTTATAAATAAGTATATATACTGAATATATATATATGAAATAAATTATATATAAATAACGTATATAATTATGGATATAATGAAATTTTCACCACATGAAAAACTTGTAATTATAAGAAGTCCATTTTTTGACTCAATTACCCAATATCGACAAAATGACCATTATTAACTTAAATGATTACATAATTCTTATAACAAGGTAATAAGTGATATAAAAGGAATAATAAATTCTAAAAAGGATCTTAAGAAAGTATAAATTATCATTATATTATTAATCATGATATTAAAGAAAGAATGGGTCAAGTCGGACACGAGGTAAGGGACTTCATCTTAATTTCTTTGCATTAAGGCATATTTTGTTCTAATACATGAATTTCCTTTATACTCTATATAAAAACATTTGAATTTTCATTTCATTCAAAGGTAATATTTTTCTAGGAAGCATTTTACTAAATTACAAAAAAATAATGTTTTAACGTAAGTGGTGACAATGAACTTTTCCACCACCACAAGTATTATTTGATCTTTGGATTCCTTAACAAGCTGTAATGTTTTTAAAAGGAAATTAAATAGTATATACACTTTTACATATTTTGGGTATTGAAAATGGCTTTAATAGTGGATTTGTTATGTCGATATATTTGAGTGATATATTGTGATTGAAATGTTGAAATGTTATCTTTCCTTTATATTTTTTTGTATGTGTTATGATTTTATAATGGTACTTAGACATTTGACGGGTGGTTACGTGATAAACCAAATGACGGGTGGTGCCGTGATAAAATAGGATGAGTGGTTATGTTATAACCTTCAATGCATTGGGTATAGAAGTTGGCCGCATGGCTATTCCCTTTTGTGATATGTGTGGAAGTCAACCGTATGGTTATTCCATTTATGTGTGTTTATGTCGCAAGTTACCTTTATATGTTATGAGATCATTATATGGGTTTTATGGTAATAATTTTGTTACAAATGGGTAAGCAATGATCTTTTATTCATTGAAGAGTATTTACTACTTCATAAAGGTGAAAAGTATTACTTATGATAAAGTATTCATGGTTTAATTTTTGTTTTGAAAAACTAAGTGTTTTCCTTCTTTGTTTATCCCTTAATCAGCATTTTATGCTCATTCCAAGTTTTTGAATTGTTTTTTACAGGACATGAAGTGGAATAGGGTCAAGGATGGGATCAAGGAAAAGTCATGCTGTCTAAAACATGGAATTAGACATGACTCTTTTTTTCAAGAGTTTTTTATCGTGTGAAAAAAATGGAAACTGAGTTGAAGTGTATACTTTTTAATTTTTGAAGTGTAATGTAATAGTTATGGCCTAATTATCTAAAAATGTAAACCTGAAAATATCCTCAATGTGAATTATTCATTTATTTCAAGATTATGTTTTGTTTAAGGCTGAGTCCTTATAGTTGGTATCAAATGTCATTTTAGATAACATTAGAAGTTAGGATATTGGTAAATTCATGTCCATAAATTAATTTATGTTAATATTGAAATGATATATCATTTAAAGATTACCATGTTGCTTCGCCTAAGATATTTCTATGTTTAGAATGGTTTTTTGTAGAGGAAACATGGTAGCTATGTTGGGATGACATGAGGATGAAGACGACCTTCCAAATCATCAACCTGATATGGTCGGAATCGGAACTGAACAGTTTGTTACAGTAATGGTAAATTTGAATCAGGATATAAATGGTGGTGGTATCCATGCACGAGATCATCCAAATCAACCACATAGGATCATGTCAGTAGTGGAGCATTTCATGAGGTAGCATCCAGAATCATTCAGAGGATCATCTGACCCTGTGCTAGCTGAAGGTTAGATTAAAGCACTGAATAGAATTATTGATGTCATGGAGTGTTCAAAACATCAAAATTTTAGTCTTGATATTTACCGTTTTGAAGGTGATGCTGATCAGTGGTGGTCCATGGTGAAAAATATCTAGTATTGTGAGGAGATTGATGCTTTGTATTGGGATGAATTCCAAGGTATGTTCATTGAAATATATTTTCCTTAGGTGGATCAACTTAGGATGGAAAAATAATTCTTGGAATTAAGGAAGGAGGATGATTGGTGGCTACTTATGAAGGAAATTTCACTCGACTTGCATGGTATGATCCATATTTTCATTAGAGATCTTGATCGTACGATAAATCGATTTTACTCCGGACTGAAGCCATTATATCAAAGGGAATTAGCCTCCTGTGAGTTTAAATGTTATGAAAAACTTTTTCGGTGTGTGGAGAAGATGGAAATACAGTTTGTTGATAATCTGGTGTTCTTTGTCAAACAACAGAATAAGCGGTCCAGTTGGTAGGCAAAGGGAAAAATTCATCAAAGAAGCATGGAGGTAAAAAAATAAATATCCACCTTGTTTGAAGTGTGGTAAAAAGAATCCTGGAGAATGTTTATCAATGTATGGAAAGTTATTCAGGTGTGGTAAGTCTGGTCATATTGCTCGTAATTTTAAGGAAGATGATCAAGCAAGAAATGAAAAACCGGAGGTAAGATGTTTTAAGTGCAACGAAATGGGTTATTATGAAAATGAGTGTCCAACGAAGAACTCAACTGAGGTAAAGCATCCATACTATAGGAAAAAGGGGTGGTTAAATCCTTTGCAACCGCTTCAGAAGATTTTAACCCATTGAATGAAGTTCTATAATGTACACTATTTGTTTATTCAGATTATGTTGATGTGTGGTTTGATTCAGAGTCTACACACTCATTGATTTTTGATAAATTTTCTTATAAATTGGGAATTCCATCTCAAGATATGAATCATGAACTTATGGTGAAAACGCTCAGAGGAAATGTTGAGACAAAGAGAAATAATAAGAACCTTCTTGTCCTAGTCTGAGGAAATAATCTACCTGAAAACCTTATTGTTTTTCCTCTAGTAGGGTTTGATTTTATATTGGGCATGGATTGGCTTTTTGTTTATCATGCTATGATTGAATGCAGATCTGAAGAGGTTTACTTTTAGAAAGATTTTCAGTTTGTGTACAAGAATGAACCCTTATGTATGATAACATATCTAGAAGCTAAGAAACTATTAAAACATGGAAATGAATGAAAACTTTCACATTTTATTTAAAACAAAGGAACTTTTCAGATTAATGAAGTTTGAGTGGTAAATGAGTACCCTGATTTTTTTCTTGATGAGTTTCCTAGTATTATATCTAATTGGGAAGTTGAATTTACTATTGACATAGTTCCTAATGCTAAGCCAATCTCAAAACCCCCTTATTGAATGGTTCAAATTGATCTTTTAGAGTTAAAGAAGAAATTTTAGGAGTTATTAGATAATGGTTTCATTCGACCTAGTACATCACCATGGGGTGCTCCTGTCTTGTTTGTTAAAAAAATATGGTTCAATGAGACTTTTCATTGATTATAGAGCATTAAATAACATCACTGTAAACCCTAGATACATGTCGTTACAAGGGTTACACATAGAGAAAATAAATGAAATGCGGGGTTGCGGGTTTCAATGGGATTCACCTATAAAAGGAGGCCTCCACCAACCCTTCCAAATCATTTTGGACAAATATTGATGCTAGACAACCACCAGAAAAAGGTGCATCACCTGCTTCACCAATTTCTGTAGGATTTTCCTTTACTTATTTTCCACACCTTCTCATGGTTAAAATGAATGGGTGATTCTTTCATGTCATGGAAAGTGTGATGAAATGGAATTGAATGTAAGGTATTTTATAATTAATGAAATTCATGTTGGGATTTAATATTTTCTCTTCAATTTTTTCCTCTTTCCTCATTCTTCATGCATGACCATTATGAGTGGGGATTGGGATTGGGTTTATTTTCTTTCTTTGCACATAACCATTTCCTAGATAGAATACATTTGTATAATATGTGATATAGGGAATATACTTCCACCATAACAATTGGGTTTTTCCTTCCATATTTTCAAATAATGTTTTGGGTTACCCGTACATAGAAATCCAAATTACCTCACCATGAGAAAAGTATATCTTAGGATAGAGAGAATTTATCATGAACATTTAACTCACTATGACTCAATTCTGACAACTGCATAATTGTTATTATTTATTTGATACCTTGTCATCTCATGAACCCAAAATAAGTTTTGACTGGAACCAATTTTTTATCTTCTCCCACCATATAAACAATCATATAATCGATAGTATAGATTTTATTAAAACATATTTTAGGTTATTCATATTTTATAATTATTTTCTCTAACCCTATCTTTATGGGATCGACCTAGAAATTTCATATCCTATACTACCCTACAATATATTTATCTGTTTGTTTTGTGTTTAAAAATTTCTATATTCGGTAACCCGGTGAAAATTAATGACGCCTGTAGGGATATCAAATTTTTGGCACCATTTTTAGATATAGGAGCGAAGGATTTATATTTTGAATAATTTAGAAAAAATATGTTCTCACCTATTCTATTTTTTTATTTTATCATAGGTCTTTTATTTATTAATTTGTATCATTTTTACCATACTGGGTATTTTTTATTGTAATGGTTGGACTCCAAAGGGGAATGAAAACCAAGGAAAGGTTCTCCTTCATAATGGATGATATTTTGAAACTACTGAACGATATTAAGTCATTGAGAATTCAACCATAATAATTACCATGACTATACCCAAACATTGATTTCACAACACCCCATAGCCAAGAGCAATAATTCTACAAGGAGTGTCACAATAAAATAAGCATAGAAAAAAATCATAGGTAACTACCGATTTTGACACACACATATAATTATGTTAATCATGTTTCACTTAATTTTAAGGCTTAGAAGACAACGAAGAGGGTGACCTCACCGCAAAACATGAATGGTCTAGTGCACACTAGAGAAGTCAGCAGCAATAAGATGAAATTATTGAAAAAGGAAACTCGGCAACTGGGATGCTACAAAGATTCCTCACAGAATTGGTATCCCAACCCAAATAATATGAAGAATATGAAGAAGATTAGGAAAGAATAACAATAGGAAAATTTATGACAAACTTTTTAGAATTTTTAAGTGCTCTGCAAGATGAAGAAAAAGAGAAAGCCGCGCCCTATGCCGACTACGTGGAGGAAAATATTGAAGCATAAATAAGTGAAGAAGTTAATGATCTAAAGGTTGAACATGAAGAAATAATTGGTGAAGTTCCACACATGAAGCTATACATTAAAGAATAATAATTTTACCGGGTCTAGACCGATGCCAAGATCAAGCTAGTAATACTCATGTTGTCCAGACTCTGGTCACCACCTCTGAGATCCATGATAATTAAATTGAGGAGAAGTCAAGGTGAGTTGTGAGGACATCAAAGTCACAATTGGGTACACAAGAGATGGTTATCACTATACCACCCTCCAATTAGCTAACCCAGGTATGGTCAAGATAAATGACTATAAAAAAGAGCATCCTTTAGGAGCAAACATGAGTTTTTATCCCTTTCTAGGAATTCAGATATATTGTTTTATTAGAATTTAATATATTTATTTAAGTTCAATTCCACTTATTATTTTTTAGAATTATAAAAAAGTAATGTAATTTTACTTGCTATATTTATTTTCTAGGTCCATCAAAGGAACAAGTGGTAGGAAGAATCAAGAGGGAGGTATAAGGAAGATAATCGGCAAGACCATTTACACATCGTGAATCTTGTGTAGGTAGTACCTGTACAGTCGATATTGAATCATCAATTGAAAGGGGTGTAGGATTTTTAATTTTGTATGATTCAATTGTATTTGCCACATTTTTAATGTGTTATAGAGCATTAATTTGATATTCCATTCCCACAATTGATTCATTCTTTAATCAGTAGATCTTGGAGACGTAAACTACCAAGGATAATTATCATTCCATGTATTTGAATTTCTTTTTCAATAAATTCGAATAGGAAAATGGGAAAATAATTAGTAAAGATAGACATGTGGATTAGGATTTGGCAAATCATGATTTAGGGGAGAATGTTGAATAGTATAAATGAAATGTTTCTGAGATTTTTCCATGTTTTGAAGCCCGAATATTTTCATTAATTGATTTAATCAAACATAATAATTTACGTGAGTAATTTACCCAACCATTCATCTTTTTCATGATACATCCACTAAATATAATATTTTCCATTCATTCAATAGTATATTTCATGAGAAACTCAGTCATGTTTTCTTCTAGAACTTTATTTTCATATTATCAAAAATATGACTGTACAAACTCACTTTTTATATGGTGAGACATTCTTTTTTTTCGCCCACATCATGATACCCACCTTGTATTAATCCATTTCTATGCCTGTGGAATCAATGAATAGCCTTTTTTAGGAAGAAATCCATTTTAGAAACCTATATTATCAATTCCTAACTTCCTCTAAATGTTTTGCGTGATATTGAAAATAATAAGTGTGGGGATGAACATTTTGGGGTACTGGGATGTACATTATTGTGGATATTTTACAGGGGGATTCTCTATTTTGATTTGGGAAAGGCCATGACATCCTTCATTGTATTTCATTATTCACAAATATTGATAAAAAATTAATAATAATAATAATAATTGGGTTGTGTCTTGGGAGGATAAATAATCACTATTTTCTAGAATGATGAATCTATTGATCATATGCAATTAGGTGATGGATGTGAGATTTTTCCTGAGCATAGATTGCAAAAAAAAAATAAAAAAATAAAAAAATGGGAGGATATTTTGATTCATTCATTGTGCTAACATGTATCAATATCCCAATTTGATATTTTTGGGTGGAAGAGAGAGATGAAATTGGAAAAGGGAGAAACTCATTGAGCTAATTTTTTTATCAAGCAAAGTACTTTAGAGTCAAACCTCCCTTTTGAGCCGTACATTTTAAATCATTTTCCTACCTACCTTGAATCCTCATAGTTATTTCATTCTAAATGATAAAGCCCTTGTGATTAATTGTGATTCTATATTTATATGGTGAAGATGATAGATGCATTGCAAGCTTATGGAAAGTTATATGTTTTTGAGGAATGTGTTGAATTAAATTTTCATTTATACCATAATGATGAGATAAAGATTCATGAGAGGTATATTTATAGTGAAATTCATATTAATAATTGGTTGAAAAATGGAAATGGATGAATGAAGAAACATATCTATTTAAAAAGAGGGAATGAAAAATACTTTATTGATGTGTTTCATTTAAAATTGATGTGTTGATGAATTCTCTTATATGATGCTCGAACATTTAATTTTATATTTGGTCAATTTATTTAATTGAAAATGAATTTGAATCATGTTACAAATAAATTACTTTGTAGTATGTTGATATTCCATCCTTGAGGAAAATTCTAAATCATGTGTGGGAGTATTTGATAAGTGTATTTCATGCATACATTTTTTATTAGTTTTCTAAATGAATTTATGTACTTAAATGATAAATCGTTCCAATATTGGAGTGATTTGTGTTTTTTTATTTTATGGTAGGATTAAATTAATATTTTAAAAAGGAAGAAAAAGGTATTACTTTTGTATAATTAATACACTTCAGATCGTGAGCTTCACTCACAGAAAGACACCGAAATTTTGAAGTCAAAGTGGAGTTGGAAATTCTAGATTAGAGGAACTACATGATGTGCACTTCACATACATGTTGTGACTTCATCAGAGAAGTAGGTCGCCGCTAGAAACAGATGTGATGAGCAAACACTATATGAATGACAAGTACAAACTGTGTAACCTTAGTACAAGAAGTGACTTTTTCTGGAAAAAAATTCAGAGAATATTGATGAATATAGAAAAAAAATTATGAATATTGAAAATAAATATACACATTCATGTTCCAACATGTGACACCAAATATGAAATTTTCTTTTAGTATTTATTAAAAATTATTATAAACTAATCTCTTAAATCCATCTAAAAAATAAAGACATTGATGTAACAGAATGTATATCCACTTTTTAATCAATTTTGTTTCTTTTTCATCAAAATAATCAATTTCCCTACCCTTCAGTTTCGAAATTAAGTTTTAATATAAGGATAAAATAATACAATCAATATACCACTATTATATAAATCATCAATTTCAACAATATATGGAATCACTATAAAGTGTCTTTAACAATAAATTAAATATTTATAATATATTAATTTAGATTTAAAAATATACAGACTATTTAGATTCACTCCCCTTATAGAGATAAAATTCATCTATATTCTTTATCATAGGTATATTTGTTCTATAATAAATTCCACGAATATTTCTTGATACCAAATTAAGTTCTACAAGGAATACACATGATTACAGTAGAAGTAAAATACTCCATGGTGGATATTTTTTTAATAATTGTGTGACATTCACATAATTCACTTCTTTAGGATTCCCCCTGAATATATTTGTAACCTACAATTCCCATAATAATAAAATAAACATAACATATAGATGGGTATAATGTGGTTCCTCCTTTTCTCTTAAATTAGAGAAACATGTCTGAGAGTTTCTTCTCAACCCATAAATTCATGCTTGTATATTATTAGTATTATTCATACATTCACAAGTGATATTCTATGTTTTATCTTTCATAGGTATTATGGTCCTCGAATTTTTACCCTTATTATTAGATGGAATAAACTTCTTCACCTTTTAGTAGGGTAATTTTTTTCTTTTTTACCTTCTATAATGTAGAATTAAATTCCAAATATGATGGATATACGATTAAGATTTTTTTAGAATATTATCATCCTCCTTTTTGTCTGTAGATTCATTCTTTATAGCAGTATTTTTATCACAAAATTCGATGACATTTTCCCTTTATTCTTAAATAATTCCCCATATCTAGGAAACAATTTCATACATTTTTACAATGTGTGCGCAACCATTTTTCTCCATAAACACAAATCTTAAGTTTAATTTTGATTATTTCTTTTGGATAACCTCTCATTGAATTTGTGTTCTTTATCGTGGATGTATTGCACAAAACGAATCCTTTTATTAATAAATCTGAATAATTATACTTTTTTTATTATCTTTATTTTATAAAAATTTATTTCAATAGCCTATTTGAAGTGGTTTATGGTTTGAGATTTTCATCAAATGTATAAGAATCTCCACATGGGTTTGAAAAACAAATTCAATATTTTTCTTTAGTATAGCCTGCTCAATAGTTTTCATCTACTTATACCCCAAGGAAGACTTATCTTTATTTCCCCTTTACTTATACATTTATTATGTTCATCTCTTTTCATAATAATTTTAATTATACATAGTTGGTACATATTGACACTCTTAATAACTATGATCACATCTATTGTAATATTTAAAGATTTTTTGACATTGAAGTATATTCTTTTTTAACATATTTACTTCTTTTTGTGTAATTTTATTATAAAAAGCATGATTTCTTATCACTATATATATTCCCCTATTTCTACATACATTATTAGTCTTAAATTTATTGATAATTATTCTAGAAATCAATAGAATTATGCTCAAAAATTATGTTGTATAAATAGTATCAAACTATCCTTGAATTATTCTTTTGTAAAACAATGTTATGGGAGTTGACACCTATCTATTTTTAAACATCAGAGCTCTTGTTTTGAGATTTATTTAGGGATAATGAATTACATATCCTTTTTACATCCACCTTCGATAATATGGTTGATTTTATATCATTCTTCTTCACATATATTTTTCCAAAATTTATTTTTAATATGTACTATAAGATATAACATCATAAGTATAAAAAAATGTATTGGGAATAAGGGTGAACTTATTTCCATGAGATCATGGTAGATTTTCATTTAAAAAATATCAATCCCTTTTTTCATTTTAATTATTACTTTCCTATGTAAGAAACTTTTCATAAGTATTCATGGAAGCACTATTTTATTATCATCTTGGGATCTATTAAGTTTTATATCCTCATGGTTTCTCATTTTAATTTCCATATCAAGACACATTAAGCTGAGAATATTATTCATAAACTCAACTAAGATCAATTTGTCTTGACATTGACTCCTAGGATTCTGAACCTAATCATCATTTTATTTGTTCACTACTTGTAAATCACGTTTATGTCCCTTTAGGCTTCTGATATTGATATTCAACTGAGTTTTATTTACCCTAATAGTTTCATTATGAGTTTATTCCCATTAATGGAAAATTTCATAAAAAATTATTAATCACAAATTTCATGCATATATTTTTTTACAATTATTCTTCAATTATAGGAAATATTACATTCCAAGGTGACATATAATATTATTTAGTTTCCAATTTGTTTTTTAGAATGTTACACTTTCATAACCTCTTGGAAAATGCATCCTCCGTAGAATCTTATTCCTACTACAGCTAGGTTTTTTCATCCTCTATATCCTTGATGTATTATTATATATCATAACCTCAACTAACAAATATATTAAGTAGACATTTACATTGGAATAATATTCACATTGTTATTAAATATAATCATTCTATTCACAAAATTCTCTAGAATCTTCAAGGTGATAGTTATCAATATTTATAATAGATATATTTAAACTTTTTATATTTCTAATTAGTGTTTTACCCTACATATTGTATGAGATATTAAATTTATTTTCCTCTCTCTTATGTTAATTTTTAAATGTATTAGATGAATCCTCCGTCTTGACATTGAAATATTGAGAATTTTCATTTTTCAAATGGGGTGACTCTAAAAATTATTTATGTTTGTACATCATATATTTTTTCTTAATGAACTAAGGCAATAAAGTAGAACTAATTAGCGGTGGGGACATAGGCTCTAATATCAACTGAGATTACAAATTGATCATAAAAATATACTAAGGGGGTAGTGAATTGGTGTATACAAGTTTTACTGAATTATATTCTCTTTACCTTTTACCCCTTTTATATTCAAACCTATATCCTATTTTGTTCAATTAATTATTCCTATTAACAAACATATTCATAGCACATCCAATATGAAAACTAAATTAATTGCAAAATATGGTATTTTTCTAAATGTTCACCACTAAGGTGGGTTTATATTTCCTTTCTATTTTTGGGTCAAGACTAAGAAATATATTATCCATTACAATCTTGTCATTAATTGTAAGAAGGATAGGTAAGCTATACATTCACATCCCAAGACATAAATATTTTACAAAGGGAAGATATGTTTATACTATCTCTGACTGATGTGATTTATCTCCCAAAAAGATCTTTTTTATTTATACTATTTCCACCAGTTCTTAAAAGTTAATTTTATTATAAATCATGAAAAAGATATTAATTGAACCATAGATATCTCAGTACTAACTAAATTATCATATTCCTTAGTTATAAATCTTTAAATGCCACAAAATATAATCAACAAAAATACATAATTGTCAGCCTAGTAATATTCATAATATTCCTAAGATATAGCTTCTAATAATTCTCACTTCAAGTAATGTAACTGAAAAATGTTATATAGGATTTGGATAGGTGGCCATGATATTTAAACTTTGGTAATATAACATTAAAAGTTCCCAACTTCTTTAAGAAATTCATTTTTAAACCTTTTTATAGATAAAAATCAACTTATTTAATTTAGATAATTATTTCAACATACAAGTATGTTCCCAATTTTTTTCACTATTAAGTTTTCTACTTTTCAAACATTAAGTATATGAAATTACATAATTACTAAATCCAATACAGTATTTTAATAATTTTTAAAAATAGTATTTCTTTCCATTATATATAGCCTTTAAATTATACTCTATTCTAATTTATTCATGAAAACTTAGCTCAAATAATGATCTTCATACCACTAATAGTTCCCAAACCTTCCTTCATGCAAAATAAAATTTTCACACGAACATCACAATGTATTTAGTTTGCGTAACAACATTGAATGGATTTCAAGTTACCCATAGTATGAGGTACATCTATAATTAAAATGTCTTAAACTACAAATTCTTCTCAACTATACCTCATGAAAATATAAGTTCACATAAACTTCATGAAAACATAGTACATTGCACGGCCTTCTCAGGTTATAATCTTGTATAAATGCTTCAATCACAATAATATCTTCATGTTTCTCTTAGTAGTATTCTATAAGAAAATATTTCTCAAAAATCATTTGAGATAACAGATCATCTCATTTTCAAACATTTTTACATATTGATTTGCTTCTTATTACTATTTTAGAACCCTATAAATGATATAGTATGTGTAATTATAGAGAGATATTGATGTAGAATTAAGCTCTATCTCATCCAAAAATCATTTGTTACCACTCCTTTTTGTATGTCATCCCAAAACAAGTGATTACCTAAGTTCTTAAATGACATGGTAGTGATCTTGCATGCATGAACTTATCTCATATTATTGAAACACATGGCCTCATTTCACTGTAATGTATCTCAAATTGAATCATAGTGAAACTGCTATCATTGTGATTCTTGTTACATTATATGAACCATAATGCATCATCGCTCAAATTATCTAGATATTATTATAGACATCATAATAGCTTCATGCCAATGATACCTATGATATAATATTTTATTAAATGTCATAGATCTCATTATATCAAGATCACCGATGGTTTTTTAGGCATCGATCTCTAGGTAGTTGGGGTTTGATAGACCCAGATAGGGCATGATATCCCCCACTAATGAAAACCCTAAACCCTTGAAGAAGATGACAGAAGACCTCATCATTTTATTTAAATCTTCATGCCTATTTCAAATGAATAATAGTTCCCTATATAATCAAGACCCACATTTTTTTGAACTCGTGATAGTTCTCCATTATTACTTAACACATGGTATCACCGATCATTGAACTAATGTGAATCTGTTCTTCTCCATGACCAATACTCTCCCATGTCACCAATCACAGTGGTGATTAAAAAGTTCCACCACACACTTTTCCTTCCATTACTACCTCACAGTGGCTCTTTTATCCATCATTTCAAATTTTGGATGGAACAACCTGTAGGATTCTACACTATCTATGATATCAGTTTTCTCATTTGGTTCTATTTTTGATGGATAAACCTTTCTAATATATATTCAACATATATTTCTATTTACATTTCTATTATCCACTATCTTATGCTCCACCACAAAATTTATACACTCTAAAACTCTTAGAAAAGATCCCTCAATCCATAATATAACCTCAAAAAATCATCTAAACATTCCAAATACTTCTTTATTGTATCTATGTATATCTGTTTAGATAGCTACATAACTTCACATGTATCATGTTATAGATAGTTTTCTTCACACAATCATGAACACATCTCATTATAACTGTTGTATATCAATGATCATCAGATATAATGGATTATTCCTTTAATGTAACATTTCATTAAGTCTAAACTCCTTTACCAAATTATTTGTGATTCTCAAGAATATTCTAATAAAAATAACTCTTCAACATAAAAAAAATCATGCATTGGGTAATTCCATGTCACGAATCAACCCAAGTTAGGGATCAAGCCACAACTACCCTAATTCATCATACATAGGCTATGGGCTAGTGACCATTGCCAAAGGAATAACAGATATGGGGAGGCCTTTGAATAAGTACGTGTATGTACACACACAACTATATCGATGTAGAAGTGCATAGGATGTAAAAGAAAAAATAAGAAAAAAATCTAACGGAACAACCATGCGTGTATAAACCCAATAAAGTTCAAGAGTATGGTACATTAAACTAATAATTAAAGGGGGAAAAGAAACACTCAACTAGAAATAAGTATAAAATAGAAGAAAATAAAAAATTATAATGCTAAGAGAGCCCAACTCGTGGTCTCCAATTTGTGACCACCATACGTGGTCCAAAGTACAAAGTATCCCTAAGCTTCTCTAAGTCACCGCTGACCTGTCTATTATATGCATAAGACACAAAATATGTGGGAAACTCTCATGTAGGGGTGTGTATATACATACCACTAAGATTCCCTAAAAGATTAAAGGGGTGAAGTATAAGATATAACAATAAAGGAATGATTGTATATAGTAAATAGGATGTAGGATATAATGAAATAGAATATATCAACCAAAACCAGGAGGGAATATAACCTCATATAAAAACAAGGGGATCAATATGATGTGTATATAAACTAAACATTGAGACTTTTCCATATATTAGAGGATAATGGACTCATCAAACCATGAGAATCTTAACATGGAAAGCACATGGCACACCCCGTGCATATTTTTATCTCATGGAATGAGAGTAACCAAGTCCAAAGTTATGGATATATAAGTATATATATTCTTAGTAAAAAAAATCCCAAATGGGAGAGTAAGAGGATCTCCATATCATACCTTATTCCAATATGAAGAGTCACCAATAGTCCAAATAGTCCACCAATGATTCTTGGCATCCCACAGGTCTTCCTAGAAGTAAATGTCCATGACAAAAAATTCATTCATCAATGTGTCGCATTATCGAGGGGACACATTATATGGGTAAAAGACACAACCCTAGTTGAACATGAGGTTTCCACTCTAAAATCATTGAAGACCCATGACCTTGCTCTACTAGAGGGTACCATTTTAAAGTATTCCAGGATCAATTTTCCATCTATACTAGAGGGTACCTCTCGAAAGTCATTGAGGACCCACTGTTCATCTCTAATAGAGGGTATCGCTCTGAAGAAATTGAGGTCCCACTACCCATCTCATCTGAAGGGTACCACTCGGACGTCATCGAGGACCTACTACCCCACTCTACTTTAGGGTACAACTCAAAATTCTTCGAGGACCCACATTCTATCCCTATTGTTGTTTACCACTTAGAAGTAGGTGAGGACCCACTACCCATCTCTACTAGAGGGCACAACTCTGAATTCCTAGAAGACCCAAATACCAACATTACGGGAGGGTTGGACTAAAAATTAGTTGAGGACCCACTCCCCACCTCTACTAGAGGGCACTACAAAGAATTCCTCTAATGATCCTTTAGGATCATTACCAACATCATGAAATTACTAACTATGATTAATTCTTGTAGCATTCCAAATAATATCCCAAAAGCCAAAATTGATAGAACCATAAAATTATATGTGGGAAAACAATTGGGATATTCTACCCATGGGCCAAATTATGAATCCAAATGAAGGGTTTACATGAGTTTGATGTTTTCCCAAAATGAACCAAGCAGTACACGGTGAGTGATGGGATCCACAATGTATATGATCCTGCTCCACAACATGAACATGTCTCAAGCTATTAGACAGTTCCCAATGTGTGTATAAGTATAAAATTTGCAGGTGGACTACATAGCGTGTCGAAGATGTCTAGGATCAGGTCTTTACCTTCTGGTTGTGTTTGTGTACTTAACCATGTGCATGTGTACTTGGGTACATGGAGTAAAACTTCACATGGGATACCACCCATGTGCTTTGGCTAGGTCCATCTACTCTTGAAGATGATGTGTTCTTGGCCACATGCTCTATCACATTGATCACTCACATGAAGAAGGTGGTATACAATGTGTGGGAGAACTATATATCATGACATCCTTATAATTTCCCAAAACCCTAGACACCATATCCAATGGGCTACATATCATGTGTTAAACAAAGAACACAGTGTCTGGATGGGTTTTTCACATATTTCCATATCCAAAATCTGCACACAAGATCTGATCTCTGCCTTTGATTTTGTCCTCAATTCCACAAATGATTTGAGGACCTAGTGTCCACTGATGGATTCCGGCCCTCTAGTATCCAGAAACCTGAATATGGAATTATTTCTATAAGAAATTATAAACATCACAGGCATCATATTATTCCACCTTTAATAATTCAGTCACTGGTCATCATAACAATCATCCTCATACGCAAATATGTTTCGATTCATGGGGACCGATTGGGCTTGGAACTACCTAGAAATGTACAAATAGGATGGTAGGGTCCTTCCAGTGATGAACATGAAGAAATTATGGTAGAATGTCACAATAAAAATGTTTAATCGCCTATTTCCAAGTGTTCATCATTAAGGATCTAGAATACAAATCCGGGATTAGAAAAAAAATTAAAAACAATTTAATCCAGTACGTATGGACATGTAAGTATCCGCACATGGTGCAGATCAATGGAAATGATTGATCAACTAAAAAAATTAATCAATAATGACATACACCACATATTGATGAATTCTTTATGGAGATCATATCAATATTTATTGGAGAAAATTATAGTAAATTATCAAATGAATTCATTGTGGTCACTACATTCCCACCGTCTCTAATACAGGTTTTCATCATCATCTGAGGTGATTCGCCAATAATAGAGGAATGAGAAACTCTCGAAAGATACCAGGATTATGAGGCTAATCCTTGTAATATCTACATGGACGAATTATTATAGGATTATAGTTAATATTTAAATTAATTAATTAATTAATCAATCCACTAAACACACTCCCCAAGGGTGAGGTGTATAAACACCCCATTCCATTCTATTTTAGGTCGTGCCTAGGGTAAACAACACATTCCGAACCCCAAAAGTGGAAATTTATTTATGATAAAATAATTTTTCAAGATTTATCCCATTTTCATTTAAAATACATGTGAGTGAAATATTAATATATTTAATATTTTCATAAAATTAAATTTGGGAACATCGGGCCTCAGAATCGCATGTCGTCTGAGAAGTCAAAAATTGCATCTCTACATTTAGTTTCACCCAAAACATATTATCATACTTATAGAAAAAAATTCAACAACAATAAAGAATTAGTTTCTTAAATAACCAAACATATGAACATAATAAAAATATCATAATCAATTTTTTATTTAACAACCCATATTTTTGTTACAAGGTGTTGTTTTGACATCTCAATTTTCACAGTGATAGAGTTTCATAAATTTTTATTTTTTACTCTTATTATCCTTAATAATTGTAACAACCTAGGTAAATAAAGAATATTAAATTTTCATATTTATCCATATTGGTGAATAAAATATTAATATTACTTTAAATGGGAACTCTATGCTTGATGGTGTACCCAATACGCAACAACGAGTTTCTTTGAAATCTTATGTTGCACTCTAATTATAAAATAATATTATTTTAAATGGTAGTTAACGCCTAGCCATTGTAATGGAGGGAATGAACATAACTAACTACAAAATGATTATATATATTTGTCAAATATTTTTACTTTTATCCAATAAATGTTAGAGGCTTAAAATGAAAATGAATCCAATTTTAAGCATAAATCTTCTAATATTCTTTAAAAGGTTGATTAACCGCCTTTTAATGGAGAACCATTTTTAAATATACTATTGACAATGTTATATGTTGTATTTGAAAAAATAAAATCTTTCTTTGAAATCTGGAAATCAAAATTTACTTTTTGAAAATTTTTGTTATTTTTCTAATAAAGATCATTTTTAGTGAAAATGTTGCATTTTAATTCAAAACCTCCTTTTAATATGATTTATTTATATGGATAGATTATATTTTTAATTGATATTAAATTGTATTTATAATATATTTTTACCATTTAATCCAATGGTGGTAATTGGAATTAATTTCACTTTGAAATTAGACTTAAACTAGTATCAATCTTTTAATAGATATTGTTTCTTAAAAACACGCTATTTGTTTTGACAGCGGGAATTAATTATTAAATTAATTAATACAACTTATATGTTTTGAATTTTTTTAAATAGATATCAATTTTGAATTCGGAATATCAAATATATATTATGGTGAATTTTTTGTATTTTTCAGAAAAACTTCAATTTTTGATGAATAGTGAAACCAGTAAGTGGTAGTTAAAGAAACTGATTTTTCGTTTAAATGAAACTTTACCACTTCTGTGATTTTATTTTCAAAAAATACAACATACATGGTTGTCATTAGGAAGTAAAATTTGGTTCAATGAGATTAAAATAATTTTTTGGTGAATAGTAACTTTTAAGTTTTATTAATCACGATTACAGGTAATTAGTGTAATTTAAGGTAATGATAATGTTATATTAATATGAATCGACATTAACACATGTCCTACCCTTATTGGATGAGTCATGGACGACCAAAACAATCCATGGGTAAACTTTGGGACCCCATGGAGCCACTTTGGATGGAAAATGACATTAATAACTTTTTATTTAAAGTTAAAATTAAAATGTCACAAACATGTATTGTTTTACTAAAAAAATTTACATGGGGTTATACAAGTCATATTTTTTACTATAAATATTCATTAAAAATATAAAAATATTTCCTACTTCATGATATATATTTTTTTTAATTTTTATACATTAAATAAATTAATTTATTTACGACACCGTGATGATGCAGTGATTACCTCATAAATGAACGATTTAAATAAAATGAGAAGATAGGGTAAAATTTAAGTTCTAAACATGTCACAAACCTATTTTATGGGTGGATTTCTAAACCTTCTCACCTTTTTCTCAAAATATATCCTTTTGGTTCCTTTAAAATTAAAAAATAATTTTACAATAAAGTAATATTTTATAACATTCCAAGAGTTCCCCTCCTCTTATCTTATAAAAGGCCCCCACCTATACCAACTTACCCACTCCTCTCAAGCCTTTGGCTCGGCTAAACCCTGACCATTTCATCTCTCCACATTCCTCTCTTAATCATTGAATCCTCACCTTTGGCAGAATGCTCTTCAAGAAACCCTTTTGGTTCAAACCAAGAGGAGTTACCCGATTTAATGGTAATGTCTTCACTTGTGTTCTTTTGTTTTATTTTTCTTCTACAAAACCCTAAACTTTTTTTATTACATTATATTGTAACAAAACCAGTATCTTAAATATACTATGATTTTGTCATGTTAAGGATTCGAGCTACATTTACACACACCTCGGTCTAATGGTTAAAAAACATGTTGTTTCTCTAGATGGTGAATTACTACCTCATGAAACGATGATTGTTTAATCTTCTCTTAACACCTTTAATGGTGTCCATTATGATGTCATCGTATTTTATATATTATATATATGGTATTTATGTTTTCCATATGCTTCTATATTTAATATTTAAAACACACCTTTATGCTTTGCATGTTGTGCAAATGCGATAATTTCATACGAGGAAGTGTGGACTACTGCCCCCTCAAATGATGTGACTTGTTCATGCAATACATGGAATGTATAAAGAATGAAATTAATGAACATATATGACCTATAGAACATATATATTATACTGGATTTATAATATATATATCACTCAATTATTTTTCATTCCATTAATTTGACAAAGAAATGAAAGTAGCATTCATGCGTACGTACAGCCTACTGTCACCATGAATGGTGAATTTCATTTATTTTTATCATCAAATGTTATGGAATAGTATAAAAGGAATAAGTACTAGATATATATGATATTTAAATAATTAATACAATTCTGGAGATGATTTACTTATAACTACATGGACAATCATTTTCAAACAAGTTCATTTTTCCTCATGTATCAAACATCAACAAAAACGTCTGATATGAACTGACAATATTAACCAATTATTATAACATTATAATATGTGATATGAACAGAATAATAATATTTAAAAGAGGAACTTAAGAAATTATAAATTGACCAAAGTTTTTTATTCAGGAATATAATGAAACGAACAAGACAAGTTGGACTTGAGGTAAGGGATCCTACCTCTCTCTTTCTTTTTAAGTACTCTTTTTTATGTACCTTAATTTAAGCTCATATTTCTTATATTGGGGGATGTTATTTTATATTTTTATTACTGTAAATTTTATGTTAATATTATGAGATACCCTATTTGATCTCATCAATCCATTTTTGGAAGTTTTATGTGGCGTCGTTAGGCTGCCAGATTTTCATAAGGGGATTTTCATCTCACATTTTATTCCCATGAGATTCATGCTTCATTTTCCACTTTTTATTTTTGTGTGGTGTATGTACTGACCATTATTTTACTATTTGTATAATATAATCTCATTTATGGGTATTTACATCTTCATTGTATGACCCTTCATTAATGGGGTGTATGTTTCGAAAGTTGCCCAAATCGGTAAGGGAACCTTTCACACTCATATTTGTAAAATACTTATTTTGTTATGTCTTTTAATTTACATCTTTTTATGATGGTATATGTTCTTATATATCCTTATTGATGTAAATATTTTGTCCAAGTTATGAGATACCATTTTCTCTCTCATCATCTAATTTTCTGAGTTTTAAAGTGACGTCGTTAGGCTGTCGAATTTTACCAAGGAAACATTTTAACCCAATTTCGATTTCTTTGGGTTCAACATATAGTTATTGAATATGTCATCATTTGAATATGTGTGAATGAAATTTGATTGTTTTACACTTAATATCCACTTTTATTGGGTGTATTTTTATTTTTCACACATAATTATGAGATTGATTTATCCTTAATTTAAGGATACCTTCTTTATAATGGATTTCATCTCATTTTACATTTCTATTGAGACTTCATTGTTTTTATGCAAAAATTCACTATTTTATGGTTTATATAATGTCCTTTGGAATATTATATCATGAATCCATTTATTCTCATGATATTATAAAGTTTTGATCAAATTTTATTCCTCAATTATTGTATTCAAGTGTCTCTCATTTTGTTAAAAATCCATTAACTAAAATATCATTTTAAATGTTTTAATGATTTATTCTTATATATATTTCTCATTAATATCCATGTTTTAAAAATTGTTTTAAGGATTTATTTATATGGATATTAATGGTTTAAAATGTTAAAAGCTTCAAAGTGGTATGGGACTTCGTCTCAATCTCCTTTCATTGAGGCATATTTTTTTATACACAATTTTATTTTAGACATTGTATAAACCCCTTTGACTTTTACGTTATTCAAAAGGAATATTTTTATACGAAGCGTTTTAGTAAATGAAAATAGGAATGTTTTTTTGTCGTACGTATATGGCGACAATGACTTCTCCACCTCCATGACCATTATTTGAGTTTTGACTTCCTCTACAAGCCATAACTTTTGTTTAAAATGAAAAATAAATACCATGTTTTACTTTTATTTTATTTTGGTATTGAAAATGGTTTTTATAATGTTTTTATATCAATGTGTTGTATTGATATCTTGTGATTTAAAAGTGGAAATGTTATGTTTCCTTTATTCATGTTTTATGTGATACGATTATGTTATGGTTCTTGGGAATTATTATGAAGATGGGTGGTTCCGTGATAAACTAAGGGAGGGTGAGCCCGATATAGCTCTCCAATGCATTGGGTAATGTGAATGAGTAAAACATTAAGGCTTCTCCGAAGATATTTTGGGAATATACTGTGATGGTTATTCCAAATGTAACCATGAGGGTTACTCCCTACATAAGAATGTTATGAATGCTTCATGTTACCTTTATGTCTTATGATTTCTATGAGTTATTCATTTATCTTATGATTTTATGAGGAATGTTGAATTTCTTATGTTTTATGAGTAAATTATGATTTCATTTATTCTTATGTATACATGGACTGATGTTTTCTTTCCATACTGTTATAACCCTTACTGAGCTTTTTATGCACATCCCAAGTTTTTGAAATGTTTTCACAGGACATAAAGTTGAATAAAGTCAAGGATGGAATCAAAGAAATGTCAGGTTGTCTAAAATAAGGAACTAGACATGACTCTTTTTTTCAAAAGTTTTTATTTTGTTGAAAAAATGGCAACTGAGTAGATTTGTCAACTTTGTAATCTTTGAGATGTAATAGCTATGTCCTAATTCTCTAAAATACTAAACCTGAAAAGATCCTCAATATTAATTATTCAATTTAATTCATGATTAAGTAAGGTTTAAGTCCGGGTCCTTATAGTTGGTATCAAAGGTCGGTTTAGATAACTTTAGAGGTTAGGTTATTCTTTAAGCATAAGTGACATTACCATAATGGCTAGGATTTCAGAAAGAGTCAAAGTTTTTAGATAAAGTGAATGAGTAAGTATATCTTAGTGTTTATCTTCCTCATTAGTACATGATGATTTTGTTTATATACTCACACTGACATTTTTGGTTTTTGTAAATGGATGGATTTAGCAAGCCCCAAGGTGACAATGGGTTTGAAGGAAACTGTTGTGGTTCTCTGATTAAGAGACTGGATGAAATGGGGGATTCAATGTGAAATCTCATGGTTATTCTAAACAAACTATCAGGAGTCATGATCAACCACAAGAACCATGGTGAGTTCTGTAATGCATCATGTACGAGAGATCCAACTCAACATGGAAGTTCAGGTAATAATTATAAAGGTAACCATTAGGGTTTATATGATCCTTACATTTGAGGTAATTATGGGTTACTATATTTTATGATGGAATCTGAACGACATGAAATAATCATGATGTTAAATTTTGTTATGGTTATTTTTGAATATTTTATCACTTTTTGGGGAATTTTATAAGAATTATGTAGTTTTGGAAAAAGCACAACACGTAAACCGTGTGACAACCTGTCGCGTCTGACGAAGCTATGGGAATCGAACCCACAACCAAAGTGTGACTGGTATTTATCACATACCACTGGACTATGTGAAGTCCCTAGTTATTTTGACTAATTCTTTTTAGTTATATGATCTTATGAATCTAGAATAAGTTTATTTTGGGTTATCTATGGAAATTATTAACCTATAATGAAGGATATTTGATTAGGTTAATTACTTTTCAGTATGAGACTTTAAGAGTAACTGATATTATTTGGAGATAAATGTTAAGGTTTATCATGGAAGACTATGTGAATAAATCCTTCAGAGATTTGGGTTTCAATCTTAGTTTGGTTTACTTTGAATAATTTTATAGATAGATGTTTATTGAATGGTCTTTGTTGAACGTTGGGTATTGTTTGACAAATTTTGGAGATTAAGAATAGATTCTTTTTATAAAGGATTATCCTTTTTGGGTATTATCTGATCTCATACTAACCTTTTTGGTTTTAGTTTTGGTTAAGGTCTAAAGACATGGGAAGTATATAGTTATTTTTTGTGGATTAGGTGATTCTCTAGAAGTTGATTATAGTACTACTAATGCGAACAAGTCTTCCTAAATACTCGTCTTTTGGAGAAAATATGAGTTTGATAAAGGAATCTAGTAAAAGTTGAAAGTCTATGTGACAAGTAAGTATGTCTCATTATGATTTAGTTAAGCTCAAAAATAAATTCCTCAATGAAAAGTAACTTAAAAAAATTTGTCTATTAATTTTTCCTACTGGGGAGTCAAATACCGTTTAACCCATCACAAGTTTGTGATTTTCTTGTGGTTAACTTTCTCCTAAACATGTTTTTTATCACTCTCCATCAGAACATGACCCTTTTTTTCTCCTCCATGTCCATGTTTTCCTACATGGAATCCTAGTATGGGTTAACTCGGGTGACCTTTTTTACTTCTCTTTCTTTATTTTAAAGTGATAGTTTTACTAACTCTTATTTTGATGTGGGATTCTCAATGATGTTTCCAAGCCCAATTTTAAAATTACGAGGACGCAATTCCTAAAAGGGGGGAAGGATGTAACACCCCAGGTAAATAAAGAATATGAAATTTTCATATTTATCCATATTTGGGAATAAAATATTAATATTACTTAAAAGGGAACGCTATGCTCGATGGCGTACCCAATACGCAACAACGAGTTTCTTTGAAATCATACATTGCACTCTAATAATAAAATAATATTATTTTAAATGGTAGTTAACGCCTAGACGTTGTAATTGAGGGAATGAACAGAACTAACTAAAAAATGATTATATATTTTTGTCAAATATTTTTACTTTTATCTAATAAATGTTAGAGGCTTAAAATGAAAATGAATCCAATTTTAAGCATAAATCTTCTAATATTCTTTAAAAGGTCGATTAACCACCTTTTGATGGAGAACCCTTTTTAAATATACTTTTGACAATTTTATATGTTGTATTTGACAAAATAAAATCCATCTTTAGAATCTGGACATCAAAATTTACTTTGTGTAATTTTATTTTTATTTTTTCGATAAAGATCATTTTTAGTGAAAATGTTGCATTTTAATTCAAAACCTCCTTTTAATCTGATTTATTTATATGGATAGATTATATTTATAATTGAGACTAAAGTTTATTTATAATATATTTCTACCATTTATTCTAATGGTGGTCATTTTGATTAATTTCACTTTGAAATTGGACTTAAACTAGTATCAATCTTTTAGTAGATATTGTTTCTTAAAAACACGCTATTTGTTTTGACAGCAGAAATTAATTATTAAATTAATTAATGCAACTTGTATGTTTTTGAATTTTTTAAAACAGACAACATTTTTGAATTCGGAATATCAAATATATCTTAGGGTGAATTTTTGGTATTTTTCTGAAAAACTTCAATTTTTGATGAATAGTGAAACCACTAAGTGGTAGTTAAAGAAACTGATTTTTCATTTAAATGAAACATTACCACTTCTGTGATTTGATTTTCAAAAAATCCGACAGACATGGTTTTCATTAGGAAGTAACATTTGGTTCAATTAGATTAAAATAATTTTTTGGTGAATAGTGACTTTTATGTTTTATTAATCACGCTTAAAGGTAATTAGTGTAATTTAAGGTAAAGATAATGTTATAATAATATGAAATGACCTTGACACACGTCATACCCTTATTGGATGATTCATGGCCGACCCAGACAATCCATGGGTCAACTTGGGGACCCCATGGAGCCACTTTGGTTGGAAAATGAGATTAATAACTTTTTATTTAATGTTAAAATTAAAATGTCACAAACATGTATTGTTTTACTAAATCAATTTTTACATGGGGTTATAAAAGTCATATTTTATCCTATAAATATTCATTATAAATATAAAAATATTTCCTACATCATGATATTTGTTTTATAATTTTTAGAGAATAAATAAATTTATTTATTTATGACACCGTGATGATGCAGTGATTACCTCATAAATTAACGATTTAAATAAAATGATAAGATATGGTAAAATCTAAGTCTTAAACTTGTCACAAACCTATTTTATGGGTGGATTTAGAAACCTTATCACCATATCCTAGAAATATATCCTTTCGGGAACTTTAAAATCCGAAAATCATTTTGTAATAAAGTAATATTTTAGAACTTTCCAAGAGTGCCCCTCCTCTTCTCTTATAAAAGGCCCCCATCTCGACCACCTTACCCACACATCTCAAGCCTTTGGATCGGTCAAACCCTTCCCACATCATCTCTACACATACATATCTTAATCATTGAAGCCTCCCCTTTGTCAGAATGCTCTTCAAGAAACCCTTTTAGTTCAAACCAAGAGGAGTTACCCGATTTAAAGGTAATGTCTTCACTTGTGTTCTTTTGTTTTATTTTTCTTCTCCAAAACCCTAAACTCTTTTTATTCCGTTATTTTGTAACAAAACTAGTATATTAAATATACTGGGATTTTTTCATGTTAATGATTCAAGATACACTTACACACACCTCCGTCTAATGGTTAAAGAACAAACTGTTTCTGTGGATGGTGAATTACTGCCTCACGAAACGATGATTGTTCAATATTCTATTAGCACCTTTCATGGCAGCCATTATGATGTAAATGTATTTTATATATGATATATATGGTATTTATGTTTTCCATATGCTTCTGTATTTTATATTTAAAAACACCTTTATGCTTTGCATGTTGTGCAAATTCGATAATTTCATACGAGGAAGTGTGGACTACGGCCCCCTCAGGTGATGTGACTCTTTCATGAAATACATGGAATGTATAAAGAATTAAATTAATGAACTTATGTGAACTATAAAACATATATATTATACTAGAATGATAATATATATATCTCTCAATTATTTTTAATTCCATTAATTTGACAAAGAAATGAAAGTAGCGTTCATGCGTACGTACGGCCTACCGTCTCCATGAACGGTGTATTTCATTTATTTTTATCTCCAAATGTTATGGAATAGTATAAAAGGAATAAGTACTGGATATATATGATATTTAAATAATTAATACAATTCTGGAGATTATTTACTTATAACTACATGGACAATCATTTTCAAACAAGTTCATTTTTCCTCATGTATCAAACATCAACAAAAACGTCTGATATGAACTGACAATATTAACCAATTATTATAACATTATAATATGTGATATGAACTGAATAATAATATTTAAAGGAGGAACTTAAGAAATTATAAATTGACCAAAGTTTTTTATTCAGGAATATAATGAAACGAACAAGACAAGTTGGACTTGAGGTAAGGGATCCTACCTCTCTCTTTCTTTTTAAGTACTCTTTTTTATGTAACTTATTTTAAGATCCTCTTTGTTATGTTGGGGGATTTTCTTTTATATTATTAGTTATGTACATTTTATTTTAATATGATGATATACCCTATTTTATCTCATCAATCCATTTTTGTATGTTTTATGTGGCGTAGTTAAGCTGCCATATTTTCATAAGAGGATTTTCATCTCACATTTTATTCCCGTGAGATTCATGCTACATTTGCCACTATTTAATTTTGTGTGGTGTATGTACTGCACATTATTTTACTATTTGTATAATATACTCTCATTTATGGGTATTTACAACTTCATTGTATGACCCTTCTTTCATGGGGTGTATGTTTCGAAAGATGCCCAAATCGGAAAGGGAACCTTTCACACTTCTCTTTTTAAAAGACTAATTTTGTTATGTCTTTTAATTTACATCTTTTTGTTTTGGGATATGTTATTATATATCCTTATTGATGTAAAGTTTATGTCCAAGTGATGAGATACCATTTTCTCTCTCATAATCAAATTTTATGAATTTTAAAGTGACGCTGTTAGGGTGTCGAATTATACCAAGGTAACTTTTTAACCCAATTTCGATTTCTTTGGGTTCAACATGTAGTTATTGAATATGTCATCATTTGAATAGGTTTAAATGACTTTTGATTATTTTACACTTAATATCCACTAATATTGGGTGTATTTATATTTTCACACATAATTATGAGATTGATTTATCCTTAATTTAAGGATACCTACATTATAATGGATTTCATCTTATTTTACATTTCTATTGAGACTTCATTGTTGTTACGCACCAATTCACTCTTACATGGTGTATATAATGTCATTTGGAAAATTATATCATGAATCCATTTATTCTCATGATACTATAATGTTCTGATTAAATGTTATTCCTCAATTATTGTATTAAAGTGTCTCTCATTTTGTTAAAACCCCTTTAACTAGAATATCGTTTTAAATGTTTTAATGATTTATTCTTACAAATATTTCTCATTAATATCCATGTTTTCAAAATGGTTTTAAGGATTTATTTATATGGATATTAATGGTTTGAAATGTTAAAAGCTTCAAAGTGTTATGGGACATCTTCTCAATCTCCTTTCATTGAGGCATATTTTTTTTATACACAATTTTCTTTTATACGGTGTATAAACCCCTTTGACTTTTTCGTTATTAGAAAGGAATATTTTTATAAAAAGCGTTTTACTAAATGAAAAAAGGAATGTTTTTTTGTCGTACGTATGCGGCAAATACGACTTCTCCGCCGCCAGGACCATTATTTGAGTTTCGGCTTCCTCTACAAGCCATAACTTTTTTTAAAATGAGAAATAAATACCATGTTTTACTTTTCTTTTATTTTGGTATTGAAAATGGTTTTCATAATGTTTTTATATAAATGTGTTGTATTGATATCTTGTGATTGAAAAGTGGAAATGTTATGTTTCCTTTATGCACGTTTTATGTGATACGATTTTGTTATGGTTCTTGGGAATTATTATGAATACGGGTGGTTCCATGATAAACTAAGGGCGGGTGAGCCCGATATAGCTCTCCAATGCATTGGGTAACGCGAAGGAGTTAAAAGTTAAGGTTTCTCTGAAGAGATTTAGGGAATATAGTGTGATGGGTATTCCAAACGTAACCATGAGGGTTACTCCCTACGTAAGAATGTTATGATTGCCTCAAGTTACCTTTATGTCTTATGATTTTTATGAGTTATTCATAAATCTTATGATTTCAGGAGGTATGTTAAATTGATTATGTTTTATGAGTAAAGTATGATTTCATTGATTCTTATGTATACATGGACTGATGATTTCTTTTCGTACTGTTATTACCCTTACTGAGATTTTTATGCTCATCCCAAGTTTTTGAAATGTTTTCACAGGACATAATGTTGAATAGGGTCAAGGATGTGATCAAGGAAATGTCAGGCTGTCTAAAACACGGAACTAGACATGACTCTTTTGTTCAAGAGTTTTTATTTTGTGGAAAAAATGACAACTGAGTAGATTTGCCTACTTTGTAGTCATTGAGATGTAATAGCTATGTCCCAATTCTCTACAACTCTAAACCTGAAAATATCCTCAATGTGAATTATTCAATTTAATTCAAGATTAAGTAAGGTTTAAGGCCGGGTCCTTATAATAATATTTATTATATTTTTTTAAATAATATTTTTTAATAAAAATCATTGTATTATATTTTTTCCCACATCTATTTATCTTTTTTATTTTGTTTTCATAGGTGTTTCATACAGCTACTAACTGGACTTATTCACCAAGGTAAAAATCCACTTCCTGATATTCTATAATTTTTTATTCATTATTCATAGAAAATATGAAGTACTAGTCTCATGGAGATAATATTAAATATTTAGACCCAATATTGAATTGTTTTCACTCTTAATGTATTTATCTCACCATGTACCACACAAAAAATCTTACATTATTTATGGATTTGTCCTTAGGTCTAGTACATAAACTATAGTTATTTTAAGAGTTATATTATTTAATTTTATACTGAAGAATAAAATAGGACTTATAAAGGTGTATTCATAAAAAAACACAAAGATAATAACCTTTCTTGGGTTATTAAAAATGTTTATATAAGGTAGTGGTAATAGTTTTTAACCCAACATGATAATCCAATGAAAAATGAGATAAATGGGATTGATTCACACATAAATAAGTTATAATTATAATCATGTTGAGTAATTCGCATAGAATAATTTCATAGAATCAGGTAAACCAATATTTACCCATATAACATGATTAAATATATAATCTATAATGGTTAGGTTATGGGATACAATTACACATAAAATCCATGCACATTCACTCACACTAAGAGACTCAAACCTAAGAATAAAAGTAAGTTGATTATAAGAATAAAATATGATATAAATTTTTTTAGAGGATCAAGTTACAACACTGATAATGGTAGGGTAGTAGGGTGAAATTACTTCCTACAACATAAACTATATTCTAAGTTATAAACATGAAATTGTAAAACACTAAAACTACTAAAAAGTAGTATAATAATTAAAACCATTAGATAAAACCCATATATATTATGGAAAAATAATTTAAATTGAGAAGATAAGACTATAATAAAAATATAAAGAGAACCCCTAATATCCCAGAAGAAACTAGTGAAGATGAGGGGTGCCAAGAATTTTCACCTTCATAATCATGAAATAACAATGTAAAAAAAATATATAATAATAATTGTAATGTTTTTAGATTCAAGTCTTGGTGATTCCCGTGGACTGGGTACATACTCTAAATAAGTTAATATAATGTTTTCTCATGGAGAGGTACTTAATATCACATAAGAAATGGGATAATTGGGGAAACAATATTATATATAATGAAACTAACTGAACACTTATGATGAAATTCATTCCATTTACCTCACACTATAATGAAATTCCTCAAAATAAAATGGTCATTCTTAATATAATGAAAATGAGATGAATCACACTTCCTGACTACTAAAACAATTGTCATGCATGAGGAGATAAGGAAGGGATAATAATAAAATTAATGAGAGTGATGATCCAATAATAAAATCATAAAATAACCCTAAATTAATCAATCAATCTCTTTTACATTAGAAAATAGAAAACTAGAAACCAAACCTATAATTCTATACATGAGAGGGAATAATAAAAACTAAAAATAAATAAAACCCCTAAGATACAACCAAAAAATATTAGATGATGGAATCCAAAGAATACCACCCAATATTTGATTCCTTTCATTAACAATGGATACCCTTATTTGTAGAAAACATTCATCCATCATATCTCATCATATCTCTTCCTCATCTTCATTTGTATCTACCCAAATGTGAGTTATCCTCCACTTACATGGATATGAAGAAAATCCCAAATTAAAAAAATCATAAATCTCCGAAAAAAGATATAAAAAATAATTTTAGGTAGATATATGTTCTGACTATAATATTTACTATACCTATTCTCTTTGGCATGAATAGTTTCATGAGGCATGAACCACACTTCTCACTATATTATTCTTCATGGGAATGCATACACCGTGATGTGACAACTTCATCTTATTGAAGGAAACCCCATGTATATCATCAAACATTCCATATGTTCATTGTCTCTCCAAAATGGTTCCTTGCATGTGGGGTGAAGAAAAATAGAAAAACATGTATCAATAATGTTAACGTGACCACGTCATTCCCTCATCAATTTCGGTGTGAGAATTTTCCCAAGAAACATAGTTGGATCAGTCTGTCTTCTTCTTATACTAGATTGAAACAAACATGGGAGGACTGATGTGAACCATTTTCCAATAATTTTAAACATATTTCATACTTACACACCCACAATTATTCTAATGCATATTTCTTCAAGGTGAAATATTATGCACCACAACACGATGTGTATCATCTTCTTAGTGAGATTCTAGATTGTATAGTAACTCCATGAATATATTTTCCATATGAATAAAAATATATCTCTCATACAATTCATCATTGAACTTTAATGTGTACCAAAATCTCAATATTTGGTTCCCTCGGACATTATATTGGCTTCAAAAGATCTAGCTCAAGTGAACCTTCAACTCCCAATGTAGTTTCACAATTGTTCAATGAGGTGCAGTACAAATCAAAGGATAATATAATGAAGTGAGGTGAAACCCTATATGGGTTTAACGATAGAGAATTCGATGATTTAATATGGTAAGTGAAATAATTACCTTATCAATACATTATACCACATCAATGTTTTTATGGGGATTATGATTCATTCTATATATGAGGGATGTGATGGCTTGGCTTATGATCACAGCTTGGGCTGCCCCACCCAGGTTCATTCCTACCAAGCACTGACTCACATCGGTGTATCCTTTACCTTTATTAAATTATTTCCTATCATTGGTCTATTCCAGGATCACTATACATTTCCTCATTATATATTTATATAGACATTTATACCATATTATGTATCATATACATCATATTTAAACCTATAAAATCCATTTTCATAGGACATCGAGTGACCACTAGATGTATAAAAATTTCAATCTACTATAAGACATAATATATTTTCTTGATTATCGAAAAAAATAATGAATTTTTCAATTTATACATGAAATTTCATTCATATAATGGATGAGCACATCACATGGCCCTCCTCTATGTAGTTGGAAACATTTCATGTCACTCAACAATGCATGACGATTAATTTGCTCAATTAAATTCAATCAGGGTCCATATGTATTTATTTAACCCTCCTAGACATTACAATATTTTTCTTTTAGAATAAATTAATTTTAGGGTATAGATCTCAAAATAGGTAACACTGAGTTCATCTTGAATTACACGAAACAACGACATTATTTCATGGCTTGTGTTACATGCAAGACAGAGTTTTACCAAATAGTACTAAGATTATTATTTAAAATCAGAATTATCTCATACTCGTAAAATTAGAATTTATTAATAGGATTAACTAAATTATGAAATATATGGATAAATTAACTTTTCCCAATTCATGGTAAATGAATATTAAAACCAATTAAATATAAAGGGAATGTTTTTATAAAAAACAATCCTTATGCGAAAAAGGTTTTTATCATAATAAATTAAGTTAATTACTATTAGTGAAATATACTAATCAAATTTATATATTATATATTTAATCAAACTTTTTTAAATTCATCTAATAGAATAGATCGACATTAAAAAGGAATAAATCCAATTTTACCTATAAAACAATTTATTTTTCTAAAGGATGTTTTGTTGCCTTCCATGGTAAACATGTTTTAGAACTAAATTTTGACAGTTTTATAAATCATAGTTGAAACAAATATACATAATTTTTGAAATAACAATGTTATAATTATCTTAGGGTTAATGTTAGGTAATTATCTAAGAAGTTTCATTATTTGTTAAATAGTGAAAAATAATGAATTTTAATTGAAAACTATCTTTTCATATAAATAATTTATATTATTAAATTATATATGCAGATGGTTTTAAATTAAAATTAGATTTATTATACATAAATTAATCAAAAAATTTCATTTAATAATTTTTTTATTGAATTTAGATATAAAAACATAGTGAATTTTTGAACATTTTCACCTGAAAACCCTGCTTTCCTCCCCCCTACAGTATTTATTTTAAATTAATTTTAGTAAAATATATGATATGTCTTCAGAAAAAAATGATTCCATATTTGGAATAATCATAATTTATAATTTCTTGGTAATATAAACTTATTTTTTATCAAAAATATTATTAAAATAAATTAAAATCAATTATAACGATTATGGTAAAATGAGTTTACTTAGTGGTTAAAAATTAATCATAAGGGACCAGATAACCTATAAACTTGTAAAAAACCTATTGTATACACATATTTGGACCCTAACCCATATTTTCTGGAAAATAATTTTCTATTGGATGAAAATTATTTAAGGGATACCCACAAATAGTATTTTCTTTTTGGTATTTACCAGAATGTCACTCCACAGATATAAAAGGAAATTCACTCTCTCTCATTCTACACACCAATCAAGCCATTAAGATCATCAAAAACCTACTCAAATCATCTCCAAAAATCCCTCAACTAATAATACAATCTTTTTTTGGAGATAACTCAAACCAAGGAAGGATTTTGGTATAAACCAAAATGAGTTACCCAATGAAAGAGGTAACGTTCATCGACAAGCACTTTGGGTTTATTTATTTTTCCACCCCATTAAATTATTCTTATATAAAGACTATTAAAATACCAAATTATCTTAAATATAATTATATGTTGTTATGCTAATATTATGACTTAAAAATTCACACACTTCCATCAAATGGGATATGCAATCATCGTTTTTGTGTACGAAGGACTACCACACCACAAATTGATGTTGTTCATTCTTCCATTACCACATTTAAAGGTTTGGAATAATGATGGATTTATTATTTATATATTATATATATGATATTTATAATTTTATTATGTTTCTTTAAATATTATATTTCACTTAACTTTATTCTTTCTAATTTTGTTGAATGCGATAATGACATTCATGTGTACTACTGACTACCACCTCACAAAGCGATGTCATTCGCTCGCATGAACATGGAATGTATTACATGTGGTTTTAATAAAAAAATTAAATAAATTTTAAATAAAAATGATACTATTCTAATATATATATATATTTACTTTCCTTTCAATATGATAAGAAAATGGAAATAATGTTCATGTGTAGGTATGAACTACCATCTTTAGGAATGATGTATTTAATTTCATATCACCAAATTTTATAGATTACTTTAAATTTTTGTATATATATATATAATATTTTATATTTTCATTATGTTTTACCTTCTGGACATAATAAATTCATGATCTAAGTAAGAGGAATGAAAAATAACAAGTCAAAATGTACTAAAAAAACATGGACATTGAGACGCAAAACAACGAAAACATTGAATGATTTATAACCAAAGGGTGATAAAATGTTATATATGGATCATAGATGATATTATAATTATTAATATATTTTTTTATAAGTTAATAAAATTATTAAAACCATTATATAGTATTTCAAATGGTGTTGAACCAAAAGACAATCTAACATAATGGATTTCATCTCAATTTAAATTCCACTGAGATTTATTTGTTATTATGAACCAATTCACTTTTATGTAGTGCATATACGATTACATTGACATTTAATATCAAGAATAATTATTTATTCATGGAATTTTTAAGCATACATTTTAATTATTTCATCTATGGTGATTTTATTTGAAAATTGTCAAGTGATAAAAGTTATTATGAAATATAACTTTCATTCGGATTTTTAACATTCTATTGTAATAATGAATTTATTGTAATAATTTTTCATTGGAAATTTTAATTAACTTAAATGTACATATTATTGGGTGATGGATATGATTATATCCTAAACTATGTTCTAATTTTACATGTTTCATATACTTTGAATGTTATTTGATTATCTGGGGAAATATTGATACATCTGTATTCTTTTCTCAATATAGATATTTGATCAGGCAGTCAATTTATGAACTAAATTGATTATTTGATATATAAAGAATTATATAGAATGATAGTTATGTATGGGCCCCAAAATTTATATATCCCATTGATACATCGACAAGTTCTCATGTGACAAATGAGTTGGATAAATTAAATAGTCTTCTACCTATAGTTATAAACCATCTAGTGAATGTTCCTAATAGTGTATGATTTCATATTCCTAGGAAATGCACTGCTAGAAAGTTATACTATACCAATAGTTTAAAACCATTGGTATAGGGGGTAAACCATTGTTATACCATATCCTAATGGTTTTTCAAACTATTGGGTAGTATTGTAAAGGGATAGGCATATACCAGCTATTATCTATTAACTGTTGGTATAGGATACAAAATATTACAGTTTTCCTATGGTTCCTAATAACTGTTGGGATAGATAATTACCAAAGGTTTATTAACCATTGGTATAAAACACAAACATTGAAATACCAACGGCTTAACAACCGTTGGAATAGAGTTTTTCAAAATTTTAACCATAACCAATGGTATAAATTATATGTCCAGGACTATACCAACAATTTAGTAAGAGTTGGTATAAACTTTTTCAATGGTTAAGTATAATCATTGGAATACACATGCTCTATAAACACTATACCAATAGTTATAAACCATTGGTATAGCATACACCCAGATTTCTGCACAACTCACACCTTTTTCATTGCACATAGATATAATCATTGCACACAGATTTCACCCAGATTTCAACATTTCACATAGATTTCACCCTGATTTCAATATTGCACACAGGATCCTCCAATATCAGCACACCCCCTTAGGTATCTCTACTATTTCTCACAAAATCATACAACACCTCCAACATTACAAACAGAAGCCTCTAATGTTTCATACACCAGCCTCCAACATTGAATACATTGAATAAACAACAAATGTATGACAAAAATCTACCATACCATATACAAACATCTCCAAAAACTCTACATAACCATATATAGAATTTTAAATACAATTAATAACTTCATATTTTTTACTCCATAGGAAGATAATTCATGAAGTATTCGTGTTTCAAAAGAATGTCAGACCCACACATAGGATGAAATAAATTGGTATGTGAAATAATTAATAATAAATTCTATTTTTGATATTTTCACGAAATATTAGATAGGTACCTTTGATCATCATGTGATTCTTTAGAGATTTTATTTGAACATACCATAGAGCATCGAATATCCCTGATATATCATGGAAACTCATACTCACATAAGAATATACATCAATAGATACAATTTATTCCTGTTTTCATAACAATTTTCGAAATCCTTTCACTTTCTATAATGAAGAAACAAAATATTCCTTCTACTACATCATACATTTTAGTGAATAAAACCTATATTATTCTTCATTAGAATTAGGTTATGATAATAATACTATTAATATGGAAACATTAAGTCATATATAATTTCATAAGACCATGATATGTCATCGATGCACAAGACCCAAAATAATAAAATAAGGTTTAACCCCTTAATGAGATTGTATTCAGCTTACATTGATCGTAGGACCTTGTTAGGTTCCCATGGATTGTGATGCCTTATTCTACATATGAATTGTTCTATTCATGCATAGCAGGTGTCTCCAGTGAGTGTTATATTTCCCATTAACACCAACTTCATAATTCCATAACACTTATGTGAAGCTACATGATCTCATCTCTTTATGAGAAGGTGAAACCCCTTGTGAAATTCATTTTGTATGGCCAATTAAATCGTGTTACCTCATTATCTTTATGTGATACACTTACATGACTTTAACCACATAAAATACACCACATGATATGACATCATTATGTGATTTAGTTTAGAGGTATATTGGATAATGATTTCTTCAAGTATGCTTGTTGTAAACTGGGATCCAATCATTAAGTTACGTAACAAACACTCAAGATGTTATGATTTAACCTCACTTATATAAAGTATTCCAAAGATTCCATGGGTCCCTATGATTTATATCCTCTATAGAATATAGTGATATACTCTTGGGGGATTATTTTATTATGTTTATTATAATGATTATGAGATACATAGCTCAACTCCATGATTTGGACGGCCGATCTTGATGGTATACATGTTCTCGGTCAGGATTCCACAGATTTCAAGGATTTCTCTATTTGTATTGGTGGCTTGGGGGTTGTTTTGATTCATTGATTACTAAAGAATAATAATGCAGGAAAAGTTGAGTGCATAGCCTTGTGTGCTGGATGGGCATAGTGGGAGTGTGGGAATATGTTCTTTTTTTGGTATGTTGTTAGCTTGTGGACAAGCATGTGGATACTATTGGAATAACACATTGCATAGAGAAATTCTTACAATTTAGTAATGACGCTATTTTGTGGGTGATCATGAGATAGATCATGGAACATATAAGGTAAATGATATTTTAGAAGAGTTCCAAGGGTTCTCTATGATGGAATGATGACATGTCACAGAGAGTGTTCCCGTTATTTTAGTGAGGTATGACTTCGGGAGCATGATTTGGATTATATATTGGGAGGAATAATATTTTAGCCCTACTACACATGATAATATGGTAATGGAAAGTAATGTTTTTACGTGGTACACGTTTAAATTGTAAATCTATGATAGTCATGAGGGGATAATGATTGTTGGATGTTTGAGGGGGTTCTAACATGTGTAGTGGCCCAAAGATTTAGATGAAATAAAATTAGTTCCCTATGGAGACAAATGTTTTTTAGAAATTTATTTTTTTCATTTGTGTATGGTTGATCAGTAAATTTAGGAATGTGATTTAGATGATGTAGCCAGAAATGTTCAGAAGGAGCGACTCATGTTTTTTCATGATCAAACCTATTAAGGCAGTGCTGGAAGATTAGTATATGGGGACCCATATTGTGTGGATTGTACCGTTGGCTATTTTAGGAAATGAATCTTGTATTCAAATGGGATATTGGTTTGGTAATGTGATTACAAAGAGACTCTTATCTTTGGGAATGTGATATCCATTTTTTTCTAATGAGACCCTCACATTAATATAGAATGGGAGCATATGAATGATCATTAGAAGGTCAATTTTTCATTATAATTCTAGTTGATAAATTAAACTAGTTACTTCTAGATTCTACAGTGAAGGTCATATACAAATTTGGATGTACTATCAAGTGGATTATAAGTATGGATGTTATGTTTGGGGTGGTTTCAATGTGACCATAATGTGGTTGAGTTGACTATGAATTGACGTTAAGAGTACAACATCATAGTGTAAATTAGAATGTATATTTTGACCTTGGAAAATCACTATAATTTGGGTACATTCTTCATTTATTGTTCATGGATGATCATGGGATTATATGGGCATCAAAGGAACTAGGATGACATATTTATTAATGATTTTTTAGTTGAATCCAATAACTCTCGAGAAGGATAACCTAGAGGGGGTTTGGATGGTATTTTAAGAATTGGATGGATGTGATTAATATAGAACCACAATGAGTTCATGATAAGGATACCAAAAATATGTTGGGGTATAATATTTTGATAAAGGGATATGCCATTCCTCAGTATGATCCATTTCGATCCATGGTCTATGATAGGGAGAACTGCATGTTGAATGATTAATTAGAAGCTAAATGGTCATATCTTATGATGGATGGGTTCCAAGGAGGTCTATCTTGTTCTATAAAAAATGGATATAGGATATGTTTTCTAGTTTGGGGTCTTAATGGAGATATATTGAATCCTGTACATTAGTGGTGTGTTTGATGTTTTTAGTGGTTGGGGATTTAGGAACTATATGAACATTCCACCATAACCTAGTAAAATCAATAAAATAGGATGGGGACTTTTTTGTAGATTGATATTGGAAGCATGATGATGATTAATACTCAAGTTTTATTAATTATTTTGATAGATAAAATACCTCAAGTGACATATAGTGAGTTGACAGTGATGATCTCATTAATATATGGGTAGATTCAAAATATTTTAGAAGGTAATTTACAAACATATTGATCTATTTTCAAGTGAGTGGACAAGGACCTAAGGTCATAGTGGTGAGTAAGGATCCTAATGTGTCCTTCAAGACCTTGGGAATATTATACAATGAAGTAGGATACGGGATCACCTTAGTGTATGGGATTCCATGATTCGAATGTAAAACATTGATTTAATTAAACCTATGGGTTACTGAATATAACCTAAATGGGATATAATTATTAAAATGTTAAATGATATATATTTAAATATATTGATACAATCCTAGGTGAGGTATTTTGGTGATGTGACCTACTTGAAGGTGACACATAAAAAATATAATTTATGTATATGATCTTAGGAGGAAAATATTGATTCTTGTGGGAGGGTTTTTTCATAAGGGAAATGTGATAGTTAATAGGTTTAACATTCATGATTAATAAATAAGTTGTGGGGTTTTTTAAAGATTCCCAGAGTGGTGTTATCAACGATGGGTTTATGATTAAATTGAAACTATTATGTTAAAAATTACTACATCACGTTACATGATATATTTGGCTTCATGAATTTCCTATGTAATTGAAATTCTTACAAGAATCTAGAAAATTACAAATTTCCCTCAAACTCACTAACAGCCTCTAACATTGACTTCCAAATGACCTAAAACACCTTTTTAAGACCATGAAACATTATACCATGATGTATCAATAAAATCCAGATCAATAAGATTCATAATATTTTTAAAAATCAAAATATTTTTGTAACATATACAACAACACAAAGATTCAAGTACAACATGATATGTGTATGAGACTAGATCAAAAATAATGTCCCATAATGTGGAGCATCAAAAGACAAGTAATCAGAGAAATATGACTAGGAAGTGGTATAATGAAAATGAATAATCTCATGTTCTTTATCCAAGAGTTTGAGTGTATGTAAAAAGGGAATTCTGAATATATATTTGATACCATGTAAATAGAGAATTCATAGAATCCATAGCTCTATGTCAAGTCAAGTTTTATAATTTATTGATAAATAAATAAAGATAATGTGTCCAAAAAAATAACACATATATTCAATCATATAAAATCATAAAACATCAAATCTTAGCAATATTAATAAAAAATGTAACGAATCAATCTGTCCCTCATCAACATCACTATCATCAACGTCATCACCAGCCTCATCCTAATTCACATTAATTTCCTCATCACAGTCCCCACCCTCACCCCTATTCTCATCCCCACCCTTATCCTAATATTATTCCTTGACCTCCCCCTCACCCTTTTCCTCCACCTCGGCCTCCTCCTTGCCCTCGTCCTCAGCATCATCCTTTCCCTCAGCCTATTCCTTACCACTTCCATTGTCATCGCCATCATCATCACCATCGCCATCTCCAGGAACCACATCATCTCAGCCTCCGATAAAACTGTTGTATGGTTCACTATATAATGAATGCATCAACAAAATATATGCATCACAATCCACTCTGGTCAGTATTGGAAGTTATTGACATAAAACATGCATCAATTTCATAAATTCAGTGTTTTCCCTTTCAGCTTGTTCTTCCACCCATGTGGCCCTTTTTCAGTCTGTTCAACCAGGGATTTAACATTTTACAACTTAGTGGATGTAAAAATGGTATCTAAAGTGGGCCAATACCTCTTTCGTACTATACTATTCCCAGGCCAAAACTGTACACCTCTAGGGTGCTCATCTCCCAACACCTGATGTAAGTGATCATTTGGCCCACCATTGTCAGGTTCTTAGGCATCAAGGTCCTCCAATATAGTTTGTTGAAAATTGAAATTGATTATTAACTAACAAAATACATATTAAAATTTTAAATCAACAGTTTAAAACTTACAATCTGTTATTGTGTTGCTTCGTTAATAGCACTTCTGTCTTTTTTATTTCAACAAAAGAAAAATAGTTTTTCTCATGGAACACGTCCTTCAATTTTCAATACCGGCCTCTACAATGACATTGAATGTAGGAAAAAACAATTGAAAATAAGTTAAAAATAATTTATTTCATAAGTATATTTATATCAAAACTTTAGAAATTGATAAAATTAATGGGGGAATCAATAGAAATTAAAAGTTCTAAAACAATTATAAACAACTGTCATACTAGCTTTCTGCCAAGATTTGAAATCGTAGTATGCCCCAAGGTGTGAAGTTATTTTTTAGAAGCAATGTTTTTTTATTTTTTCTGGATGATTCCTAATTAAAACTCAATCATACAAAAGATAGTCTTCATGAAAATCACTAAAATTTTCATTTAAAACCCTCAAATGTGATTAATACCTATAAACACGATATTCATCCAATGAGTAATCAATTATTGATATAGTTAAATCATAAAATCATCCGTGATAGGTACCACATATAAATCTACACCAACTCTAGCACGTCATCCAATGAACAACTCATGTTTATAGACTTTATAATGCTCACATTATTCCTATAGACGTGCAGACTGTGCACCCTCACCATCGAGAAAATTAAACAAAAGTTGAAAAAAAGTATTAATTTATATAAATAAAAAATATTATATTACATATAATCCAATAGATTTTGTGACCCATATCTATTCCCAAGAATTATCCATAACTTTGTTTGGCAACTGTCTCCATGATAGCGGGCTGATGGGAATTATGTCGGAGTATTCGGAAAGCGTCACCAAAAAACTCGAACATTATTTCCCTATTTTATCAATCATTTGATTGTCATTGATATAATCCACCATCAACTGCCTGCATCGGTTCCACACTACATGCATGTGTGTATTTCCCCACCCTTTCCTCCAATCAATAGATGTATCTATTTTGAAAAAAAAAATATCAATACATATTTCAATGAAAATAAAATATGATATAAAAAATAATTAGGGTTCTATAAATATACATGAGGCAGTCTAATAAATGGACACTACTGGATCTGAAGAAACTGATGGAACACCCTGTACTAGTGGAGTGGATACCAGGGTATTCTTCATGGGCACAGACTATGGTAGAGAAGTATTCAAATAAGATGGAATATAGAAGCTTGGAGAGAACGAAGTATAAGTAAAATAAGATGTCATGGATGACTGAAAAAATGCATGATATGGATGATGAGTGGGAATCATTATTAGATATGGTACATATGGGTGAGGAGGATCATATTCTAAGGGTGATGAAGACATTGGAGGCCTAAATATTCCTTGTGACCCTAGAGACACACCGGGTTCAGAGTGTGGGATAGATGGTATGTCAATGGGAGGGGAATGGTCTAACTAGGTACGCTGACTAGATCGTTGAGCTCTCATACCCCCATCCCTCATACCACTTGCCTGAGTACTGGGACCACTACTAGGTTGATTATCGAATAATTGTCACATAATTGGGGGATCATGTAAAAACATTTAAAAAAACTAATCACCTGACATTATATTTTATTTAAATATATATATTTTAAATAAAATACTAACAATAAGAACTAGTGGAGGAATGCCCATATCATCCTTGAAACAATTGTTGTCTTTCATCCTTTATTGTCACATCTCTTCAGTAGGTTTCATTCCCTGTATTTCAAAATAAATTTTAATGTAATTCAAAAAGGGAAACTAATGTGAAATCAAAAAATATATGAGAGGGGAAAAGGGGATTTACGGGTTATGGGGTCAAGCATCCATGGTCAATAAAGCAATAAAATGTTAAAGGGGGTCATAGAGTTATACTAATTTTATACATGGTCAATTAAGCATTGAAATGTTCACCATGTATAAAATTTTGGTTTCCATGGCTTGATTACACTATAATTCAAACTAGAAAATGCAACTCAAGTAAAACTACAACAAATAATCATTGAGAATTCACATTATGGTCAACTTAGATACAAAAAATTTGTAATCAATATTAAATAAATTTGAATTGTACAAACCTTAACAACCCAATTCTAGCTAAACTAAAAGAATTGTGAACACTGATGGATGAATCTATATATTTTTTACAACAAATTTGGTTTCACAATCAACTCTTAAAATTGGGCTATTGAAGTCATCATAAGTAGTATATGGATTGCATCTAATGGAATTAGGGATGATTTCAATTCCATCATCACCATATTAAAAAACATGTCTTGAGATTTATTCAATAATGATACTAAATTTATGTCTAAAAAGATCATTGACATAAAAAAAAGTTTCTTCGTTGATTCCAATACATATGGTTCATCTATAGAAAGAGTGTGAGTCATGTTAATAACTTGAAATAAAAAATAATCAATAAAGGGTCCCCCATCATCATTGAATCAAACCACTAGTGTTTCATCATCGGGAATCAACCATGAGAGTAATAATATAATCTTATTATTTTCTCAATGACTCCATAACAAGCTACATTTTCGAAATGATGTCTATTATCTAATGAACTGGTATAAAAGTATGTTGTGGAAGTTAGTATAACACCATAATTTTGGTTTATCATGTTCTTTTCTTATTCAGTGATAATAGATCCATACCCAATTATCAAAATTGATTCACATTCATGAACCGCATTATTAGTACTAAAATACAGAGCTCTTATTTCCTCAGAAATAGAGTGTGTCAAGAAAATCGATACTTGAAATATAAAAAATATTAAATTTAATTTAATATTGATTTCATTTTTTATTACAGTAATATTTTACCTTCAATTTCAACCAAGTAGAAAACTCTTTTCTATAAAAATTCTCTATCCTTCTCAAAGATAAAGAACGATGCTTTCAATTTATCATTCCATTATATTCCCTATAGATAAAAATTGAAATAGTTTAACAGATATGTAAAATTACAAGATATGAGATAAGATATACATGTTCAATTTACTTATTTGATGTAGTCATAAAAAAAATCATAGTTGAAAAACATTGTGCGATGTGCCATCTACTTCTCTTCAAGGATTAATTTTATCAACGTATATGATCTAGGAATTCCTCCTGTTTGAGGAAGTGATAGAAAAACTGGGTTTAATTTTCTCTTACCATTCTTCTTTATTTCTCATTGGTTTGTTCATTCTCATAGTAAGATTAGAAAAACACATTGAGCAGAAATCCATACATTCTTAAGCCAAGTAGAAATTCACAATAGAACCTTCGGGATTATTTCTATTCTATACATAATATTTCAATGTGTACATATTTCATTGGGTTGTATATGTCAAATTGGATTGTAAAAGTTCCTCTGAGATGTATTTTGGGTGGAAGATGGATAGTCAGACGCAGCATTCATGTGATAGTTGGTGGAGGAAAAATTTTCTCTAACACACACAAAATTAATAGTGTGTCTTCCAATATTATTTTGATGAAAGACTTAGACAACTTCTTAGCACAAGGATATATAAACAAATGGTACAACCAAATAACCGAAACCCTTAAATTATTGGAAAAAAATATGATGGATTGTTATTAAAATCAACAGATATGAAAGGACGTGATAATCATGTGTCTTTAAAGATTTCATCTTCAACTCTCTTCTGTTGACTCATTTTGATATATTTCATGACTTTACATAAGTAACTTCAATAGTCTCTAGTAAATCCAAAAAATTATTTTTTTATGTAGGTTTCATCACATAAGAGGCACATGGAACGTGCCATTTATTTTCATTTTTACACACAGGATGCAATTATGTTCTAATTCACCAATCCAACAAGTAACGTCGAGATCGTAAATCATATATTATCTTTACCATGACATTTAGAATAATTGAAAGCAACATTTAACATATATTCTTTTCAATGTGCATTACTTCTATGTAATGAAAAAACAAATTGGTTGACTAATACATAAACTCAAAGAAGATACTTCTCTTCTTCCAATTATAACAGGTATCATTGCAATCATTTTTTATCTTTATAGATTTCATTTGACCCTTCACGAATGAAAAACTGAAATCTTTCAATTCATTAAGAACATCAGTTCCATACATACGATAAGGTGGATCATTCATCTCCATGGTATTGTCAAATCATTGATGATTTTTTCTATATGTATGGTCCATTAGAAAGAATCGTAGATGTCCCATAAAACTAAAACTAAAACGATATTTTAGTATTCTTGATTGAGTATTCTTTAAAAAAATAAGACCTGACAATTTTCCCTTCAAGATCCATCTAAACATCATTGCATAAGATATAAAATCATTGATTGTCCACATAAGCACAACACGCATCTGAAATATGACTTTCGAACATTCATCATATGTTCACACACCCATATCCCAAAGAAGTTTCAACTCTTTTATTAATGGTTGAATATATACATCTATATAATTTCTGCGATCATAAGGGCCATATATAAGTATACTCATGAATGTGAAAAAAAAAATCATACACAACCATGGGGAAGGTTATAAATTTGTAAGAAAACTGGCCATGTGTTGTGTGAATTAAGAATCTACCCGAACAGATTAAAACTATCAAATGAAAGACCCAACCTCACGTTACACACATCAACTACAAAACCAGGAAATTTAGCATCAAATATATTCCATGAAAATCCACCTTCAGGGCGAACCAACTCTTCATTATTCTGTTTTATCTCGATATCATTCCATCTTAGTATTATTGATATATCATCAGGCATGAAAATATTATACAGTCTGGGGATCAATAGAAAATTACACATTACTTTCTATGGCACCCTGGATGGTGTTACATCAGCTTTTGGCTTCCATCATGATGTTCCACAATTGATACAATAAAAATTTTCAGCTATTTCATCCCATAATAAGCCGAAATCTTTCAAGAAAGCATGATTTTTTTTTAAAATAGAAGTTCTTCAACTAAATTCTATGACATATAGTTGTTTGAGGTAATATTTCCATCATATGAAAGTATGTCCTTAAAGAAGGTAATAATGTAATCTATAACTGTATTAGAAATCCCATACATGGTCTTCCCATGGGACAATCGAATTAAAAAATCCAGTTTTTTCATTTTTCCACATTGTCGATATACTGAAGTCATCACAACATCATTCAATTTTTTCACTCTGTCAACATCATCATTTTTTTGGACGCATCATGTGTGCCCATATTGAAGTCTTATTGGGTAAACATCCTTTTCTTCTCATGATGAAGAAAAATGGAAACTGTTAATATATCAAATTCTTTAGTCCAATCCTCTCATTTGAATCATCAGAAATTTAAGATTCCATTTTCTCCCCATTGTGATACCACATATAATATTTTTATTGGAAACCATATTTGGGTATATGGTAGATAACTTCTTCATAGCTCAACCATGATCTTCCAACATAATTATAACATAGTTAGCATATGTGACCCCTATCTGAAGCATTATCAAATGCGAAATCTAAAAAGATCTCCAAATTGTTTTGAAAATTTCTTGAGATCTGATCACTTTCATACATCCTACTTCTATCCATTAATTAAAAAAATTTCAATCAGTCTTTTTGTTAAATAAAATCAATAATATTGAAGTTAAATTGAAAATGTATTTAATTAAATGATAATTTTTCACTTTATATAAAACCATAACTAACACAATATATAGATATATATTGAAACATATAGTTGAAAATTATAGTATTGTATCAACATTTATTTTAGACTGTGTAAGAGAAAAGAGAATGAAACATAGTGAAATTAAAAAAAGAGGAAAATTATTTCCAATATAGAAAATAGTCATCTCCACATCATATTAACCCACTAATAAGAACATTTAATTAAAAAAATAAAATAAACCATAACATGGATTAGGTTTTACATGCAATAATTACACACTATGAAGTCCATGATACAACAAGACACTATTGAAGTTATTCATGTGAAAAATATGTAAAAATAAAGAACATGGAGTATTAGAATAAAACCTTTTAAAGAATAAGTTAATTGATAAGTAAATATACATTAAACACATGTACAAATCAAATGTAAAATGAAACATAGAGGGTGAATAGTGTATTGAGTTTTTGATGCAACTCAGTATTAGATGACTTTTGGTTGGGGAATTATGTTTAAATATATACCTCATATAAAATAATATTATCTGATGAATATTTCTCTTAATTGAGGTAATAAATCTTAGAAAAAAAATTGTTATGTGGAGAAGTAATTAACACAATACCCTCATATGTTCCATTAACCCATTTCACAAAATGCATAGAATCCCCCCACTATTTTCCAAATGCTGCTAGGAATTCCCCCACTATTGTTTCCCTTCTTTTTCACAATGGAAACAAATATCCAAAAATAGAATAATAGCATACAAATAATTAAAAAAACTAATAATCACCTAAAAATATACTACAATACAATGTACATAATTCAAAACAACTACTCCAAAAAATATACTGAATACTATAGGATGAATTAATATGTTTATAATTCATTCGTATCCAATTATTCCTGATATCATTAGCAAAAAAAACACTACATTGGAAAGCACAACATTCTACTTGAGATCAAATTTTATAACTATCCATAGAAAATGAAACATTCTTAAAACATGTATATTTTCTGAATTTCAAGTACAGTATACATTTTTTCATATTTGATTATTCACCTGTGGGACATATATTCATTTGTTAAAAAAATTATATTGTAATCAAAATCATACAATCATGGAAAATAATAAAACACAACATGAAGGGCACTTGAGATATGTCTAAGTAGGATAGTCATTCTCTCATGTGAAACTCTTTGAAATATATGGCCTTGGACTATGCTAATGAAAATGAAAGGAAAATCCAAATTTTAATCATTTGTTCTATTTCACGATATTTGAATCTATGGTAATAATCATATAAATATAATCATTTTTCAAAACAGTTATACATTAAAAGATATTTGGACAATTAATGATTTGATACCTAGATGAATTAGTTATATAAAAGGATAACAATTTCCTTGAATTCAGTAAGGATGAGTTTCAGTAAGAGATCATCATGCTAATTACCTTAAATATTTCTAGAATTTTTGATTTTGGATAACATCCAATTATGATGATATAAATTATTTTAGTTTTTATTGATATCTCTCATGTAACAAGGACACCACCATAGTTTCATAAAATCTTTTCTGAAATAGAGAGCTAATTTTTTCAATAAATGGCCCAATATGTTGATGGATTTTCAACACTTTTATAGTATGAATACATGATTATTGTTTTTATGGTGGATTTACATAGATTTAGTCAGATGAGTTCCATATAAGAAACAATATTTCTTCCAAATAATGGGGGGGGGGAAATTCTTTCAGAGGAAGTTTGAATGATTGGATGAAACCATGGAATAGAAAACTATATGGATACTGTGGATGGGTGGTGATCACATGTTTGGTAGTGAGACATTATTATGATAATGAGAATACAAATAGTGTGGTGGAATTATTAGGCTCTCATTGAATAAAAATTATAAATTGGAATAATTATGGTTCTGATTTAGAGTGATTTGTATAGACAAATGTCAAATCTTTGTGTGTTTATTTAACATATGAAACACTTGGGTGATCCTAGAAATGATAACCCCCCAACACCATGGAATTATGATTTTAAGAAGATTTATCCAGTAAAATAGATATGGAATCATCATTTGAATATATATTCAACTTGATGAATCATGTGTTATGTTAGGGGAATTATTATACACTGTGTTATCACCAGATGTTGTGTTCAGTGGAAGGAGATGATAAAGTTGAATCTGAAAGATTAAAATAAGAATGATGAGTTTGGTGGGTGGATAAAATTGGAGTCTAAGTGTTTGAATTATGAAGGAATTTTTACACATGTAATGGTGGATTTAGTAATGATATGGATAATTTATTAAGGGTTTTGGTAGGTATAGATTCCAGTATCCTTACAAATATCTATAGTAGATGAAGGAATTTATAAGGTTTATGAAATTCAAAATTTCAGTAATGAAATACACATGATCTTTCCATACAAATACTATATCACTGCATGATATCATGTTTCTATTTTTTGATTTTCAATGGAAATCATAAATAAATTTGAAAGATAAATAAAAAATAAATGTTATATAGAGGTAATATAGTCGTTTGGAGGTGTAGTTTTTGAGATATCAAAGGTCCAACATGAGGATATTTCAAGGTTACCTTTTTTATTCTATGGAGATTTCATTGGCTAAACCAGTTAGAATACATCACCCTGTAAAATATGGTGAAATCCAAGGGTAAAAAAAGCTTTAACTTCCAATCATAATATGTCTATAAATAAATAATAATTTCCAGTCACAGTTTTGGAACAAAAAACAATGACATGAATCCAGGAGGGTTCACAAGGAATAGGGTAGCTATCATTAATGGGAAATAAAAAAACAAAAAACACATTTTTTATAATGTGTATGAATGAAAAAATGAATAAATAGAGGAAGAACATAAAACTCAGTTATAACATACAGATTTGAAGTGGAAGAAAAAAAAATTCATTGTTGGGAAAAGGGTTCATATGATGGGAAGAATCAGATATCTCATTTAGGGATTAATGCAGGAGGATTAGGATATATTCTTGGTTGCTGTATTTGTGTCATTATATCCCAAAAGTTTTAAGAAATCATTGGGATATTTGATTGGAATAAACCTATACCAACAATGTAAATAAATAGTTGGGATATGGTGTAAAGGGGGGTAAAATCCAAATGGTTTGAATAGAACCGTTTGAATAGGGGGTGGGAGAGAATTCCCTATCCCAATAGTTTTAGAAAACCATTGGGAAATGTTTCTCCTATCCCAATAGTTAAAGATAACCTCTTGTAAAAGTGTCTCTAATAGTTCTTATCCCAATGGTTTTTCAAACAATTTGGAAAATACTCTCTAAAAAGTCATATAACAACGGTTTTCATCAATCCTTTGTAATATGAACCCCATTCTAATGGTTCATCAAAACTATTGGGATAAGGGCATTGGTATATGGGGGATTTGCAGTAGTGATGACATCCAATAATTAATATTTTCATTCATTGGGATTTCAGTTATTATTATTATTCATCAATGATATTTTCACTATGAATTTATATACAGATGCATTTCATTCCCTTATTATATATTAAATGACAATTTTTTAGTTATTGGACTTTTTATATTGATTATACTTTATCTATTTATTTGAATGGAATTTGTTCTTTGTTTTTTACCTTGTTTTATTGACTTTACTTATTAATTGATTATTGATTTTGATATAAATAACCCTTACTGATAATTTTAGCTCAACCTTATTTTGTTCATTTCCCTAGGATTTGAAGAAGAATTCTTAGAATGAGTTTCAAGGATGCTAATATTTTACTTCAATTATGATTTATTTTTGTTCCCCAATGTATTATGGGTATCATATATGTAATCTGGTTTTCTAAAACTACTAAACTATTCAGTACATTCTGATTTGAATCTTATATTTATGCCAATTTAATAATGTAATCCATAATCTCTAGGCCTCTAGGGTTGGGGTCCTTACAACTGGTATCAAATCAATTTTAGTAGAAACCTCAGAAACTAGATTTTTAAAAAAATAGATTAGGGAACATAACCGTAAGATATAATTTGAGGGTAAGTATGGAATAACATCCCACAAAAACCGTGTTTGTGATTATATGATTAGATATGCATAAATTTTTCAATTTATGGTATGTATTTTACTAGTTTTGGGATTATACAGTACGTTTCATAATGACAATATTTAATAGAGTATATTCTATTATTTAGAAATCGATCTTGGAAGAGAGAATGGTATCGATACATAGTGGGAATGTATAGATTTTTGGATTTTTTTTTAATAAATATGTTTTTTAAAAAAATTATAAAAAACTTCTAGGTTAAAAAAATTTATTAAAATAAGCTATAATGGTGGCAGGGCAGGTGCCGCCTTTGGGATTTGGGTGAAAGGCGGCATCTGCTCTGCCGCCTTTCGAGTTAACTCGAAAGGCGGCAACTAAGTTTCCACCTTTCTACTAAAAAAATACTATTTTAAAAAAATATTTGTCTTTTTCTTTTTCTTTTTTTGTTATGTATATATATATAAAACAATACATAAAATAAAAATAAAATTTTCAGCAGAATTTATCCGTTATTTAAAATCCAACAGTACTGCCATTACAGCAGTCTGATTTCTGACAGAATCTCTCGCCCAGGGATCTCTTTTATAAGAGAGCTTACCCTAGAAATCATTCTGAATTTCCGATGTGGGATTTTGGTTCTCTATTTCCTGCACAGAATATTCTTCATTTCTGAAGTGAGATTCTGTTTCAAGTACGTGAATTTAAAGACTATAAAATATAAAGTATAAGGCGAATATAAATAAAACTCAAAACATAGATTAAATATATAAAAAATAGTGGAAAACAAAAATAATTTCATAAAAAATGATGATGAAAAATATTTTATAAGCTTTCAAGACCACTAACTTGAAACTTAATAAGATTAAAGTACGTGTCTTTGAAATCTTATAAAATATAAACTACAAGACCAATATAAATGAAACTTAATACATGGATTAAACATATAAGAAATAGTTGAAAATAAAAATAATTTGATAAAAAAATTTGATGAAAAATAATTTATAAGATTTGAAAACCACCAACTTGAAACTTAAAAATGTTTCAAGCACGTGACATTGAATGCCTATAAAATATAAACTATAAGAACGATATAAATTAAACATAAAACACAGATTAAACATATAACAAATAGTCGAAAATAAAATGAATTTTTTAAAAAATGTTCATGAAAAATAATTTATAAGCTTTCAAAACCACCTACTTGAAACTCAAAAATGATTAAAGTATGTGGCTTTGAAAAACTATAAAATATAAATTATAAGACCGATAAAGAAAAAACATGGGGTAAATATATAATAAATTATTTAATTATTAAATTAATATTTTTAAAAATTAATTACATAATAACTAAACAGTTAATTAGAAATTATTAATAATTAATTATATAATAATTAACCAATTAATTAGTTATATAATGACTTTTAAAAATTACAATTTAATAATTATAATGAAAAATTATTATTTATAATTATATTACTAATTTACTAATTAACTATTATATAATTAATAATTATATTAACAATTAACTAACTAATTACTATATAATAATTTTTAATAAATACTAATTAATAATCATAATGAATAATTATAAATTATTATTATATAACTAATTAACTAATTATAAAAACAGCATCAACTCTATCTATCTCAAAAAAATTACAAAATAACTATTATATATTTAATAATTATATTACTAATTAACAAAATATTTTTTATATAATTAATTGCTAATAATTACTAATTAACTAAATTCAAATTATATAATTAGTAATTATATTACTAATTAACTAATTAATTATTATATAATCATTAATTATATTACTAAGTAACTAATTAATTATTAAATAATTAATAAATATATTAGTAAATAACTAATTATATTGCTAATTCACTATTTAATTATTATATAATTAATTATTAATAATTAATAAATAACTAACAAATTATTATACAATTAATAGTTATATAATTGATAATTATATAATTAATTAATTAATTAATAATTAATAATTAATAATTAATAGTTATAATGAATAATTATAATGAATAATTATATTACTAATTAACTACTTAATTATTATATAATAATTTTTTATTTTTAATAATTAATAATTATAAGGAATAATTATATTACTAATTAACTAAATAACTATTATATAAATAATAATTATATTAAAAATTAACTAATTAATTATTATATAATAATTTTTAATAAATACTAATTAATATTTGTATTGAATAATTATAATTTATAATTATATAACTAATTAACTAATTATAAAAAGTGCCTCGACTCTATCTTTCTCAAAAAAATTAACTAATTAACTATTATATAATTTATAATTATATTACTAATTAACTAAATAGTTATTATATAATTAATGATTAATAAATACTAATTAACTAATTACAAATTATATAGTTAATAATTATATTACTAATTAACTAATTAATTATTCTATAATTGATAAATATATTTCTAAGTAACTAATTAATTATTAAATAAATAATAATTATATTACTAATTTACTAATTATATTAATAATTAACTAATTATTTATTATATGGTTTATTATAAATAATTACTAATTAACTAACTAATTATTATACAATTAATAGTTATATAATTAATAATTATATTATTAATTAACAAATTAATAATTAATAATTAATAGTTAGTAATTATAATTAGTAATTCTAATGAATAATTATAATTAGAAATTGTAATGAATAATTATAATTAATAATTATAATGAATTATTTTAATTTATAATTAAATTACTAATTAACTAATTAACTATTATATAATTAATAATTATATTACCAATTAACTAATTAATTATTATATAATAATTTTGAATAATTAATTATTATTAATTATAATGGATAAACATAATTTATAATTATATTACTAATTAACTAATTAACTATTATTTACTGAATAATTTTATTACTAATTAATTAGTTAATTATTATATAATTAATTATTAATACTTTCTAATTAATAAATTAATTATTATATAATAAATTATTAATAATATTAATTTAATAATTAAATAAATTATTATATGTTTAATCCATGTTTTAACTTTAAATTATATCGGTCTTATAGTTTATATTTTATATTCTTTCAAAGCCACACACTTTAATTATTTTTAAGTTTCAAGTATGTGGTTTTGAATGCTTATAAATTATTTTTCATTAACATTTTTTACAAAATTTATTTTGTTCTTGAATATTTTTTATATTTTTAATCTGTGTTTTAAGTTTCATTTATATATAATTTATATTTTATAGTCTTTCAAAGTCATGTTCTTGAAACATTTTTAAGTTTCAAGTTGGTGGTTTTGAAAGCTTATAAATTATTTTTCATCAATATTTTTTACAAAATTATTTTTATTTTCAACTAATGGTAATATGTTTAATCCATGTATTAAGTTTCATTTATATTGGTCTTGTAATTTATATTTTATAAGCTTTCAAAGTCAAGTACTTGAAACTTTTTATGTTTCATGTAAGTGGTTTTGAAAGCTTATAAATTATTTTTTATCATCACTTTTTTATGTAATTATTTTTGTTTTCAAATATTTTTTATATGTTTAATTCATGTTTTAAGATTCATTTATATTGGCCATATAGTTTATATTTTATATTCTTTCAAAGTCATGTACTTGAAACAGAATCCCATATCAGAAATGCAGAATGTTCTGTGCAGGAAATGGAGAACCAGAATCCCACATCGGAAAACCAGAATGATTTCCAGGGTAAGCTCTCCTATAAAAGGGTGCTCTGGATGAGAGCTTCTAGCAGAATCCATACTGCTATAATGGCAGTACTACTGGATTTTAAATAGCCGATAAAATCTACTGATAAAAATTATTTTTAATTTTTTATGTTTTGTTTATATATATATATATATAAACAAAACAAAACAAAAAAATAAAATTAAAAAATATTAATTTTTTTCTGTTTTAGGGGAAAGGTGGTGTAACACCCCAAGATTTAATGAAAAATATTCTTTTAATTTCATTAATGTGTTTTTTTGTATGCTACACCAAGATTACCTTGCGCTATACGCAGCACCGTATTAGCTTGTTGTATACACAACACTATTCTTGGATCGTGTTACACACAATTTTGATAATATTTATTCTACACAACATTGATATATATATATATATATATTTATATATATATGAAATATGGTTGGATTCTATTATATGAAACAACGAAGTATTCTTGCACAACACGCAACCCTGACATGGCTTGCATTACACGCAATCACGACCTTCCTCGATAGCGTGTGTTGTACGCAATACCGAGTTTTACTAAACAACGATATATTATTATAATATTATTATGAACTAGCTGTTATGAATAGTATTAACTAAATTTTGAATTTTATAACATTATTATTCATCTTATAAATTTTCTAAAACATTTTATGTGAAAAAAATAGATTTTTCGGGTAAAATAAGTATTTTTCAAAAAATGAAGTTTTGACGACTTTTGATGGCGCACCCACTTTAAATATAGTTTTTGACATGTTTATAAGTTCAATTTTACAAAATAAAATTATTCTTTGGAATCATAATATAAAATTTTACCTTGGATAAAATTTTCATATTATTCTGATAACTTTCTATATTTTAATGAATAGTAAAAACATGCTATATTTTAATTAAAAACAATTTTTTTCATCATAATATCTTATGTGGTTAAATTATAATATTTAATGGTTTTAAAGTATAAATAGAATATATTTTTACCATTTAATATAATTTATGTCATTAGCATTGATTTTACATTGAATTCGTAGGTTAAATCAATTCAATCTTTTGCAATGTTTTAAAGAAAACCCCGTTTTCTTTCGACAACAGGATTAATTTTAATTTAATTTCTGCAACTTTCGTATATTGAATTTGGAAAAATGGATTCCATATTTGGAATCAGTGGGTCCAAATTATGTTAATAAGCTACTTTTTATTTTTGGGAATTATGAATAGTAACTACGGTAAATTTTATTTACCATAGTTAAAGGTAAATCGGGTAATTAAGGGTAAATATAATATTATAAAATTACCCTAACAAATGATAAAATTCTATTGAATGGCTAAAAGTAGACCCATATCACCTAAGGGTCAGATAAGATTCATTTTATGGACTTTTGACCATGAAAATAATTTAATTATTATTAAAACCAAAGAAACTGACAACATGTCACTTTCTTAAATCTTATAAGTATAATAATTATAATTTAGTGATAAACTTCATGAAACTTAGAAAATGAATAGTCTACAGAAATATAATACAATTATCTACATCATAGGAATTTATTTAGAATTTTTAAGGATTAAATAATTATCATTTATTATGACACAAAGATGATGCAGTAATTATCTTATTAATGAAATATTGACATAATTGATGTTATAAATACCCAAATAAATGTAATTTAAGACTTTTTATGAATTCAACTAATTTTATAGGTTAATAGGACATGTTAGTATTGATTTAAGTAATTATTTTCGAACTAATCATTCTGATATGATTTTCAAAAAAATCAATTACAAAATAGTGTCAAAATTGACAAAAAATAGTTTTTAAAACAAATATTATATTATTAAATGTTATTTTATTCCTAAAAATCTAAGTTTTGGACAAATGACTTAGATAAGGTTATATATATTAATATTAAACAACTTGGGGGTTCGTTTGGCTTCTTATAGTAAGTTTATTAACCTTATAGTATAAGAACACAAGAAGACACGATAAAAGTAAAATTATTTAACTTAATGTTAAATCTAAATGATAAGGTTAAAATAGGAACTTAAACTTGTCTAAATTCTATTTTATGAGAGGATTTCGACCCATCCCCACCTTAGCTTCTACATAAATCAATTTGGATAAATTTAAAACCGAATTTGGATTTATAATAAAATAATAGTTTTAGTTATTCCAAAGGTACCCCTCTCCTCCCTTATAAAAGGGCACCTCCTACCTCTCTTACTCACACCACTTTGAGCCTTCAAGCTCGGCCAACCCCTACCAAATTCTCTTGTCCACTTCCCTAGAAATATCCTAGAGGTTCTGTTCTTCCTCAAAGACCAATTTTAGTGCCCTAAAAGGAGGTCTCAAAGAAGCACTTCAAAGAAAAGGTAATGTCCTTTACCGATTCTTTCATCTTTATTTCTTCTTCCACTTATTCTTCTTTAGTTGTTTCATTATGAAGTAATAACATCAGTATCACTAATATACTGATATGTTATTATAAGTATGAAACAACCCTATTTCACCATCTATCCATCCTACGGAAAACGAAATCACCACGCGTGCGTACGTACGGAATACCGTCTCTACGCCGTGGTGTAATCTATTTTCCACCACCACCTTACTTGGATGTGTATAATGGTGTAAATAATAACTATCTATGATTATTGTAAATTTATATTGATTCTTTAATAGTATACATACACTCCAATAAAATTCCACAATCATGGGAACGATATCATCGCTCGTGCGTACGTACGGAATACTGTCTCCACGACGCGATGAGATTCATTCTCCACTTTAACCATTCATGAATGATTATAAAGTATATATAATAATTAATCATGAAATATATGACATAATAATGATACTGGATTTATGTGTATATATATGTATTTCATCTACTTAAATCCATTCAACTCAATAAGGAAACGAAAACATCGTTCATGCGTACGTACGGTCTACCGTCTCCATGAACGGTGTATTTCTTTCCATTTACCGATTTATTATATATATGTATATTCTGAATATATATTATATATAAACAATATTTTATATTCTGTAATTAAGTAATCATGATCTAAGTAATCATATGAATAATTACAAGTCAAAACACGGACGACAAATGAAACAATTTTACCCAAAACGCTCTTTAACATGGAATTTACAAAAGAACGGGTAATATAAAGTCAAAAGTGAACCATATATGATATCATAACAATGAGTATGATTCTGTAATAAGTCAATGACATTATTTAAATCATTATACAGGAGGTTCAGACACTTACGAAGAAAATCAGACCTAAGGTAAGGGAAATATAACAATCTCATTTTTATCCGAGATTGTTTATACTTTAATATTTACTGGGGTGTATTTTATCATCCACATCCATGTTTCCTCAATATGTAATATTATTTCTATTCACCTACAATTGTTTAAATCCTATTTTACCCTTCGGTGAGTTTTTAGTAAAAGATATGAAAGGAATCTTTTGTCGTTTTTCGTACAAGGTACTTTTTTGACTTTTCCGACAAAAGTACGAGAAGAATGTTTTTTTAACTTATATGGAATGAATGGATTTTTAAAAAATTATTTCCAAGAAGCTTCCTTTACAAGTTTTCAAGTTTATTTTTAATAAACTTTTTTTAGTTTAAAATTGTAAGACATGTTAAGAAAGGAAAATGTTTTTGAATAGAAAGGATATTTTCTTCAAGAATGGAGTTCAAGTGTTTTATCAAAATTATTTTCTATCTAAGATAATAAAGAGTTCTGTTTCTATCCCTATTATTACATGTATTTGATTATGTTGTAATGGAAATATTTTTATGAATTGTTTTATGATGTCATGTTGTTTAAGAATCCCATTTTTATTACATGGGTTATGCTATGATGTATGGTTTATGATTTTGTGGCACACATAAGAATGGTATCATTATGAGATGGGTGGGACCTATATCTCCCTCCAATGAATTTTGGTAAAGATTTTATATCTCATGAGATAGACATGGCTGGAACGGTAGGCTATACCGGTTCAGTGAAACAGGACTGAAACGAGGGTGACTCGGTTCAGAAATGGACTTTGTCCACTAAGATAGTCTTGGAAATGAGTCTTGACTAATAAGATATGATTCTCTATGATTATGTGTGTATGCCACAGAGTTTCATGTTTTAAGTTATGATTATTGGGATTTCATTTCACTACTATGATTTATCCCATGTTATGAAATTATGCTCTCTTTTGCAGGTTAAGATATCCAAAATGTTATGTTCTTATGAATATGATGTGATTGATATTTATTGTGTTTACCCTTACTGAGCATTTGAGCTCACCCTTTTATGTTTTCTTTCCCCCAGGATATAAAGAATGGTTTTAGTTAAAAAAAGGGAAGATCTTTATGGGAGATGTTGAAGATCTTTCACCATGATTAGAAGATTATATTTCGTGTTTCCAAAGACACTAAACTATTCCGATCCTTGTGTGTGTGTTTTTGTTATGTAATAAGTATTCCGCAAAAGTAATGTAATTTCCCTGTACGTCAGGCTTCGGGTCTCTACAGTTGGTATTAGAGGAAAGGTTTAGTCAACCTTTGGAAACTAGGATGCGAAAACGTTAGTGAGATCCCTAGAGATATTTCTAAGGTATGTCTAGGGATGTAACTAAGGATAAGGATACGTATAGGATATAGTCCTAGAACTACGGTAATGATATTAGAATTTAACCTAAGATGTTAGATATTGTGGGTGCTCCCCCTTTACTATGTTGTTTTCCCTAGCATGTTTTTTTTCCTCTCACACTATTCTTTTTGGGTTTTAGAAAATGGCTGGAAACAGGAAGATTCACGATAATGGAGGATATAACGGACAATGGAATGATATTCTTCATGAGCAACCAAATGAAACTGGATTTGGAAGTCCAATCATCATTATTATGCTGAATCAGCAATCTAATAATATGATCAATAAACTCAAATTTTGTAAGTTTCCTGACTCGGCTAATAAGAGAAAGATGGAGTTTCATGATGATCATAGAGGAAAGAAAGTTCAATTTCCCCTATGTAAATCATGTGGGAAGAGGCATCAAGGAGAATGTTTCAATGGAACTGGAAGATGCATTGGGTGTGGAAAAGAAGGACACAAAGCCAGTAAGTGCAAAGGAAAAGGTTCAGTTAACACCAGGGATGAGGATAATGGTATTGCTACAACATCAACAATGGTTAAATGTTTTAAATGTTGAATGTACGAGCATTATGCAAACCAATTCCCTAAGGGAAAGTCTCATGACGAGAATAAGTATGGTCGTATGGGTAGTATTTATGTTGATGATGATGAAGAGACTACAAATGATATGTGAGAAGAAAGAATTTTTGAAGCTCGGTCAATGGTTTAAGAATGTAGTGGAATGATTACATGTTTATCATGTGTAATGTTGTATAAGTAATCTCATGGTACTATGGAATAAAGATACATCTAAGGATTATTACACTATTTTCTTTCCTTGAGTTTTGAAAGTGTATGATTAATGGTACCAGTATCCATGAAAGGTTATTCATATATTTTTGGAATGTAGATGATATGCGCATAATGAAGGGATAAGGAGAAAATTAAATTTTTGATAGTATTCATGAGCTCATGACTGATATAAGGAGAAGGTTATATCATGGTTTGAGTATATAGAATTTTTGGATTTTGGTATGTGGAAAGAGTTAACTTTTGACTGCATTCATGTTTTCACTAAGGGTTAATGGGTATTCATTTTTCAATAGAATACATGATTAAGGTATTCACATGATTGGAATGTGACCAACAAGATATATGGGGGATAAATGATGGTATTCACATGCTTGGTTGATGACATTTCAAGTAATCATTTTCTTTATACTATAATCTTGGACCGAAGTATTTTAGATAATCCTAAAGATTGGAATGGATTGTGTTGGACATAAGTTAATATTGTTTAAGGATAGATCTTTTTTTCGATATTATTGATGGGATGTTATAGTAATATAGCTTTATAAAAAGGACAACCTCCAGGATGGGCGACAGCCCATCGCGTCGGACAAGGCTGTGGGAATCGAACCCACAACTGAAGTGCGACTGGCCTTTATCGCCTACCACTAGCCTACAGGAAGTCCCTGTTTAGTAGAAACTAGTTTTATTATATTAAGCAGTATGATATATAAAGTATAAGTCCATTTTAGGAACGATATATAATTAATCTCACTATAGATGGACTTATGTATTTTTTGATAACTTTTCTAACCTTTTGTTTGAGATATATGGAATGACCCGTCATTCTATCACATGATCTGCTAAAACTTCACGAATAACAAATTCAACTTCATTTATTTAAGAGATGAAGTGGAAATTGTTCAAAGCACGAACAATAGTGAAATTGTACCAAAATCATGTAAGTATTTCTTTTAATTCATCAACTTTAGGGAAATGATCATGAAAACTAAAAATGTTGTCCTAGTTCCTTTATATCCGATTAATCAGATGGTACCTTAGATCATCACAAATCAATAGCTTTGTGATTGTTGGCTTTTCCATAGCCATGTTCTCTACCATTCTCCATCAGAACTTGATGGTTAGATTTCTCTTCCATATCCATATTTTCACCTATGTTCTCCTACGTGCAAACCCAGTGATGAGTTAATTTGGGTAACCGTTACATTTCATACTTTAGTTTTTAAAGCCATGTTTTGGTATTCTTTTTACGATGTGGGTTTCTATTAAACAAACTTTCGAGTAGTAAACTATTTATAACCCCGGCGAATTTCGAGGGAGAAATTCATTTTAAGGGGGGTAGAATGTAACACCCCAAGATTTTATGAAAAATATTCTTTTAATTTAATTAATGTCTTGTGTTTTACGCTACACCAATATTACCTTGCACTATACGCAACACCGTATTAGCTTGCTGTATACACAACACTATTCTTGGATCGTGTTACACACAATTTTGATAATAGTTATTCTACGCAACATTGATATATATATATATATATGAAATATGGTTGTATTCTGTTATATGAAACAACGAAGTATTCTTGCACAACATGCAACCTTGATTTGGCTAGCATTACACGCAATCACGACCTTCCTCGATAGCGTGTGTTGTACGCAATACTGGGTTTTACTAAACAACGATATATTATTATAATATTAATATAATCTAGCCTTTATGAATAGTATTAACTAAATTTTGAATTTTATAACATTATTATTCATCTTATAAATTTTCTAAAACATTATATGTGACCAAAATAAATTTTTCGGGTAAAATAAGTATTTTTCAAAAAATGAAGTTTTGCCGCCTTTTGATGGAGCACCCACTTTAAATCTAGTTTTTGACATGTTTATAAGTTCAATTTTACAAAATAAAATTATTCTTTGGAATCAAAATATAAAATTTTACCTTGGATAAAATTTTCATATTATTCTGATAACTTTCATATTTTAATGAATAGTAAAAACACGCAATATTTTAATTAAAAACAATTTTTTTCATCGTAATATCTTATGTGGTTAAATTATACTATTTAATGGTTTTAAAGTAAAAATAGAATATATTTTTACCATTTAATATAATTTATGTCATTAGCATTGATTTAATATTGAATTCGTAGGTTAAATCAATTCAATCTTTTGCAATGTTTTAAAGAAAACCCCATTTTCTTTCGACAACGGGATTAATTTTAATTTAGTTTATGCAACTTTTGTATATTGAATTTGGAAAAATGGATTCCATATTTGGAATCAGTGGGTCCAAATTATGTTAATAAGCTACTTTTTATTTTTGGGAATTATGAATAGTAACTACGGTAAATTTTATTTACCATAGTTAAAGGTAAATCGGGTAATTAAGGGTAAATATAATATTATAAAATTACCCTAACATAAGATAAAATTCTATGGTATGGCTAAAAGTACACCAATATCACCTAAGGGTCGGATTAGATTCATTTTATGGACTTTTGACCATGAAAAGAATTTAATTATTATTAAAACCAAAGAAAGTGACAACATGTCACTTTCTTAAATCTTATAAGTATAATAATTTTCTTTTAGTGATAACCTTCATGAAACTTAGAACATGAATATTCTATAGAAATATAAAACAACTATCTACATCATAGAAATTTATTTAGAATTTTTATGGAATAAATAATTATCATTTATTATGACACAAAGATGATGCAGTAATTATCTTATTAATGAAATATTGACATAATTGTTGTTATAAATACCCAAATAAATGTAATTTAAGACTTTTTATGAATTAAACTAATTTTATAGGTTAATATGACATTTTAGTATTTATTTAATTAATTATTTTTGAACTAATAATTCTGTTATGATTTTCACAAAAATCAATTACTAAATAGTGTCAAAATTGACAAAAAAATAGTTTTTAAAAAAAATATTATATTATTAATTGTTATTTTATTCCTAAAAATCTAAGGTTTGGCCAAATGACTTATATAAGGTTATATATATTAATATTAAACAACTTGGGGGTTCGTTTGGCTTCTTATAGTATGTTTATTAACCTTATAGTATAAGAACACAAGAAGACACGGTAAAAGTAAAATTATCTAACTTAATGTTAAATCTAAATGATAAGGTTAAAATAGGAACCTAAACTTGTCTAAATTCTATTGGTTGAGAGGCTTTCGACCCATCCCCACCTTATCTTCTAAATAAATAAATTTGGAGCAATTTAAAACCGAATTTGGATTTATATAAAAATAATAGTTTTAGTTATTCCAAAGGTACCCCTCTCCTCCCTTATAAAAGGGCACCTCCTCCCTCTCTTACTCACACCACTTTGAGCCTTCAAGCTCGGCCAACCCCTGAAAAATTCCCTTCTCCACTTCCCTAGAAACATCCTTGAGGTTCTGGTCTTCCTCAAAGACCAATTTTAGTGCCCTAAAAGGAGGTCTCAAAGAAGCACTTCAAAGAAGAGGTAATGTCTGTTACCGATTCTTTCATCTTTATTTCTTCTTCCACTCCTTCCTCTTTAGTTGTTTCATTATGAAGTAATAACATCAGTATCACTCATATAATGATATGTTATTATAAGTATGAAACAACCCTATTTCACCATCTATCCATCCTACGGAAAACGAAATCACCGCGCGTGCGTACGTACGGAATACCGTCTCCACGCCGTGGTGTAATCTATTTTCCACCACCACCTTACTTGGATGGGTATAATGGTGTAAATAATAACTATATATGATTATTGTAAAGTGATATTGATTCTTTAATAGTATACATAAACTCCAATAAAATTCCACGATCATGGGAACGATATCATCGCTCGTGCGTACGTACGGAATACCGTCTCCAAAACGCGATGAGATTCATTCTCCACTTTAACCATTCATGAATGATTATAAAGTATATATAATAATTAATCATGAAATATATGACATAATAATTGTACTGGATTTATGTGTATATATATGTATTTCATCTACTTAATTCCATTCAACTCAATAAGGAAACAAAAACAACGTTCATGCGTACGTACGGTCTACTGTCTCCATGAACGGTGTATTTCTTTCCATTTACTGATTTATTATATATATGTATATTCTGAATATATATTATATATAAATCAAATTTTATATTCTGAAATTAAGTAATCATGATCTAAGTAATCATATGAATAATTACAAGTCAAAACACGGACGACAAATGAAACAATTTTACCCAAAACGCTCTTTAACATGGAATTTACAAAAGAACGGGTAATATAAAGTCATAAGTGAACCATATATGATATCATAACAATGAGTATGATTCTGGAATAAGTCAATGACATTATTTAAATCATTATACAGGAGGTTCGTATACTTACGAAGCAAATCGGACCTAAGGTAAGGGAAATATCACAATCTCATTTTTATCCGAGATTGTTTATACTTTAGTATTTACTGGGGTGTATTTTATCATCCACATCCATGTTTCCTCAATCTGTAATATTATTTCCATTCAACTACAATTGTTTAAATCCTATTTTACCCTTCGGTGAGTTTTTAGTAAAAGATATGAAAGGAATCTTTTGTTGTTTTCCATACGAGGTACTTTTTTGACTTTTCCGAAAAAAGTATGAGAAGAATGTTTTTTTAACATATACGGCATGAATGGATTTTTAAAAAATTATTTCCAAGAAGATTCCTTTACAAGTTTTCAAGTTTATTTTTAATAAACTTCTTTTAGTTTAAAATTGTAAGACATGTTAAGTAAGGAAAATGTTTTTGAAGTAGAAAGGATATTTTCTTCAAGAATGGAGTTCAAGTGTTTTATCAAAATTATTTTCCATATAAGATAATAAAGGGTTTTGTTTCTATCCCTATTATTACATGGATTTGATTATGTTGTAATGGAAATATTTTTATGAATTGTTTTATGATTTCATGTTGTTTAAGAATCCCATTTTTATTACATGGGTTATGATATGATGTATGGTTTATGATTTTGTGGCACACATAATAATGGTATCATTATGAGATGGGTGGGACCTATATCTCCCTCCAATGAATTGGGTAAAGATTTTATATCTCATGAGATAAACATGGCTGGAACGGTAGGTTATACCATTTCAGTGAAACAGGACTGAAACGAGGGTGACTCGGTTCATAAATGGACTTTGTCCACTAAGATAGTCTTGGAAATGAGTCTTGACTAATAAGATATGATTCTCTATGATTATGTGTGTATGCCACAAAGTTTCATGTTTTATGTTATGATTATTGAGGTTTCATTTCACTACTATGATTTATCCCAAGTTATGGAATTATGCTCTTTTTTGCAGGTTAAGATTTCCAAAATGTTATGTTCTTATGAATATGATGTGATTGATATTTCTTTTGTTTACCCTTACTGAGAATTTGAGCTCACCCTTTTATGTTTTCTTTTCCCCAGGATATAAAGAAATGTTTTAGGTAAAAAAAAGTGAATATCTTTATGGGAGATGTTGAAGATCTTTCACCACGATTAGAAGATTATATTCCAAGTTTCCAAAGACACTAAACTATTACGATCCTTGTGTGTGTTTTTTTTATGTACTAAGTATTCCGCAAAAGTAATGTAATGTCCATGTACGTCAGGCTTTGGGTCTCTACAGGTGGCATTTAAGGTGCCGCCTTTGGGGCATATTTTCAAAAAAAAATTAACCTAGCCTATTTTAAAATAATATTTAAAAAAACATATTAAAAAAAACCAATAAATATAGTGTTGGAATGGAGTGAATTATAGCTATATTAGGGAATCTTAGTCATGTTATGAAAAATAACCTTTATCATATTGATAAACCTATTCAATAGTGATATTCTCTTAGGTTTTATGAATTTATGCGGTAGAATACCCCATAGTTTAGTTAGACTACAAATCTAATTATAATTTTGTAATGGATTAAGTCTTGGGAAAATATATTTATGGCCTAGTGGTGCAATGAAAGGGAAAAGGCTTCACTTGTAGCATATTGTCTCAAATGTGATGTTGAACAATAGAGGTAGTTAATCTAGAAAACTATTAAGGAAGAATAAATTGAACCTATGGAATGGAAATATTTTGAGGATATATTCTACAACAAATATCTGCCTAATATGAAATAGATTGTGATGAAATGAAAGTTCTATCTTGTAAAGTTAAATGAAGAATAATGTTTCACTAATTATAAAGCTATCATTATATGGTTGGATAGGTATGTTATGGATTACATACATAAAATTTAATGCAAGATGGACTATTTATTTTAATAAATTAAACCCTGTCTCATCAAGGTGTTGATCCCTCAAAATGTTTCATCATATGATGAAATAGTTTTATTAGTCATCAAAATTGAGAAGGGATTCTCAAAATATTACATAATTAATAGAAACAAAGAGAATAAGAGTCCATAAGAGCATTATGAAAAAGGGAAATCATCAAAGAATAATAATAAAACACAATGTTTTCCTCCTTGTTGAAACTGGGGAAAGAAGCACTTTGGGAATTGTTTTAAGGGATCGGTAGTTTATTGTAAGTGCAGAGATAAGAGTTACTAGGCTCATAAATTTATGGGGGGAAAAATAAATGATGTCCAGTGATGAAACTACATGGTGATGGGGTACTATGAAAATGAATTCTCCAAGCGTCCGGGGTATCTACCATATAAGAGACCAAGGGGAGATGGCTAATAATATGAAATCATTACAACTGAGGTCTAATTACCAATGATGTGGTTGAAGGTAAATAAATCATAACTTAAAATTTATCCAATTCTATATTTTATTATAGTTCATTTCACCCTTTTAAATCAACCATTTTCTATAAAAATTAGTCATTTCCCATCGTATTTTATACGGGACTTGTTACTCAAAACGCCCAAGGGAATTATCCTTGCAACAAAGATGTGTCTGTCAGTCCCAATTATGATACATAAATGCACCTTATTTGCTAAACTTATTTTCATAGCTATGGTTTACTTCGATAAAATCCTTGTTATGGTCTATCTTTCCATGTATAGTGAGAAAATATATTTCAAGAAGAAATATTTTTTGTTTTTTGAGGAAGATGAAGAATTCCTTATCTTTAGTGTAGAAACATAATCTTATGATTCTTGTCAATATACACCCCCAGTATCCCTACTGAATGAAATTATTTATAAATTCGAGAAAAAAATATCTGAAGATTGGTAAGGTAATCAAAAAATTGTGGATGTAACTATCTTATATGAATAGATTGATTTATTTCCTATGGTATTAATCGTACATTCCCTAGAGCGTGAAGTTTATTTTTTCATTGAATTAATTTCCCATGTAAGACCAATGTTAAATAATACTTATGGAATTGAAAATATGGAATTAGTGTATTTAAAGAAAAAAATATAATATTTGAGTAATAAATTATTTATTCCCCTAGTGTTTCATAATGGGGAACCCCTATTCTCTTCATTTAGAATAAAAATGGATCCACGAGGTTGTGCATTGATTATAGGTAAATCAATATTATTATGATAAATAAAATGTATCCACATCCTCAAATTTAATACTTGTGTTATCAACATCATGGAGCACAACATTTTTCTTATATTGGTCTTTATTCTGGGATTCACTAGATTTGAGTAAATAAGGAAGATGTTCCGAGGAAAAAAATTAGAAAAGGTATGAATTTTATACGTCTAAAGTAATTCCATTTATATTGAATAATTCACACAATATTTTTTGGATGTAATGGACAGAGTATTGAAGGAATATCACGATGATTTTTTGTGGTATTCATTGATAACCTTTTGGTGTATTATAAAAGCTATGAGCACCATGAGAATCACTTGTGTAATGTTGCTGAGAATCTTAGATGGAAAGAGTTGTATGTGAAATTTAGTAACTGTGATTTTAAAATTCAAGAAGTTTATTTTCTTGGCCATATTTTCTCCAAGAATTGAATCTCAGTTGATACTAAAAATACAATGGTGTTAATTGAATAACATACACCAACGAACATAAATGAGGTACCTATTTCATCGTTTTAAAAGGTTACTTTCAGCGATTCGTTCAAAAATTTTCAAAATTGGCTTACTCAATAACCAACCTTATATGAAAAGGTGTTATGATTTCTTGAAAAAAAATGTGAAGAATGTTTTTATAAACTAAATAGTAGAATGGTAAATGCTCTAATTTTGACATGAATGTCTGGAAGTGATGGGTTTCTGATTTATAGTGATGCATCAATGAAGGGACTTGGTTGTGTCTGACTGAAAAATATTAAATTTATTTCAAAATAATCAAATAAATTGAATATTCCAAAACAAAACTAACCAGTCCATGATCTTAAGTTAGCAGTTGTTATATTTTATTTTAATATATAGATACATTACCTATATGGTGAAATATTTTAGATATATATGGATCATAAGATCTTGAAACACATATTTTCATAGAAGTAGATCAATATAAGACAAAGGTGATGGCATGAGCTACTCAAGGATTATGATTTCTCAATACACTACGAGCAATGGAAAGAAAATAAGGTAATAGATACATTGAGTAGGAATTATCATGTATTTTTAACCCAAATGAGTATTGATAGGGATCCTATGTTCATGGATCTAGTAAATATGGATATGGGGGGTTTCTAAGGATGGGGGAACATGAATAGTTTTTTAACTTAATTTAAGAACTTATTAAATATTTAAAATAAATAACTCTCAATATGATGACGACATCTTTCATAATAAGATTGATGATGTCAACGATCTGAAATTAAATGGCTTCATTTGGCAGGACAGTGTACAAAAATTTGGATGGATATTATGCATTCCTTATTTATATGAGATAAAAATTGAAATTTCAGATGAATGTCATCGATAAAATTTATCTATACACCCTATTGGAAAAAAAATTGTATTGGAATTTGAAGGAACATTTTCGATGGCGTAATATGAGGTAAGAAATTGCTGATTATGTGTCTAAATATTTAGTTTATCAACTAGTGAATACTGTGAGGAATCAGCCATGATAATTCCTAAATACACTATCAACTATTGTGTGTAAATTGGATGACATTACTATGTACTTTTTCATATTATAACCAAAGACTCCCAAAAAACTGATGCAATATAGGTTATCATGGACCGCTAAACCAAATGATCACATTTCCATTCCATAAGAGAAGATTTTACTCTATATAGCCTCATAAGGCCCTATATTAATGATGTTTTATAAATTCATGGTGCACCTATATCAAATTATTTTTATTGATATCCTTGTATAATGTTGAAATTTTGGAAGATTCTTTAAAATGTCTACATAAGGTTCTTAATATTGAGCTTTATTTGAGAATCACTTATAATCATTAAAATGATGGACTATATGAGAGAAATATTTAACCAACTGAAGATATATATACTTCACGCTCACTCAAATTTCATGTTATGTAGTATTAGTAATTAAATTTGGTAGCGATTTTTTTATAACAGTAGTTTCCATTATTGTATTCAAATGGAACTATGTAAATCATTATATAGAAAGAGGTGTTTCACTATAACTTGTTGTGAGGAGGATTAAGAAAGGAAACTTTCAGGCTCAGAACATGTTGAAGATACAAAAACTAAGTTAAATGATATTTATGCTCACATTAAAGTATCTAAAATTTTAATAATGAGTCATGCCAATAATTAGAGTAATGATTTGGAATTCTAAGTTGGAGATCTTGTTTTCATGAAAGTATCTCGATGGAAAAATGTTATAAGGTTTGGTAAAAAAGGTAAATTGGGACCTAGGTACATCAAACACTTTTAAATTCTTTAAATTAATATATTTTTTTTCTTATTTCTTGGAAATTCTCCCAAACCCCTCAAAATTATATGATGTTTTTCATATATATTTTCTAAGTACATTCAAGACCCAATAAATTAGCTCGCCTCTAATGGAATAGAGTTGGAACCTAATTTATCTTATAATGAATAAGTATCCAGATTCTAAATACTAGAGAGTATTTATTTCAAAATTAGATGGCACTTATATTAAAGATAATATAGAGGAACCATAAAATGGATGTAGTAACGTGGTAATGATAGGATATTATGAAGAAGAAATATCCTTATCTATTTAGAATGTAATATCTAGAAAATTTTGAGAAAGAAGTTTTTGTAGGATGGAATAATGTAACAACCCAAGACTTTATAATATTTTACTTTTAGAATATATTTATTTTTATTGATATATAATTCAATACACTCCACAATGAGTTCATCTTGTGTTATATGCGATAATGACTTTCTTTGACAGCTAGCGTTATATGCACGACTGAGTTTTATTAAATACTTTTAATATTATTGTTAAAAATTAAAATTATATCAATGCAAGTAAATTTTAAGTTATAAATAATATGTAATAACTTGTGAAACATATATTTAAATTCCTTGGTTTCCAATTAATTGGAAATGAAAATACAAACCAATTAAATATAAAGGAAATGAGTTTTTAAAAACTATTATTGTGTGACAAAGGTGTTTTATTCTAATAAGTTAAATTAATTAATATTAATGAAATATATTAATGAAATTTATATATTATATATTTAATAAAATTTTATGTATTTATCTAATATATTTTATAGTCATAAGATAAGAATAAATCCAATTTTACACATAAAAAGATGTATTTTCTAAAGCCAGTTTTGTCGCCTCTTAATGGTTCAATTTTTTATAAAACAATGTTATGAAACTTTTATAGATTTATTTCATATAATGAACTTTATTTTTGAAAATAAAATCATATAATTTTATAAGTAACATTTTTTTATAAGATGAGAAGTTTGATTTTTTTATGAATAGTAAAAAATTCCAAATTTTAAATGAAAACTAACATTTCATATAAATTATTTATAATGTTAAATTGTATCTTATGTTATTTTTAAAGTAAAATTACATAAATTATAAATCTATTAACCTTATTTATTTCATTTTAATAATTTGTTTATTGAATTTAGAAAATTAAAACTTAGTGACTTTTGAACAATTTCTCTTAAAAAACTCATTTTCCAATCTCAGCTGCAAGTTTAATTTTAAATTAATTTTTGCACTTATTTGATTTATATTTTGAAAATTGGATTCCATTTTTTGAATTATAATAATATAAAATTTCTATTATTTTCAACATATATTTTGACCAATTATATTAGTGAACGAAATTTTAATTATTTATAGTGATTAAGGAAAAATAAATTTAATTTGTTGTTAAAATTTAATCTTGAGGGGCCAAATGAACAAGAAATTTGTAAAAAACCCCATTTTATGGCCATATTTATAAAATTAACCATATGTTTTTTGAAAATTTCTCATTATTGGAGGCACGTTATGTATGATAGACCTCCCGATAGTGTTTTCATTTTGGTATTTTCTAGAATTTAACACCTCCATTTTTAAAAAATTGATTTCAATATCCACATTTATACACACCTATCAAGACTTTTGGATCATCCAAATCCTTCTCAAATAATATCCTACCATCCTTCCCATAATCCTAGAATATTTTTTATGGAAATGAAGAAAATTGTGGATGGATTTTGTTATAAACCAAAAGAGTTTCCCGAAAAAAGGTAACGTTCATGAACAAGAACATTTGTTTTATTTCTTTCTTCACCCCTTCAATTATTCTTATATCATGATTATATAATAACATTAGTATATTCAATATACAAAGTTTTTTATGATAACTGTATGACTTAATACTTCACAAACATCCATCAAATGGGATACACAATCATCGTTCTTATGTATGGAGAACTACCACCACATGAACCGATGTCATTTTTTCTTCAATTACCACCTTTAAATGTCGGGAATAATGATGTATTTGTATTTTCTATATTATATATATTATATTGAGAATTTATTTATTCCTTTTTATTTATTATATAACACATACCTTCATTCTTTCCATTTTGTGGGAATACGATAACGTCCTTCGGGTGTACGGCAGATTACCACCTCATGAAGCGATGAGGTTCGTTCACACATTACAAAGAATGAGTAAAGTATGGTTTTAAAAAACATATTTGATAAATATGACATAAAAACAATACTATAATATATATATATATATCATTTACTTTTCTTACATTCAATATAATAATAAAATTGAAATGACGTTCATTTGTATATAAGACCTACTATCTCAATGAAGGGTGTATTTCATTTCCTATTACCAAATATTATGGATTAATATATATATATATAGAATATATATGATATTTTAATCAGGATTTAACATATTAAGATAATAAAATAATTTTATATTGTCAAGACTCATCCCATAGGGTCCCGTGTCGTGACTACCTCATGCCCGCCTACAATAGGACAAGGGATAGTGTCTAGAACCTAGTAGGAATATCCCACAAATGGAAGTAATTTTCTTATTTACATGTACACACACGTCTCCAAGCCACAAAATATAAAATATTAAAACACTAACTAAATAATGCATTTACACCACTAAGATCCCACATAGAGTACAATAGTGAAAGTACACGAAAGTAAACAGGGCCAAAAACATGTCCACTAAAAAGAGTTTGTAACTACACGTCCAACCTATAGGGAAAATGTACTTGAACTTCTATCTAATCTGAAGGAACACACCGTGGTCTATTTGGACTCACTAAGAACCTCTTGGTCTTAGTCTTCCTATGACTCTGTCAAAGAGTAGATCATGTGCACAAGACAGGACACATGCGGTAAAATCCTATGTATGGGTGTGTGTAATAATATCCAATAGAATAGCCCTAAACTATAAAGTAAATATAAGACATAGGAAAACCCATAAGTAAAATTAAAAAGGAATACTGAAAAGAAAATAAATAAGGAATACCACAAAGGAATACCATATATAATACCATAATGAAATGCCATGAAGGATTAGCATGAAAGAATACAACACAGGATTCCCATGAAGGAATAACAGCAAGGAATACCATGAAGGCATACCATGAAGGAATACCAAAATTAAATACCATTATGGAATACCCTGAAGGAATACAAAAAATGAATTCTATGAAATAATTCCATGATGGACTACCATGAAGGATTACCATGAAGGAATACAGTAAAGGATTACCATGATGGCATACCATGAAGGAAGACCATGAAGGATTACCATGAAGGAATATCATAATGGATTAGAATTAAGGAATACCACAATGGAATACTATGAACGAGTACTAAGAAATAAATACAATGATGGAAGACGGCATAGGAATACCACAATGGAATACCACAAATGAACATAAAAAAGAATACCATGAAGGAATATCACAAAGGAATAATACAAAGTAATACCAGGAAGGAATACCATGAATGAATTATGCAGTCATCTCTAAATGGGTACATGTCTAAATCACATTTAATAATAATATCCAAATATACTCAATGAAACAAGACACGCAGTATTCAACAATACACACAGTCTTCAACAAGATACATTGTCTCTATAAGTCATGCAATCTCCATAAGACACACAGTCTCTATATGACACACAGTCTCTATATGACACATAGTATCTATAAGACACATAGTCTAATGGTCCCAACCATCCATAGGATTCTTCTCCAAGTACGCTCTTTCCGAGATAACCAACTCCTCAACTCCTTAGCTCATATAAACAATTCTATAAAACCCCACTTATGATATCACAAAAATATTATCTCATTGAAAGGGTCCCAACACCATAAACGTCTCATAAAATAGACATACCATATGAATGTTTTTACCACATAAAGAAAACCAGCTAGTAGACCTCGGGTCTGACCTGGGTTCTACTCAAATCCCACCCATCCCATCGGTCGACCTGACCCAATCTGACCCAGTTTGTTGGGCATGTTGGGCCGTATCGCTCAGCCCATTGGGTCACCAAAATTGGTCCACTAGAGTGTGTCCTGGTCCAGCATGTTCGGCACATTCGGTCTGTGTGGGCCACCTATTTTTCATGTATGACATCCACACCTAGCCCACATCCAACAGGCTCCACAGTGACTATGGCGACCTATGTTTGCTACACGCGGCTGGACGCCGCATCAGTGCGCCCCATGGATTCTCTACCACTATGGGAACACATATGGCCGAGCCACTGACTCCATGTGGGTGAACCGTAACACTCAACTCTGGTGCATGCACCACCTCCCACATGCATCCCATCTCCATGTACTGCCATTGGAACTGGTCGTCAGAACTTGTGTGCCATTGGTCCCTTCCACAGACCATCGAGCCTCCTTCGGTGCCCAAATTTTGACGTGGTCATATATCAGGGTCCCTCGTGTCGTGATCTACACTGTTACAGCCTCAGTGGTCGATTTACCTCTAATATTGGGTTCTGATCACATTTGAATCCTCCTAGAAATTTGTACCATGTCCACAAGGGTCCAATGGTGACGAATGCTGAGAATAGGGTAGAGGAAAACCATAAGTAACACCTTCAATATGAAACTAATCCTTTGTTCATGTCACCCTTAATACGTTCTCAGTAGAATGAAAAATGAAGAAGAGTAATCAATATCTTAATATAAATCCCATATTATAGACCTTCCTGCAACAACGATCAAACCTGGGATTAGTCTATTCATGGATTAACCAACGTTCATCATGTAAATAATGATCGAGGAGCGGTTATAAAGAAATAAGCACCCTAAATTGATTCAGATATGTCACAGACGAATTATTTTTGCACAATTATCGTTTAGGTTCCTTTGAGTTGGCTACGCATCGACTGACGATCCACAATCCATCACCATCTATCATGAGAGTTATTCACCACATCATAGAGGAATGACAGGGTTATGTTGATAACCCTATATTTCTAACAAAGTCTCAATAAAATAAAATTCATCGCTGCATCAAAATAATGAAAATTAAATAACTTAATGATGAGTATGCCCTTTCTATGTTTTTCCATAGAAGGACCATGTAGACTAATGTTAAGTCATTCCTAGGGTAAATACATTACTCTAAATTCAATGGTGATCTTATATTTCTGATCTAGGAACCCATCTAAGAGTTATTCAACTTTTTCAATAAAATTGCATGCCTATGAAATTAAATGTATATCATTTTTTTCATGAATTGTTTCTAACATATTGGGTCTCAAAATCTTACTACATATGAGCCCCTAGTCTCAGAATTTTCCCAAATAATTTATTCAAAATTGGTAAAATTCAATTCATTAAATTCGGCCCACCTTAGGGATTTACATTCCTTAAGCCAAACCAAGAGCCACCCAAATAGATGAGGGTATCAAGCATGAATCTGAGTCTCCCATTCCCATGTGCTCTCCAAGAGATTTTATACTTCCCCTAACACACACTAAATGAATCGGGATCCCATGAAAGGTCCTCTCCTAATGATCCTTAATCTCCACTGGGTACTCAGTAAAAGTCATCATATCCTCTATGTATATCTGACCTCATCAAATGAATTTTGATGTGTCATGCACATTACTCCTCAGCTGTGACATGTGAAAGATTTCATTTACCCACTCTAACTATATTGGTAGAACCAAGTGGTATGGAAACTCTACACAGAATGTGGAAAGGGCCAATGAATTTCAAAGATAGCTAGGAAGTGAGCCGACTTTGTGATTGAGTCAATCCTCCCATAGATGGAATAATGTCCCCTAGATGTATGTGGTAAACCCATCATGAAGTCCATAAATATTCCATCCCACTCCAATTTCAAAACTGTAGGCGGATCAGGAAATCTTGATGGAACCTGGTTCTCAGCGTTCACATGCTAACAAGTAAGACATTGAGAAACAAATTCTACAACTCCCTTATTTATTTATAGACACAAAAAATGATGTCAGAGGTCCTGGTACATCTTTAACACAATTGGACGTGCCACTAAATGGGATTTACAAAACCCCCCTCAATAACTCCTCCCATAATTCCACTGGTACTGTCATGCCCCTACGAAAAGAACAACGTGCTCCCCACCTTCAGAAATTCCCTCAGAAGTATGTCCTATTGATATCTTAGCACATATAGTCTCATATAGTCTGTATACCCAAATTGTACCTCCATGACTCATTGTAAGAGTGGGGGGGGTACCATCGACTGGAGGTATGCGGCTCCAACTCCATTCACAAAAGACATCTATAACGAGGTCAACTACTCAGATTATTTATTTAGTAATTGAGAAAAAGATCTCCTACTAAGAGAATATTACACTACATTCCACTTCCCAGGAGTATAGAAAATATCTATGTCATAATCCTAGAAGAACTCTAGCCATCCACTATTTCGAATAATAATATCCTTTTGATAGAAGATATGCTTTAGAATCTTGTGGTCAGAGTTGATGATAAACTTTTTTCCCATCAGGTAGTGTCAACACATATTCAATGAAAATAATACCACTACTAACTCAAGATCCTGGGTCATGTAGTTCTAATCATGTGGTCTCAACTAGTGTGAAGTATAGGCAGTCACTTCATTCCTCTTCATCATTAAATAACCAAGCCTAGTCCCTGATGCATCGCATAACACTATGTTCTCGACACCCACCTTTAGTAATCTCAATATGGGGGCACTTGAATACCTCTACCTCAAACACAAAAAAAATCTACTGGAACTCCCCTTAAATGTCCACCACCCTATAGAAAAACTTTCTCATATCTAAACCTTTCTCTCAGCGGTCCCTCAACTATCTCCTGATCAGCTGTATGACGGCTCAGGTTATCTCATGCCAAATATCCCAAACAGTCGAAGGAGTAACATTATCTGCCTTTGGGTTGAATCGAACCACCTTGGGAGCCCTACACCGCCAACCCATAGTTCTGTGATCTCACCCTAAAGTTGTTAACCTTCTTGGATCCCTATAAATACCATCAGAAACCCACTACTGAGGTCTCAGCTACCTGGTCCCCACTACATTCTCCCACTACTCGTGTTTGCTCTCCAAAAAAAAATCAACCAACAAAGATCTCTCAAGTACCCCAACATAAGTGGAGATGATAAGTGATACCACTGTCACCCTAATATCCCGGTGTAAGCCCTCATATATGGTTCGAGCCTTGAAGAACTAGTCTCATACCATATCCATGGAGTAACGTGAAGGATCATTAAAACTAGATGAATACTCCAACATGGTCAAACTACCCTGCTACAGATGTAGAACCTCTTGTATGTGTACCGATCACAATGTGGCATGGTATAAATCCGCTCTTAAGAGATGATAAAATTCTGTCTCAAAGGGAGTTATCTTGTCGCGTGTCTAAATCACTATGCTCCACCATATACCCATATATTTGTGAAGAAGACTCGTGGCTAGGAATTTCATCTCATCAATAGGATTACTCAAAAGGAGGAACACAAAGGTTACCACCTCTAGCCAATCCTCATCCACCATGGGGTCTCGTTCACCCCAAAACTATAGAGTTTTCTTCCTCTGAAACTTGTGCAATGCACTCAGCCTACGAGTATCCTTAGCTTGTAGTGATGGCAGTAGCTGCTACTCAATGAGTTAAGGTATAAGGGTAAACAACTGGGAGGGGCTATCACTAGTACATGACCCGGTACTGATGTCTAGTCACTAAGCAGATCATCCCTATGATCACGTAGTGAAATACTAGCTAGTTGTCTACGTGGAGGCATCTTAAAATAAAATAAGATGTACCATCATTAATAGAGTTTATTTGAGGAGATTACTCAAGAAGGACATGGAAAAACAACCATTCCTATATGATGCATGTACCATGGTATTAATTGTAACTAGTGTTTCTATATACCAAGTCGAAAATTAGGTGTCCCGAGTCTTAGTGTGTGGATACATCAGCTAATGCACCGTCACTAGATTCCATATCCTGAACGTTGGACTCAAAAAACTCAACACTATTACCCCAAACAAACCTCACAAACTCCTGGTCCTAATGTAGAACTCACCTACTCTGATACCACTCTTTCACGAATCATCCCAGAGAGGCTCATGTCATGACTACCCAAAGCCTTACACTAATAGTCCAAGGGATGGTGACTAGCAGTGAATAGGAATATCCCAAAAATTGGAGGAATTTTCATATATAACTGTACGCACAAACACATCTCTAATCCACAAATGGATAAATGTAAAAACACTAATTAAAAAATTCATGCATACCACCAGGATCCCACACAGAGTTCAATAATGAATGTACTGGAATGTAAACAGGGAAAAACAATCCCATTGTGAAGAGTCTATAACTACAAGTCCAGCCTCAATGTAAAAGGTATCGGAAGTCCTGTCTGATCTGTAGGAACATAGCTTGGTCCATCCGTCCTCACTATGCACTTCATAGTCTTGGTCCACCTCAGACTCAATCAAAGGGTTGATTTTCTACACAAGACATCACACATGTGGGATAATCCAATGTTGGGGTGATTATAATAATACCCAGTAGGACACCACAACATTGAAAATGAAATATACCACAAAGGAATACCGTAAAGAAAATCAGAAAGAAATAACAAAAATGAAAGAACAAAGGAATCCCTCAAAAGAATACCACAAGGAATTCCATGAAAAAAGAACATGAAGGTTTACTAAGAAGGAATACCAAAAAGGATTAACATGAAGGAATACCACGAATTTATACCATGAAGGAATTCCATCAAGGAATACCACAATGGAATACCATAATGTAGTACCATAATGGAATTCCCCTAAGGATTACCATGAAGGAATACCCTAAAGGATTACAAAAATGAAATATAAAATATAATACCATGAAGGAAGACCATGAATTATTACTGGGAAAGAATACCATGAAGGATTACCAAGAAGGAATACCATGGAGGAGTACCATGAATAAATACCATGAAGCAATACCATGAAGGAATACTAGGAAATAATACCATGAAGAAAAAACATAAAAGGAATAAAATGAAGGAATAACACAATGGTATACTAAGAAGGAATTCCATGAAGTAATTATACAGCTAGTTCTGCATAGGTACGTGTTTAAAGAACATGTTACAGGAATATCTAGATATAATCAATCTAATAAGACACATAGTCTCAACGGGGACACATAATCATCAACAAGACACATAGTCTCTATAAGTCACGTAGTCTCTATATGACACAGAGTATCTATAAGTCACACATTCTCTATAAGACACTCATTCACTATAAGACAAATAGTCTTTATAAGACACGCAGTCTCAAGGTTACAATCATCTATATGATTCTGCTCAAAGAACACTAATTACGGGAGAACCCACTCCTCAATCTATTAGGTTGTATGAAAACATCCAAAAAACCCACATTGGATATTTCAAAAAAATTATCTCATATCAAGGGTCCCATAACTATATATGTCTCATCAAATGGACTTACAGTTTGAAACTTATGGTCACTTGAAGAAAACAAGTCCGCCAACTCGGGTCTGGTGTGGGTCTAACCCAGATTCAACCTAGTCCAGTAGACCCGACTTAGTCTGGTCGACCCGACATGTCCCTCCAAGGCCAATATCGGCCCAACTCGGTTTGTTGGGATTACTAGGCTACTCGGACTGGCCCTCTATAGCACAGCCCAGTCCAACTCTCTTGGCATGCGCGACCGGTGTAGCCCGCGCCCACACCCACCCTACACGGTGCGAGCTCCACGGTGTCTATCTCATCCCATGGTCACTACACATGTTAGACTACCATGTCCCTTGACGGACTACTACATCCATATTCCCCATAGGCTCCCATGTGGCCCAACCACCAGCTCCATGCGGTCGAGCCGCTAACTCAACACGGCTCTGCCGAAGGGTGTTTCGCCCCCTGTAATCATCCCACCATCGCGTGTCAGCATGCCGATGGTCCTTTACGCATACCATAAAGCCTCCTATGATACTATAATTGAGACTTGGTAGAAAATATGGGTCCCTTGTGTCTGGATCTACACTTTTGCGGCCTCTACGGTCGAATTGCCTCCAATACAGGGGTCAGATTGCATTTGAAGCCTCTCAGAAAGTCGAACCATGGACATGGGGGGTCCAAAAGTGAATAATATCAAGAATGGGGGAGTGGAAAATCAAAAATAACACTTTATGCATGAACCTAGGCCTTTTTTCATATCATCCTCTATCTGTTGACATTACAATGAAGAACGAAGAAGAGTAACCAATCTCCCAATATAAACCCCTCAATTATAAACCATCCCACAATAAAGATCAAACTAGAAATTGATCTATTCATGGATTGAACCAAATTAATCATTGAAATAAATAGTGGGGAAAGATCACAATGAAAGAAATACTCTACTTTGATTCGGATCATTCACTGATGATGGATCGTTGTGTCATCGTCATAGTCGAGGTTCCTTCGAGTCATTTACGCGTCGATCATTGATGCATGATCCATCACCGTCTATCGATAGATTTATTCTCTATGTATTTAATGACTTCTTTTTTTATGGTGATAACCTAGTATTCTTGAAAAATATTAATAAAATAAAAACCATCACTGCATCAAATAATTATTTAAATTATTTAATGATTATTTCTTGTTTTTCCAGTTTTTTCACAGAAGACCCACATTGACAAATGTTAAGTCATGCCTTGGGTAAAGCCATTACTTTAAAATAAATAGTTTCATCATATTTTTGATCCAAGAACCAATTTAATATTTATTTCACATTTTTAGGAAAAGTGTGTGTGTTTGTGTGTGATTAAAAGTTTAACATTTTTCATTGAATTCTTTCGGGCGCACCGGGCCTCCGAATTGCACATCATCAGAGCTCCTGGTCTCCCAATTTTTCCAAATAATTTCTGAAAATCAAAATTAGGAAAATCCAAGTCATGAAGTTTATGTAATAGGAATGAAAAATAAAATGTCAAATATACTCAAAAAACAAGGTATGTAACACCCAAAATAAATAAAATAATTAATGATTATTAACTAATGGGTGATAAAAAGTTATAAAAGGATTATATATGATATTATAAATATTAATAATTTTCTATTATAAGCTAATATTTTGCTTAAAACAGTTATATATGAGCTTAAAGGGACTTCAACAAAAATAGACTATAAGGTAATGGATTTCAACTCAATTTAAATAACATTTATACTTATGCGTTATAATATACCAATTCACTTTAATATTCTATAAATACTGCTCCATTGAAATTTAAAATAATGAATACTTAATTCTTCATGGTATATTAAATTTTCATATTAAATTATTTCATCAAAAAGGATTTGATTTAAAAATTACCAAGTGAAGAAAGTTAGTTTGAAATCTCACTTTCTTTTCTGATTGTTAACATTCTCTTGTATAAATCTCATTACAGTAATCATTTTCAATTTGAAATTATAATTCTCTTAAATATCCATATAATTTGGTGAATTTTATGATTGTTTCATAACAGTGTACCATTTATAAATATTTCTTATACTTTTATGGTTATTTGATTATCTAGAGAAATATTGATAAATCTATATTTTTTAATCAATACGGTTTTTTGATAAGACACATTATTTATGAACTAAATCAATTATCCTATTGATGAAGTATGCTTTGGATTAGTAGTGATGGGTGGTTCCTAGACAATATATATCCCCTCTATGCATTGATAGGTACTCATGATACAAATCAATTGGCCAAATTAAACTGGATTATACCTGTAGTTTTGAACCATCTTGTGAAAGGTCTTGATTGTATACGTTTTCATGTGCCTAGACCTGAAATCTAATATTTAAGAATTTTTTTCAATGATATTTTATCTATTTTTATTATTATTTATCAATGATACTTTAACATTGAAATTATTTATAGATATATTTCTATCTCCGTTTATTGATTAAATAACATGTGTTCATTTATTTACCTTGTCATATAGATTATGCATTATCCAGTAAATTATATAGAATGTGTGCTCAGTTATTTACCTTTTTATATTGATTATACATATTAATTCATTATTTCTTCCATTTTACTTAACCCTTTCTGAGAATTTTATCTCTCCCTTATTTTTTTTCCTTTACCTTGGTAATGAATAGGTGTTCTTGGAATGAGTTTCAATTATGATGATATTTTACTTTAGTTGTGATTAATTTTTTCCCAATGTATTATAGGTATAATAAATGTAATATTCTTTTAAAAAATTACCATAAAATTCAATCCATTGGGATTTGAATCTTGTATCTAAGACAATGTAATAAAGTACTACATTGGCATCAGGCTAATAGGGATTGGGTTATTACACATTAATTGTTATATGAGTTAAAGAATATTATCTTGTCCAGGCTCCAACCAATGACATTATGATAAAATTACTAATATACCCCATGATTAGCTAGGTTACAGTAACTTGAGTAATAATGATATCATATTTTGAAGGTTATAATGTTATGTATCTCACTAATCTCTGGTAAGAAGGATTTAGTATAAGCATGAAACCTTAAGTATTTCAATGACTATATAACATTCCATGAGATATACCAGGAAAGTTTGAACCAGGCTAAAGCCTGATCCCGCAAATTTATTAAAGAAAAGATGCAAGTAAAGACATTAGAAAGAAAAGACGTTACATTACATCAAAGGCATAGGCACCCCTCTCCCCATCATACACTTATTTTATCCTTAGTCCAACACTCACACCAATATTTACATATCATTACAACCAATACTACTATATGATTATCATTGACTTGGGACAACTCAAAGCCAAACTTTTATGGGATATCTTTATTCCACCATTCATGTAAAGTAAATTATAGAACACATTAATGAATTATAAATGGATATTTAATTTATTATAATAACATGATGAATTATGGAACTATTAGATCACAATATCAATTATTCAATATAAAGAGACTCTTATGACACTCATGTGTCTACTTCACCAATTTATTTTTTATTATATCTCTTACTTTTTTGGAACATAATAGATATTAACATCACCCCTCTCAAGGATACCTACGATATTATGGTATTTTTGAAGGATGTGTTTTTTATTTTAGTGATATAGGTGTTCCTTATCTAAGAAATAGGTCCATTTTGTTATAGTAAATCTGGATTTCAACCTCAATCCTATGAATCACCCCTAGTTTATAGATGAATTTTTGATCTAAATATATTACTTCATAGTATCTAGTGATGTTCAATATTCTTTCTCTTTTGTCTATTCGGCTATGGTTGCTTGTTTGGAACTCTTCTAACTGATAGCCCCACCATTTAGATAAATCATGAAACCAAATTGAGGTTTCATATCAACTTTTTTATATTTGAAACTAGTTTCTATGTTACTCATTTCAAAAAATAATCCTCTCTCCAAATGATCAAGAACATATCCTTAGTCATTCTAAATTAAATTATAATGATCTTCATAGAAAAATAATAAATATCACATATATTAGATTGGTATCTACTAGTTATACTTAAAGAATAGGTGGCATCAGTTCGTGTACACAATAAGGAATACATGATAGATCCTATTTGTATATGAATATGTAATTATATCCATTGTTTCTAAATCCTTATAAGGATCATGAATCTTCCAAATATTAGTGTCATACAATACTATTAAAGACCCCTTACTAGAGGTCTCTAAGCTAAATCACTTTCATACATTACTAATGAAAGTGTCTTGATTCAATCAAAGAAGCCTCTTAGATATTTTATTATAGATTTACATACCCAGTATATAGGCTACATCTCCCATGTCCTTCATCAAGAAGAAAATACATGGACACATATTAATAGATTGAAAATTTGGGATATTGTTTCAAATAATAATTATACCATCTACATGAAATATTAGAAGAATTAAAAAACTCCCACTGATCTTATGTTGTACACAATAATAATCCATTTTTTTATGAAACCAAACACTTTGATTTCATCATAAAATCATGTATTCCAACTTTTAGAATCTTCCTTCAATCCATAAATATATCATTGAACTTTCATACATTACCAGTCTCATTTGGATCTTCACTATGTTTAGGTTTTATCATATATATGACACCAACTAAACAAATATTAATGAAATTAATTTTTACACACATTTAATATATCATAAAATAAAAGTAAGTTGTTATGCCATGAAATATTCAAATTTTTGTTATCATCATAATAAGTGAAAAGGATTCATCATAGTCAATACCATGAAATTTTTTGTAACCATTTTGTACCCTATCGTGCTTTATATGTAGACACTCTAAAATTAATGTATTTTTTATTATGGAAACCCCACATACACTCTATGGGTCTCACCCCTTCAAGTGTATCTACCAAGTTCCAAAATTGGTTAGTGTTCATGGAGTCCATCTTAAATTCTATGGATTTTAACTATTTCTCATAATTACTGCACTTTATGTACTCTCAATAAGTATTTGGTTCATCTCCTATAAACAATACCTTATCATCATTGGTTATGTTAAATAAGTATCTTGTGAGATCATAATTAGTCTTACCTAATCATCATGGTTCTTATGTGTCTTAAGTTGTTTCTTCTTCCAAAACTCTTTGTGGAACTAGATCAATATCCACCTTAGGAACACTTAGTATTTATTGGTGTCAAACTTCTCTAAGTCTAACTTTCCTATCCCTGACTCCATTACTTATGTGTTCCTTCTTAATATAAAAACCATTATATTACACAAATTGTGAATTTAGTTGTATTATAGAAATAATATCTCATAGTTTCATTGGGATAACCATCAAAAAATAATTTATCATATTTTGAGCCATTTTTATCATTATACAAATATTTTAGGAATTTTTTTCATCCCTAAATATTTAAAAGATACATAATTTGATGTTTCTCATATCAAATCTAATATGGTGCCTTTTTAAATAATTTATAGAGAACACACCTTCAAATAATCTCATAAACATTCATAGTAAAACTCCAGGATGAAATGGAATGGTTAGATTGGCTCTTAATTGATCAAAGCATGCCCATAAAGTTATAATTAATACTCTATGACACACCATTACATTGTCATATTCCAGGATGAGTGAGTTTAAAAATAATTCCACAATCCCTCATATGATCATTGAATTTATGGCTCAGTTATATAGTACCCGGAACTGATCATAAGATCTTTATACTTTTGACATATTTATTCTATACATCATTGTGAAACTCCTTATACATTAAAAAATATTCACACAGAGGTATCATCATAAAAACATATCCATACCATCTAAAATCATCATTAAAGATAAAAAAGTACCTAAAACCATAACATGATTGAGTACTAATTGGTCTGCATACATCACTATGTATGAGATCCCATAATATATTATCCCTTTCATATTTTTTTCTAAATGTTTCTATAGTCATCTTCCCTAAAAAAGTAGATACATTATTTTTTAATGATTTATAATTGAAAGGTTCTTATAATCTATATTTATGGAGTCTTTAGATGTGTTCCTCATTTATATTACCAGGATAATAATTCCAAACATAGGTGTAATTAGAATTAACAGTAATATTCAAATTTTTCATGTTATAAAAAAGATTATCTATATCTAAAATATGTAAACCATTTAACATATTATTGATACCATAATGAATTTTATTTTTATATATATAACAAATCATGTTCTTAAAATTTAATGAAAACCCAATATTTTCCAAACATGATATATGAATAAAATTCATGTTTATGGAAGGAACATACTAATAGTTCTATAATTATAGGACTAATCCACTGGGTAGACATAGATTATATGTGTTCGATTATAACATGTAAGATTTTGATCCATTACGGGAAAGAAGATTTATTTAACATTTTTTAATTTCCTTATTTATCTAAGTCTATGTTTTTTCAACTCAAATGTGTGATGAACACCCATTTTCTATGACCTAAGATTCACATTTTTTGAGATTGACCACTATAACATTCACATTACGATGCTCAGAATGCATCAATTTGAGTGCATTTCTCAGCCTTAGATGTGAATATTAAAAGGGTCTATATATTATACCTATTAGGGATCTCAATATGAATATCATTAAGTAATGCATAACCTATAATAGTGGAATATATATGGGAAAGTGTCACATATTATATCTTTCCATCAAGTACATAAAAAAAATTCTACCACTAAAAATTATGACCTTATATATAATATGTATTTTGTGAGATGAGGTATAAATTTCATCATGAATTACATTAGTTTGATCATGTAAATAAGAAATTATTATATCAGTTATACAAAAACTTTATAAATTATATCATATATTATTCTTGGATAGATGAGTGTATAAAGTATTTAACCAAATCCATTAAATGGATTCACTCAACTATGTTACTTTTTAATTATAATCATTACGATTTCCCAGCCAGTGTAACCCAATGAAAACTCTATCGAAAAAGAAAAATTACAGTTATGATCTCTTTATTACTATCTATCCTTACACATGATAATTCATGAAAACATAACTATTAGGGTCACCCATACTAAATTATTTAGGACTTGACAAGTGCCTCTTTGGAAGGAATCTCACACACAGTATTTTTAAGGCCCTTCTTAAAAGAAATTCTATATAAATATATATTTTATACATATTTACCGTATTTTATGTCATGCAATTCGTATTATTATTATATCATGTTTTATCCATATGTGTATAAATGATTATAAAAATCTTGTTTTGGAATCATATTCCATCCACCAAACAATGTGTTCACATCAAATTGATGTGTACCTCTTTACCAAAACCCCATGTTTTTGTTACTATCCTTAAAAAAGAAGCCAAATATATTCATAAATATTCAAATTCTTCTCATATATAAGGTACAGGAAATTATCATGTAAATAAATAGAGTTATATGAAACTAAAAATATTCTCATGATTATGCTCATGGTGATTAATATCTAATGCCTCAGCTATCTAGAATAAATAATAAGCATAAAAGTTGGTGGGTAGTCGAACCTCTAGTCCTTCTCCCGGGATATATTTTACTCAATAGATAATTCAATTCATGGTATCTATAACACCTAATAAAAAAATTAAATAACTATTCTCGATTTGATAACTCTAAAAACAAACTAAGGTCATGGTAAATGAAAATTAAATCTTATGGAGGAACACATAACATTTAAATCATGTATCTATATCCTAGAAATGATTTATCACATACATTTTTTATATCAAATATTCACACATCATAAAAAATTTATAAAACATGAATATAATGGGAATTAAAAAAATAAACACTTTATTTATATTCCAAAAAACAAGATACTAATACAAACTTATAATATTGAATTTAGAGTTGTAAAATCACATTTTATAAATAATACCATTTATTATTTATAAAAATATTATGAACTATAAGAATAATTGACTAAATATAAAAAATTATGAATTTACTTTTTATGTCCTGTTTAAAATACATTAGACCTCATTGTAATATCAAGTTGGAACCCCACACTACATTTTATAACAATTTAGTTTTGTGGTGCATGCCGCGGATGACCTTAAATATTCTCCCAATGTAATGCCAGGCCACTACAATGACATTAAATTGTCAAACAATGTACTTTCAATGCCATTCCCTCACATTAAAATGAAATAGAACATAATATAGTGTGAATATCTCACATTAAATTGACACTCATTGCAATATTATGTATTCCAAAAATGATTCTTTGTATTCATTTCATCTAACATACGTTAAATTATTACAATAACATATGTTTCACCTCACACTACAAATTATATTTAGTAATAAATCTAATGTTGAGTCCCAAAAAACATTATGTTTTATAAAAAACATAATGTCAAAGGGATAATGTTAGATAAATTATCACATAAATGCATCCTTAGGGATTCACTTGGAAATACATTAACAAATAATGTAATGTCAAGTGGGGTGCATCTATTATATGTTGTGTAAAATATTTTCTTCTTAAAACAATGAAATGAACATGTTGATTAATCATGGAAGATGGATTTGACACCACTTATGGGATTTAGGTTTTCATAAAATGAACCTAAAATGGAACTAACCCCATATATTCTAGATCTATCTCTATCAAAATTAGCATGCGAGGTTTTACGAAGAACCAGTGTACAGATACCACAGAGTAATATGTCTTTTAATATTCTTAGTATGAGTGATCATGACCACAATGGTAGAAAACATATTCTTCCTACCTTTAAGGTATTACATAATCTAAAGGATACTAGTTCATAACTTGAGGATTCTCATACACTAAGAGGGGTGATAATGCCTTCAATGTTCTTAATGAATGATGTTATAGGAAGGAAGGTAGCTTCAATAGGCCTTCACGCAACCAATCATCGAATCAATAGAAGGTATCACACAACATAATATCTCCATCCTCAACTCTCTTTATAAAATTAATATCATTCACAACATTAAATGTATCAAGTTCCATATCTTGAAAAAAATACATTACATCATGTTGGTTTAATCATTAAAATCATTTTGTGAATGTACAAGCCATAAATTAACCAATACATTTGGTTTATAACCAATGAAACACTGTTTTAGTGAAATGTAAATTCCATGCACTAAGACCATTTTACGTTGATTATAACATAGTATCTGGTTGAGTCATATGGACAACAAATTTCATGGAACTGATGTATGCTCTAGCTTCATGATAAGGATATAGTGGCATCAATTTATCTTTAATTAATATGATTAAATGCATATTTTTAATGCTAGAATCCAACAATTTCATCCCAAAATCCTTAAAATAATTTTCATACCTTAAAATACTCCTACAAACGAAATAAAATATTAAGAATGAGACTAGGTGCCTCTAGTATGCTCATAAAGAACCTTATCATGAATGTGACAACTCAAACTATATGATGTTTTCTTTTATCCTATTTTTATTTCTCATGCCCCCAAATGATATGATCTAAACCTATAGGGTTAAAAAATAAACTAGATGGATTATTGTACCTTTAAGAACCTTGTCTTTTAATTGTAAAAAAATTATCAACTTCTCTATGATGGAGGAATATTTTTGAGTGTTTAGATCACGACACTAAACAATATGTGTAGAAATTTGGAAAGTATCGCTCATAAATGTAGTTACACCTTAATGGATTTCATATAATCAATCCTAAAACAAACTTTTACATGGTTGGATCGATTGAAATCACACACATGAGAATTTAAATTTGTCAAATATCAATACAATGTTAATTTTCTCAATCCTTATACCTGAAACTATCATCCTTTACCACCTCACCTTGTATACAGGTTTAAAAGTAATTTTGGAATATAAAAAAAAGGTATTATATTTTTATTATGTCTTAATATCCTATATTATTTATTTAATTCAAAATTAAATTTCTCTTATATACCGGATTAATTTGAGGGAATAAATTTCTAAATTGGAATCAAGTTGTTAAAATTAATTGTAAGATATAAATTGTTTTTTGAATAATATAATATAATTTTGAATAATGAAATATGATTCAAATTCATATGATATGGTAAACAATTGAAAAGTTATTTTAGGTTTGAAGAGTCCAATATTCCTTAAAACATAATATTTTTTACCAATTTGCACCGTTTACACTCCAATTTAACCTATGATCCCCAAAATGCACTATATCAATCATGAAATTGAAATGTTTAGCAATAAAAAACATCCATAAACATGATTTTAATCTACCTATTTAACATCAATACTGCATTATAATTTTCATTTTCTCTATTTTACACTATCATATTCTTATACTCTAACTTTGGGTAAAACATTATGGATTTTTTTGAATTTTGGAAGAGGAAATATCATGATTCTAAATCCATTCATGGACTTGTAAGTAAACCTCTATGAGCCTCACACATGACCCCATTGACCCATGGAATCTTTTAATTTTCTATTGATACATTTATATGTCATCAGAAACAATAATGAGTGAGTGATAAATTGTGATTTGAAGGATTCTGTACCTAACTAATGTTGGCTCAGATATCCATACAAGGACTTTCCTTTCCTGAGAAACATACCGCAAAACACAGAAATCATTTTTGACATTCTACTTATTCAATTGGGATTAACATGGCCAAAAAATGGGACATTGTAGTAAAATATATTTTATTAAATTAATTGTATTTATTATTGAATTTTATATCCATTTTTTAATAACATTTATTTAACCATTACCTAAATATATGAATTTATAAAAATATTATAATATTTTCTCACCTAATATGTTTACTTAGGGTTTTAAAGGATTAATGAATATTTAAATTCAATAAAACATGCACACATTACCCAAACATTTTAATACATTTTTCATTTTATTCTTCTATGACCAACGACCATAGAAAAAATTTGAATTCCCTTGTCAATATTAATAATTAATAAAAATTTGAATTTACATAAAAGATAAAATTGGAATGATCATATAAATCTCATTAAGGTTATTATCGTTGGAAATCATCTATAGATCAATTATCATGTGTTAGGTGTGATGATAGTATTATAATATCATGTGAATTTTTTAAAAATAAAGATATAATATTAGAATTTTTGGATATAGCTAAAGTTCATAGCGAAAATCTAGGTAGACGACGGTTATCGGGCCATTTTAGTATATAAACATTCCCACATTGGTTATAGAAAAAGGGTTTTATGTAAACACAATACATATGGGATGAAGTTATATAAATTGTTATTGTCATGGTTTTGATTTATAGTGACAAAAAGGCCACCAAAATATCATGGCGTTTCTACCCCCTCATCTTAGCTTGTTATTCCCCCATAACCCAAATTAATACACAACACTAATACATCCTTGATTCTCTCACTCCAGTCATCTCTCCTCCTAATTTTCATATGGTCATTACCATAGGATCCTCCCCAAATTCTTGTCTGACAACATAACCCATTCCCCCAATGTGTGATGATAAGTAAACATTTCTCAGATAGTTAGAAATCTTTCCCTCACTATCTATTATTCTATCATTCGTAATAATTTTTTATTAGATATGTGTTTTTATATACCAATTAATTCAATTTTTGATATATGGTGATTTTTTTGTAATGCAAGGATCGACTTGTGCTTTCATTTGATGTTAAATTTAAATGGAATATATTTTTTACTATTTTTTAGATTTTTTGATAATTTGATACATCATTGATTTTTCAAACTGATATGAATTACATTATGTTTTTTGTTGTTTTTATAATATTAATAAGTTATCAGTATGAGTATATGTAAATTTTCAATGTTTTTAAATTTTAATTTAAGTGTTATGGTTTTCATAATTACCAATATGAGAACATTATGGTTGTGAAATATTAATTGTAACAAAAATTAATTTTTTTAATGATATTCTAATAAATAAATTAATATAAATATATCTTTTATTACAAATAATTTATAATGTAATGATATTTCATTTTCAACTATAATTCACATTTTTATTTTTTTAATTTTAGAAACATATTTAATACATATTTCTAATATAATTTTCATGATATTATCTTATTATTTTTTAATAAGTTTATTTTTTAGTAATTCATTTTAATCATAAAATGAATTTTAAAAAAACGTTCTTAAATGATAAATATATATTTTATACATATTATTGAATATATGAATCTTTTTTTAAAATTTTTTAAAATAATTACATAACCAAGTGTTAGAATTAATTTTTTATATATTATATTTGGACATATCATTAATAAATATAATATAAAATAAACTGAAAATGTTTAATTTCACATAAATTAAAAACTATAATATAAATCTGTTTATCAATGAAATAAAAATTAAAAACAATTTAATATGTGTTTTATTTTATTAAGAAAACGTGGTGGATGATATTATATCCATTATTAAAAATAAAAATACAAGAAAACAAAAATATAATTTTTTTGTAATATAAATATTTCTAATCAAATACTTTGGTTGGAAATTACTTGTGTTCATAAATCATAATCATAATGGTGTTTTAAGATATCTATATTTTTTTTATCAACATACAATAATTTTAATACTAGTTTTATTTATTATATTAAAATGGATAGAATATAGATATATAATACTAATCATATCGCAAATTATTTTCAAAATTAGTTGCAGATATTTTGTGTTTTATCTATCAATAATGTTGTAGAAGGTGGGTTGATTTGAGGTCCTTTTTGGACTATGTTGGAAGACTATTCATGCTAAAAAAATTTGTGACATGTACTTTTCAGTGATGAACATAATATATTTTTCACTTGAATGATATGTTGTGATTTGAAGATAAAGTAGAGTTTAATTAGATGAATAAGACACAAATGGGATCCCCATTCACAACATAATTACTCATACACCAAGTCAAGGAGTTACTTAAAAGAGATTTATCAATATGGTGTTATGGAAGTAGGAACATCCCACTTGGACTTGGTAACAGTTTATAACCACAATTGGTGAAAATTTTATCAAGACCATAAAACCAATTTTTTGGGGTATATTGGAAACATTTTGGAATCATAAAACACTTTATACAAGGGAACCCCATATACAATAGTTTATTTCATATCAAAAGATTCAATTTGATAGGTTTTAGTTCCAATTCTACATCCCAACATAGATTACTCGTCTATCTAGACTCTGAAGAATAATGTGGGAAAAGCTGATGGGCATTCGTGAACCCCATGGGCTAGCTACTAGTACTCAAGCACGAAAAAAACAAAATTGAAAGATTTAATAAAACCAAATTAAGATGGAATGGCATATATATATGAACATAATAGAAATAATAAGTGGAAGAAAACCATAAGAAATATATTCCACAACAAAAATAAAACAGCATAAGTGATAAAAGTGAAAGTTAATAGAAAAAGAACAATTATAATAAAAAAGAATAGCTGAAACAAAGGAAACTAATACATTTGATAACATGGGGAAAACTAATATATCACTACCATCTACCTAAAATAGCTGATAGAAACCTCCCCAACTCAATGTAGGGCCTTTACATTCCCTATATTAAAATATATAACAAGGTATACACACCACCAAAGGGTTGTGTAAGGTGTGATCTAAATACGCTTAGCAGGATCCCACCCAGGTACTCCATATCAAGTCTTAATGAAAATAATCCTAGTGTTCTCATTTAAAATAAACCATTGCATGATATGAAATAAAAAAAAATTATATAAATAGTGGTAAATATTTCTCTTTTCCCATAATTTCAACAAATGTTTGGTAAAAACATTTTTGAATCATCGCTTCTATAATCAAATCCAGACAATACAAATCCAATAACAATGGTAATAGGTCAAAGATCAAAACAATCCTAAATAGAAGACAACTCATACCACATTAAATTACTAGTTACTACTAAACTCCTTAAAATACATGCCTATAGAGAGAAATATAACTTCATGAGTGATCCCCCTAGCAATTTCAAACCAAGTCCATAGAAAATAAGGGTAAGGTAGAATATGAAAACTCTAAGATTGAACCCCCCCCCCCCCCAAAATACAATGGATGATGACCCTAAGATATGCTACCCACCCATGTACTCATAGATTCCAATGTTTTGTATTGCATAAATCATTTTAATGGGTTACACATTTCACCAAAAAATTCAATATCCATTATACCACCAAAAACATACTTTGAAAACACTATTTTACATTACCCAAAACCAAAGGAAAACCTATTTTTTATATAATTCCATTTATGCATGAAAATAATCTCGGATAATTTATTTATATTTCAATTTATAAAGTGGAATAAATACAATTTATCCAACATAAGATAAAGACAGAACTACCTGCCTCAAACTCGGGTCACACATGCCCATAATGGGATCAACAAATACTTGAATGAATGAAAATACAAAAACTTATGTACTATAAATGATTCCCACATCTTAGAATCACATTACACAAATAACAGATGGTGGAGAGGGTAGATCACAACATACCACAAGGAACACACACTTACTACACCGTAACCAAAAAAAGACAAACCCCTAGAAGAAGATCACATAATGGATCTTGAATGTACCCAAAAAATATCACCACAGGAATAATGAATCTAAAATCCAATACCCTGATACTGTTATGACCAATGGAAGGAAATAGGCATAAATATCACATACTATGGAGAAGTTATACAACTGGAAGGGATACCAAACATTGAATTAAATTATCTAGATGGTGATGAGAGACATGAGATAACTTAGAAGGATACATAGATTTAGAGAGAGGATTAGCCTACCGAATGAAGAAACATCATATATTCATCATGATAGAAACCTATTGGGTCAAATTATTTATTGTGTAAATAGTATAATTATATCATAAACTCTACATGACACATTTATTCTAAAAAAACTTTTCCATAGAGTAAATTTTCCTGATTGAGGATATTACTGTGTAGAATAATATATTATTGTGAACAATCAATTTAAAAATAAAAATGATTTTATATCATTCATGATTCCTGTTCCATAAACCATATTATGGTTGGTTCCCATTGAAGGACATATTTCATAAGCTATAACTTATGACATAAAAGTGTCCAATTAGCAGTTTTCAATAATTTTTTGGATGAAACTAAGAAAAATAGCTCATAATCCCTCAAAACCTAAAATTATTCTAAACATCAAAATAGTGTACCTTAAAATCTAGAATGATACAATGTCCCCACCATAAAAATTTCAATCCTCAAGAAGTCATGTTGATGAAGGGTGCTCCATAAAGAAGTGATGCCACTACTCCCTCAGTGATGATTCGTGCTCCCAAGTATTTGTGAGAATATGATCTTTGTCCCCATAACACTCTGGTCAATGGGATAGACTCCCCATGCAAGAATTTCACCTAATAATCAACTATCTCAGTTAGATTATCTATAAATGAAATGTATGGATCCAAATCGATGTCTTCCAAACTCAGAACATGAGAAAGATAAGGATAGTACTTTCTGGTCTGAGAAATGTGGAAAAAATCATGAATACTTTTCAGCTGAACCAGAAATTCCAACCAATATGCAACCTTACCAAGAATCTTTATGACCTCAAATGGTCCAACAGATCTCAAATCCATATTTCTTTGTTTCCCAAGTGAACATTTCCCAAACTGAGGAGAAACATTCAAGAAAACCCAGTCAACCATGGGAAACATTATAGAATGGATTCGACAATACACCTAAGATTTTTATAGACTCTAAATTGTAACCAGTTGTTGACGCATACCCTAAATCATCACTGAAATCTCATGAATAAAACTCAATCCCATGAGAGAGGATCACCCACCTATTCCCAACAAATAGGGGGTACTCATGTGAGACTATAAAAAACTGAAAGGGATCCATTCAAATCAATTACTAATAATTTTTTTATCAACAAACTCAAACAGTCCCAATTGTATATTGAAAAATCCAACAAAATCCAAGTGACAAGAATGAAAAAAATCCTCCATGATCTAAAGAGTATGCTCCATCTGACCATCTGTCTATGAATGGTAAGCTATACATAATCGAACATGATTCTCAATCACCTATTAATTACTCTTATAGAACAAATAGGTAAATTGGGGATCTCTATATGAAATAATAGTAGAGGTAACCCCATGTAACCTAATAATCACTTGAACATACCACTTACCCATATCTTTAACCATTGTGGGGTCCCTGATCGTAATAAAATATATTGATTTTTTCAACTGATCAATCACACACTAGATATAATCTTCCATAGGGGAGTTCATGCTAATCATATATCAAAGTTTATGGATGAATCATACAATTATTCATACTAGAATTAGAAGAGGATATAGAAACCAAAAACGTATCATGTTCTCTACCTTCATCTACTGGAAGGTGTTACAGCAGGACACATTATCTATAATGTTTCACTTCATACCCAACCATGAAAATGTTATCCCATGTGGAAATGAATATTTGTACATCCCATATGAATGAACCAGAAATAACAATGATAGTAAAACAAAAATTAACTCCTCAAATATTTTGCGACAACAAACCGAATCCCAAAATAGAGAATACTACCATAAGGGACATGCAATAGAAAAATAGTCTCCCCAATATAAAGGGTTTCTCTAATTCCTCTCAACTCATCATAATACTGTTCACTACATAGAATAAATTCATAAAGAGGTTAAGATAGATGAACACTAGTGAGAACCATACCTGAACCATCCTATTAAGAATCCATATGCAACTAAGCATATAGTCCCATTATGTTCCACATGTCCTTCTATTCCAAGATAGCCTACAATGGTGCTTTCCATCTGAGATAATATATGATGAAATTACCCTTCCCTAAGGTGTAGTATATGTAATAATATTATTTATAAAGGTATTAATCCAAAAATATCTATCTAATATTAAAGACTTTTGAAAATATATAACTTCGACTCTTATAGTTAGAAAATACTATGAATTCCCACCAAAAAATATGGTGTCAAAAACATTTAATCACATGAATAACTATGATGAATTTTAAATCATGAGTTGTTCAATATAATCATCTGGATAAAAATTATGAGAACTATAAGACACCACATGATCATAATACATAAAACATGCAACCCAAACCAGCACCAGAAGCATCACATAACACTATATACCCCTTACCGAGCTAAGGTATGATCAAGATTGGTGCAAACATTACAAGTCCTTTCAACTGATAGAATGATGTATGAAATATTTCATCCCATATGAGTTTCACCCCTTTCATGGTAAGAAGAGACAAAGGTGAGGGTAACTTCAATAAGTCCTTTCTAAGAGCATCTAGAAAGACAAAAGAGGTTATGTATCTCATAGATGTTTTTTTGGCACCTCTCATGATAATAATACCTTTAACTTCACATGTTCGACTGTTAATCCACATTCAAAAATCATGTTCTCTAATAAATTCACTTGTTGGATCTAGAAAATACATTTTAAAAACATTCCAAACAAATGGAGACTCTTAAGGATCTACATAATCAAGCATATATTTTTCTCATTCTCACACTCAGACCTCTAATAAACCAAATTATTTTCATTGAACAAACCAAAAAGGTGTTGAGATACTGATGGAATATCTAATTCATAAAATACATAAACATTAGTTGAGAATGAGTTAGACCAAAATTTATAACATCATATTCATAATGGTCATACATATTCCTGAAATTCAACTTCGATGTATCAAACACCTCAACATTGAGTAGATGATAACCTGACTGAAGATAAATCTTTGAAAACCACTTTTACCCCTTTAACTAATAAAAAATCATCCACATGGGGTAATGAAAACTTATTCATAATCATCCTATGGTTAAAATTTTTGTATTCCACACACAATCGAAGTGAACCATCGTCCTTCTTGGTAAAGACCATCGGGGTCACCAAAGGTGAAACACTGGGTTCAAAAAAGACTTTCTCTATCAGGTCATCAAACTAAAACATGAGCTCTTTCTGCTCCATTAGTTCTATATGATAAGAGGGTATTGATATTGGTTGTGTGCCAAATAGTATGTCAACAATAAAATATACCCCCCTCTGTAGAGGAAGACCATATATTGTTTCTAAGAAAATATCAGGAAATTCCATAACTACCATAAGAATATCTAAAATATAATAAAACACATTAAGATCAATGATAATAGTGGCCAAAAACTCAGGAGCTATGGGAGGGAAGGTACAGTATGACCATACCATATATCCCACTCTCTATAAACCACCCAAGACGTCTCATCGATAGAAAGAAACATGAAATTTCCATGATAATAATAAACCTAATCATGATGATCTATAATCCAATCTATCCTGATGATGATGTCAAATAGGTCCATATCATGAACAGGGAAATTCCATACTAACATTGTGTCAACTATCGAAATAGAACAATAAAGACACAAAAACCATACTATTTCCTCTTTATAATAGGTGTATATAACTCTATAAAAAACGTAATCCCCGTTAAAAGTTTCAACACCTCAAAAAATGGGATGATAAAAGAGTGGGAGGCATAGGTATCATATAAAGTAGTTTCTATAGATAATTCCATAGAAATGGTACCTCTTACTGTCGTTAGACCCATGTTAACCTCCACCAGAAAATCATACACTACGTAAAGGTTCTTCACTCCTAAGGCCTTTGGATGAAGCCCCATGGACATTGAATCTTCTAACTACTTTGTAGTTACCTTTATAGCTAACAATCATTAACACCAACAATGCATCATCATAGCCTAGTAGCAATTCTATAGATGGTTGCAGTGGCCACAACCATTACAAATCATTGCTGGGGTGGGACAATATTATTAGTTGTGCCCAAACATTTCATAATAACAGAATGGTAGGGGCACACTATTTTCAATATTTAATGGTCTATATGAGGGCCACTACTAGGAACCACCTCCACCACTTTGGCAATGCTCATGTCACTCCCTCTAATTTCCCTATGCACCACTAAAATTTCCACTGGATAGAAGATAATGGGAACAATATCCAATCATTTCCTCCAAATCCATCCCTACAAAATTTCACTTCCTATAGTCTCAACATATGTAGATATTTTAACCATAAAAACATGTGATCTGATATCGACTCTCACACCCTACTGGTATATATGAGATTTCAACAGATCATTCATTAACAAATCTAGAGTAAAACCAACAAGATTCATGAACTGATTAGTGTATTCCAACACTAATCACTCTCACTGCTCCAAGGATAGGAACTCCATATATTTTTCACCATCAGATACTCTAGATTGAATATCTGTAAAAAAGTGTTTCTTGAAACCCTTCCCATCCAAGCCCACGTTTCTATCTGTCGGTACCATAGAATCCCATAACAACTTGTTGGGATGTTCAATAATAAATAATATACACCTCACTTTTATATTATTAGGTGTATATTAGTATAATAAGATCAAATAAATGTTTTCTAGCCAGTCCTTAGCATCTTTGGAGTCATTCATACCCTTATAGGAGGATGGTTTCATGTGTAAGAACAACTGAGATCCATCATAGTCTCCATCAACTCTAAGATGTAACTCCAAAAATTAATTTTGGAATTTTAGTACATATTGGTCTATAACAAAAAATGATCTAATGATAACCTCTATAAAATTATGATCTATAAGAGGATTCCCTATAGGAGAACATGTTTCTCCCTCCTATGGAACCCTTGGAAGACCACTCAAAGGAATATCACTGCACATCAAATATAGATTAAATGATCATAAATTTAGAATAATCATAGTTAAAACCAAAAAACCCATAATAGAAAACAAATATTAATATAAATAACTCAAAACAAGACACACATATCCCAAAATCCCATTGTAAATTAAGTCCCATCATGGTAAGATCTAACTAGGAACATACTACAACACACCTCTGGAATTTAAATATTTATCTGTCACATCAAAAAACCTTGTGAGACTTAGAACATCCTCCTTCGATATCTAATTTTCACATCCTGAACTAGATAGACAATCCATCTATCTCCAAACTGAAATGCATCGATACCCAAAGGATATTCATGATCTCCATGGGCTAATGACTATCACCCAGGCATCAACAAAATCTTAAGGGAATGATTTAACCCAACCTGAAGAAGATGAAATTCCTTGAACATATATATATATATATAGTAAAAGTAAATAGTGTATGAAATCCAAAATAAATATATTCCATAATTGGAAGGAAACAACCGAAGTAATACAACTGAAACTAGACAAAACAAACATAAATTAGAAGTATAATAGTGATGGATAAGTAAAAAAAAGACAATTACTCTATGTGATAACATGGGAAAACTCCCAGTATCACACTACCAGCTACCCAGACTCAGTTAACAGGAACCTCCCTACCACACTGCTACACCATTAATTTCCATGCATCAAAATACATTACTAGGTTTACAAACCATTGAACGGGTGTGTAGGGTGTGATTTGAATAGTCTCAATAGAATCCAAACCAATAGTTTTATTTCAAGTCTCTATAAATATAATCCCAATATTCCCATTTTAAATAAAACATTGCATGATAGGAAATATATTAGTTTTATTTCAAAAGTGTGGTAAATATTTCCCTTTTCCCACAGTTCCAAAACATGCCAGGTAAAAAAAAGTTCGAAATCATAGTTTCTATAATCAATGATAAATAGTAAAAAGCTATTAACAATGGTAAATAGGAAAATGATCATAGTAGGTTAGACCAGCAGACTACTCATACCAAAATTAATTAGTATTGTGAACCCAAGTCCTTAGAACATATGCCTAGAGAGAAGAGGAACACCCCCCATGAGTTAACCCACAATAATGTTGAGCCAATTCCCTAAAACAAAAGACTTAGGAAATATATATAATCCCAAAGATGGAACCCCTTAATGTTACAATTGATAATGTCCCCAATATATGACTCCTAACTAAATATCCATGGATTCCAATGTTTTTTATTTCATAAATCACTTAGAAGGGTTTCACATCTCACAAAAAATTTGAAACCCATAATTCAACCTAATTTTTTTTTGAAAAACCCTTTTTCCTTTACCCCTATAAATGGAAAACCCCATCATTTACTGAAATACAGTCATGTATGAAAATATATCTTGTTAATTCATTTATATTTAATTTCATAAAACATTAGCAATGTAGTTCATCCATCATATTTATAGACAAGACCACCTACCTAAAACCTGGGTCACACATGCTCGCAACGGGATCCACCAACATATAGAATAATTAATAACAAAAAAATGTCCGATATTTTATTCTCACTTGTTAAAATAAAATTTCCCAAAAAAAAATTCGTTGAAATAGTAGATCAAAACATACCTTAAAGAACACGCACCCACTACACCACAACCAAAAAATAACAGGCCCCCAAAAGAAGATTGCCCAATGGATCTAGAAAGGATCATACAAAATTCCCCCATAGCATTTATAAATACAAAATGTAGTGTCAATACAATGCCATGACCAATGGAAATTGGGAAGTAGAAATTCCACTTACCAAGGAGAAGTGACACAACAATCATGGGGAGTAAACTTCAAATGAAATGTTTTGGAAAGAGAGGAGACACCTAAAATCAGAAGGAATGATATATAGGGCTTGATAGAGGAGAAATCTATTGAAAGAAGAAAATTCATATGTGAATAATGATAAAAAATGAGGAAGAAGGATTTATGGTGTAAGTATGAGAATTACAGCATAGAATCCCCATAAAAATTTTATGTCAAATAACATGTCGTCTCATATTAAATTATATATATTGATGATTTTACATTGAAAATCTAGTTATTACGATGTAAAAAAATTATAATGTAAAAATAATTTTACCGATTACAATATTCTTATTCTGTAAACCATATTACAACTGGTTCCCAAAAAAGGACATACATATTATGCTATAACTTATGATAAAAAAGTGTCCCATGGGGATTCAACTCCATAGGTTCTATAAAACTCCAAAAAACAACTTCAATGACCTTTGTACCAAAACATGCTCTTAAACATTGGAAGATTGTACCATAAAATCTAGGATTTTACAGTCAAAATGGACACCCAAATAAAAATTTAAGTCCATATGAATTTTTACTTTTATGATATAGTTTTGTTGAAGTACTTGTATGTGACATGGTCCACACTTTCCAACCCTTACACCCAGCCTCATGCACCCTGATCCATATGTGCTATCTCACATTACCATATTTACAGGACCCACTCCTTAAATGATACCTCACAACCTACCTTCGTTTACCGGGTTATGGTTTTCTTATAAAAGGAACCTCAACCTACCAAAAAATGAAATAATGGAGGAATGGGAATAGCCAAACCATGAGAACCATAGTGGATAGAGCTACTGTCTATACACCCATTCCTTACATAGAACCATCTTTTAGGTTAATTTTTAATAAAAACCAAGGGATAATGAATTTAAAAAAAATTCAGCAAATAGGTCCTCATAATTGGAGACACAACCTAAGCCATCTTAACAGGATCCACTTCCCACAAGTCACCTACCTAGTCACCCATTTTCCTAAATCCCCAACTAGGTCTTAACATCATCCAAGACACTTTATTTGGGTTCCACCTAATCCAAGTCCCAAAATAGTGTTCCAATTCCCCTTCGGCACCATACCTAAGCTCCCATTAACTATGACCCCCATACCTAGCCACCCATTCATTGAGGACCTCATCTATATTTCCACTTCATCCAGGGTACCTATTCACTTAAGTCCCTAATTACAGTGCCACTTCACCCAAGAATCCATACCCAGATTCCCATTCACCTAGGTCCCGAACTAGGGAACCACTTCACCCAATCCAACTGACTAGTGTTCCAATTTGGCATATGATTCACACCCAGTATCCCATTTGACTAGGCCTCTACACCTGGACACCCATTCACCTAAGTGCACATTTTAGGAACCTCTTAACCCAAGACTCCATTCCTCAGATCCACTTTTCACTATCCCTAAAAAGGCTTCCACTTCACCCATGTCTCCATTCATGGGAACCAAATTCACCCGGGTCACTTACTTGAGCACCCAAAAGTACATAACATACCCCCCTCCCCCCTCATTCACTATGTGATGAGAACATGAATATTACTTACCTATGTGATGGGGATAATATTTAATATGAACTAATTATATGATGATTTTCCATATGTGAAGAGAATATGATATCTTATTCCCTATGTGACAGGAATAGGATTCCATATCTGATGAGAATAAGATTAACTTACCTATCTTATGAGTATAAGGCCTTTCCATCCCTGTGTGATGATCCTAAAACCCTTGCATTCCAATGTGGTTAGTATATAATTCCATACATGATAATCATAAGATGTCTCGTATAAAGATCATGAGATGATTCATCAATCATTATGTGAAATTATATTACACCTTGCATTATAATAATGAGATGATTCATCCTTCTTAATGTGATGAGTATAAGAATCCTTATGCGATGAGCATGAGATAATTCACCATTTCCTATTTTCCTTGAATTGATCCACTCTTGTTGGTTTTATTATTTGTACTGAGTTGATATAATCTTTTTGGGTTTTTAATATATATTGAGTCAAGATACTCCCCTTGATTTAATTAAATTTCGTGATATTGGATACTCCATATAGTTTTCAAATTTTCCTTTAGTTGAGATACATTTTATAGTTTTCATATATTTACGGTGTCAAAATACTCTTATTAGTCTCTTCAAATTTCTTTAGTTATGATAATATATGTGTTTTCCTTAAATTATTTGAGTCAAGATACTCCTCTCAACACCAAAAAATCTCTTCACCAGGCACATCTACTAGAGTAAACATGAGTGGTTTTCTCAAGGGTAAGTCCCACACAGAGCCATTACTATGTACTTCTCACCTAATAATCCATGCCTCGTGAATTTAAACTACATGGTATTGGTCATGGATAAATTTCATTAAAAGGAACCACTATGGCCTTTATCTCATTACCTTAAAAAGTACAATGTGTCTCGTTACACGGCAATAAAATATTTGTGTTTAGATTCCCTTCATATAGATACGTGGGAAGCCCATCTCATGAGCCCAATCCTAACTCTACAACACCTCTTGAATCATTTGAAAAATGTAAAACACCTCCTTAGTTGATGAAAAATTATATAGTACCTCCCTATATGGATTTAAACTGTATTGTGACCACATATTTGGATAAAATTTGGGGTGGTATAATTCCCATGTGTAATGTCCTAAAAAATTCATGTTTTCCATCAATCAAATTCACTTTAGGGTAAATAGTATTATTACTATAAAGTTTTCAAGAATATATCTTAAATATTTAATATAATCTCCTAGTAGGTTATAAGACACCATAATGGATGATGTAATACCTGAGACCTCTATCTAGTAAACACTTTATCCCAATTTTTTACACAATGCCTAACTTGAAGAGCCATTCTTTGTAATTATTAATAAAAGTAATATTCTATATTTAAAGAATTTATATTTGTTAAAAGGGTTTAATATTGGTATTAATTAGTTGAAAACTATCTTATGGTGAATTTTTTATATATTTTTTTAAAAAATGATTTTTTGGTGAATAGTAAAAAATCTGATTTTTCTAAAAACGGTTACTTTTATGATAGTATCTTGACACAAGAATGGATTGTTTTTTTGAAATTTTTTTATATAAAATATATATAATTTATAATAAACAATAATAAATTATAAATAATGTGTTTAATTTATAATATCCAAATTTAATGTTTGGGAAACATATGCAGTATTTTCCATTAAAAAATATTTTTATTCACATATATTAAAAAAATAGTTTGAATCGCTTAAATTATATAAATCTAAAAAAATATTTTTGTATTTTATAACTTAATATTGATATTATATAAAAATTTCACTTTTAATTTTAGTTGTAGAATTATGTTTCCAAGTTAAATAATATTTACTATAGTAAAATAGTTATTTTTCATAATATTATAGTTTTCTAAATATTGTGTATTTTTTAGTAAAGTTGGTCTATTTTAAATTAAGCCTTTAATATTATTTTTATAAATATATATAAATTAATTAACAAACTATTTATTTATAATTAATTTTAAATAATATTATGAACTCCTTATAATCATAAAACCACATTTCTATAAAAATAAATTGTTTACCCATTATATTTTTTAATTTAAATGCGATTTTATTGTATTTATAAATTTAATTAATTTAAATGAATCCAAACATTAGTTCCATAACATTGAAATTTAGTATTAATTGTAATATTATATTTTTTTGATTAAATAATAACCATGATTATTATTTAATTATGGTTAATAAGTGTTCAAATTGGTAATCTAAAGTGGGTTGAATTTTTTTAAATCAATTTTACACATATACATTATAAAATATATATTAAATTTAGAAATTTATACCTGCATGTATCACCAAAATTTCCCCACATAACTCATCTAACTCAAAAAAACCATATAACCCTCATTTGATACCATTCTTACCCCTTCTTTTACTATAGTTTCCATAGAAAATACCCACTTTTCACCTATAATAAGAGCTCACTCCCACCCATTAACTCATTCCCTTTCACCATAAAGGAATTTATCAGGAAAATTACTTCCCTAAACCTCTCTAAATACCTCCCAAGTAGATATTATTATTCTAAGGATTCCTTCTATGATTTAAGAATCTACTTAGCAATGTATGGGTTTAGGATCCTTCTCTTTCTTTTTTAAGAGAATATTTTTTACTATAATACCACTTTGAAATATTTCCATGATAACAATTTCAGGGTATTATATCCTATTTGATTTGTTTTTATTGAGAAATTACAAATACCATCTCATTATATCATATTTCCAATTTCATCATTATGCCAACATGAGTGTTCCCATTCCACCCATTCCATTTTAAATTAAAAACCTATATTGTAATGTATTCATGATTTTAATTTTATGGAAGAAACACCCATTTGATATATTGAAAATGATATTTCCTATCATTAAATTATTTTCATAATCCATCATAATATCCAAAAATCATAAATTTGGTAATGTAAATAGTGTGTGTATTTCGGATCAATGACTTCCATATCGGGATACTAGCAAGTGGATGTTGCTAGCGAAAAAATGAACATTCGCATGATATCCCTAATAATATAGTTGATTTTATACTCAATATTCACTCTAACACATGCTGAGTGGTCATAATAATACACACCCAAATAGAAAATATTGAGGTATATTTATTAGATAATTCACATGCACATGATAAACTATAATGAAGGAATTTCCAATAATTATTGTGGATTTTGACCGGTGAAAACTACTAAATTGAATTACAGTCTTCTATTGATAACCCAAAAGTTTGAAATTACCCCTCACCTATACTTTGTATTTTTTTTTGATAAGGGTACTACCGATTACATTAAAACTTCCCTATAGTTTATATGCTAATTATGTGTTGTTTAACCATCCATCTTTTTTCTCTAGATGGATTATGTCCATGTTACCACACATACAGACTTGGAAGGTATTAATGTTCCATATGTTTGTATCTCAATATGGATATTTATTGATTCTTATTTCAAGTTTATTATGTGTTGTATTGGTATTAATATCACTTATATAGGTAATTAATTAGACTTAAAGAAGTTATGGGTTGGGATTGGTATTATATAACAACTCAATACATCAGTTACCTCATAAGATAAAAGGATTGGGAATTTAATACATGCCTACCTAATGAAATAATAATTTCATAACACTGGACGTGATATAAATAATGATTTATTGGTTTCACCCTTAATGGAAAGAGTATTTTCTTGGTTAATGACTTGATGTTAGAGATCAAGATGTCTAAAATTATATATTCCATAAATATGAATTCAGTTATTGTTATGCATGTGTTTATTTTCATTTCTATTTTGTCCATGGATATGTTTCGTGCTCATGATATTTATTATGTAGAATGTGTATTGATTATTCATTTTTTAATAATGTGTATTCTTGTTATTATAGATTCTGATGTACTTATACAATTATTGAGAATTTTGGATCACCCTTATTATATTTCATTTTACTCTGGGTACCGAGAATTAATCCACAAATTATTTCAGGGATGTACTAAAAGAATATGAATGGTTCAATAAGTTTTTATGTTGTATTTAGATGATTTAATATAATATGTAAATAATTATATATATATATATATATGGTCTCCCAAACAGGATAAACTATTTGGTCCTTGGTGATGTAACCCTTGTATTTCATACGAGTGTGATAAATTAACTGCCAACTCCATGTTACTAGAGTCGGGGCACTATAGTTTGTATCAGAGAAAGTTTAGTAGTAACCTTAATAACTACATTTTTGAAGAACATAGTTGTCACAATCATTATGATAAACCCTTAAGATTAAAAATAATTTTTACTTGCATTTGGATTTTCTGGATCAATATTTATAATGTCATTAGATAATTAATTATATGTCATTATTTAGAGATGACACCTGATATTAGGAAGTGGAATCATTTCAACACCTATAATCATTATAGAGATTTCCTTACTAATAAATTCAATATGGATGTTTTTCGAACTAATCATATTATGGTACATTATTCCATTTGCTTATGGTTATGACTAATAACCATTCCTATATAAATTAAACTACTTATCCAGAACATGGTAAAATAATTTTGGTATGATTCATGTGATAGTAACCTCCATTATTTAATGGGAAAACTGATTCATTAGTAGAAATTAATGGATAAAATCACTAGAGAAGCTATTTATTACATTGGTATGAAATGAAAGAGAGAATGATATCATGTAGGTTTATCATCTAATGGATTATGTTGATCAATGATAGCCATTGATTAATAATAATAAGGGTCATAAGAGATAATAAACATGGAATGGAAGACTTTAATTGTGATATTAATTAGGAAATACTTACCTTCAGTAAAATAAGCTGATATAGAATATAAATTATTTAATTTTATGCAGATACAGGAGGATAGGGTTTCAATGCGTGAGTTTAATTTTAAAATATTTTTTAGTCATGTTGTGGACAATGTACATAAACGAGAAAGTAGGATCGAATATTTAATTCATGGGTTTCAAAAGAGCCTCCAAATGATAGTAGTATCTCAATATGATGATATAGTATCATGTTCCATCAATATAGGTAAATAAATTTTCAATTCATACATTTTCAATGTAATTCAGTATAATAATAGGATAGTTGATAAATATGGAAATTTAGTTATGGTGATGAAGAATAAGGTAAATATGGTACATCTAACGTTTGATAATTATGGAGAGAAAAACTTTTTTAATTTTATAAAGGGGATATTATTTTATTACAAGTGTGTAGATATGGTCTATCTAGATCATGAATGTAATGTAAATAAGGAATACTATAAAAAAACTCCATCAAATATAAATATATGGAAAATTACTTGAACCAATCCCCCAAGAGTCAACATAATCCTCCGTGGAGGATAAATGGGAGTAAAGGCCTAGCTTATACAATTACAAAAACTAATGTCATTTTTTCTGAAGATGTGATATCCATAAAATAGATTATAAACACAATGATAAACTATGATTTTTTTTCAATTCTGGTTCTTATCAAAAAAATTATCTTATTTATTTTCTAAGAATATTAAGAAATTTCTTAGAACCATGGTAAATGAGTTTTCAATCAATCAACCTAATGGAAATATTATTTCAATGAGGATATGTCAGTTATTTCTTATTATTATGCATAGACATAAACTACATTAAAACCTTATTATCACACCTATGGTTGGCTTTGACATAATTCTGGGTATGGATTGTATTTCAAATTATAATATAAAAATTTATTTCCAAAATACATAGATTATGATTTGAAAAGGGGAGTGGAGTTATATGTATTTATAGGTGAGGAATCATTATCTGGGTCACACTTAGATCCTACTCTAATAGACCACTTTAATGAAATTCTGGGAGTGTAAAAGAAGACACAATATATGATTACAAATTACATCTTAATAATGGAGGATATACCTATTATGCATGAATACATAAATGTGTTACATGAATAAGTACATAATAATCAACCTAAGAGTGATTTAATTTTTTATATTGAACTCATAACAAAAATATATCCAATATCCAAGACTCCCAGTAAAATTCCCCCTATGGAATTAGTGTAGATGAATATAAAACTGAAGAAGTTGTGTGTTAAGGTAATTTTTCTCTTTAGTGTTTCCCCTTCGGATCCCTTATTCTTTATGTTGAACAATCAATTGTTCTATGAGGTTATATGTCAATTACAAGAATAAAAAGTCATTAGTATACATAATATTGACCAAATCCCACACATTTATTTCTTATTTGATCAAATTTAAGGAGATCAATGTTTCTAAAATAAAAATTTTCTCTCTCATTAACTCCAACTATGTGTGAATATGGATGATATAACAAAGACTTCATTTCATATAAGGTAAAAACATTATGAGATTATTGTTATGAAATTTGGATTGAATAATGCATGATCTGTATTTATGGATCTGATGAAAAGAGTAATGATGGATTATCTAGATGATTTCATAGTGGTATTCATTGCTGATATCCTAATAAATTATAAAATTTATGGGGAGTATAAGAATAATTTAAACCCATTTCATAGGTCACTCAAAGAAAAAAAAATTAATGTGAAATTATATAAGTTTCTATTTTGTATTCAATAGTTTTATTTTCTTTGATATACTATCTATAAGGATGGAATATGTATTAATCCTTCAATAATGATGGTATTTAAAGAATTACCCACACCGAATAATATTAATAAGTTACATAGTTTTCTTTATATTAACATCTTAATATCAACCATTTGTTCAAAAGTTTATTAATTATACAACCCCTTGACTAATTAAAAAACTAAAGGGATAAAATTCAAACGGTCAATGTAATGTGAATAATGTTTTGAGGAGATAGAGTAGGAATTTTTTAATATACCGGTATTGAATATTCTGTTAGGAAAAGAAGTATTATTTATATATTGGGATGAAATGAATAAAGGATTAGGTTGTTTCATTAAGAAAAATGATAGAGTAGTTGCATATGAATCAAGGGAAATGATGATTTATGAATAGAACTATCCAAATAATGATCTTAAATTTGTAGTTGTAATCTTTTCCTTGAATATATGGAGGCACCATATCTATTGTGATTTATGTGGGATATATAAAAATCATAAGAGTTCAAAATAAATTTTCATACAAAAGGATCAAAACATTAGAAAAATAAGATAGAACAAAGTACTCAAGGACTATGATTTTTCGTTACACTACCCCCTTGGAAATAAAAAACGTGTATGATTCCTTCAATTGGAAAGTTCATGGATTTCTAACCACAATGTGGATATATAAAGACCCCATTTTCATGGAGTTGGTAAAGTTTGATATCAGAATCATTAAATATGGGAAATAAATTTAAATTTAATTTCCAAACCTTCCTTATTGGAGAAGATAATGAAATTCCAACATGAAGATACTGGTTTGTAAAATAAAATTAATGCCATGAATAATTAAATATTAATGGAATTCAACTATAAATATGGTATGTTATTTTTTTGAATGTGATTGTGTGTTTCACCCATACCTAATATAAAAAATAAATTTTTAGATAGATCACATAGCTCAAGAATCTCTATACACCAAGGTAGTATAAAGATGTCTATGGATTTAAGAGAACAAATCTGGTGGGATTATTTAATGTAGTAAATTAAAAAACATTTTTCTAGGTTCTTGGTATTTCAATATGTAATGGATGAAATAGAACATCCTAATGAAATAATTCAAACTTTACCTATACTAATGAGGAATTGGGAAAATGTTACATTGGATTTTCTTTCACTAGACAAAAAAATACTCTTAACTAGAATATTGATATATTGGTTATTATGGATCACCTTACCAATTCTGAGAATATCATAGGAATAAGGGATTAATTTCCTCTCAAACATCTTAAATGAATCTATATAAATAAATTAGTGATACTTCATAGTGAACCCATATCGGTTAAATTAGACCTTAACCCTCAATTCACATTGAAATGTTAGAGTATTTTTTAAGAGACTCTCAACAGCGAGATAAATTTAAGCATTAACTGTCATCATAAAACTAATGAGAAATATGAATGGACTATCCATTCATTAAAATAAATGATAATATAATTTTATGTTGACATACAAGTTATATGGGATCAATATATACCTCTGGTTTAATTAATATACAATAATAGTTTCCATTCGATCATCCAGATGGAATTTAATGAGGCTTTTTATGGGAAGTTATGTAATTCTCTAACTTGTTGGTAAGATGTTAGAGAAATTAAGGTATTGAACCTATATCTTATGAAGGATATAACTAGGAAAGTGATGAAAATTTAGAATCATATCCAAGAAACTCAAAAAATAACACAGAGTTATATTAATAATCAAAGGAAAGACTTGAAATTTAAAGTGGGGGATCATGTATTCTTAAATGTGTACTCATAGATGGTATTTGTATTATTTATTAAAAATATGATGTTAAAACCTAGTTTTATTGAGCCTTTTTAAATTTTATAGAGAATTAGTGTTATAACATACTGATTAGCTATGCCACCAAACATTCCTAAAGTACACAACATTTTGCAAGTTTCATTATTAAGAAAGAACATTTTAGATTCAATGCTCTTACATGCATATGATTGAATAGGGTTGCAACATGAAATGGCATATAATGAAGACCCTGCCTATATTTTAAACCCTAGACAGTAAGTGTTGCGGAATCATACAAATCGACTAGTGAAAGTCCTTTGGAGAAATCAAAAATTATAAGAAGAAACATAGGATCATAAATAATCCATGAGGAAGGAATATTCTAATTTTCATAGTATCTTAAATGTATACCAATTTAGATGATGAAATAATTCCAGGGGGAAGAATATAATACCAAAGACCTAACTCAAGTAGGTAAACATTACATCTTAACAATGATTGCAAAATATGCAATAAAAAATCATTTATTTATGAATATATTTAAAATTAAAAAACCTAAATTATTTAAACATTATTTAATAAATATTTTTTTATATTGGTATTAATTATTTAAAAATTAGTTTAGGGTAAATTTTTTAGAATTTTCAAAAATAATTTATTTTTAGGTGAATAGTGAGATAATTGCTTTTACTATAAATTGTCACATTTATTACATTATATTAACATAAGAAAAAACCAAATTTTTATGAAAACATTTTAATTTATTATATATATAGTATTTAATATAAATCATTTAAAAATACTATGTTGAATATTTAAAATCCCCATTTTACATTTTGGAATCTTTGGTAATATTTTACTCTAAAAACTATTTTCATTCACTTAAATTATAAATTAGTTTTCTCCACTTGTAGAAGTTAAATCTAAAAAAATTGTTTTTTCTTTTTGATCATCATGTTCATATTGTATAAAAATTACACTTACATTTCTAGTAGTAAAATTATGTTATCAAGGTAAATATTATCTACCATGGTAAAATGTTTATTTTTTAGAAAGTGATACTTTTCTAGATATTTTGTATTTTTCTAATTAAGGGTATTTTTTAAAATCAAGACAATTTTATTATTTTAATACATAAATAAAAATAAGTAAACATTCTTTCAATAAATTATTAATCTTAATTAATAATAATAACACCTAAAAATTTAAAGTACATCTTTCTACAAAAGCAATTTTTCTACACATTATATATTTTAATTTGAAACATTACTTTCTCATATTCAGTATTCTAATTATGTTAAATAGATCCCAAATTCATATCCCCAATGTCAAAATTTGGTAATGGTTTTATTATTATATTTCATTGTGATAAAATAATAACCATGAATAACATTTAGTCCTTATTAATAAGTGTTAAATTGGGTAATATAATGTGGGTTGAATTTTACTAAATTGTTTTTAAAATTATACCTTATAGAATATATATTTTATGTTATAAATTCATACCTATTTGCCTCACAAAAATTTCCCCAACTAACTCATATAACTCACCAATCCCACCTAACCCCCATGGGATACCATTCATGCCTACAATCGACCTTTAGTTTCCATGGAAAAGCCCCTCTTTCTCACCTCTAAAAGGAGATAACTCCCACCCATTATCTCATACCACTCAACTCTAAATAAAATTTTCATGAATTTTACTTACTTATGCATCTCTAAATCCATCTTAATATTTTTATATTGTTTTTAGGATTCCTCCCAAGCTTTAAGAAGCTACATATCAAGGTAAGGGTTTCCAAACATTCTCTTTTCTTTTTAATTAAAATTATTTTGTTATAATACCATTTACACATATTTACTTTATTTAAATTCGATGGTATTATCTTTAATTTTATAGGTTTTAAATTTGATACTATTTATCCCCTATCATTATAGCCTTTTTCATTTCTCATTATGTTTCTGACCTATGTTTTTCATTTCATCCCTTCTATTTTCAATAAAAAAGCATTATTGTATTGTCATATTGATTAAAATTGTATAGAATTATCACCCTTTTATATAGTGATTATGAAATTTAATCTCATTAAATACATTTCCTAATTCATCATAATTCCCAAAAATATTAAATTTGATAAATTATAGAGTGTGTTGTTTTCCTAGCAATTAAATTCATATATGGATACTAGAAAGTTGAAACCCTTTTTTTATAGGTTTATCAAGGGGTTATCACCCAAAAATGTTGGTTTAGTTTCAACTCAATCTTCACTATAATTCATGATGAGTTTTCATAAGACTACACATATAGAAAGAAACTCCCATGGGATATTCTTGGGATAATTCAAATCCTCTTTATAATATATAATAATGTATTTTTTTACAATCTCCATGGTATCATAAATGTAAAAAATATTTAACTTGATTACTATCTTCTATTGATAACCCAACACTTTGGCAGTGACCATAAAAACTACCTTATCTTTTTATCATTCATATGTTTACTTCCCGTTACATTGAAAATACATATAGTTTCTATGTTGAGTATTTATTATTTAACTATCCAACTTCTTAATATGGATTTATTATGTACGTGTTATCATTCTTATTAATAAGGAATGAATTAATATTCCATATTTATATCTCAGTAAGGATGTTTATTAATTCCTAAATAAAGTAGATAATGAATTGTATTGATATTCACATCTTGTATATGGTGAATCATTAGACTTAAAGAATAAATAGGTGGACCCTTTTATTATATAACCCCTCAATGCATCAGTTTTTCTCATGTAATAATAGGTTTGGGTATTTAATGTATTACTTCCCAATAAAATAATGATGTAATGGTCACATCCATTAAAACTAATATGTTGTCTTCCATATGACCTTGATGGAAAGAATAAACCCTTGGTTAATTCCTTAAGGGTTAAGATAAAAATATCATTCATTTTAAAATACAACACCATGGATTTAGTTATTGTTATCTACATGATTATTTTCATTTCTATGTTATCCATGGATATATTTTCATTCTCATGATAATGAATATATATAATTTTTATTGATTTATCACTCTATCATAATGTGTGTGATTATTATGATAGATTTCATTATACTTGTACCATTACTAATCATTTGATCTCACTATTATATTTTTTCTATTTCCCCAAGGTTCTAGGAAGTTATATATGAATAATTTTTGGGATGCACTAAAAGGAATAAGAATGTTTCAATATTTTTTATGTAGTATTTTGATGTTTGAATGTAATATTTAAATATTATATTTATCTAGTCTCACAATATTGTTAAACTATTTTTCCTTTGTGATTTCATCATTGTACTTTTCTCCAATATAATAAAGTAACCATCGACTCTATATAATAGAAACGGGTGCATTGCATATGAGTTAACAACCCATCATCTTATCCAATAAAGGGTTTCATCATCAGTAACATAGGTGATCAAGAGTCCACCTACCATTGGAAAGTGAGGGATACTCACATGTTACCTGACTCAAATATTATGGGACAATAAGGGAATAAAATCCCATCATAAATAAAATAGTGAAAATTATGTCAATGATTACATAGGAAAGTAGTTGACTAAACTAGAATTCATATTTTTGATACTACATTGATAGATTTATTTTTATCTTTAATGAATTATAATTATTAAATGTTGCATATAATGTCTTCCTTCTTAAATTACATGTTTTATTGTTCTTTTCATATTTGTTTTATTTCAGATATTTAATATATCGTATTATTTTTTTCACTATAGGTATTATAAAGACTGAAATGTTAAGATATATTTGGATTATCATGGACTTGAAGGTTCTTATTCCATTTAATTCATTATGGGTTCCCATTGAGGATGTTGCGGGCCTTTATAGGTAAATTTTATGAAACCAACCTTTGTGAGGAAATATCCCTCCCATCCATAATTATGATTGGATTCATATTATATTTTATTATAATAATGAACTATGTTATTACCATATAAAACTATTATACATGTTATGTATTAAAATTCAATAAATTTAATACTATTAATTATTATATTAAAATTAAAATTAATTTTATGTATATTGTTTGTATATGTTGTTCTATTTTTACAGGCCTAATGAATTCACATGAATATGGACATCTCTAAAGAGATATTTGGGATTTTTATGTTTTATTAAACAATTTTATCTTCCAACCATTTTTAATTTTAATTTATTAATTATTTGTATATTGTTATCTAATTTAAAATAATCAAGAAAATTTTCTAGAAAATTTATGTTATCATTATGTCCGGAAATTTAATATTTATGTAAATTAAATATTTTACAAAAAAATCACATTATATGTTTGTTAGAAGTATAATCATTTTATAAATAAATTTAATTTGCTTTCAAAAGGTTTGAAAAATTTACTAAATGACATTGAAATTATGTAATCTCCCAAAAATAATTTAAATGGGTTAAAGTAGTCTATGCAAGAATGGTTTAAAAATCATGATATTTTTTAAGGAGTGGTTAATTCATATTTTTTGTGTTGAAATAAGATATTTATGGATTTATCCATGCGTTTTGTAATTTTTTAAGTCAGAATTTTAATTTAATTAATTGAATAGTTGAAACATATATTTCTTATTATTAACTTACTAGTTATTTTTAGTTTTTAATCATTGATTATTCTCATAAAAAATAGTATTTATATGTGATTTAGTATTCTAATGATGTATTCCAATAGTGGGGGTTGGAAGTATATATGGAGGTTAATACCACATATTTGAGAGAAGTGAAGGTAATACTAATTAGTTGAGTTGCTGATAGGTGCTCCCACCAAATTTATTTTTTTCTTAATGTTAAAAAAATTGAATAATGAATGAAACAAGACTTCATATATGGAATTCCACCTTTTTATTACAAAACATTTTATCACATTATACAGACAAAGGATCTTATAAAGCTTATTTTCTTGGAAAAAAGGTATATAATAAATGAAAAAATAAAACAATCTTCAAATAAACTTGAAAGTCCTCATAAGAGATTCATCCTTTGTACGTTTACTGAATATCATAACCTGGGGACATTCATCAAATCAAAGTAAGATAATAAGGCCCAATAAGAGAATATAAGGGAAACTATTTACATGTGATCTTAGGAGATGTCAATAAGAACTTGAGGAATATAATAAAGGCATGAGAAAAGGAAAAAAGGCACATAAAAATAAAATAACACGAATAAGAACATCGATATTTGGATAAAACATTTAAATGAGACATTCATAAGAATATCACCAAGGCTTCTCATTGAGGTGACATAAAATTACCAAATTTATTCACTATAGTCCCATAAAACAAGTCATCTTTAGATATCAAATTATTTAACGGATGCGTTGGAGGGAAATTAGGGAACACCCTTCATTTGTCTTAATTATTGTGATCTAAATATATCATATTAAATATTTAATAAATATCACACAGAGAATAAATAAAACGGGTTTCATATCAAAATCATGGTGTTTTAAAAAAAGTCTTTGAAGACAAGATTTTTATGTCAATATTAACCCATGTAAATGTAAAGAAATAACAATGTATGTTAATACTAGAATAAAATTCTTCATTATTAAATAGTGTTGAATACACCATAAAAAGGAATTAGGTTTAGGTATTCTCCAAATAAAATAAGATATTTTCTTTGGAAAATTAGAAAACTTTTAAGAAGGAAATTCAGCAACATAATGGGTTTGAAACATGGTTTTAGATAATGGTAAGGGGAAAGGGTCTCCCAATCATAAAATAATAATAATAATATAGATGGATATAATAAAATGTATATATGAACTTAAAAGGGTAAATTTGAAATACATTCCACATAAAAAAGGGAACATGGATGGAAAATGGAATTCGAGAGTTCCCTTACCTTGAAGAGTAGTTCCAAAACAGGATGATAGGGACTTTGGGGGATTGAGGAAACATTTAGATGAATCCTTGGGATATAAAACTATCAAATATTATAATATGATGAATTTTAAGTTAAATAAAATAGATAAATTTGTGGTTAGTTAGAGAAAAATGTGAGGTTTTGTTTATTAATTTCCTTGGACACCAAGGTAGTGGTAAAATGCAAAACCATGGAATTTCCCATGGTATTTTCCAATGGTATTGGACACATGGGACTCATATTATTTTATTTTAACCCACAAGAGTCTACCATAATTTTATATTACTTACTACATATTTATGAAATAATTTTGATGTCATTTCACATTCCCAAAAACACAAGAATTATTTTACTATTCACGAAAAAATAAATTATGTTTGAAAATTATCATAAATTCACAGTAACCTAATTTTGATGTGATGATTTCAAAAATGATATTTATTTTATCATAATAATTATCTAAATATTATAATCTTATCTTTTAAATATAAAACCCTTATTTATTAAAACTAATAGCAAATATAAAGTATACAGTGAAATTTCTAACAGTTGAAGAAAACTATTTTATTATTTATATTTAAATAGGAGTATTTTAATCATATATATAATTAAAATAAACATTATTCAAAATACCTTATTTCATTATAATAATTATATATTTTCTGAAAAATATAATTTTTATTCAAAAAATTATTTTATCAAATTCATCATATTTTTAGGAAAATTGTTTCTCAAAAACAGAATTGATTGAGTACAAATTTTATATATTCAAAAGAATTACACATTAAGTGACTAGTACCATGAAAAACATAACCCCTTATAACACCTAAATATGACCTAAGGTTAATTTGTGAGATGGTGATAGATTCATGGGGTGGCTCAGATAGCATTTTCCTAGTGGTAATTTCTACTTACCTGAACATATCCAATAGGAAATTTCATTCAAGAATCACTTGTTGAATCTCATCTTAGGTATGGTCATGAGAAAAAACTAGTACTGCAACTTCCCTACCATGTTCGGAAAAATGGGCCTCGTATAAAATTACTCTACTATTTCAGTCCATCATTTCTCTTTTCTGTATTAATTAACCTTTTTTATTTCTAATTTTAAACACTAATAATAAAATTAAATTTTTTTATCAATAGTATTATTTATAATGATCATATTGACCAATGGTCATAAATGATAAATGGACATATAATGATCAAAACTAGATGGTGACATTTAAAATTATACTGACTTCATTATTAAAGAGATACAGTTTTGTTGAGTGAAATATTATATAACACAAATTTTCAGAAAACAAGTATCAATAAAAAAGTTGGGGGGTCACATTCTTCCCCCCATAAGAAATATCAACCTTGAAATTTTAACTCATCATCTCAGTTGATAAAATGTGTGGTTACTTCTAACTCAATTTTTTCTTTGGTTCCCACATCTTTTCATTGAATATATTGTTTCTCCACAACACATTTATTAGGTGGGAAAACTTGTTTCATAGAACCCTATCACTACGGTCCATGATCTCCTATGGCTACTCCTCATAAAATAGGTCACGTTCTAGTTGTACCACCTCAATATTCTATACATATGAATGGTCAGGTATGCACATACACATGAGAGATACATGGAATTAGTCATTAAAGCGGTCTATATTTGGAGGATGTGAAAGCCTAAAGGCCATTGATCTAATACAATAAAGTATTTAATAGGGTCCAACATACCTGGGGCTGAGCTTCCCTTTCTTCCCATACCACATGAATCTCTTCCATGGTGAAATTTGAAGAAAGACTCTGTCACAAACATCAAACTCCAAGTCCCTTTGAAAACATTCATCACAGCTCTTATACTGACTATAAGAATCAGTTATGTGATCGTGGATGGTGTGATACTTTTCTATCATATCTTTCACAATATAATTCCACAAATCTTTCTCTCACCAAATTCATCCTAGCATGTAGGGGTTCTACATCACTTCCCATGTAGAGCTTTATAGGGTTCCATTTGAATACTCAAATGAATTTTACTATGGTATCAGAACTAAAATAACGGGAGATGTTGACCCCATAAACCTTTAAATTCCATTTAACATGTTCTTATCATGTCCTCAAGTTTTTCAATAGTTCTTTAAAATTGGCAGTCAGTTTGGGGGTGATAGGCCATACTAAAATTCAATTCAGAATTCAGGGATTGTTGAAGAATTGTTCAAATTTTTTATGTGAACCTTGGATCATGATCAGAAACAATTGAAACTGGTACTCCATACAAACTCACCAATTCACCTATTTAAATATTGGAAAGTTGATCAAAAGGGGAATCTTCTCGAATAGAGACATAGTGGGAATTATAGGGGAGACTATCCATTATAACCCATATCGCATTGTTTACTTTGGAGGTTTTCTGGATATCTATGACAATTTCCATAGTGATGTTTTCCATCCTCCATGTACATGTTGTTATTGGTTATAATAACCATTTAGGAACTAGTCATTGTGATTGAACTTGTGGATACACTAGAAACCTTCTAGTGTAGCCGGCAATCTCCCTTTTCATGTTATCCCATCAATAATGATCATGATGGTCCCTATACATTGTAGTGATTGTAGGATTTATATAGAATTTAGAGATATTAGTTTCATCTATAATCTTTTTCAATATTCCCATAATAGATGGGTCATATATCCTTGTATAAAATTTCAGTACACCTTCTTGAAAAATATTGAACTAAGGAAACATCCCTTTTTTCACAACATCAATCTTCTTCTAAAACAAAGTATATTATATTTATGTTTCCTTGATCGTATATAGTAATGAAGATTGAGAAATCATTTGGGATTAGGTTAAAGATTTAATTTCCCTTACTATTCACATGTCTAGTTTTAAGAGGTATGTGATTGATGGATCTCCTTTAATCTTAATTTTTTCTAGAACAACAGGGTCTTTATACATAATGAATCAAAAACTTTTTTTCTATTCTAGAGTGATAATGAATTTAATTATTATAGTCTTTAAGAATTTTCAACCATCATCTCTACCTCAAGTTCAGTTCCTTTTGCATGAAAATATACTTCACACTTTAGTGGTCTTTTTATATATCTCATTTCTACCCAAAACGATATTTCCTCCATATCTTCAGAGAATAAACAACCACAACTAGATCCATGTCATGGATTTGGTAATTCTTGTCATGGGGATTTAACTTTCTATATGCATAGGTAATCACATTTGCATTTTTCATGAGGATGCACCCAAGGCATTTCTGAGATGAATCACTGAAAACAATGTTTTCTTCTTCGAGATAGGAAATATTTAATACATGTGCAGTAACCAATCTCATCTTCAGATCTTGGAAACTTTCTTTGCACTCTTTTTTTAGATGAACATTTACCCTTTTCTAGTTAACATTGTTAGGGAATTATGAAGTCACGAATTTTTTTCCACAAACCTACTATAATATCACAATTTACCAAGGAAAATACAAGTCTTAATTAATATTGAAGGATGATCCCACTCCTATAGAACCTTTTTCTTGGCAGTGTCAACTGATATTCCATAATTGGTTATAATGTTCACCAAGATAGAAAATTTTTGTAACAAAAAATCATATTTTCTAATATTTCTAAATAGCCCCTCTTTATTTAGAAGTTTCAATACAATCCATGCATGATAATTATGCTTCTCGTGAATTTATGAATATATCATAATATCATTAGTAAAAACTCCAACAATAATTTCAAGGTAGTCCTTAAAGACTCTATTCATAAAATAAATAAACATTTCACTTTCATTAGTCAAGCTGAAGGGCATAAAAACAAACAGATAATTCTAATATATTGTTCACAAGGAATTATTTAGAATATCTTCTTTATTCACTCTCAATTAATGATAAGAAGATCTAAGATCAGTCTTGGAGATGACTTAATCCCCAAGAAGTTAGTCAAATAAATCATCAATTCTTGGGAGAGGGTACTTGTTCATCACTGTGATCTCGTTATGTTATCTATAATCAATTCATATCTGTATTGATCCATCTAACTTATTCACAAATAAAATAGGTTCTCTCCAAGATACATACTTAGTCAAATAAAAAATCTTCTCCAAAAGATCTTGGATTTGTATCATTATTTTCTCTAGCTCCACATCTGACATTCTATACAGGGTCTTAGAAATCATCATGGAACTAGGCATAATCTGATTGGATAAATCTACCTCCTTTTCTAGGGGGTGGTCTTGGTAACTCCTTATGAATTACATCAATGTATTTCAGAATGATGGGGAAATTTTCTATTAGTGTACTTTCATTTCATTCTTCAACTTCACTAATCATTTTCATAAAAAAGACTACATTAGGTGATTTTAGACAAGAATCAAGTTGATATATATCTACTTTGAAGATAAAGATAGGTTTCCCATTCAAGATAATTGATATTTACTAACATTTTTAGTTGATCTTAGTATTATACATTGAGAGCCAATATATTCCTAGATTTATATTGAATTCTAGCATGGGAATGACTACTAGATTTATGATTGCATTATACTCTTCATGGTGAATACTATAGATTCTATACACTATTGATTCTTGGATAGTCCTTCTAGGATTATTGATAGATATCTCTACATATAGTAGTTTAGGGATTTATGAAATTTTATTTGTGAACATGGAGGAAATAAATGAATGCGTACAACCAGAATCAAACAACGTATATACTGGCTTTGAGAGGAAATGAGACTACCTAACACCACATCATTTGGAGAATCAAATTCAGTCATTGTGATAGAAAAAAAATTTCATTTATCCATTTTCCAATGCTGAGGTTTATAGTGATTCCCCTACATTAAATTTTTATTTTCAAAGTCATTAAAATGGTTCCCAAGATATCCACACATAAAGAATAGGACTTCATGTTATGCCTGCACTATCACCCCCTTTTCATTAGTGTTGAGAATTAGTGGATTCACCTGACTATGATAGTTTTGAGAAATATGTACATCTATTTTATACTTGAAACATTTACCAATTCTGAGAAATTAGTTCCTCAAATGCTTGTTCCTACATTTTTTATATGTGGGATGTTGCACTTTCTTTCCTCCTCTTCTATGACAAAGTTACTCACTAATATTGGCTATATTGATGTCTTCTTTTCATTCAATTTACAGGACCACTGTGTCTCTCCAAACTATAGCTCAACCTTCAATGAACTTCACAATGTCTACTCATAGATTTTATATTATTTATTGGATAGATTCATCCAAATATGGGGATATATTCCACTAATTAATCTACCAACATTTCCATTAGGATCAATGAAAAAGATATAACTATATTGATAAATTCTTGTAAAGTTCATTTCATAGATTCCTATAAATTAATTTACCTTTTTCTTTAACTATTTTAATTCCAGATCCATTTTTTGTTCTCATCGAATGTGGGAAATATTTTTTGAAATAGGTTCCCCTGAACTCCACCCACTCTATTGCTTCAATCTCCCCTCTTGGATTCTTCTTTTTTATGAGTTCCCACCACTGATAATATTCTCCATATAACTGGTACACATCTAAAGTGAGTTTCTCTTTTTTTTAAATAGTATCAGAAAGATATTTTCAATAGATCATTTCCATTAATCAATAATCAATGGGTCAGTTGATCTATTGAAAAAAGGTGGTCATTGATGCATAAAGGAGTCAACATAAAGTTGTTCAAATTAAGATGAATCTATTATCTCATATTTATTCATGTTATTCTTCATAACTCAAGTAAGTTGATTCACCATTCTCATTATGTTTTCTATTACATATTCTATCAGAGGTCCATCAATTCATGGTCTATTTCACTCACCATTTACATAGTTTCTCCTATTTCATTCCATTTTATAAAATAAGTACAACATTGTGAGAAATGTGTTTCTTTTAAAAACATTATAATTATAGAATAATCTTATGACTTAAAATATCATCATAAATTTTTTTATTCTTTAAGAACTATTAAATTTTCTCTATATCCTTCATAATGGTTTATAAAAATCTTAGGATTAACAAATCATATCCCTCAAGAGTATCAAATTAAGTGCAACATAAGGCTCATTTCTGTGTACTGGGTTATGTTGATTCGGGCCAGATGTTCCTTATTAGAGTTTTTACCCCTAGGAACATCTGTTCCAGAACCACTTACACTTGTTCATATATATATATATCAATTTATATTCATGGAAATAACTTACTTAATACATTATAAAAATACCCTAAATTTTCCCTATATTTTAACTTATCTTTGTGGTACATCATAAAGATTCCATATCCTAATTTCCATAAATAACTAAACATTTTTTTGATTCCAACTATGGAATCCCACCTTTTTATTACATATCATTTTATTACATTGTACAAATGGAAGATCTTTTAAATCATAGTTTATTGGAAAACAGTACATGATATAGGACAAAATAAAACATTCTTCGAATAAACATCAAAGGATTCATAATTTTTTTCAATAATTAAATTTACTACATCTCAAAACTTGGGGACATACATTAATGGAAAGGGTGATCATGGGGACCAGTAAGGGAATGCAAGTTAAATAGTTTACATGTGTTCTTGAGAAATGTCAATAAGAACATGAGGAATATAATAAAGGAATCGGAAAAATTTAAAAGGGTCATACCATGGTTAAAATAACCTAAATCATAACATGTGAATGTGGTTAGAACATTTAAATGAGATATTCATAACCATATCAACAATTTGTTTCACTGAGGTGCCATAAAAATTACCAAGGTTATTCACCAAGGTTTCATAAAGCATTTCATCTCTAGAGATTAAATTCTTTACCCAATTCATTGGAGTGCTACTAGGGAGAACACTTAATATGTATTAATGAATTTAATCCACATATATCATAATAAAATATTTCATAAATATCCCATGGAGAATAAAAGATGTGAGGTTTATATCGAAATAATGGTGTTTTGAAAAAATAGTGCTTAAAGACAGGATCTTTATGTCACTATTAACCAATGAAAAAGGAAATTTGGATTAATGTTTGTAAATCCTAGAATAAAATATATAATTTTAAAATATAGGTTAATTACTTTAGAAATGAAAGAGTTTTGTTTATACATAAAACAAAATAAGATAATTTCATGAGAAAAATAGATAATTTTTTTGAAGAAAATTCGGCAGCATAATAAGTATGAAACATGGTTTTAGAATATGATAAAAAGAGATGGTAAAATAGAATTACAATAATAAAATACTCTTAATAAATTAAAGTGATATCATAAATTTCACATGATAACATAATTTTTAAATTTAAAATACATTCCACGTAAAAAGGGAACTAGAACGGAAAATATATGTGCAGATTTCCATTACCGTGAAGAGTAGTTGTGAAAACTTGAGGATCAGGACATTGGGGGATTTATTACACCTTAGGATGAATCTTTTGGAGGTAAATATATCAAATATTTTTATAGAATTAATTTTAAGTGAATTAAAAAAGGGAAATTGGTGGGTATTTATAAAAAAAGTGGAGGATTTGTTCATTAATTTTCATTTACACCTTAGTAGTGGTAAAGTGAAAAACCATGGGATTTACCATGGTATTTTCCCATGGTATTGGACACTTGGGAAAACTATTATTTTACATTAATCCATAATTTTCAAACATAATTTTATAATTTTTATTATATCATATGAAATAACTGTTATTTCATTAAACATACTGAAAAACCAAAACAATATTTTTATTAATCAAGAAAAAATAATGTATTTTTTAGAAATATCTTAAACTCACCCTAACCTAATTTCAACATGATAATTTCAAAAATTATATTTAATTTATAATAATAATTATCTAAATTTTAAAATTTTATCTTTAATATATAAAAATCCTTATTCATTAAAAATAATAATGGATCAAAAGTCTATAGTTAGATTTCTGAAACTTGAAAAAAATAACATTATAATCATTTATATTTAATTTTTACTATATTAATAATAATATTTCATTAAAAAAACATTATTCATAATATATTAGTTTATTATAATAATTATACCTTTTCTGAAAAGTACAATTTTTTGTTTGAAAAATCAATTTATCAAATTCGTCATATTTTTAAGAGAAACTATTCTCAAATTGGAATTGATGGAATAAAAATTTTATTCAAAAAAAGTAATTAACATTAAGTAACTAGGTCCTTGAAATATAAAACCTTATAAAACCTATAAATGAACTACGGGTAAGTTGTGTGATGGTGATAAATTCATGGGGCAACTCGACTAACATTTCCCGAGTGGTAATCTCCACAAACATGAGCTTTACTTGTTGAAGATCAGCTTGGGTTTAGTAAAGAGAGAATTCTAGTGATACTACCTCCATCTCATGTTAAAATAAATGGGCTTCATACGATACAACTCTACCAGTTGATGCAATCCTTTATCCTTTTTTCATTAATTATCCTTTATCATTTCTACTTATAAACACAAATTATAATGATAAAATTTTTATCAAGAGTATTGTTTCCAATAGTCATATTTACCCAAGGTCATATTGACCAACATTCATATTGACTAATGGTCATATTTACTGACTGTCATATCATGGTCAATACTCAATGGTCTCATTTCAAGTTATACACACTTCATTATTAAAGTGATACAATTTCGTTGAGTAAAATATAATATAAAACACATTTTCAGGAAACAAATATCATTTAAAATGTTTAGGTCATTACATTTTAATATTTTATTATTATAATTATATAATAATATATTGTTTTATATATAAAATAATGGAATGTGATCGAATGAAATAATTTTTTATTTCTTATGGTTTCATCTTCTTTTAATTAATGTTTTGATGTTTAGGAAGGGTTTTAGAGGGATGACCATCACCCAAAACACGTTGAAAGGAAACATAGAAATTTAAAAACAGTGTATATCTATCTATAAATTTAGAATGAGTAATAATTAATAGATAACAATATACAATTTCATCTTTTTATTTTTCTCATCCGCACGAATTTGATGTAGATCACTGAATAAAAACCAGTAGGTTCCATGCTCATGTGATATCCATAATCTGGGTGAATCTCCGAGAACCTAGTAAGGTTAAACCTTCTTATCATAGTTTGTTAAAAAAAATTAATGATAAAAGAGAATAAAAATCTATTAATATTCATCATTTGATTAAATATAATGTAGGATCACAGCCAAAAAATCATACAACCACCATATGAGGATTGTACCACTATAATATATCCCTAAAGAACACAAAATTTCATTCGTATAATGATTATGTATTTCATACAAACACTAAAAATGTTTCAACTCTTAAACCATTTGGAGAAATCCCATAAATTATCTTTTAATGATGAAATGATTATATAAGATATTTATTCTCCTATAATTAATCATCATATGACAAATATCTGAGTGTGAAAACATTTAGAGTTTGAAAAGAAATAATCTATAACTTTATCACATAACATGATTGATAATGAATGATCCACCATGGAATAATATCGCATGGTACATTTTTCACATAAGGATAGGTCATGACATTGTGTAAACCACCACATTTTTCTTCTTCATTTAGTGTATAATCAAAATATTCTCTCACTCACACTAAATCCCCATAGATCATTCCACATTAATCTCATGTCACAACATATATAATAATATTTGTAACTACATACAAATTTCTTTTGTCTAATTCCAAAACATAGTCTAAAAATACATCATATATTTTTCACCACATCTTACATCATGTATTCCAATTTGATTTCATTTATGTATTCCTTTTTAGGATCCTATAAAGCACATTTGGTCCAGCTATCAATGTTTGATAAATTTATCCACATTCACAAAACTCCAAATTTTGACCACACATGACTTTTAAAAATTGGTAAAAAATATTAATTCTAAAATATATGAATTTATGAAAAGATCATCCAGATTAAGGGACTAAATGATATAAAGACTTAGGCTTAAAATTAGTTGATCTTACGTCATTTTAGATGAATATTTAGAACACTAAAAAAATTCTTGGGGACCATAATGGTTTAGTGTCTTTGAAAACATAGAACATCTTCTTATAATATGGTGAAAGATCCCCAACATATCCCATAAATATAATCCCTATTATAAATCCTACTTAAATCCATTCTGTATAACCTGGGGAAAGGGAACAATGGAATGGGGTGAGCTCAGATGATCGGTCAGGGTAAACAGGACATATATGTAAGCATAACATGTGTATAGGGGTATGATAACATGATCATAACATTATAATATCATATCCTGCATATCAAATATCATAATCAGGAGTCATGGTATAAATATTGGCTAATCATAAGACATGAATCACTAGGAAATCAATATCATAAATCTTGAAGGTATAACATCGGAATAAGATATTGAATTATGGACGACACATAAAAATATAAAATAATTTACATTACAGTCAAGGCTTATTTCAAATGACATATTAGTTGAATGGGTTCACTCCTCAGACTATCTTAGTAGTCACAGTTATGTCCTAAGACCATCTTAGTTGAGAAATTAGATTATTGATCCATGTTCAATCCCTTTTCAAACCCTATATTTCTGAACTTGGTTTACTTACTCTACATTCCCTGTATTACTAAACCGGGTTCACCTCCTATACTAGCCCTATATTACCTAACCTAGTTCACTTCCCATTCATTTCATGTACTACTGAATCAGGTTCTCATCCCATTCTTGCCATATATTACAAAACTAGGTTCACTTCTTCTTACAGTCCTATATTAATAAACCGGGTTCACTTCTCTTTCAAACCCTATATTACTGAATCAGGTTCACTTCTCATTATAGTCCTGTATTACTGAACTGAGTTCACTCCTCATCCGATCCATATCTTTCTCATGAGATATAAATATTTACCCAATTCATGGGGGGGATATAGGCCCTCATATCATAATTAAACCACACATACATATTGTAAAAACCCAGAAATTCTATGTAAATGTTTTTTAATATATAAAAATTTTACAAGTCCACGAAAATTGACGACGCGTGATTCCAAGGCTCAGAGTGCCCGAAATAAATTTCTATAATTTTCTGGGTACGTTAAGTAAACGTGAAAGCATGTTTTCTTAACTATTGAACTAGTACTTGGAATTGAAATCTGAGGACACCGTTGAACTCACAACACCTGTATTCGCTTAAGGAGACCTTCACCTCGACCGCAATGGGTCGAGAGTGAAAGATAATTGTTTGTGCTTTTCTTGAAAGAATTAAATAAAATAAAAATGTCTAACATTTTTATTTCAGATGCCCCTCAACATGGGTTATGGTGGTGGGGACCACCCAAGCTTAAACCTACCATGTGAATGTTAAGAGGTGGGGACCACCTGAACTAACCCCCATTTTAAATTTAGAGGCGGGGACCACCCGAATCCCTTTAATGAGAGAAAACCTCTCAATTCCTCTAACTTTATTTATGACAACAGAAATCCATTTAATTTGGCCAATTAAATGAGCTATTTAATGGTGCCAATGCAATACATTATGTGTGCCAACTTTGTTGTGACAAATTAATTTTATTTTTATGAACTTAAATTAATAAGCTAACAACTTTTCATTTTGGGTGGAATTGGGAGAAAGGATTGGAAGGGGAGAGCTTTAGGAGGAGTTCTTCTTCTCCAATATAGAACGCATCTCCAACAAAGAATGTTGACGTTCGCCAATGACTTCGACTACTTCCTCGGGACATCCTCCAACAGGGGACATCTTCAACTACAACCAACTCACGTTCATTATTCCCTCCTCTTCGACGTTGATGAGCAATCGGGGTAGGGTAGATGTTTGAATTTTTCCCCCTTACTCGTTCTTGATATTCTTCATGATTCAATATTTTGTTGTGCCTCTTGCTACCACTCTAACGTGGAGGGTGCGGGGCAAAAACAACATTGCCCAACTCCTCTGTTTTTCTTCATAAATGGTGTGTTCTTCGCGATGGAAGAAGGTGACATTTTTCCATGGCAGCAAACGAAGAGCGGATGGCCGAACCAGTCGCCGGTGAAGGCGCGACGCGCAACCGCGCCAAGAAAAAAGGATGGCTGGCCATCTGGCCAGCTGCGGCGGACTACCTCACCATGGCCGCTCCGCCGCTCCTCAGACCCCGCGGCCCCTGCGGCCCCCGCAGCCTCCGTGGCCCCTACGGCCTCTGCCACCCCACGGCCTCGGCGGCCCCCGTGGCCTCTGCGCCGCCTCGCGGCCCTCACGGCCTGCCGGGCCGCCCAGCGCGGGCCGGGCTGGACCCAATGGGCCAGGCCGGACCCAGTGGTCTAGTTCGACCCAAACCGGTTCGGGACGGCCCCAACCGGGTCAGACCAGACCCGGGCTAGCTTCGACCTAATTTCGCTATTTTGGCTATAACTTTGGCACCTGGCGTCCTTTTGATGAACCGTCAGCGGCGCTGGGAACCGTGGAGCGAGATGGTCCCTTTGGTATAACCCATTTGAGATTTGGATAATGTTGGGGTGAAATCGGGTTGGATCGAGCACGAATCCAACTGGGCCCTCGGGACTAGAAGGCTAATAACTTACAGACCGGACCTCTGATTGATGCACCGTCTATTTCGTTGGGACCTCTATGTCATGGCAGTCCATTAGGATACTTCTTCGTTTTACATTGCAGAAGTAGTAGTATCAACCAGTGTCTTGAAGAACAGACCCTCCCAAAGACGAGTAAGCTTAGTGTGGGAACCCTATAGCTGGCTGTGACGATGTGCTAGGATCCTATGTGGGTCTGACAACACACAGAAGATGTACTGGGATCCTGTGTGGGTTTGGAGATGTACTGTGATGATGTACTAGGATCATGTGTTGGTCTAACAACGTACTGGAGATGTACTAGGATCCTGTGTGGGTCTAACGATGTAATGTGGAGATGTACTAGGATCTTGTGTGGGTCTGACGACGTACTGGAGATGTACTCGGATTCTATGTGGGTCTGACGATGTACTAAAGATGTACTAGGATCTTGTGTGGGTATGGAGACGTACTAGAGATGTACTAGGATCCTGTGTGGGTCTGAGGATGTACTAGAGATGTTCTAGGATACTGTGTGGGTCTGACAACGTACTGGCGATGTACTAGGATCCTATGTGGGTCTGACAACATATTGGAGATGTACTAGGATCATGTGTGGGTCTGATGGCATACTGGAGATGTACTAGGATATTGTGTGGGTTTGACAATGTACTGGAGATGTACTAGGATCCTATGTGGGTCTGACGATGTACTATGATCCTCTGTGGGTCTGATTATGATTTAGGATCCTTCATGGTTCTGTCTCTTAACAGTGGAATATGAATTAGTAGTTACATCTAATAATATCTACTACTGTACCTAAAGATATACTTGATGTGAGTTGATTCTATACCTGTGTGGTACTTACATTTGTGGTATTCATTCTTTTTTGGAACAGTTGAGCTTTGGGATTTTGAGTTGGACCTTGTGTTTCCTCATGATTGAGATGTGTATACATGATAACTTAGGTATATGTATGGGTATATACCTAAGTAGGGTTGTCAGTTGTTTTTATGATTTGTGGTTTATCCTTTGTGAATTTGTGATACCTTGAGGGTCTCCTGATCCATATTTAGTATCGTTATACTCACCCCTACATGGTCTATGCCTGCATATCATTGTGTTTGGTGTAGACAACGGACAACGCTGACTGAGGACGAGAGTACCAGGAGTGGACGTATATCAGAGGTGAACCTTAGACGAGGCGTACCGCAGAGACAAACATTCGAGAGTTGTACCTACACTTCAGGTAAAATCCTGGGAGGGTAATCACCAGATTTCTTCCAGTTTACTTGTAATTTTAGATACTTGTACTTTCAGTTTCATTTACTTTTTATTTGGGCTTGCATTCTAGCCCATTTTGTTTACTATACTCACTCTACTTTATATTCAGTTTACTTAATTTATTATCATGATGTGTGCTTGGTTGCGTATGTTGACTGATTATAAATTCAATGTCTTCCCAGTTTTAGTGAATACGCCTTTGGTGCAAGTCGCCAGCCCCTAGCCTATGGAAGGCGGGCTTGGGGTAGTCACAAAATGGGCCTCGGGGGACGGGTCGTGACAAATTGGTATCAAAGGAGTTAGTTCAACCATAGAACATAAGACTCTGATCTTTTTAGTGGCAATAGTATTAAGTGTAGTGACTGTGGTTATCATTTTAGGGAAACCAGTGTTGGTGCGGCGGCTGACGTATCCATACACCAGGACCGTGACTTCTGATTTCTGACTCCGTGTACGAAAACACTGATTGCGTGTGTGTTTCAAAATGTTTTATTTTTGAAATCTTTTAGTTAGCTCACCAGGTATAACTTATTGACCGTGGTGTACCTGTTTCTTTTCAGGATGCCTCCACGCAGATAGCCAACTAGGGTTCTGATAGTAGTACACACTGATAGCCCACTGAGCGACGAGGCCTCGATGTAGGGACCTCTTCTAGTAGAGGCACCAGCGGAGGAACCAGTGTTACCATTAACCATTGGGTCCCTGATGCCACCAGCCCCAACATCAGAGGGTGCACGCCACTTGATCGCGTTGCATGAGTTCTAGTGCCATAGGCCACCTAGTATTATGGGGTAGATGGACCTACAGACAGCTGAGGATTTGTTGGAGGTCTTGGTGGGGGTCTTCAAACTGGTAGGGACACCGGCTGATCTCATGGTGATACTTTCCGCCAGTCTTCTATAGGTAGTAGCATGAAGATGGTGGAGCTTGATGCTCTAGTTTCAAGATGAGGTGACACTTCTCTGGGTAGACTTTGAGAGCCTATTTCGGGTAGAGTTGTTTTCAGCAACTCTTCGCACATTGCGCATTCAGGAGCTACTTCATCTACAGCAGGGCAACATGACTATGGCTCAGTACTAAGTGAGGTTCACTGAACTCTCACACTACTCCACTGATATGGTGTGGGACCCATTCTTCAGAGCCTGGACCTTTGATCAGGGACTCAGGCTGTAGATCAGGGCTTCGATGATTTCTCTTAGCATCCCGACGCAAGCGGGGGTGTTAGAGTGAGCTTTCATAGTAGATATTTTCCTTCCTGAGTAGTCACTAGCAGTGAGACCCACCATTGGACATCACATAGAAGAGACTTATGTAGCTAGCAGCAGATAGATGTCACAGAGGTCCAAGAGGTCCAGACCTATAGGTGGATGACCGCACGACTAAGGATCAGTTTGGCTGGGCACCTGAGACAGGGCCAGTCATGCAGGGAGCGGGCAGTGTTACGCATTCGGCGGGCTAGGTCACATGGCTCATGACTATCTGACCCGTCGTACAAATGATCAGTAGATAGTCAAGGGACCGCCCAAGCAGAGATAGAGATTCAACCAAGGAGGTCTATAGGGAGAATGCGGACTTAGAAGAGAAACCAGTTGTATAGCTGGGGTGGGCGACGATTCGAGATGTTATCACCACCACCACCAGGTGGTCCACCCCGACCACAGGGAGAAGGAGGACCGGGGCGAGCATAGTTCCTAGTAGCTGAGGCTTATGACCATGGTGCTCCGGAGATGATATGAGATATGATCTGTGTCTACTCTTCCTTAGTTTTAGTACTTATATACACAGGTTCTATTAATTATTTTATTACCACTTTCCTCATTTGGAGATCGGATATTTCGACGGATCAGTTGGCTCGATCCTTACGGCTAGAGACTTCTACGAGAGCAGATTCGAAGATCTTTCACTGGTGCCGGCAGTCTGAGCTTACTCTAGGAGGTGAGAGCTTCTGCTGGGATCCCCTAGTAGCGGCGTCGAGGCCTTACGACATCATATTGGGTATGGACTAGTTATCTACAGTCCATGCTGAGATAAACTATATTAGGAACAAATTTCTATATATCCACACATATTGTACTAGGTTTACCTTCACCTGTGAGAAGGAAGCCTTTGAAACATAGGACAGACTTACCCGAAGGAGGGTGCAGCCGATCACTCATCATTTGGCTACCCTTACCCTCAGAGTGGTTGATGTGGAGAGTCCAAGTAATCCTGTAGTGGTGGACCAATACGCATATGTCTTCCCCGATGATGTACCGGGTCTACCTCCTCATAGAGTGGTAGACGTTTACATTGACTTGTACCCCGGGATGATACAAATATCTACACCAGCGTATCGGATGGCTCCCGTGGAGCTTCGTGAGCTACGGGTACAGCTAGAGGACTTACTGGGAAAGGGGTTCATTCAGCGCAGTGTTTCCCTTGGGCCGCCCGGACATTGTTCTCCAAGAAGGTGGATGAGATATTGAGGCTTTCTACTGATTATCGGTACTTGAACCAGGTAAATGTGAAGAACAAGTACCCACTCTCAAGGATTGACAATCTCTTTGACCAGCTGAAGGTAGAATGGTGGTTCTCGAAGATAGACATCTGGTCAGGTTATCCCAAGCTCAGAGTGTGAGACAAGGATGTGCAGAAGATGACTTTTAGATGTCGGTACAACCATTAAAAATTCTTGTTTATTCCATTCGGCATAACCAATACTCTAGCAGTGTTCATGGGACTCATGAACAGGATATTTTAGCTATACCATGATCACTTTATTGTAGTCTTCATCGACAACATTCTGATCAACTCAGCTACTGAGGAGAAGCATGCCTATCATTTGTAGATAGTTTTGGAAACACTCCGAGAGCACCAGCTTTATGGTAAGCTCTCTAAGTGCCAGTTCTAGATCTGAGAGGTTCACTTTCTGTGACATGTCATATCGGAGGCTGGAGTTGCAGTAGATGCAGCAAAGATTGAGGCGGTACATTCTTGGGATCCACCAAGGAGTGTGACGGAGGTACAAAGTTTCCAGGGTTTCGCTAGATACTACCGGAGGTTTGTGCCGGATTTCTCTAGAGTTGCAGCACCTTTATCAGCATTGACGAAGAAGGGGAAACCCTTAGTTTGGTCGTAGATATGTGAGTAGAATTTTTAGGAGCTGAGCCAGAGGCTTACTAGTGCATCCATCTTGAGGCTACTGGAAGAGGGAATACGGTACGTAGTCTACAATGACGCATCAAGGACTGGGCTCGGATGTGTCCTGATGCAGGATAGAGTAGTGATTGCTTACAGTTCTCGACAGCTAATACAACATGAGCAGAACAATGCTACCCATGACCTGGAGTTAGCAGTAATGGTCTTTGCCTTGAATATGTGGTGACATTACTTGATGGGCGAGTGCTTTAATGTTTACTCAGATCACAAGAGTCTAATGTTATAAAGCCAATTCCTTCCCATTTTTAGATAATATGCCTTCTGTGCTAGTTTTTAGACTCTATCCTATGGAAGGCGGGCTTGGGGTAGTCACCGCAATGTCCATGGGGGACGGTTCGTGACACATATGCCACAAGATCAAAAAAAACATATAATAACCCGTGAAATTAAATTAGTTTCATAAACTTATCAGCATATCATAACCTATGGAAAATAGACAGGTTTCATAAACATTTTATCAAAGCATAACCCATGAAAAGATGCAGTATTCATACTCATATAATCTTTTAAATAGAAATGGATTTCATAAACATATAACTCAAGAAGGAGAAATAAGTTTCATAAACATCATGCCATAAAAACATAAGACATTCAAAGAAATAATATTAATGTAACCCCACCATTCAGGCATGAGTAACACTAATGGATGTTATTATAGATGGAAAATAATTTTTAGAGCTATTTTAAAAAAAAATCAAGGAAAATATACTTTCTTATTGGAATTGTTTTTAAAACATACAACCCTTAGAAAATTATTTTCTTTGAAAATAACCATGAAAAATTATAAAGGAATCTTGAAAACATTCAAAAAAACATTTTTTAAAAAACATTTTTTAAATCATAAAAATTTATATTTGAAAATAAATGAAATAATTTTCATTTATAATCATATTAAAATATAATTTTAGAAACCATTTTGGAATTTTTTTTAGAAAACATAGTATTGGGAGAAAACATATTTCTGACTGAATAGATAAGTAAAGTTTGATTTTCACAAAAACATTTTCTTAATTATCATAAGTTTCAAAGAGTGGGAAAATGGTACCATTAAGTGAATATTTCAGGAATATTTTTATTATAATAAAATTCATGACATTTCATGAGATATGGATCATAATATTTCATAAAAGGAAATATAATCATAAATAATATGATAAATGATAAGATAGTAGAAATAAACTCATACCACTTTGGTAACTTTGAATCAAAATACCAATGAAAGAATAAGATTTCCTAAAGTGTAAAATATCATTAAAATAATTTGTTTCATGATATAACATGCCAAATGGTTGTATATTCACCTCAAACCTATATAGGTGCATAAAGATATATGTACCTACAAGAAGGAAAATTTGGATGAAATAACTTTACCAAATTGGTAACTTTTGAACCATAAAACACATAAAAGGGAGATCATAAAATGGATGTGTAAATATTAATATATTTATTTAAAATAATCATATAATACATTAATGGGACATATATAATCCACACAATAAGAATATGTGGTGAATATAGAATATATATCATAGAAATAAACGTGAGATAATAATACCATTACCTTAAGTCTTGACATTCTTAAACATGTTCAAACATCTTATATATAACATCCCGCATTTTTATTACATAACTTATCATTACATTTTAAAAACAGAGGATCTTTAAAGTATATTATCTTGGAAGTCAGGATAATAAAACATGAAAACATAAAACACTCTTGTAAATCCCCTTGAAAATATTATTGAAAGGGTCATCCTATGTACAATTACTACATCTCAAAACATGGAGACATACATCAAAGAAAAGGGTGAGTAGAAGTCCAGAAAAGTAAATCAAGGGAATCAGTTTACTTGTGATATCAATAAGAACTTGATGAAAAGAATAATGACATGAGAAATGAATGAAAAGGAATATCATAATAAAAAACATGAATCATAACTTTAATATGGGTCTACAATATTTAGTTTAGACATTCATGAATATATGACCATGGTTTATTACTAAGGTGTCATAAAAATTACCATGGTTGTTCACCAAGGTATCGTGAAACATGTCATCTCTAGAGATTAAATTCTTTACCCAATGAATTGGAGTTCTATATGGGTTCATCCTTAATATGTATTTATTTTAAGTTAATTCACATATATCACAATCATACAGTTCATAAATAACCTAAATAGAATAAAATAAATGGGCTTTATTTCAAAATCATGACATTTTTAAAAGTTCTTAAAAATAAGATCATAATGTCATTTATAACCAATGGAAAGGGAGTGAGGGATATATGTATGTCAATTCCAGAATAAAATATATTAATTTCATGTCTTTATGAATAAACCTGGAAATTAAATAGGTCTGGGTATTCACATAAAAAAATATGCTAATTTCTTTAGAAAAAGAGAGAAAAATATTCAGATGAAATTTTTTCTACGTAACGGTTGTATAACATGGTTTTAGAAATCAATAAAAAGTGAAGATACAAGGATCTCCCATCCATAAATGAATAATTTTACAGAATAGAGACATAGTATAAATATAAATAAGACCATGGTGTGGATATTTTAAAGACATACCACATGAAAACGAAACTTGAAAGAAAATAGAAAATGCGATTTCTTTTACAAAAATTCAGCAGCCTAACGACGTCACTTAAAAATTCATAAAGTCAATTAATGATAGAGTAAAGGTTCTATCATCATTTGGTAATTAAATGGAAAGTAATAAGGATATAGAAGAACATACTCTCACATAATAAAATAAAAACTATAAGACATAATATAAAGGAAGTCATGGCTAAAAGTGTAGGGTCAAAGGTTCCCTTACCTTGAAGGGTAACTTAAAAAGCTCAAAGGATGGGACCTTGGGGGAGTGAGGGAACCTTTGGAGGAATCCTTGGGAGGTAAAATTACCAGATATTTTAGTATGAATTTTGAATTAATGTAATGAGATAATGGGTTTGTATTTATAGCAAACATGGGGGATTATTTTATTAATTTCTAAGGGACACCTCACTAGTGGTATTGGCAAAACCATAGGTTTGACCATAGTATTTACCCATGGTATTGTCCAATTGGGGCACCTCATAACATATATTACTATACAAAAGTCTACCAGATTTATTACATCATGATTACAACATTAATGATGCCATTACACACACCGGAACTCAAAACTATATTTTTAATATTCACTAAAAATTAAACTGTTTCAGAAAAAAAAAACCCAAAAATTCTCCCTAACCATTTTTCAACATGTAGAATCCAAAATTTTACTCCATTTTTTAAAAATTAATTTAATTTTAATATAAATTAAATAAGTAAAATACTAATACTTATCTAATAATTTCAAAATCATTTATTTACTTATACCACAATATAATTATATCACATTACAACTTAAGATGACTGAAACATATTTATAATTCATTAGGTGAGGATAATATTCAATTGGTCAAGTTGAAATTAATAAGGGTGAAATTACTATTATAAATGGTAAAGTTACTATTCATAGAAAAAATATTTTGCTCTTATTGAACCACATTTTTCACCCTAATTACAACCATGTATGTCCGATTTTCAAAACTTATTTCACAGAAAAAGTTATTTATTAATAAAATATTTTTTTAGTATTCATAACAAAAACACAATTTATAAAATAATATTAAATAAATAAAACACTCTTCATCAAATACAAAAAAATTGATACTTCTTGGAAAACTTTAAAAAATTCAACCTATATTAATTTTGACACTATTTAGTAATTTATTTTTGTTAAGGTCATAAAAATTTATTAAATTGAAAAAAATTACGTTAACTCAAATATAAAATTTTATAATAATCCAAAAAATACATTTATGACATCAAAATATTCAAATTAAATTTATTTTAATATTTTTATTATCATTTATTTGAATCTTTCATTAATAAGGTATTTAATGCGTCGTCATTGTGTCATAATTAAATAAATTTATTTGATGTCTAAAAATTATATATAAAATACCATGATGTACGATATATTTTTATTTTTATAATGACTATTTATAGTTTAAAATATATCTTATATAAACCCATATTAAAATTTTAATACCTACTAAAAATATGATTGTGAGAGAAGCATTAAACTAGCTTCCATGGGACGATTTATCATTTTAATTAAAGAAGCTTCCATGAGAAGAATTAAATAGGCTTCCATATGATGATTTGTACATTTAATTAAATAATATTCTATGATAATCTTTAAAATGACTTCCATGGGAAGCTTTGTTCTTTTAATTTTACAAACTTCTATAAGAAGCTTTATAACAGCTTCCTTGGGAAACTTTATACATTAAATTAAACAAGCTTATATGAGAAGCTTTATACTAGATTCCATGGGAATATTTATCCATTTAATTTAATAATCTTATATGAGAATATTTAAAATAGATTATCCAATAAAATTATGACATGTTTTAGGATAATTTTATAATTTTATTTTGACCCTTAATTACCAAAATTAACCTTAACCATGGTAAAAACAATTACTAAAGCTATTATTTATAAAAAAAGATACATATTTAAAAAATTTCGCCTTATGATTAAAAATATGGAATAAATTTTTTCCAAATTCAAAACACATAATTTGAAGTAATTAATTTAAATTTAATTCCCATTGTCAAAACGATAAAACAGTTTTTAAAAAATTAATAACCATCAAAATACTAACATGTGTTTATATCTAATTTCAATTTTAAATTACTTCCAAGGAACAAAATTGGATTAAATGATAAAAATATATCTGATTTATACCTTAGAAAAATTTAATAATATAATTTAACCTTATAAATTATCTCGATGGAAAAATTTGTCTTCAATTAAAATTTATCTAATTTTTAAAATTCATCAAAACATGGTAGTTATCATTAAAAAAAATTCATCCAAAGTAAATTTTTATGTCCTAGTTCTAAATACCAAGTTTATTTTTTCAAATAGAACATATAAAGGTGACAAAAACAAAATTTTAAAAAATATTCTCCCTCAAAAGGTGGTAAAAACTGCATTTTTAGAGAAATAATTCTTTTATTTGAAACAAATTGAATTTATTCTTATATAATATATAGAAATCATATAATATTAAATTAAAACACTACATTGAATAAATAAAATATAATTTTCATTAAATATAAATCCATAAAGAGTGATATGATTTTATAAACACAATTTTTCTCTTTTTTAAATAGGTTTTCATAAAAACACATCCTTTATATTCAATTGGTTTTTATTTCCATTTCTAAGAAATTTAGTAATTAATGAATCATTATTTAAACATGTTTAATACCTATTTTTATAATTTAGTTGATACTATTCTTTCCCACCATTCCAGCATCTAGGTTATAGTGGTAACATTTAAATAATAATATTTAGTTGTTCATTTAAGATCAATGTAGCGTATCATGTATGCTATTGAACATTTTGTTTATTTCTTAAAACTCGAGTGTTACATTTTCACCCCCTCCCCCTTAAAAAATTGAATCCTCGTAATTTGAATTTGGGTTCGGTAACTAGGTTATGAATTTTCAAAAGACCTTTATTGTAGACCCATGTCGAATAAATGATTAATAAAACATCTACTTAAAATGATATAATGTGAAGTATAACGGACACCCGAGATAACACAAATGAGGGTTCCAGGTTGGAAAACATAGATATGGAAGAAAAATCTAAACATCGTTTTCTTATGTAGAATGATATAAACCATGGTTGGGAGAAATTTAACAATCAGAAAACCACAAACTTGTGGTAAGATAAACATTTATCGATTTTACAGTAGGTAAAGTAAATGGAAAATGATTTTTTTAGATCCTTTTCATAAAGTTAAGAAATTTATTTATGAGATTGAACAAGAACATAAGGAAACATACTTACTTTTCATGTAGAGTTTCATCCTTTAATAAATGTTTACCACAAACTAATGTTTTCTCCAAAATGATGAGTATTCAAGATGACTTTGTCACCCCTGAAGAACTATAATCAATGACTATATAATCACTTAAACCAACGAAAACAATAACTATCTATTTATATTGTCTCGAAACATTAACCAAAGCCATAATGGTTAGTAAATGATCAGATAATACCCAAAAAAAGAATAATCTTTTATAAGGAGAATGACTACCTTTAATCTCCAAAATTCAACAAATGATACCCAATGTTCTATAAAGACCATAACAAAAAAATTTCCATATTATTCCAAAAAAATAATCCAAACTCTATTTGAAACCCAAAATTGAGAAGGGATTGATAACATATTCTTCCAAGATAATTTTAACTTTTATCTCCAAATAAAATCAACCACTCTTAATGTCTCATATGAAAAGTAATTAACGGAATTACATGATCTCCTAGATAGGATAATTATTTCTAAATTCCCATATGTCCACTATTAAATAAATAAACCTTTAATACTCAAATAAAACTCTATATTATTCTATTTACCTTAATCATATAAAATCCCCAAAATAGTAGACATAATCAAAAATAACATTTATCAATTAACCCCCAAATAATTTTCCAATCCCATGTTTATCTATTTGATAGAATATATGTATTTAAAATAAACTTATTAATAAACCATAAGGTCATTTAACTAAAATATAATGGTAATACTAACCAAGGAATTTATGTAGGCCAGTGGTAGGTGAAGCACCCTTATCAACCTTCGGTTGTGGGTTCAATTCATGTGACCTTAAACGTAGTATTCTTTAACTACAATTGCATTTCTCTATAAATCATACATAATGATTCATAAAAAGATTATGATTAACCAAACATATCCCCCAGGAGTGTCAAACCAGTAGTGCAACAAGGCCCGTTGTCATGTACTAGGATACCCTAGGTCAAGCCTGACACTTCTAGTTGTAGTTTTCACTCCTAGGTATATTTGTGCCAGAACAACATCTACTTGTTCGTATCCAGACATGGATTTATTTGTTTGGAAACCACTTACTTAATATTTCACCAAAGACCAGGATGTTTTCTAATATTTAAACTTTTCTATAGGGTTCCTCCTAAATGTTTCATAGCCTAATTTCCTTGAATAACTAAACTATCCTTTGATACCAACTATAACATCCCTCCTTTTTATTACATAACTTTTCATTACATTTTACAAATATAGGATCTTTAAAGTCTAGTGTCTTGTAAATCAGGAACATAAAACACTCCTATAAATCCACGTGGAAATATTCATGAATTGTTAATCCTATATACAATTACTACATCTCATAACCTGGAGACATACATCAATGTAAAGGGTGAGCAGATGGCCCGACAAGGAAATCAAGGGAATCAGTTTACTTGTGATATCATTAAGAACTTGATGAAAATCATAATGACATGAACAATGGAATAAGAGGAATATCATAATAAAAATAACATTAATCATAACATGAATATTTGGCAAAAAAGTTTAATTTATATATTCATGAACATATCACCAAGGTTCATCCTCAAGGTGTTATAAAAATTACCAAGGTTGTTCACCAAGGTATCGTGAAAATTTTCATCTCTAGAGACTAAATTATTTTCCCAATGCATTAGAGTGCTATCAGGGAGCACACTTAATATGTATTTATTATCATTTGATCCACATAGATCATAATCATAATGTTCATAAAGAAGCCTAATAGAATAAAAGAAATGGGTATCATTTCAAAATTATGACGTTTTTAAAAGTGCTTAAAAATATGATCATTATGTCATTTATAACCCCTGGAAAGGGAGTGAGGGTTATATGTATGTCAATTTCAGAATGAAATATATTAATTTAATGTCTTGATTAATACCCCTAGAAATGAAATAGTTTTGGTCATTCACATAAATAAAATAAGATAATTTCTTGTGAAAAAGAAATAAATTTTTATATGAAATTTCTCAAGCATAATAGTTGTATAACATGGTTTTAATAAATAATAAAAAGAGAGGGGACAAAGGTCTCACATCCATAGATGAATAATTTTAAATTATTGAGAGATAATATAAATATAAATAATATCATGGTGTGTATATTTTAATGACATACCACATGGAAAGGAAGATTGAAAGAAAATAGAAAATGCGATTTCTTTTACAAAAATTCAGCAGCCTAGTAGCGTCACTAAAAAATTCAAAAGATCAATTGATGAGAGAGGAAATGGTCTCTCATCATTTTTCAATTAAATGTATAGTAATAATGATATATAATAATACACCCTCACATAATAAAATGAAAACTATAAGACATAACATAAAGGAATTCATGACTAAAAGAGGAGGGTTAAAGGTTCCCTTACCTTGAAGGGTAACTTCAAAAACTCAAAGGTTGGGACCTCTGGGGTATTAAAGGAACCTTGGGAGGACTACTTGGGAGGTTAAAGACCATATATTAGTTGAGTATGGATATTTAATGATTGTAATCAGGGAATGGGTATGTATTTATAGCAAATGTGGGGGATTATTTTATTAATTTCCAAGGGACACCTCACTAGTGGTATTTGAAAAACCATGAGCTTACCCATGGTATTTTACCATGGCATTAGACACTTTAGAAAACTCATTAAAATATTACTATAAAAATTTATACCATATTAATTAAATCATGATTAAATCGTTAATGATGTCATTAAAAACACTAAAACTAAAAACTGTATTTTTACTATTCACTGAAAATTCAATTATTTCAGAAAAATCCCAAACATTCATCCGAACAATTTTATGATGTCTATAATACAAAATTGAACTCCATTTTTTAAAATTTAGTTTCATTTTAAATTAAATTAAATAAATAAAATAATAATACTTAAGTAAAAATTTCAAAAACATTTATTTACTTATACCACAATATAATTTTATCACATTACCACATAAGATGACTAAAACGTATTTATACTTACATAGGTGAGGTTAATATTCCATTGGTAAATTTGAAATTAATAAGGGTGAAATTATTATTCTAAAGGTTAAATTTTCTATTCACAAAAAAAAATATTTTGATCTTATTGAACCACATTTTTCACCTTGATTACTACCATGTATGTCCGATTTTCAAAAATCATTTCACAGAAAAAGATATTTATTAATAAAATATTTTTTACTGTTAATCACAAAAAAACTATTCATCAAATACTATTCATTAAAAAAATAATCTTTATCAAATACAGAAAAAATTAATCTTTATAGAAAACTGCTAAAAATTCAGCCTATGTTAATTTGTACACTATTTAGTAATTGATTTTTGTTAAGGTCATAAAAAATTTATTCATTATAATAAACTAAATTAAATAAAATATAAAATGTCATAATCATCCATAAAATACATGGATGAAATCAAAATATTCAAATTACCTTTATTTTAATATTTATATTATCATTTATTTGAATCATTCATTCACAAGGTTTTCACCGCGTCATCATTGTGTCATAATTAAATATATTTATTTAATGTCTAAAAACTATAAATAAAATACCATGGTGTATGAAATATTTTTTTATTTCTAGTGATTATTTATAGTATAAGATATCACCTATGTAAACCCATTTTAAAAATATAATACTTATTAAAAACAAGATTGTGAGAGAACCTTTAAACTAGCTTCCATGGGAAGCTTTGTCATTTTAATTGAAGAAGCTTCCGTGAAAATCATTAAACTAGCTTGCCCAGAAAGACTTTTACATTTAATTAAATAATATTCTATGATAATATTTAAAATGGATTCCATGGGAAGCTTAGTTCTTTTAATTTAACCAGCTTTTATAAGAAGCTTTATAATAGCTTCCATGGGAAGCTTTATACTGTAAATTAAACAAGCTTCTATAAAATAAAATTATACTAGCTTTTATGGGATGAATTATCCTTTTAATTAAATGAGATTATTTTATAATATTTAAACTATATTATTCAATAAAATCATGACATGTTCTTGGTTAATTTTATAATTTTATTTTTACCCTTAATAATCCAATTTACCCATAACTGCGGTAAAACAAATTACTGAAGTTACTATTCATAATAAAAGATACATATTTAAACAATTTGGGAGTTATTATTACAAATATGGAATCAATTTTTTTCAAATTAAAAACTCATAATTTGAATTAATTAATTTAAAATCAATTATCCTTGTCAAAACGATAAAACAGGTTTTTAAAAAAGTATTAACCATCAAAATATTAACATGCGTTTATATCTAATTTCAATGTGAAATAACTTCCAATGACCAAAATTGGATTAAATTATAAATATATATATATTATACTTTAAAACCATTTAATAATATAATTTAACCATATAAATTATCTCGATAGAAAAAGATGTCTTCAATTAAAATTTATTTTTTTTTACAATTCATCAAAACATGGTAGTTATCAGAAAAAAATAAACAATTCATCCAAAGTATATTTTGATGTCCCAATTCTAAAGAATAATTTTATTTTTTCAAATAGAACATATAAAGGTGACAAAAACTAAAATTTAAAAATATTCTCCATCAAAAGGAGGTAAAAACTATATTTTTAGGAAAATAATTCTTTTATTTGAAACAAATTAAATATGTTCTTATATCATATCTAGAAATCATATAAGATGAATTTAAAACATTAAATTGAATATATAACATATATTTTTCATTAAATATAAATCCATAAAAAGTTTTATGATTTTATAAACACAATTATTCTCTTTTTTAAATAGGTTTTCATAAAAACACATCCATTATAATCAATTGGTTTTTATTTCCATTTCTAATAAATTTAGTAAATGATGAATCATTATTTAAACATTTTTAAACCCTATTTTCATAATTTATTTGATACTATTCCTTCCCACCATTCCAAAATCTAGGTTATAATGGTAACATTTAAATAATAATATTTAGTTTTTCATTTAAGCTCAATGTAGTGTATCATATATGCTATTGAACATAGTGTTTCTTTCTTTAAACTCAGGATGTTACATTATATATAAATATAATTTTAATATAAATCTACCATAGAAACATATTTTCATATATTATACAATATATTATTTTATTAAGACTTTATATTACCCATTATTAACAATCTCTTGTTAATGTTACGTTTTGGGTAATAACCACTTTTTTAAAAAAAAATATGTTTTTACTTTTTATTCTTGATCCTCTTACCTAGATCATGATTTAATTATTTAAAAAATTTAAAACATGATATTATTATCATAATTATTTATTATATGTGTATTTATAATAATTTATAGAAGATAGAAATATGAAATAAAATACATCTTTTCATGGATACGGTAAGTCATACTTACGCATGAACACAGTTTCCGTTTTCTTATTGTATTAAAAGAAAGAAACTACATGATATATTTGTATATATATAATCATTCTTGTAGAATTATTATTTAACATATATCATATATTTCTAATAAACTCATCCTTAATACATTTCATGTAAACTGTGAATGAATCACATCACTTTGAGGAGGTGGTAGTCCACACGTCCACAAATAAAGTTGTCGCATTCCCAAAAATGGGAAAATATGAAGGTATGTGTTATATAATGATTCCAAATGAATAAAGACATAATAATATCATATATTTTATATAAATATATTAATTCCATCATTATTATTAACATTTAATTGTGGTAATCGAAGAACTAACAACATCTGTTTGCGAGGTAATAATCCATTGTACACACAAACAATGATTGTGTGTCCCATTTGATGGAAGTGAGTATAGGTGTAGGTCAAACCCTTAATCTAAAAACATGTCAGTATATTGATGACACATATGTTATTATATAATCATAGAATAATAATAATTTAGGGTTGGAGAAAGAAATAAGAAATGTTCTAATTGAATGATGTTACCACTTATTTAGGTAATTCATTTTAGGTTTCACCAAAGGACTAACTTGGTTTGCTTTATGAAAAATGTGAGGATTCTAGGATAAGGGGAGGGAATTTTATTAATTCATATTTTATTCGTAAATCCTCTAATATATTTCATCTAATAAGTGGATTTCTTTAATTATTGGATTTATTAGTATCTCTTCTTCTTTAGTAGATTCTACATAATTCAAGAAAGGAAGATCCTCAGGTAACCTCACATCAATATTGAATGAATTAATAGATATATAATCACTGAGAGACTTTATATTATATGGAATTACTAATTATTTTCTTTTGTTATTCTTTATATTATTTCCCATTTTCATGTCACAAAAATATTGTCAGGAAAGAAAAAATCTCAACACCAAGAAAAAATTGAATCAATTTTGAATAGGATAAATCCAACAAGATATAACATTGCTCTAATAGTAATGTAGAATTTTTTTTATTACATTTTTCCATATCATATTGACAAATTAAATTTTATATAAATTCCAAAATGAAATTGTATTTGAAAATTAATGGATTTTTCATAAATTTTTATTTAATATTTCATCCACTAAACACATTTATTATGTTTGAGTGTTTTGGTATTTAAATGATAAACTACTCTATGGTATTATTTTAAAATGATTTTATGAAAAACAAGTAGTTACTTTTTCATTACAAATGTGCTTCATTTATGATTTTATATTTTTTGGATTAATTATTTAACAATTCCATATTTTTTTACATCATTTGTGGATTTCATTTATTTTAAGACTAATTTTGGAAATTAATGGATTTATACTATACTTGAATATGTTTGTTTTAGATTGATAAATTTATCATTATTTTTAATTCGTTTGGAAGGTTGCAACTTAACCTGGCCAATAAACCATGGATGACCAACCCCAGACAACCTACCCTGGATAACCTATTGTGATGTACCAAACTAAAACGTGACACCAAATATACCATGCCTATAAAAATTTGACCATGTGAAGATGAATAACACCTTTCACATCATGTTGGAAAAATTAATTGAATCCAATAACTGCATTTCAGAATTAAATACAAATTTAGAATATTTTGATTGAAGAGTTAATAAAGGTTCTCAAATCCCTATGAGGATAAAGACCCTTGAAACTGGATAATCATGGATGAAAAAAATGAAATTGATATCAAATATGGGAATCTCACCCAAGTTTATTGAATATAGGTAAAATTGATGAGGGGAGATCTGGTCCTTTTGGATGATGAAGTCATCTTAAGATGTATTGTGAATAAAGTCCACATACACAAAGATCGATCAGAATTTATGAAATGTAGATATTCAACCAAAGAAATTTCATATCAAGAAGACAAACCCTTATTATATAGTAATAGTAACAGAACCTATCGATTTTCAATTCTACATCAAGGTTAATGCCTAGTTACTAAAAGGTCCATTGCTTTCCTTCAAAGACACATAATTATAAACAACTATATCCTTAGCAACAAAAAGGTATCCCTAGACATGATCAATATACACAAGGTTTAGAAGGAATTAAATCACATTAATCCCTAAATTATAACTATTAGAAATTAAATTTGAGGCCAGTATGTCCTGATTGATCCCATGAGTGAATATTTTGAAAGATTTTGGATATTTCTAGAGTGACTAAGAGAAAATTTTGAGAAATAATTTTTGAGTATGACTTGATACTTATAGGTCAAGTAATACCAAATGTGATGAGTGTTATTTTTTGAGGGATCTTCACTTGATTCATGTGAGGAAGTAGATATACAGTGACATGTGCACCGCATGGTGGTTATTGAGTAATGGATTGAGGTGTTGTGATTGATTATCAATGTTATGTTGTAGCTGGAGTGAAGTTTAATAGGAGGACTTGTATATTTTTAAGTACGATTACTGGAGATCCCAACTTCATCACATTCATCAAGTATCATTGTACCCAATCATTCAAATATCCTGGGGTCACAATATTGAGAGTAGAGTTGGGCCATGGGATGGAACACACTTGTTTCATGTGATCATATCATATTAGATTTAGAGTAATAATTCAATCACAAATGAGAAAATTATTATTCTATTTCTCTTACTTCTCGTACTACTATTTCAAGATTATTATAATGAATTATATTATTGTTTCGTCTTTGAGTATGCAAAACTAATTAGTTTAGGGTTATGATTTAGAAGAATTTAGATATTTTATTGTTTGTTCTTTCATCAATTAATCATTGAGGCATATTGATCCTATTATAGTGTTCACATATTCCTTTCATTATAAACATATTTTCACTCAACTCCAAGTACTAATAAGAGAAAAGTATATTTTATTTTTTCAAGGAAACCGTAATTGATGTACTAACTAGAAATGGTTGAATTATACTCTTATCAATGAAGAAGAATTTTCATCTTCACTTATGTTATAAATAACAGTTACCATGAGAGATTTTTGGAGGGAATTTTTTATCTAATGATAGTTTTGAATTTCATTACTCTTTACAAATATTATGCACCTTTAATGTTTAATCGAATTCAAAATAAATTTTGTTTTTATCAATTTTGTCCAGTCCAATTACCCTAACATAATCCACTCTACTATGTCTTTTTTATTGCATACATTCCCCTATTTTATTTATTCTCAAGTCATAATTCCACCATCACTCCTTCACTATTGTTTTTTTATATTTTTTTCAATGTTTTTTTACAATAATTAAACCATGCTCACTATTTTACCTATAGTTGGTAGTGTTATAAAAAATCAATTTGTTAGAAAACTATTCAATGATCTAGCTTATTCTTTACAAACATTGGAATTTTTTGTAGGAAGTCGCATGTGTCCAAAAAAACATTAAAAAAACTTTTAAAACACATATAAAAATAAACCTTTAAAAGAAAAAAATTCCAACAAACTCTATTTAATTACATTCAAAACCAAGTGTTAAATCTCAAATTTAATGAAATGAACCTGTATTCACACTAGGGCTCATAAAATTGAATTAAATACTATCATGTCTAAAATTGAAAGGCTATTTTATTCCCTGATAATGAAAAACATGAAATAAAAATGGAAAATAAAGAGATTTATAGAGTTGAAAAACTGAATGAATTCCTAAATCTGAATCCACCATAACCCATATATCATGTTCATGATATTCTCAGACTTATTGAGTTAAAATTTCCAACATTTTCCATCAATCCTTCATTAATAAGTCTCTATCTCAAGTCTGTGAACTATGAAATTAAACTATCTCATCCCTCTACACAACATTCCTTTGTTCGTGAACCGAATAAGTATTCACTTGAGATCATTATATATTTTTATAATTTATTTCAATAGTTAACTCATCATGTGTTGAGTGTAGTGGAGCTTCAGTCGAGGTTATTTAAATTTCCACTCAGGGAAAGGGAAAGGTGATTGTCCTAGAATTTGGGTGAGTATGTTTTTGACACATTGGAGAATCTCTTCAATCCATTTGTTACCAAATTCTATCCTTGGAATAACAACATAAAATTTAGGAATAATATCAATGGATTTGTCCAAGATGAGGGCGAATTATTTCAATAAACATTGTATATGTTTATAGATTTACGTAGATAATGTCCCAACCACTAACTGTCTCCCAATCTTCTTATAGAAATTTTATAAAAAAATCACAAAACATATATTAAAAAACTTGTTGATAAATTTTGTAGAGGAGAATTTTCAACATGACAGCTATGGGGATCAAACAACTCTTCTAAAAACCTTCTCAGAATAATTAGATAAATTTAACTAAGAATATTTTTATCTATATATATTAAACAACCCCTCATTTTATTGTATTCATCACTGAAACTACAATTACTGGACAATGTAATCACCATGAGATGTTTGGAAAAACATAGAATTTGTTTCCCAACATTTATTTTTCTTTTTTATTTTGTCAATATTGCTAAATATATGATCATAGGTCATCTAAAATATAAATAATGATCCATTTTCAAACAAAAAAAATTTATAGATACAAAAATCACTCAAATCTTTCTTGGAGAGACCAAGTGGTTATCAAATAACCTACTATTTCCCTTGGTTACTCTAACCATCCAATAACCTAGTTTTAAACTTTGAATGGTCCCTCTAATTATAATTCAAATTTAAAGCTATTGGTTTCAAAATTGATGAATAAAATACATTCTAAATAAAAATTTATTATCAATTTCCAAACTCAAATGGGTTTAGTGGATTTGGAATTGAGCATAATGGATAAGGGAAAGATACCTAGCCCAAACAAACTGAATCCAACAGAGAGTGTTATAGATGGAACTAGAAAAAGTGGATTCAACATAATATATAAAGTTGGGTTTTATCCCAATGTGGATGAAATAAAGGATTTGACTAACTCTATGATACAAAATATGAAAAATGAAATTTTTTTAAATCCGTATAGTAAGGTCCAATATAAATAGTGTAATGAATCTTCTCTTGAAAGTGAAAATGAACTAAAAAAATGAAGTGGGAAATAATGAAATAAGTAAATAATAATGTAGGTTTTGAGGAGAGGGGGTAAATAAACGAATATTATAACATGATTCCCCTAACATTCCCTTTCTTAAATTGGTCTATGTGAAAATTAAATAACCTATCTACATGATGTTTCTAATTATTTTTTGAACCTTTTACATAAATATTAATTTTTTGGAAGCCTTAAACATAGTTACATATTATGTAAAATTTCTCAAGAGGATCATGGACAACAATATATACTGGGAAGAATTGGACAAAATTATTATTACTAGGGACTATATTGTTTTATTTTTGAAAATAATACCTCCAAAACTGATAGACCCTAGATGTTATGTTATTAATGGTAGAATAAAAGATTGAAATAAATGGAATTTCTAATCTGATTTCGCTGAAAATATCAATTTGATTCTATATTCTATAATTAAAAAGGAATTTTTAAGGGACGTTAAACCAACTTATGTTTCCCTTCAGTTTGCTGAGGGGTTAATTACTCATCCTATGGAAAGGAAAGATGATATTTTAGTCAATATATAAACAATACTATTACCAACTAATTTTATAGTCGTTGACATAGAGTGTGATGAAAATGATCTATTTATCATAAGTAGACCATTATTTTCTTCTATTGGTGATTTCATTTATGTTTCAAACGGAAAACATACCCTTAAAGATATGAATTATGTGGAAAAAATTATTGTTTTTTCAGAAACCCAAACCTGATGTTAGATTAAACCCAATTGATTTCACTAATAATTAGTATTTTAATGTTTAGTTTTGGAAAAATTGTGGTCCTTTCCCTATATATGTTATAGAAATTAATATTTCTCAACTGAGAGAGAATATCACTCTGGCTCAAAGTCCACCCTCATAGAAACATCTGTATTAGGATGTTTTCTCCTTACGAACCAATCTGGATTCAATGTCCCAACTCATTCATCCTAAATTATTTAAACTTTTTTATGATATTTTTTATCGTAAATAGATTTTTGGAAGTTTCTAAATCTATTTGAAATATTGAGCCAAAACCCACTAAAACACTAGATTTGTGATAATTTCAATAAGTCTATTTTCTTAAAAACAATTACCCCACTACTTTTTATTATGAGATTACTAATATAAAATAATTTTTGAATAAATTCACTTAATTTGAGTTTATATTAGGGTCTAAAATATGCATCGTGGGTAGATCTTGATTTCTTTACATTGGAGATTTCTAAGTTGTTTGGTTTTCAATTTTTTTTGAACATAGTAGGAATGTTACAACAATTATTGACTATATTGTTGAGTCTTTGAAATACTAAAGTATGGGGGAACCCTTTGAATCTTCCTCTAAACATATTATTGAACTTTATATGTTATTTACTTCAATATAAGATCTTTTTTATGACCTATTATGTATTGAAAAATTGGTGACCAACAACCTTAGACGTAGGGCCTCGGAGGATTTCAGGATAATTTTAATAGATGTTGGATTGTTAGAAAATTTTAGAGAACATATAGAAACATAAAAATCAAAACAAATCAAAATCATAAATTAATCATACATATAAAGTGATCATAGTTATTTTTTAGTAGTATGTTTAGGTGAGGGCCATTAAATTAAAGAATAATGTGAGGAAACCCATAATTTTTATGTTTTAATTTTTTTCTTATCTTAAAATTAAGGAATAAAAATATATACCATGGAATAAATAAAGAAACAAAAAATGAACACAACTTATGATAGGATTAAAGGCTGTACCAATATTTCATTAATGTGGTTGTGTGGTAGGAGGGGTAACCATTAGACATTGAATTTTTCGTGTTGAAAATTAAAAAAATTATTTATCACCAAACAAAGTGATGCATCGACCGCTTCATGAAAATAAGTGATAATTCATTATAAGTATTTATATAGTAGTTTAATCAAATTCATGACAAAAATAAGTGATTGTGTGTGTGAATTTTTCATGTGGTGGTTCAATTGAACACATGGTGAAGTGAAGTGATCTCATAAAGACTGAATTGATCATGCATCAATTTAAATAAACATGAGTTGTATTAAAAACGTAAAGACAATCAAATGACTATAGAAGAAAATCTAGTTTTTGAAATTTCAATTGTCATTCAAGGATTATATGAGCTACAAGTATTAGTTTTCTAGATCAAACTCCCTAACTCAAAACTTTTGTTTCTATTTTTTATAAAAAAATTCTCTTAAAAAATAATGTAACTCTAATTAATTTTTTTTTGGAATATAACTGAATAACAGAAATATTTTTGAAGGATATAACGATAGGATTAATCTAGTTGTACAAAAATTGATAAAGCTTATTCATAAAGTAGTAATAGTTTTATCATATAAAATTTGTATTGCTACCCATCAATCATCAAATTATACTATTGGTTTTGTGAACTAAAAATATGAAAATTAATTTTAGAAGCATATTTTTTTATGTTAATATCTTAGAAAATCATTCTGGTAACTGCCATAACTATCACACCCCGACCCGAATTATTGCAGTCACAGTTATTTATATGTATATTTGAGTATTTTGGTTTCTTAAAGTAAAAAAAATTAATTAAAGTAAAAAAATGAAAATAAAATAAAATAAATGGAAAACAAATTAATAAAAATAATAATGATATTATTATTATTTAGTTTGTATTATAATTTTTATTAACTTATTATTAATATTATTTATATTGACATTATTATTATTGTTATTATTATTACTATTATTATTATTATTACCAAAACAAAGGGAAAAGACCTATTCTACCTGAGCCCCCCCCCATTTCCCTTACCCCCGTTGCACAACCCCCCCTACGCCGAGCTTCCCCTCTCCCATTCGTAGTGAACACCCCTCTTCCCCCGACCTTGTGGCGTGCCGCCGCCGCCCTATTGCTCCTCCGGGAGCCGTGCCTCCGCCCTACTGCTCCTCCGAGGAGCCATCCTGCTGCCCTACTCTTCCTCTCAGTGAACCGCCTCATCCCGCCCTGCTCTGTTCGATGGATAGGTTCACACCAGCCAAACCCAGTGCGCCTCCCTCTCCTAGCCGTCGTCTCTTGGTCGCACCACTTTTTCAGCGCTGCTCACCTCCAGCGCGGCCCTTGGGTAGTCCCTTCTTCCCCCTTGCCATGGTTTCCACTCTTGTTTTTTAAGGTTTCGGTTTTCTTTTCCAGCTTTTAGGGTGTAAATTAGGGTTCTAATATTGGGAATTTTTGTTCGATTTCATGATTTAGGGTTCATCCTTGGTTTCTTTTGGTGCGAATATGGTGCAATTGACATTTCACACCGAAATTCGGAAGTTTCGATTCTGAAGGTAAGTGTTCCCGTGTATAAGTGTTGTTTGAAGAATTAATTCTCTTGTTTAGTTAAGTTAGCATTCTAATTTATTTGTTTACTTTGTGCAACTGTAATTTTACTTGAGATTTTATATGATTTCAATGTGTTTAGTAGCATGTTTATTTGATATGAATGTTTTTATTTTGTGAAAACCCATATTGAGCATTTCGTTGTGTTTTGTAAATTTTGTTATTGGTTTATGATGTCACGCAAGGGCTGCGAATTTTGTTTTATCATGTTATTGGTCTGAATTTGACCTTATAAGATGTTTTTAGTGGGAGTTTGTGTTCAAAGTCTTGTGATACTGCTTGGAGTTGTTTTATAAAATTATTAAGTGGTTTATTAAAACTTATAAAGTATGTGAAACACGTTTGGATATTTTTTTGGTGCGAACCTTGGTGATGTTTTATAAATTAAGAAAATGACTTATTTCATTGTGCAAGGGATGCAAAACTCGTTTTTGAATGAATTTGATTTGCATGAGTTGAAATTGGTTTCTTAATGTGAATTTGGGTGTACTTTTCGTGAAAAATCTTGTTGCGCCTCTTTTAGGTGTTTTATAAATTGTAAAAATGGTTTATTTAGTTTTTCAAGTGGTGCAAATCACGTTTTCAAGGGAACTTATGGTGAAAATGGGTTTGGGTGTAGGTTTTTAAAGAGAAATGCGTAATTTGGAATGTTTGGGTTGTCTTTTATTTCTGAATGTAAATTTTAAATGGTTTAAACAATAGAATACATGTTTAGGAATTGGTTCCGGTTTATGTGAAGAATCTAAAAGGGATTCAGGAATGGTTATATTGATCATGTGCTTTTCTTTTATTATTTTAAATGAGTTTTATGAGTTATACAAGTAGTGTGAAATGTATTTTTAAATGGTTTAGTTTATGTTTTGGGTTTAAAAAGTGTTTTTTGTGTGATTCTTTTTTAGCGCTAACATTGAAATGTTTAACAAATTACTTAATTGTTTTATTAAATTATATGTGTAGTGCATTGGGCCTTGCTTCGTTGGTTTTGGGCCGCGTGTCGAGGCATCCAACATGTACATGCATAGGGTAAGACATATATATATATTCTATCTTTTACATATTCCCTCATGGCGCGGGGAATATGTGCAGTGAAGCTAGGGGTGTGTGTGTATATATGTACAAATGCATGTGCATGTATGCACCAAGTGTCGGTTCGAGTGGCCATCGACAAATAGAGACAATTTTGAGGTAGGTCCTCTGTGCCTATTTTTTAATTTGAGATTCATAATTTCTTGCTTGTTTTAAAAATAAGTTTTACCTTTACACTATATAAACATGCTATGAAATCATGTTATGGTTGCTAGAAATGATTATTCCTTTGCTTTGGAAATTGAAATGTATTTTTAATGTTATCTGTCTTAAGTGATGTATTCTTGAAAAATTGATTTCCTAAGTGGTTTTGAATTGGTAAGGTGTATTTCCAAAGGTGTTTGGCATTTTGGACGGTTAATTGTAAAAAAGTATTCACTTTATGTAATAAAGCCAGTTTGGAACCTTAAGAATGTTTTATGAAAAAGAAAAACCTCTCTTGAGGCATGCCCCTTTGGTTTTAGAAAATGGTTTGTATATTGAAAGTTCTATAATGTGCCTAACGTTGATGTTTATGCATTGTGTGACGTGAAAGAGGGGGGAATGCACTTAAGGAGGGAGAACAGTGGTGAGAGGTTGAATGTGTTTTTGATAAAGAAAATTTTATGTTCATATATGTTTTCATGATAAAGAAAAACTCACCACTAATTGAAATAGAGCACAATGGGAAACTCGGGTATCTAGGTGGGTAACCAGGACTGGTACGCTAGATGACACGGAAGGGGTTCGTCCTAGTTTTTCTAGAAGGATTGACGCAACAACACTAACTAAACATATGAATCTATGAGGGTCATGGCCTTCTAAGCCACATTTTCAGAGGGTCGTGGTCTTCTAAGCCACGTTTCACCGAGGTACGAGGCCTCTAGGTTCCCACTTGTTCTAGCTACCTATAGGGATTACCCATGGAGCTCATATGTGACATGCTGCTAGTGATGTAACTTTTTTTTCAGTTGTTTCATACTTGATGTATTGTTTTTGAAAACCATATTTTAATCAAAAAAATTTTCTTTTCATTTTGAAATGTTAATGTGTGCTTGAAACCTATTTTGAAAATGTAGTGGGAGTAAAATTATTTACCGGAAAATGCAAACTCGTTACTTGAATTTGAAAATGAGAAACATTGTTTTATTATATCTTATTTTCAAACTAACATAGCTGGATTTCTTACTAAAGGCGGGGGCATAGGACATGGTTATATTTTGGAATTTCTATTGAGCATCTCGGTGCTCATGCCTACTTTACTTTTTAGTTGCAAGTTTCAGCCTTGGGTTGCTTTTGGGAGCGAGTGTGGTTTACGTACCGTGGTGACCCACGGGGTCACTTGAGGTATGTCACGTTGCTTATTTATTTCCTTTTTTCCACTGCCAACTTGTTTGGTTCTTTTCCCTTTATTTATCTTCTTGTTTATTTTATGTTTATTCATCTTTTTTTATGGGCCACAATCATTCCCAACTGGTTTATTTTGATGCCCGACACTAGTTGTTAGCCCGTGGGGATCGGGAACGCCCCTCAGGCCATGTCGCGGACTGGGTCGGGCGCCGGGTCATCATTCGACCTGGACTGGTTTGTGACAAAATGGTATCAGAGGGCCCCTTGTTGTTTGGGGTGTCAAGTATCTTGGTGATTAGGTGTGTCGGTACTCGAGAGGTAGGTGCAGGAAGGACGTCATGAACCCTTTCCCGTCCCGAGACTCGAGTTTCCAGGGGTAGTTCAGGATTTGAATTTTCTTATTTGGCTTGGTCTATGTGGATGAGGGATGACAATGGAGTGAGCCAGTGTTACGCGGCAACTTGCATGGAGTAGTGACCCATGTACAGCCCGAGTGCACGGTTCAAGATACTTTCTGTGGTGGATGCCCGCTCAGAGCATGGTCTGCTAAGCCATGTTACCGGGTTGGCATGGCCACTAGTCCCTTATTTTTGGAAATTTTGATGTGAGTTATGTTTGACCTTCGTTTTGGTTGGTGTGAGTAGATCTGAAAAATGAAAATGGATTTTTGTGAAAGTGTTTTCAAAAGGGAATACGGTTGTTGGAGAAGAAAATTGTTTTTGATATGGAAAACATTTTGGAATTTGGAAATGTGTTTCTTTAATGATAAGTGACTTTCAAAAATTGGTTGAGAATTTATTCTTTGTGATGAATGGTATGTTTTGGAAATAAAAAGTGTCTTGAATTTTCCATTGGTACTCGTATGAGTGATCGCATACATTAAGGTGTTCATGTGGAAAGTGGATAAATTGGTGATGTGAGTGGATGGGTGCTTGAGCTAGCACAAGGATATGTATGTGTGATACTTCATGGGATACCGATGGTGGATATTTAAGTTGTCTGTTTACTGAAAAAAATGGTTTCCAAAAAAGGTAATTTAAATGTTTTGAAGAGTGAGTGAGAAATTATTTAGCATTCTCTTTTCGTGTTGGGTATTCTTTTTCGTGGGTTCTTGATTTTGACATATTAAATTCTGGTTGGAATAGTGATTTGAGTTTGAGCTTTCGTTTGTGATTGAGGTGTGGAATTTTGATTTATGATGAGTTTTGATTTCGATTTGTGCCTCTAGTTTTTGAGTATGCTACCCGAAAAAGTCCTAGAAGTTTCTAGTGAGCCTCTTCTAGTTGTTGGTTCTTCCCAGAGTCTTAGCGGAGTGGTGGAATTGAATTATTTTCGATTATTTTCCATCTTTTGTGGTGTCGTGATCTATCGAAGGTAGCAGACTGTATTGGTGAAATCGTTGGTGTTTCTAGGTTAGTGGAAACTCCCAAATCTATAAGAGTATGTGTTTGTTAGGGTTCGTTTGAAGGTGAAACTTTGGATTGGTGGATGAAACAATCCCAGCACCGTTGCATGATGGTATGTCTTGGAAGGTGTTTAAGACCACTCTCGTCCGATGGGTTATACCTGAGTAAGTGAAAGTGAGGAAAGTCTCATAACTAGTGACTGTCAAGTAAGGCCAATGAGTAGTGAAGGCCTACGTGGGGCATTCCAAGGGGTCAATTCCATTTTCTCTGGAAGTAGCATCGTGGAATCAATTAAAGTTTCTCTTGTGTGGGGTCTTTGTCCAGGGTTGTAGGACCATTTTTTTTGGTGTTCGAGAAGGTTCCCCATCCGGTGATGAGAGCGAATCGGAGGAACCTATCTTAGTCAAGTCATCTTGTCAATCCCATCCTCTATTAGTTGGGACAACCCTTGTTTGCTTCTAGTGTGCTCGGTTTGGGTACTTTAATTCGCCTTGTCATCATCCTCCCAAGGCTTGTCGTCAGTATGGACATTTGGGACAATTGGAGAGGTTCTGCTAGCAGTATCATCAGCAGGAGTCTCGACCAAAGGATGTCAACTCCTGAATGCGGGGTAGCAGATGCTTCAAGAAATCAGAGCTCCAGCCACAGGTCTCGGAGTAAAGCTCTTCACACAGTTAGAAATCTTTGGGTGTGGGGCACCTTGGTCTAATTTTTGTCTCCAATGCTGAAATGGGGACGGTCTGAATTTCCCTATTGTAGCTCTCTCATCTTTGAAGGTTCTATTTTGCTGTAAGAGGCACAGAGGTCTCTTTTTCTCATTGTGTTCTTTGTTCGTTGAATACCCCACCTTGGTGGTAAAAGGTGTAGTGATCTTGTTTTCTTGAAATTATCGTAGTTGTTCCTCCTCGAATATGAGCTTTGGAGTTGTCTCTTTATGGCTGTGAGTCTCACGATGATTATCCCTCTCGTGTGGATAGCTCTATGGGTGACCCTTTCTTGTTTTAGGATGTTCTTGTTTTGGAGACATATGCATCTTGGGAAATAATGAATAGGGGTTTGTCTGCTACTCGGTTTGGGGTCCTTCGTGGATGACCCCATGTGGTGGGGGTCTGAGTTATGCAGAGAGTTCATGGGTCGGTTTGTGCTGGGTTTCTCATATTGGTCTGTGCTAATTGGATTTAGCTGGTCAGTTCTTAAATGGTGGGGAGACCCACCACGAATCATGTCGTGCCTTCTTAGAGGTTTGGTCTGGGTGGTGGTTCCCTCTTGGATCAAGTTAGTAGTTCCAGAGTTAGCCCATGCTCAGAGTCTCAAGGTTGGTTGTGCTAGTTGGGTTCTTGCGATGGGGAGAACCCTCCTCGTTTTCTGGTGGATTTTATCATTGCGTTTTCCCTTAGAGTTGGTCGGGTGTGACTGATGGTGTGAAAATTCACACCGAGCTCATGTTTTGTTGGTCTCATTTAGTTTCGAACTCGAGTTTGATTTCTCATTTGGCTGGGTGACTTTCTGGGTACATAAAGTTTTTATGGTGGGGAGAATTGTCACACCCCGACCCGAATTATTGCAGTCACATTTTTTTATATTTATATTTGAGTATTTTGGTTTCTTAAAGTTACAAAAAATAATTAAAGATAAAAAATGAAAAAAAAATAAAAGAAATGGAAAACAAATTAATAACATTAATAATGATATTATTATTATTTAGTTTGTATTATAATTTTTATTAACTTATTATTAATATTATTTATATTGACATTATTATTATTATTATTATTATTATTATTACTATTATTATTATTACTATTATTATTATTATTATTACAAAAAAGGGCAAAAACCTATTCTACCCGTGCCCCCCCTATTTCCCTTACCCTCGTCGCACACCCCCCCCCCCTATGTCGAGCTTCCCCTCTCCCGTTCGTAGCGAATTATCCCCCTTCCCCTGACCTTGTCACATGCCGTTGCCACCCTGTTGCACCTCCGAGAGTCGTGTCGCTACCCTGCTGCTCCTCCGGCGAGGCATCCCGCCGCCTTTCTCTTCTTCTCGGCGGACCACCTCATCCCTCCCTACTCTATTCGACGGACCGCTTCACACTAGCCGAACCTAGCACGCCTCCCTCTCCTAGCTGTCGTCTCTTGGCCGCACCCCCTTTCCGGCGCTGCTCACCTCTGACGCGGCCCTCGGGTACACCCATCTTCCCCCTCGCCAGGGTTTCCACTCTTGTATTTTTTTTGGGGTTTCAGTTTTATTTTCCATCTTTTAGGGTGTAAATTAGGGTTCTAATCTTGGGCGTTGTTGTTCGATTTCATGATTTAGGGTTCATCCATGGTCCCTTTTGGTGTGAATATGGTGCAATTGAAGTTTCGCATCGAAATTTGGAAGTTTTGACACTGAAGGTAAGTGTTCCTGCGTATAAGTGTTGTTTGATGAATTAATTCTCTTGTTTAGGTAAGTTAGTATACTCATTAATTTTTTACTTGGTGAGAATGTAATTTTACTTGAGATTTATATGATTTCAATGTGTTTAGTAGCATGTTTATTTGATATGAAATTTTTTATTTTGTGAAAACCCATATTGAGCCTTTTTTTGTGTTTTATAAATTTCGTTGTTGGTTTATGATGTCACGCAAGGGCTGAAAATTTTGGTTTATCCTGTTATTGGTGTGTGTTTTCCCTTAGAAGATTTTTTTGAGTGGGAGTTTGTGTTCAAAGTCTTTTGATATGGCTTGGAGTTGTTTTATAAAATTATTAAGTGGTTTATTAAAACATATAAAGTATGTGAAACATGTTTTGATATTGTTTTGGTGTGATCCTTGGTGGTGTTTTATAATTTAATCAAATGAATTATTTCATTGTGCAAGTGATGAAAAACTAGTTTTTGAATGAATTTGATATGCGTGAGTTGAAATTGGTTTCTTAATGTGAATTTGGGTGTACTTTTCGTGAAAAATCTTATTGTTCCTCTTTTAGGTGTTTTATAAATTGTACAAATGGTTTATTTAGTTTTTCAAGTCGTGCAAATCACGTTTTCAAGGGAACTTATGGTGCAAATGGGTTTGGGTGTAGGTTTTTAAAGAGAGATGCATAATTTGGAATGTTTGAGTTGTCTTGTATTTCTGAATGTAAATTTTAAATGGTTTAAACAATGGAATACATGTTTTGGAATTGGTTCCGGTTTATGTGATGATTTGAAAAGGGATTTAGGAATGGTTAAATTGATTATGTGCTTTTCTTTTATTATTTTAAATGAGTTTTATGAGTTATAAAAGTAGTGTGAAATTTATTTTCAAATGTTTTAGTTTATGTTTGGGGTTTAAAGAGTGTTTTTGGTGTGATTCATTTTTTTAGAGCTAACTTTGATGTGTTTAATAAAATACTTAATTATTTTATTAAATTATATGTGTAGTGCGTTGGGCCTTGCTTCATTGGTTTTGGGCTGCGTGTCAAGGCATCCTTCATGTACATGCATAGGGTAAGACATATATATATATATGCCCTCTTTTTACATATTCTCTCATGGCACGGGGAATATGTGCAATGCAACTAGGGGTGTGTATATATATATGTACAAATGCATATGCGTGTATGCGCCAAGTATCGGTTTGAGTGGCCATCGACAAATAGAAACATGTTTGAGGTAGGTCCTCTATTACTATGCCTTTAATTTGAGATTAATAATTTCTTTCATGTTTTAAAGATATGTTTTAAATTTACGCAATATACACATGCTATGGAATCATGTTATAGTTGCTAGAAATGGTTATGCCTTTGCTTTGGAAATTGAAATGTATTTTTAATTCTATCGGACTTAAGTGACTTTTTCTTGAAAATTTGATTTCATAAGTGGTTTTGAATTGGTAATGTTTATTTCCAAAGGTGTTTAGAATTTTGGCCGGTTAATTGTAAAAAAGTATTCCCTTTATGTAATAAAGCCCATTTGGAAACTTAAGAATGATTTATGAAAAAGAAAAACCTCTCTTGAGGCACGCCCCCTTGTTTTTTGAAAATGGTTTGTATGTTGAAAGTTCTATGATGTGCCTAACGTTGAAGTTTTTGCATTATGTGACGTGAAAGAGGGGGGAATGCCCTTAAGGAGGGAGAACGGTGGTGAGAGGTTGAATGAGTTTTTTTATAAATAAAATGTTATGTTCATATATGTTTTCATGATAAAGAAAAACCCACCACAACTTGAAAATAGAGTATAATGGGAAAAGTGGGTATCTAGGTGGGTGACCAGGACTAGTACGCTAGATAAAACGGCAGGGGTTCATCCCAGTTTGTCTAACAGTGTTGACACAACAACACTAACTAAACATATGAATTTCTGAGGGTCATGGCCTTCTAAGCCACGTTTTCTGAGGGTCGTGTTCTTCTAAGCCACGTTTCAGTGAGGTACAAGGTCTCCAGGTTCCCACATGTTCTAGCTACCTATAGGGATTACCCATGGTGCTCATTTGTGACAAGCTGGTAGAGATGTAACTTTCTTTTCAGTTGTTTCATACTTCATGTCTTGTTTTTGAAAACCATATTTTAATCAAAATTGGTTTCTTTTCATTCTTCAATGTTAATGCATGCTTAAAACCTATTTTGAAAATATAGTAGGAGTAAAATGATTTACCTAAAAATGCAAACTTGTTACTTGAATTTGAAAAGGAGAAACATTGTTTTATTAAATCTTATTTTCAAACAGGCATAACTGTATTTCTTACTAAAGGCAGGGGCATAGGACGTGGTTATATTTTTTCATTCCTACTGAGCATCTCGGTGCTCATTCCTACTTTACTTTTCAATTGTAGGTTTCAGCCTTGGTTCGCTTTTGGGAAGGAGTGTGGTTTACATACCGTGGTGTCTCACGGGGTCACCTAAGGTATTTCATTTCGCTTCTTTATTTCCTTTTTTCTACTCCCAAGTTGTTTGGTTATTTTCCATTTATTTATCTTCTTGTTTAGTTTATGTTTATTCAGATTTTTTTATGTTCCAAAATCATTCCCAACTGTTTTATTTTGATGCCCAGAACTAGTTCTCAGACTGTGGGGATCGGGAACACCCCTCGGTCCATGTCGCGCACCGGGTCGGGCGCCGGGTCGTCATCCAACCCAGCCTGGTTTGTGACAATAACCAAGATTTTTTTAGGTGGTAAAAATCATTTATATACATGCTTGTTACTATTAAATATTATATTTTATCATTAAACTTAATTATTTCTGGGAGTCTTTTCTGGGAAATGAAATTTTTTACTAAACTTTCATAAAGATTCTAGAATGAATTATGTCCATTTTCTAAGTCTATTCGATTATTTTGAGTGGAAAATGATATTAAAACTTCATAGTGACCATATAAATCACTTATCACTGTTTAATTAAAAATAATTTTCAATTAAATTTATTTTAATTACCTTACTCCACCTTCGGATTCAATATTGGGGATAGTAATGGGTTTTATGTGTTTGTGGGGGGTATAGATGTCTTTCAATTTTACAAATAATACTTAAATTCTTCACACATCAGAAACTTCTAAATGTCTTTAAAAAATATTATATAAAAAAATTGAGGGTCTTAAACCTTCAATTTTCTTTAAATGTTATCCTATTTAGTATATAATTTCAAACTAGTTACTGATGATTTGATTGATATTGAAATGATTTAATGTGAGTTATTTCTAAGTGATGTTGTCTACTATTTTTATGAAGATTATTTTTTGTAACAAGGTAAGATATTGTAATAGGTATGATCCTTGTGGAAATTAGATTACAACATGAGGAAACCAAATACTTGAAATTGAACCTATGTATCTTATCATTTGTGATATAGAATGCCTCATGGAAAAACACAAAATATATTAATATAATTCCATTTAAATTGGAGAAAAATAGAAATTGGGATACCATGGTGAATCTCTGAGACATTAGGTACTAGTTGTATGAGTAAAAAAATCAACTTTTAAATCAAATTTTAAATCCAATATATTCTCCACAAATTCATGTTTGAGAAAAATTTAAATAATTTTCCTAATTATCTAAAATAAATAAATTCAGGAGAGAAATTTTTTTAACCTAAATGAATATGGGGTAATTGAATTATATAAAAATCATTTGATTTGTATCAATGAAGTGCAAAATGGATCATTAGATTGAGGAACCTAGAAGATAGTGAAAATTGAAATTTATTATTAAAAAGGTTTTAATTTGACTTAAATAAAATCTATATTTACTACTAGAACTAGAATATGTACATGGATTGAAGTAATATAGTATATGATTTTTATAGTAGTGTCCTGGAATTTTAAATAAGGGATAATCCTTAACATTTCTCATTTCTAGTGTGTTTTTCAATCTTGGTAGGCCATCATGTAAACAATATTTGAAAAGTCTATCCGATCTCAAATTATTATTTTTTATTTTAAATTAATGGTTTAACATGCTACCTTATGAAAGAATTAGTGAAATCTCATATTATATTTTCAATGTAAAATCATGGATTGTTTTGGGAAAAGAAAATTTCTAAGTATTTGAGAATATAATGTTGCATATTTTTTATTACATTTTACTACAAAATTTTTTCAAATTAAATGAGGCCTTCCAAAATTAATTTTACTTCAATACAAATGAATTTTGGATAGATTATTGTAAAATATATCATTCATTTAATATCATTATTCCCTTGATATTTTTGGTATTTCAATGATCAGGTTTTCAGATATCTGATCTTCATACATTTATAAGAATAATAATCTAGTTTTTAAAAAAAAAATTCAAATGACTTTTGTGATATTTTATATTTGGAATTAATTATTCCACAATTCAATATTTTTATTTTAAATATCATTTACGTATTTCATTTATTTAAAATCCAATTCTATAAATTAATGGTTTAATTATATATATAGAGATTATTTTATATATTTTTCTTATTATCATTAACATTAATTATATTTGATGTTTTTTGTAACACCCAAATATTTTTAGAATATATCTCTCTTCAAGAAAATTGTAAGGTTCTGATAGCTTACTTGACACACAACACTGAGCATCAAATAAACCACAATGTATTATAAAAATCCAATAAATAGATGGGTATAAATAGGATTAACCACTTTAAAAAATATATGTATTTTTGTCATACTTATTAAAAAAGTATATATGAATTATTAGGAAGTAAGCACTCAATGTTTATTGAAGTAATTTTATATTTCAAAAAATGCATTTTCTTCAAAAACTATTTTTATTACATTTTGTTTGTGAAAATTATAATTAATTTCATTCACTTCTATAAATTTTATATAATGAAATTAAAATAAATTATTAAATCATCATATCAAAATTTAATTAGGGTGAAATTTTTGGATTTTTATAAAATATTCTATTTTTCAAAAAATTGTGAAAAATACTGATTTTCAAGTATTGCTGTTTATTATAATTAAATATAGTAATTTAAATGTATCATTATATTTTTTATTTTTTATTAATGTGATATAAATCTATTTTATTTAAAATAAGATAATTAATTCCATTTGGATCAACATTCTACAAAATTTTGATATATGAATATTTCTAGGGTTAAACCACTTTTTCAGAACATTTTACAGTGAATTAGACACATTTATACTAAAATAAATTTATTCCATTTATACAAATTTAATCATTAAAAATGGATTCCATATTTGGTATTATGGGGGTCAAATTTTGTAAATATTATCCTTTTATTTTTAGGTATTATGAGTAGTAACTGTGGAAAAATTTATCACCTTGGTAAAAGGTAAATTGAGTAATTAAGGATAAAAATAATATACTAAGGAATTAAAAATATACCAAAAACTATCCTGTATTTCATTAGATGAGTTAAATTATATAATATCCATCCTAACTTTCAAAATATATCATTTTATCACAATTTTCCTTTGATAATGACATTATATTTTTTTAAGAAATATACAAAATGTCACTCTCTTATATTTAAATTTATCTTATAAGTTCACATTATCATAGAAAAAAAAATTAATTAATAATTAAAGTTATTTTTAGAATAATGAAACTATTTTTTTTTTAATTTATTTCTAATTTTTATTGATTATACAATTACATTAAACACTTATACAATGTGAACACAGTTCTTATGCAAGTAGTGAGAATATCAATGTAAATAATTTTAACAACATTGAAAGTAATGTTTTGTGATGAATCATAGTTTCTTAAGAATTTTATAGTTAATATTAATATATTATTCATGTTTAAAATGATTATATTCTAATTCCATCTTTTATTTGATGTCATTAAAGACACATTATGTGAATATTTTTTAAAATGACTTTATTAGTGTTTTATTGACAATAAAATATTATTAAATTATTTAAAAAAATAAAAAAAAATAAATAGGTTAAGTAGAATCAGAAAAAGTCTAAAAAAAGTTAGAGAAATATTTAAGAGGAAGGCCAACATATTTTTAGGGATGGATACTGAAGATCCCAACCTTATCCCATTCATTGAGGCTCATTCTACGTAGTCATTATAATATTCTAGAGGCACACAATTGAGAGTAGAGTTGAACCACGCACTGGTACACACATGGTGTAGAAGATCAGATGATATTCCAGTTTGAGTAAGAATTAAATCTCAACTGAGAAGTATTTTATTATCTCTCTCAATTCTCATACTACTATTTCAAGATTCTAATATTTAATTTATTTTTTGTTACTACTTTGACAATACATAACTAATCAGTTTAGGGATTGAGTTAGAGGAATTGTTAATTTATATTTTTTTTTCTCACATCAATTAATCACTGAGGCATGATGATTCTCATCCAGTGTTCACATATCCCCTTCTTCATAAGTATATTGTCACTCTACTCAATGTACTAACTATATAAAAGTATTTTTTTCCTTTGAAACTGTAATGGTGGTACTAATCAGAAAAGGCTATGGTATAATCTTATTTATGAATAAGAATCTTCGTATGAATTTATGATATAAATAATAGCTCCCATGAGAGATATCAAGAAAGGTAATTTCATATAATGAAATTTATGTATTTCAAACATCTGTACCAATCTTCATCATCTTTAATTATTAACCTCATCGAATGAAATTTATTTTCTATCAATTCATTCATGTAAAATTATAATATGGAAATCCACTAATTTATTTTTTATTTCTTCTCTTTCAATATTTTCGACATTCTCAAGTCACAATTTCACAATCAATCCTTTTTTTAGTGTTTTGGTTACACAACTATTCCTTAGATATGGTTCAACCTCACATATCATAATACTTATAGTTTGTAGGATTTTAAATAATTAGTTTGATAGATAACTAGTCAATGACCTAGATTATCCTTTCTATTTTTTATATTTTTTATTGGTATGACGTGTTCTTTCCACACAAAAAAACATTCAAAAAACTATAAAATAAAAACATACACACAAAAAGAAACCCTAAAAAGAATAAAAGTCACAATAAAATCTATTAAAAACATAAAATACCAAATGTTGAATCTAAAATTGCTTTAAATAAACCTATATTCATAGTAAGGATTGTACTACTAAATTTTTTACCACCATATCTAAAATTGAAAAACATTGTTATCCCCTTACAAAGAAAAACATCATATTTGAAATGGGATATAAATAGATTCAAATAATTGAAAACCTGAAAGAAAAAAAATTTAAATCCATAATAACCCATAAATGGAATAATGATATTTTTAGACATAGGTAGTTACAATTTACAACTATGTCTATCAATCCTTGTTTTAGAAGTTTCTCTCTTAGCTCTAGGAACTATGAAATTAAACTATCTCAACTCTCCATGGTAGCTTTATTTATTGATCATCCCAATAAGTATTAACTTGATTTTAGTATATGTTTTTATAATTTTTTCCAATAGTTAACTATTCAATGGTTGAGTGAAGAGGAGATCGGGTTGAGGGTGTTTCAATTTTTTCTCAAGGGAAGGGGAAATAGATGGTTATTGAATTGGTATGAAATTTTTTTTGAAACATAGACCAGTACTTCAATCCATTTGTCACATAATTCATTCCCAGGAATTCCACCATAGATGTTAGGTGTAGAGACCCGAATCTTGACATACATGAACATTACATTACTTTTGCGAAATACTTAGTACATAATAAAAACACACACACAAGGATCGTAATAGTTTAGTGTCTTTGGAAACTCGGAACGTAATCTTCTAATCGTGGTGAAAGATCTTCAACATCTCCTATTAAGATCTTCCCTTTTTTTTACCTAAAACTGTTCTTTATATCCTGGGGAAAAGAAAACATAAAAGGGTGAGCTGAAATGCTCAGTAAGGGTAAACAAAAGAAATATCAATCACATCATATACATAAGAACATAACTTTTGGAAATCTTAACCTGCAAAAGAGATCATAATTTCATAACATGGGGTAAATCAAGGCAGTGAAATGTAATCACAATAATCATAACTTAAAACATGAAACTTTGTGTCATACACACATAATCATAGAGAATCATATCTTATTAGTCAAGACTCATTGTCAAGACTATCTTAGTGGACAAAGTCCATTTCTGAATCGAGTAACCCTCGTTTCAGTCCTGTTTCACTGAACCGGTATAACCTACCGTTCCAGCCATGTCTATCTCATGAGATATAAAATCTTTACCCAATGCATTGGAGGGAGATATAGGTCCCACCCATCTCATAATGATACCATTCTTATGTGTGCCACAAAATCATAAATCATACATCATTGCATAACCCATGTAATACAAATGGGAATCTTAAACATCATGAAATCATAAAACAATTCATATAAGATAAAGGAATTCATAAAAATAATTCCATCACAACTTAATAAAATCAATGTAATAATAGGGATAAAAACAGAACCCTTTATTATCTTAGATGGAAAATAATTTTGATAAAACACTTGAACTCCATTCTTGAAGAAAATATCCTTTCTACTTCAAAAACACTTTTCCTTTCTTAACATGTCATAAAATTATAAACTAAAAGAAGTTGATTAAAAATAAACTTGAAAACTTGTAAAGGAAGCTTCTTGGAAATAATGTTTTAAAAATCCATTCATGCCGTATAAGTTAAAAAAACATTCTTTGTACTTTTGTCGGAAAAGTCAAAAAGTACCTCGTACGAAAAACGACAAAAGATTCCTTTCATATCTTTTACTAAAAACTCACCGAAGGGTAAAATTGGATTTAAACAATTGTAGGACGATGGAAATAATATTACATATTGAGGAAACATGGATTTGGATGATAAAATACACCCCAGTAAATACCAAAGTATAAACAATCTCGGATAAAAATGAGATTGTGATATTTCCCTTACCTTAGGTCCGATTTGCTTCGTAAGTGTCCGAACCTCCGGTATAATGATTTAAATAATGTCATTGATTTATTACAGAATCATATTCATTGTTATGATATCATATATGGTTCACTTATGACTTTATATTACCCGTTCTTTTTGTAAATTCCATGTTAAAGAGCGTTTTGGGTAAAATTGTTTCATTTGTCGTCCGTGTTTTGACTTGTAATTATTCATATGATTACTTAGATCATGATTACTTAATTACAGAATATAAAACAAGATTTATATATATATATTCAGAATATACATATATATATTAAATCAGTAAATGGAAATAAATACACCGTTCATGGAGACGGTAGTCCGTATGTACGCATGAACGCTGTTTTCGTTTCCTTATTGAATTGAATGGAATTAAGTAGATGACATACATATAAATATACATAAATACAGTATCATTATTATGTAATATATTTCATTAGTAATTATTATATATACTTTATAATCATTCATGAATGGTTAATCATTGAGAATGAATCTCATCGCGTCGTGGAGACGGTAGTCCGTACGTACGCACGAGCGATGATATCATTCCCATGGACGTGGAATTGTGTTTAAGTGTATGTATACTATTTCAGTATCAATATCACTTTATAATAATCATATATAGTTTCTCATTACACCATTATACCCATCTAATTAAGGTGGTGGCGGAAAATAGATTACACCACAGCGTGGACACGGTATTCCGTACGTACGCACGCGCGGTGATTTCCTTTTTCCGCAGGATGGATAGAAGGTTAATTTGAGTTGTTTCATATATATAATAACATATCAGTATATAAGAAATACTGATGTTATTACTTTATCATGAAACAACTAAAGAAGAAGAAGTTGAAGAAGAAAGAAATTGAAAAAGATCGGTAATGGGTATTACCTCTTCTTTGAAACGCCTCTTTGAATCCTCCACTTAGGGAACTAAGATTGGTCTTTGAAGAAGACCAGGACCTCTAGGATTATTCTAGGGAAGTGTAGAAGAGATTTTGGCAGGGTTTGGTCGAGCTTGAGTGCTCCAATTGGTGTGAGGAGGAGGGGGAGGAGGTGTCCTTTTATAAGGGAGGAGAGGGGCACCTTAGGAATATCTCAAAATATTATTTTATATTAAAGTCAAAATCGGTTTATAATGGTTCCAAAGGGTCTTATTTCGAAGGTAAAGTGGGGATGGGTCGAAATCCTATCAACCAATACGATTTAGACAATTTTATGTTATTATTTTAACCTTATCAATTAGATTTAACTCTAAGTTAAATAATTTAACTTTTTCCGTGACTTTTTGTTTTCTTACATTATATGGTTAATACACTTACTATAACATGCCAAAAGAACCCCAAGTTTTTTATTATTAATATATATATCCTTATCTAAGTCATTTGGTCGAATCTTAGATTTTTAGGAATAAAATAACAATTAATAATATAATATTTGATTTAAAAACTATTTTGTGTCAATTTTGACACTATTTGATATATGATTTTTTTGAAAGTCATAACAGAATTATATGTTCGAACCAAGTTGATTAAATCAACCCTAATATATCATAGTAACCTATAAAATTAGTGTAATTCATAAAAAGTCTCAAATTACATTTATTTGAGCATTTATAACATCAATTATGTTAACATTTCCTTAAAAGGGTAATTACTGCATCATCGTTGTGTCATAAATAAATTAATTTATTTAAAGTCTAAAAATTATAAATAAAATATCATTATGTAGGAAATATTTTTATATTTCTAATTAATATTTATAGTCGAATTTATCTTATGTATAACCCCATATTAAAAATGTTTTAGTTATTAAACTTTGATTTTAACTATTTTAACTATTCATTAAATAAAATAATATTAAATGTCATAATCTAATCCAAGTGGACCTAAATGGTCATATTATATTCATAAGGTTGTTTTTGGTCGAATTAAACTTATCCAATAGAATTAGTACATGTGTTAGGGTAATAGTAATATCATATTTACCCTTAGTTACCCTATTTACTATTAACCGCGGTAAAAAAAAGTAAAAAGTTACTATTCACCAAAAATTATTTTTATCTCATTGAACCACATTTTACTTACTGATATCAACCTTGTCTATCGGATTTTTGAAATTCCATTCACAGAAATGGTAAAATTAAGATTTATGAAAAAAAAAAATTTGTAACTACCACTTATTAGTTTCACTATTCATCAAAAATTGATGTTTTTCAGAAAAATGCCAAAATTTCACCCTAATCTATAATTGATATTCCGAATTCAAAAATTATTTCTATTTTACAAAATTCCCAACATATAAGTTGAATTAATTAATTTTATAATTAATTTCCGCTGTCACAACAAATAGCGTGTTTTTAAGAGATAATAACTATCAAAAGATTAACACTTGTTTATGTCTGGTGTAAATGTGAAATTACATCCAATGACAAAAATTGTATTGAATTGTAAAAATATATTCTAAATATACTTTAAAACCAGTCAAATTAATAATTTATCACTATTAATTATTTCGATTAAAAAAGTTTTTTTTAATTAAAATTTAGTAGTTTTCACTATTCATCATAATATGAAAGCTATCCGAAAAGTACCAAAATTTCACCTTAGGATAAATTCGATACTCCGAATCCAAAAATGAAGTCCATTTTGAGAGATAAAATTTCTAAAATTTTAAAAGGTGGTTATTACTATTCATAACGGCTAGTTTAAATAATATTTTAATAGCATATCGTTGTTTAGTGAAACTCGGTATTGCGTACTACACACGCTATCGAGGAAGGTCGCGATTGCGTGTAATACAAGGCAAGTCAAGGATGCATGTTGTGCAAGCTCCTTTTGGTGTAGCGTACAACACAAGACATTAGTGAAATTAAAAAGAATATTTTTCATAAAATTTCGGGGTGTTACATTCTACCCCCCTTAATATGAATTTCGCCCTCGAAATTCGTCGGGGTTATAAATGGTTTACTATTCGAAAGTTTCTTTAATAGAAACCCACATCGTAAAAAGGAATACCAAAACCAATCTTTAAAAACAAAGGTATGAAACGTAACTGTTACCCAAATAAACTAGTCACTGGGTTTCCACATAGGTGAAAATATGGATATGGAAGAGAAATTTAACCATAATGTTCTGATGGAGAGTGGTAGAGAACATGGATATGGAAAATCCAGTAATCAAAAATCCATAGATTTGTGATGATATAAGGTACCATCTGATTCATCAGGTATAAGATCACTAGGACAACATTTTTGGTTTTCAAGATCATTTCCCTAAAGTTGAAAATTTGAATTAGAATAAATACTTACTTTATTTTGGTACAATCTCACTGTTGTTCGTGCCTTGAACAATTTTCACTTCATCTCTTAAATAAATGAATTTGAATTTGTTATTCGTGAAGTGTTAGCAGATCATGTGATAGAATGACGGGTCATTCCATCTGTCTCAAACAAAAGGTTAGAAAAAATTATATACATAAGTCAATCTATAGTGATATTAATCATATATGGTTCTTAAAATGGACTTATACTTCATATATCATACTTCTTAATATTATAAAACTAGTTTCTACTAAACAGGGACTTCCTGTAGGCCAGTGGTAGGCGATAAAGGCCAGTTGCACTTCGATTGTGGGTTCGATTTCCACAGCCTTGTCCGACGCGATGGGCTGTCGCCCGTCCTGCAGTTTGTCCTTTTTCTAAAACTATATTACTATAACATCCCATCAATAATATCGAAAAAACTTCTATCCTTAAACAATACTAACTTATGGTTAACATAATCCATTCCAATCTTTAGGCTTATCTAAAATACGTCGGTCCAAGCTCATAGTATAAAGAAAACGATAACTTGAAATGTCGTCAACCAGGCATGTGAATACCATCATTTATCCCCCATATATCTTGTTGGTCACATTCCAATCATGTGAATAACTTAATCATGTATTCTCTTGAAGAATGAATACCCATTGAACCTTAGTGAAAACATTAATGCAGTTAAAAGTTAACACTTTCCATATACCAAAATCCTCAAAATTCTATATACTCAAACCATGATATCACTTAGTCCTTATATCAATCATGAGCTCATGAATACTATCAAACATTTCATTTTCTCCTTATCCCTTAATTATGCGCATATCATCTACTTTCCAAAATATTTGAATCACTTTTCATGGTTACCGGTACCTTAAAATTATTGAAAACCACAATAGACCAATACATAAATATTTCAGTACACCATAAAAGTACCTCAACAACATTATTCTTAAATACCAATACATAAACACTTTAGTCCATCCACTTCAATGATTGTCCTGGAATAAGTCCTTCCTTGATTTAGAAGTAACTTTTTAGGTCAGGGCATTGAGTTGGGTAATGCCCATGTTCTCCATAAATAAGACATTGAACTCCATAAAAATCTGTCACCCTATGACCCTTTTCTCCACAGAGATAACACTGGTCCCTCCATTTGAGGTATTCCTCAAGGTTCTTCTTCCCTTCTTTAGAAATCTCAATCTTCCTTTCTTTATGCTCCTCAAAATGCGAACATGCATAATAGTTTATCTTCCTCTTCTTTGATGAATTAGGCATACCACTAAATTTCACCTTGTTAATCATATATCGCGATGACTGATTCGGCATAATCACAATATCTTTATCTCTAGGCATTACACAATTTTTTTTCTCATAGTCACCAATTTGTCCATTGGATTCAATGTTAACCGAATTCCTTCTGGTTCCCTCCATTAACTAAAACACAAAATGAATTCTGTGAGAGGCGAAATCATGCTAGAGAAGACAACATAGTAAAGGGGGAGTACCCTCAATATCTAACATCTTAGGATTAAATTCTAAGATCTTTAGCGCAATTCTAGGACTATAACCTATACGTATACTTAACCTTAGGGACATCCCTAGACATACCTTAGAAATATTCTAGGGATCTCACTAAAGTTTTCGCATCCTAGTTTCCAAAGGTTGACTAAAATTTTCCTCTGATACCAACTTTAGAGACCCGAATCTTGACATACATGAACATTACATTACTTTTGCGGAATACTTAGTACATAAAAAACACACACACACAAGGATCGTAATAGTTTAGTGTCTTTGGAAACTCAGAATGTAATCTTCTAATCGTGGTGAAAGATCTTCAACATCTCCTATTAAGATCTTCCCTTTTTTTACCTAAAACCGTTCTTTATATCCTGGGGAAAAGAAAACATAAAAGGGTGAGCTCAAATGCTCAGTAAGGGTAAAAAAAAGAAATATCAATCACATCATATACATAAGCACATAACTTTTGGAAATCTTAACCTGCAAAAGAGATCATAATTTCATAACATGGGGTAAATCATGGAAGTGAAATGTAATCACAATAATCATAACTTAAAACATGAAACATTGTGTCATACACACATAATCATAGAGAATCATATCTTATTAGTCAAGACTCATTGCCACGACTATCTTAGTGGACAATGTCCATTTCTGAATCGAGTAACCCTCGTTTCAGTCCTGTTTCACTGAACCGGTATAACCTACCGTTCCAACCATGTCAATCTCATGAGATATAAAATCTTTACCCAATGAATTGGAGGGAGATATAAGTCCCACCCATCTCATAATGATACCATTCTTATGTGTGCCACAAAATCATAAATCATACATCATTGCATAACCCATGTAATACAAATGGGAATCTTAAACATCACGAAATCATAAAACAATTCATATAAGATAAAGAAATTCATAAAAATAATTCCATCACAACTTAATCAAATCAATGTAATAATAGGGATAAAAACAGAACCCTTTATTATCTTAGATGGAAAATAATTTTGATAAAGCACTTGAACTCCATTCTTGAGGAAAATATCCTTTCTACTTCAAAAACACTTTTCCTTTCTTAACATGTCATAAAATTATAAACTAAAAGAAGTTTATTAAAAATAAACTTGAAAACTTGTAAAGGAAGCTTCTTGGAAATAATGTTTTAAAAACCTATTCATGCCGTATAAGTTAAAAAAACATTCTTTGTACTTTTGTCGGAAAAGTCAAAAAGTACCTCGTACGAAAAACGACAAAAGATTTCTTTCATATCTTTTACTAAAAAGTCACCGAAGGGTAAAATTGGATTTAAACAATTGTAGGAGGATGGAAATAATATTAAATATTGAGGAAACATGGATTTGGATGATAAAATACACCCCAGTAAATACCAAAGTATAAACAATCTCGGATAAAAATGAGATTGTGATATTTCCCTTACCTTAGGTCCGATTTGCTTCGTAAGTGTCCGAACCTCCTGTATAATGATTTAAATAATGTCATTGATTTATTACAGAATCATATTCATTGTTATGATATCATATATGGTTCACTTATGACTTTATATTACCCGTTCTTTTTGTAAATTCCATGTTAAAGAGCGTTTTGGGTAAAATTGTTTCATTTGTCGTCCGTGTTTTGACTTGTAATTATTCATATGATTACTTAGATCATGATTACTTAATTCCAGAATATAAAACATGATTTATATATATATATTCAGAATATACATATATATATATTAAATCAGTAAATGGAAATAAATACACCGTTCATGGAGACGGTAGTCCGTACGTACGCATGAACGTTGTTTTCGTTTCCTTATTGAATTGAATGGAATTAAGTAGATGAAATACATATAAATATACATAAATATAGTATCATTATTATGTAATATATTTCATTAGTACTTATTATATATACTTTATAATCATTCATGAATGGTTAATCATTGATAATGAATCTCATCACGTCGTGGAGACGGTAGTCCGTACGTACGCACGAGCGATGATATCGTTCCCATGGACGTGGAATTGTGTTGAAGTGTATGTATACTATTTCAGTATCAATATCACTTTATAATAATCATATATAGTTACTCATTACACCATTATACCCATCCAATTAAGGTGGTGGCGGAAAATAGATTACACCACAGCGTGGAGACGGTATTCCGTACGTACGCACGCGCGGTGATTTCCTTTTTCTGCAGGATGGATAGAAGGTTAATTTGAGTTGTTTCATATATATAATAACATATCAGTATATAAGAAATACTAATGTTATTACTTTATCATGAAACAACTAAAGAAGAAGAAGTTGAAGAAGAAAGAAATTGAAAAAGATCGGTAATGGGTATTACCTCTTCTTTGAAACGCCTCTTTGAATCCTCCACTTAGGGAAATAAGATTGGTCTTTGAAGAATACCAGGACCTCTAGGATTATTCTAGGGAAGTGGAGAAGGGATTTTGGCAGGGGTTTTCCGAGCTTGAGTGCTCAAATTGGTGTGAGGAGGGGGGGGAGGTGTCCTTTTATAAGGGAGGAGAGGGGCACCTTAGGAATATCTCAAAATATTATTTTATATTAAAGTCAAAATCGGTTTATAATGGTTCCAAAGGGTCTTATTTCGAAGTTAAAGTGGGGATGGGTCGAAATACTATCAACCAATATGATTTATACAAGTTTATGTAATTATTTTAACCTTATCAATTAGATTTAACTCTAAGTTAAATAATTTAACTTTTACCGTGACTTTTTGTTTTCTTACATTATATGGTTAATACACTTACTATAACATTCCAAAAGAACCCAAAGTTGTTTATTATTAATATATATATCCTTATCTAAGTCATTTGGCCGAATCTTAGATTTTTAGGAGTAAAATAACAATTAATAATATAATATTTGATTTAAAAACTATTTTGTGTCAATTTTGACACTATTTGATATATGATTTTTTTGAAAGTCATAACAGAATTATATGTTAGAACCAAGTTGATTAAATCAACCCTAATATATCATAGTAACCTATAAAATTAGTGGAATTCATAAAAAGTCTCAAATTACATTTATTTGAGCATTTATAACATCAATTATGTTAACATTTCCTTAAAAGGGTAATTACTGCATCATCGTTGTGTCATAAATAAATTAATTTATTTAAAGTCTAAAAATTATAAATAAAATATCATTATGTAGGAAATATTTTTATCTTTCTAATGAATATTTATAGTCGAATTTATCTTATGTATAATCCCAAATTAAAAATGTTTTAGTTATTAAACTTTGATTTTAACTATTTTAACTATTCATTAAATAAAATAATATTAAATGTCATAATCTAATCCAAGTGGACCTAAATGGTCATATTATATTCATAAGGTTGTTTTTGGTCGAATTAAACTTATCCAATAGAATTAGGACATGTGTTAGGGTAATAGTAATATCATATTTACCCTTAGTTACCCTATTTACTATTAACCGCGGTTAAAAAAAGTAAAAAGTTACTATTCACCAAAAATTATTTTTATCTCATTGAACCACATTTTACTTACTGATATCAACCTTGTGTATCGGATTTTTGAAATTCCATTCACAGAAATGGTAAAATTAAGATTTATAAAAAAAAATAATTTTTTTAACTACCACTTAGCAGTTTCACTATTCATAAAAAATTGAAGTTTTTCAGAAAAATGCCAAAATTTCACCCTAAGCTATAATTGATATTCCGAATTCAAATATTATTTCTATTTTACAAAATTCCCAACATATAAGTTGAATTAATTAATTTTATAATTAATTTCCGCTGTCACAACAAATAGCGTGTTTTTAAGAGATAATAACTATCAAAAGATTAACACTTGTTTATGTCTGGTGTAAATGTGAAATTACATCCAATGACCAAAATTATATTGAATTGTAAAAATATATTCTAAATATACTTTAAAACCACTCAAATTAATAATTTATCACTATTAATTATTTCGATTAAAAAATTTTTTTTAATTAAAATTTAGTAGTTTTCACTATTCATCAGAATATGAAAGCTATCCGAAAAGTACCACAATCTCACCTTAGGATAAATTCGATACTCCGAATCCAAAAATGAAGTCCATTTTGAGAGGTAAAATTTCTAAAATTTTAAAAGGTGGTTATTACTATTCATAATGGCTAGTTTTAATAATATTTTAATAGCATATCGTTGTTTAGTGAAACTCGGTATTGCGTACTACACACGCTATCGAGGAAGGTCGCGATTGCGTGTAATACAAGGCAAGTCAAGGATGCATGTTGTGCAAGCTCCTTTTGGTGTAGCGTACAACACAAGACATTAGTGAAATTAAAAAGAATATTTTTCATAAAATTTTGGGGTGTTACATTCTACCCCCCTTAAAATGAATTTCGCCCTCGAAATTCGTCGGGGTTATAAATGGTTTACTATTCGAAAGTTTCTTTAATAGAAACCCACATCGTAAAAAGGAATACCAAAACCAATCTTTAAAAACAAAGGTATGAAACGTAACTGTTACCCAAATAAACTAGTCACTGGGTTTCCACATAGGTGAAAATATGGATATGGAAGAGAAATTTAACCATAATGTTCTGATGGAGAGTGGTAGAGAACATGGATATAGAAAATCCAGTAATCAAAAATCCATAGATTTGTGATGATATAAGGTACCATCTGATTCATCAGGTATAAGATCACTAGGACAACATTTTTGGTTTTCGAGATCATTTCCCTAAAGTTGAAAATTTGAATTAGAATAAATACTTACTTTATTTTGGTACAATCTCACTGTTGTTCGTGCCTTGAACAATTTTCACTTCATCTCTTAAATAAATGAATTTGAATTTGTTATTCGTGAAGTGTAAGCAGATCATTTGATAGAATGACGGGTCATTCCATCTGTCTCAAACAAAAGGTTAGCAAAAATTATATACATAAGTCGATCTATAGTAAGATTAATCATATATGGTTCCTTTAATGGACTTATACTTCATATATCATACTTCTTAATATTATAAAACTAGTTTCTACTAAACAGGGACTTCCTGTAGGCCAGTGGTAGGCGATAAAGGCCAGTCGCACTTCGATTGTGGGTTCGATTTCCACAGCCTTGTCCGACGCGATGGGCTTTCGCCCGTCCTGCAGTTTGTCCTTTTTTAAAAACTATATTACTATAACATCCCATCAATAATATCGAAAAACCATCTATCCTTAAACAATACTAACTTATGGTTAACATAAACCATTCCAATCTTTAGGATTATCTAAAATACGTCGGTCCAAGCTCATAGTATAAAGAAAACGATAACTTGAAATGTCGTCAACTAGGCATGTGAATACCATCATTTATCCCCCATATATCTTGTTGGTCACATTACAATCATGTGAATACCTTAATCATGTATTCTCTTGAGAATGAATACCCATTGAACCTTAGTGAAAACATTAATGCAGTTAAAAGTTAACACTTTCCATATACCAAAATCCTCAAAATTCTATATACTCAAACCATGATATCACTTAGTCCTTATATCAATCATGAGCTCATGAATACTGTCAAACATTTCATTTTCTCCTTATCCCTTAATTATGCGCATATCATCTACTTTCCAAAATATTTGAATCACTTTTCATGGTTACCGGTACCTTAAAATTATTGAAAACCACAATAGACCAATACATAAATATTTCAGTACACCATAAAAGTACCTCAACAACATTATTCTTGAATACCAATACAAAAACGCTTTAGTCCATCCACTTCAATGATTGTCCTGGAATAAGTCCTTCCTTGATTTAGAAGTAACTTTTTCGGTCAGGGCATTGAGTTGGGTAATGCCCATGTTCTCCATAAATAAGACATTGAACTCCATAAAAATCTGTAACCCTATGACCCTTTTCTCCACAGAGATAACATCGGTCCCTCCATTTGAGGTATTCCTCAAGGTTCTTCTTCCCTTCTTTAGAAATCTCAATCTTCCTTTCTTTATTCTCCTCAAAATGCAAACATGCATAATAGTTTATCTTCCTCTTCTTTGATGAATTAGGCATACCACTAAATTTCACCTTGTTAATCATATATCGAGATGACTGATTCGGCATAATCACAATATCTTTATCTCTAGGCATTACACAATTTTGTTTCTCATAGTCACCAATTTGTCCATTGGATTCAATGTTAACCGAATTCCTTCTGGTTCCCTCCATTAACTAAAACACAAAAAGAATTCTGTGAGAGGTGAAATCATGCTAGGGAAGACAACATAGTAAAGGGGGAGTACCCTCAATATCTAACATCATAGGTTTAAATTCTAAGATCTTTAGCGCAATTCTAGGACTATAACCTATACGTATACTTAACCTTAGAGACATCCCTAGAAATACCTTAGAAATATCTCTAGGGATCTCACTAAAGTTTTCGCATCCTAGTTTCCAAAGGTTGACTAAACTTTTCCTCTGATACCAACTGTAGAGACCCGAATCTTGACATACATGAACATTACATTACTTTTGCGGAATACTTAGTACATAATAAAAACACACACACAAGGATCGTAATAGTTTAGTGTCTTTGGAAACTCGGAACGTAATCTTCTAATCGTGGTGAAAGATCTTCAACATCTCCTATTAAGATCTTCCCTTTTTTTTTACCTAAAACCGTTCTTTATATCCTGGGGAAAAGAAAACATAAAAGGGTGAGCTCAAATGCTCAGTAAGGGTAAACAAAAGAAATATCAATCACATCATATACATAAGCACATAACTTTTGGAAATCATAACCTGCAAAAGAGATCATAATTTCATAACATGGGGTAAATCATGGAAGTGAAATGTAATCACAATAATCATTACTTAAAACATGAAACTTTGTGTCATACACACATAATCATAGAGAATCATATCTTATTAGTCAAGACTCGTTTCCAAGACTATCTTAGTGGACAAAGTCCATTTTTGAATCGAGTAACCCTCGTTTCAGTCTTGTTTCACTGAATCGGTATAACCTACCGTTCCAGCCATGTCTATCTCATGAAATATAAAATCTTTACCCAATGCATTGGAGGGAGATATAGGTCCCACCCATCTCATAATGATACCATTCTTATGTGTGCCACAAAATCATAAATCATACATCATTGCATAACTCATGTAATACAAATGGGAATCTTAAACATCATGAAATCATAAAACAATTCATATAAGATAAAGGAATTCATAAAAATAATTCCATCACAACTTAATCAAATCAATGTAATAATAGGGATAAAAACAGAACCCTTTATTATCTTAGATGGGAAATAATTTTGATAAAACACTTGAACTCCATTCTTGAGGAAAATATCCTTTCTACTTCAAAAACACTTTTCCTTTCTTAACATGTCATAAAATTATAAAATAAAAGAAGTTGATTAAAAATAAACTTGAAAACTTGTAAAGGAAGCTTCTTGGAAATAATGTTTTAAAAATCCATTCATGCCGTATAAGTTAAAAAAACATTCTTTGTTCTTTTGTCGGAAAAGTCAAGAAGTACCTCGTACGAAAAATGACAAAAGATTCCTTTCATATCTTTTACTAAAAACTCACCGAAGGGTAAAATTGGATTTAAACAATTGTAGGAGGATGGAAATAATATTACATATTGAGGAAACATGTATTTGGATGATAAAATACACCCCAGTAAATACCAAAGTATAAACAATCTCGGATAAAAATGAGATTGTGATATTTCCCTTACCTTAGGTCCGATTTGCTTCGTAAGTGTCCGAACCTCCTGTATAATGATTTAAATAATGTCATTGATTTGTTACAGAATCATATTCATTGTTATGATATCATATATGGTTCACTTATGACTTTATATTACCCGTTCTTTTGGTAAATTCCATTTAAAGAGCATTTTGGGTAAAATTGTTCCATTTGTCGTCTGTGTTTTGACTTGTAATTATTCATATGATTACTTAGATCATGATTACTTAATTCCAGAATATAAAACATGATTTTTATATATATATTCAGAATACAAATATATATATTAAATCAGTAAATGGAAATAAATACACCGTTCATGGAGACGGTAGTCCGTACGTACGCATGAACGCTGTTTTCGTTTCCTTATTGAATTGAATGGAATTAAGTAGATGACATACATATAAATATACATAAATACAGTATCATTATTATGTCATATATTTCATTAGTACTTATTATATATACTTTATAATCATTCATGAATGGTTAATCATTGAGAATGAATCTCATCGCATCGTGGAGACAGTAGTCCGTACGTACGCACGAGCGATGATATCGTTCCCATGGACGTGGAATTGTGTTGAAGTGTATGTATAATATTTCAGTATCAATATCACTTTATAATAATCATATATAGTTACTCATTACACCATTATACCCATCCAATTAAGGTGGTGGCGGAAAATAGATTACACCACAGCGTGGAGACGGTATTCCGTACGTACGCACGCGCGGTGATTTCCTCTTTCCGCAGGATGGATAGAAGGTTAATTTTAGTTGTTTCATATATATAATAACATATCATTATATAAGAAATACTGATGTTATTACTTTATCATGAAACAACTAAAGAATAAGAAGTTGAAGAAGAAAGAAATTGAAAAAGATCGGTAATGGGTATTACCTCTTCTTTGAAACGCCTCTTTGAATCCTCCACTTAGGAAAGTAAGATTGGTCTTGGAAGAAGACCAGGACCTCTAGGATTATTCTAGGGAAGTGGAGAAGGGATTTTTGCAGGGGTTGCCCGAGCTTGAGTGCTCAAATTGGTGTGAGGAGGAGGGGTAGGAGGTGTCCTTTTGTAAGGGAGGAGAGGGGCACCTTAGGAATATCTCAAAATATTATTTTATATTAAAGTCAAAATCGGTTTATAATGGTTAAAAAGGGTCTTATTTCTAAGGTAAAGTGGGTATGGGTCGAAATCCTATCAACCAATAGGATTTAGGCAAGTTTATGTTATTATTTTAACCTTATCAATTAGAATTAACTCTAAGTTAAATAATTTAACTTTTACGGTGACTTTTTGTTTTCTTACATTATATAGTTAATACACTTACTATAACATGCCAAAAGAACCCAAAGTTGTTTATTATTAATATATATATTTTTATCTAAGTCATTTGGCCGAATCTTAGATTTTTAGGAATAAAATCACAATTAATAATATAATATTTGATTTAAAAACTATTTTGTGTCAATTTTGACACTATTTGATATATGATTTTTTTCAAAGTCATAACAGAATTATATGTTCGAACCAATTTGATTAAATCAACCCTAATATATCATAGTAACCAATAAAATTAGTGGAATTTATAAAAAGTCTCAAATTACATTTATTTGAGCATTTATAACATCAATTATGTTAACATTTCCTTAAAAGGGTAATTACTGCATCATCGTTGTGTCATAAATAAATTAATTTATTTAAAGTCTAAAAATTATAAATAAAATATCATTATGTAGGAAATATTTTTAGCTTTCTAATGAATATTTATAGTCGAATTTATCTTATGTATAACCCCATATTAAAAATGTTTTAGTTATTAAACTTTGATTTTAACTATTTTAACTATTCATTAAATAAAATAATATTAAATGTCGTAATCTAATCCAAGTGGACCTAAATGGTCATATTATATTCATAAGGTTGTTTTTTCTCGAATTACACTTATCCAATAGAATTATGACATGTGTTAGGGTAATAGTAATATCATATTTACCCTTAGTTACCCTATTTACTATTAATCGCGGTAAAAAAAAGTAAACAGTTACTATTCACCAAAAATTATTTTTATCTCATTGAACCACATTTTACTTATTGATATCAACCTTGTCTATAGGATTTTTGAAATTCCATTCATAGAAATGGTAAAATTAAGATTTATGAAAAAAAATAATTTTTTTAACTACCACTTAGTAGTTTCACTATTCATCAAAAATTGATGTTTTTCAGAAAAATGCCAAAATTTCACCCTAAGCTATAATTGATATTCCGTATTCAAAAATTATTTCTATTTTACAAAATTCCCAACATATAAGTTTAATTAATTAATTTTATAATTAATTTCCGCTGTCAAAACAAATAGCGTGTTTTTAAGAGATAATAACTATCAAAAGATTAACACTTGTTTATGTCTGGTGTAAATGTGAAATTACATCCAATGACCAAAATTGTATTGAATTATAAAAATATATTCTAAATATACTTTAAAACCACTCAAATTAATAATTTATCACTATTAATTATTTCGATTAAAAAAAATTTAATTAAAATTTAGTAGTTTTCATTATTCATCAGAATATGAAAGCTATCCGAAAAGTACCAAAATTTAACCTTAGGATAAATTCGATACTCCAAATCCAAAAATGAAGTCCATTTTGAGAGATAAAATTTCTAAAATTTTAAAAGGTGGTTATTACTATTCATAACGGCTAGTTTTAATAATATTTTAATAGCATATCGTTGTTTAGTGAAACTCGGTATTGCGTACTACACAAGCTATCGAGGAAGGTCACGATTGCGTGTAATATAAGGCAAGTCAAGGATGCATGTTGTGCAAGCTCCTTTTGGTGTAGCGTACAACACAAGACATTAGTGAAATTAAAAAGAATATTTTTCATAAAATTTCGGGGTGTTACATTAGGCATAAGATCATAGGCTTTATACAAGAAGATGTATAACTCTTTAATAAAACATGAGAAATATTTAGAGATTTACCTTGTTAATTTCCTAACCACCAACTAGCTCCCCATATTCTTATTGACATTTTATTAAAAAATATTACACCATATAATAAAAATATTGTGAATAAATGTTGTAGAGGATAATTTTTAGACATGATAGCTAAGGATCTAAAAAAACACTTTTTAAAACATAACCAAAATCCTTAGAACAAGTTCACTAAAAATATTTTTATTCATATAAATTAAATGAAAACTCTTAATGTTATATTTTTCTTTAACACCATGAATAGGGAACAATTTAATCACCCTATAATGTTTGGACATGCATATAATTACTTTCCCATCTTAAATTTACCTTTATAATAAGATTATATTACTAAATCTATGGATTATAGGGTTGTTAAAAATATAAATAATGATCCCTTTTCAAACCAATGTATTTTTAGGTAAAAAAAAACCCAAATTAATCATGGAAAGACCAATATGAGATCAAATAACCAGTTTTTTCCCATGGTTACTCTAACTATCCAACAAAATGTGCATGGTCTATCCAATTATAATTAATATTTAGAGTTATTGTTAATAAATTGATCGAAAAAATAGATTTTCAATAAAAAAGTATTAAAAATTTTCATACTCAAATGGATCAAATGTATGGGGACTTGTGCTTTAGGGATAATGGAAAGATACTAAACACAATATAATTGAATACAATAGATAATTTTATGTCTATAACCACTATATGTAGATTGAAAACAAAACATAAATTCATTTTATATCTAAATGAGTATTTAATAGAGGATTTAACTTAGTGTAAGAACCAAAATATGGAAAATGAAAAAAAAATTGAAATTTGGACAATGTGGTCCAACCAAAATAGAATGATTGAACTTATCTTGAAAAATAAAAGGATCCAAGAAAAATTATGTGTAAAAAAATAAAACAAGGTCAGAATAAATTTGGATTTTAGGATAATGTGAGAAATAAACTTATTTTATAACATTATTCCCCCCCCCCCAATTTCTTTCCTAAAAGAGTCTACCTGATAAATAATTAACCAGACTACTTGATGTTTCTCAAAATTCATATAACCTTTTTCTTAAATATGTATTTTTTGGAATAACTAAACATAGTTACAAATTATATAAATTTCTCAAGAGGTCATTGGATGAAAAAATAGAATAGGAATATTTGGACACCAGTAATCATACTAAGGACTATAGTGTTTTCCTTTTGAAATAACTACCTCAAAAATTGAATGTCCTTGGATTTAATGTTATTAAATGTATAATTAAGGAAAGAAATAAACTGAATATCTTATGTGATTTTGTTGAAAATTTTAATTTTATTTTCTAATCTATATTTTAACAGGTAGGTCTAGGGAACTTTAAACCAACTTATGTTTCTCTTTAGTTAGATGGTGGGTTAATTACTCATCCCATGGGAAGGGTAAATAGACTTTTAGTAAAAGTATGAATGATACTATTGAATGATAATTTTCTAGTTATCAACATTTAGTGTGATGACAAGGTTTTAATTATCATTGGTATACCTTTCTTTACTATTTATGGTGATTTCATTAATGTTTCCAAGGGAAAACATACCCCATAAGATTTAGATATGTGGAAGAAATTCTTAATTTTGAAAATCCCAGAAATAAGGTTAGATAAAACCCAATTTATTATTCTATAATGAGTTCATTCAAATTTTGGTTACTCCTTAGTTTTTTCTTTCCCAATTGATGTTATAGAATATTCCCTTTCCCAACATATAGATAATATCGCTCATGGTAAAATTCCTCCCTCACATTAGCTTGTGTGAAAAGTAAATTTTCCCTCTATAGACTAATATATATTATACTTCCAAACTCATTCTTCTTAAATTAAATAAAAATTTTAATATATCTTTTCAACTCAAATTTATTGTTCGGAAGTTTCTAAATCTCGGTGAAATTTTGAGTTGATACCCACTAAAACAGTTGATGGTGATGATTTCAACATGTCTATTTTCTTAAAAATTTCTCCCCCACTACTTTTTATTATAATCGTAGTAATATCTCATTTTTTGATAAACTAAAATAATTGAGTCTATCATGGAGTCTAAATTAATCATAAAGGGACTAGATCTTGATTTATTCACATGTTAGTTTTCTAAGCTATTTCGTTTTCAAAATGTTTTTGAACATGGTGGGAATATTTCAGCACTTCCAAACTCTATTTTTGAGTAATTGAGAACCAAAATTGTGGGGGGGACCATAGAGTATAGTGATTAACATCTAATTAAACTTTATATTTTTTTCTTCAATATTGGGTCTTACGGATGAGCTCTTCTGTATTTCTATATTGGTGAACTACAACCATAAAACTATAGCTACAAGGGATATCAAGAGACTTATAATTGATTTTGGAAGTTTATAAAATTTTAGAGAACTCATTGAAACATAAAATAAAAAAACATCAATAAATCATACTCACCAAATTATTATAGTAAAATTTTTCAGTTAAATATAGCTGAGGATTCTAAAATTAGCATGATAGGGGTGGAAACCCATGTTTTTTAAATTTCAATTATAGATTTATCTTCAGATAAATTTATCAAAATCTATACCTTGAAATATATCCATAAACTATGACTGAAACCAACTTATAATATGCTTAAAGTCTATAATAATCTTTCATTAAATTGGTTGTGTGGTAGTTTGGGTAATAGTGTGAAATTGGTAGTGTTTTAAGTGAACTGAATACACAAAAAAGTAGTCGTGTTGAAAACATAGAAATTATGGATCAACAAAACGAAGGGAAGCATTGAACACATGATGAAAATAATTGATAATTCATGTGATGTTTTTTATAGTAGGTAAATTATCTACACAATGAAAATAAGTGATCGTGTATGGTAAGTGTTCGTGTGGTAGGTCAATTGAACACACGATCAAGTGAAGTGATCACAATGATATTGAATTAGTCATGCATCCGGTAAAATGACCACGAGATGCATTGAACACATAAAGACAACCAAGTGACTATCGAAGACAACCTAAAATAAGAAATTTCAATTTTTATTAAAGCCTAATATGAGCCAGAAGTATGAGTTTTTAGTTCAAACTCCCTAACCCAAAACATTGGTTTCTATTTTATTTTAAAAAAAATCTATTGAACACAAATGTTAATAAAATTTATAATTTTTTAGGACTTCAACAAAGGGAAATAAGATATATTTATATGATAAAAATAGAGGATACACTTAGTCATACATAAATTAATAAATATTCTTCATAGAGGAATAATAGTTTTATCTTCTTCAAATATTTATTACTACCCATCAATGATAAGATTATATTATTTTTATTATGAAATTAAATTATAAAAATTTATTTTGGAAGTATTTTGTTAGATGTTTAACTCTTAGAAACTACTTCTGGTCACTACCACTGCCTTAATTTCTTTTTGTGCAAAAAATCATGGTTTAACATTCTTGATACTATTAACTTTTGGAATTCATCTTTTAACTTAATTGTTTCCATGAATCATTTTAAAAAATATAATTTTGTACAAAATTTCTATTTAGAGTCCAATTGGAATTATTTCCAATTTCTTATGTTTATTTAATTTTTTTGTGTAGAAGAATGCCATTTGAAGTTCCCTTTGATCCTATAAATCCTTAATCATTATTTAATTGTAAGTAATTTTGAATAAAATGTGTTTTAATTATTATCCTCCACTCTAGGATTCAATATTGGGGATAGTAAAGGGTTTTAAGTGTGTTTTTGTGTGTTTTTGTGAGGGGGGAGTCTATCCATTTTCAAAATAATACTTAAAATTTATACACAACAAAAAACTATAAAAATTTTAAAACAATCAGGGTTATTGTCTATTAAATTTCTTTGAATTTTTTAATGTCTAGTAGATGATTTTAAACAAGGTACTTATGATTTCATTGATATTCAAATTATTGGATGTGAATTTTTTTAGAGTGATGTTGTCTACTATTATTATGAAAAATCATTTTGGTAACTTGGAATGATGTTGAGATAGGTAAGATATTTATGGAATTGGAGTAAGAACATGTGGAATCCAAAATATTTTAACTTGAACCTAGGTAACATATTATTTTTAAAATAGAACACCGCATGGAGAAAACAAAAAATATGGTCATATAATTCCTTTGAAATTTTATTAAAATGGAAAGTGGGATCCGAAGGTTAATCTTAGAGACATTAGGAACTAGGCGTGTGAGTAAAAAAAATATTAAAATATAATTTTAATTCCAATTATAAATCCAATAAATTCTCCATCCATTCATGTTTGAGAAAAATTTAAATAATTTTCCTAATTATATAAAATAAATTCATTTTGGAAAGAGTAATCTTCAACCCAAATAAATAAGGGGGTAATTAACTTATAAGAAAATCATTTGAGTTTTATCTATAAAGTTGAAAATGGATATTTAGTTTGTGAAACCTTTGAGATAGTTAAAATTGAAATTGATTCTTAGTAAGGTTTTAATTCCGGTTAAATAAAATCTATCTGTACTTCTAGAACTAGAAGTCAAACATGGATTAAAGTTAGGCACCGTGGGATTTTCATAGAGGAGGCATGGAATTTTAAATGGTGGTTAAGTATTCACTTTATTCATTTCTGGTGTGTGTTTTGAATCTAGGTTGGACTTGATGTAAACATTATTTGAATGGTCTGGCCCATCTCAAAATATTATTTTTTGTGTAAACCAATGTTTCAACATGCTGGCTTCTAAGACGATTTATGAAATCTCATATTTTATTTACAAAGTAAAATTATGGATTTTTTAAGGAGAATAAAATTTATAAGTGTACAGTAATTTTTTATGGTCTATTTTTATTAAATTTTACCACATAATTTTTAGGAATTATATTAGTTTTACATTTCATAATGATATTTCATTTGAAAATGAATGATATTTAGATAAATTATTATGGAATCTAACATTCATTTAATATAAACATTCTTTTGAGAGTTTTGATATTTAAATGATTATTTTTTCTAATATCTAATTTTCTAACTATTTTAAGAATATTAATTTAGTTTTTTTATTAAAAACTTTTTTCAAATGATTTTGGTGATTTTTGATTTTTGATATTATTTATTCCACAATTCCATATTTTTATTTTTAACATAATTTGTGGATTTCAATTATTTGAATTTCTATTTTATAAATTAATGGTTTAATTATCTACATGATGATTTTTTTACTTTTTTTATTTATAATATTATCATTAAAATTAATTCTATTTGCAGATTTTTGTAACACCCCAAAATTTTATATTATATTTCTTTTTAAAGAAATAGTAAGTGTTTAATAGCTTCCTTGACACGCAACACCATGCATAAAATGAACCATGATATATTATAACATAGTCATTAAATATGTGAGTATAAATATGACTAACTAAAATATGAAATGTACGTATAGTGTTCATACTCAGTAAAATTGTATTGATTAAATATAAAGAAATAAGCACTCAATTTTTAGTGATGTTATTTTATGATTCAAAAATACATTTTATTCAAAAAAGATTTCTATAGCATTTTTCTGTGGAAATTATAATTAATATCATCCACTTATTAAAAAGGTATTAAATGAAATAAACATCATTCCTGAAATAATAATATAATAGTTAAAATAAGTTGAGTTTTTTGTATTTTTATGAAATGATCATTTTTTCGTGAATAGTGAAAATAAAGATTTTTTATGTACTCTTATTTATTTTATTTAAATAAATTAATTTCAAAGTATCATTATGTTTTTTATTTTGTAGTGAATTGGTATAAGATACATGGAATTTACAATAATCTAATTAATTTCATTATGATCAACATTCTGCATGATTTCTATATAAGTAAATATTAAGGCTTAAAAACACATTTTTTAAGAACTTTTTTTATTTCCCTTTAAAATTTATATTAAAATTATTTCACTCAAATTATAAGAATTGAATTATGAAAACATGATTCCACATTTGGAATCATGAGGTTCAAATTTTTTAAATAGGATCCTTTTATTTGTAGGCATTATGAATAGTAATTATGGAAAATTTATCATCTTAATAAAGGGTAAATTGAATAATTAAGGTTAAAAAAATGATAAGGCTTTAAAAGCCTATTGTAAACTGTCATTTATTTCATTTTATGAGTTAAATTATATTCTATCCATCCTAAATTAGAATATATGTAAATTTAGTTCAATTTCCCTTTGATAGTGACATTATATTATTTTAAGAAAAATAAAAAAGGTCACTCTCTTACCTATAAATTTGTCTTATAAGTACACATTTGGATAAAAACAATTTGTTAATGAATACTAAAATAAAATTTTATAATAATAAAACAAATCTTCTTATGTTAATTTATCTCCACTTTTTATAGATTATATAATTAATATAAGAACTTATACAATGTGGACACAATGCTTGTGAAAGAAGTGGAAAAATCATGTAAATAATTTTAAAAACCTGAAAAGTAATTTTTTGTGATGAATTATAGTTCCATAAGAATTTTAGACTCAATAATATTATATTATTGATTTTTAAATTGATTAAATTCTAAATCCATATTTTATATGATTTCATTAAGGTCAAATTATGATAACAGTTCTTAAAGAGACTTTAATAGGATTTATATTAAATAAAAAATTATTAAATTATTTAAAATTTATAAACATATTGAGTATGAAAATTATAGTCATAAATGGTAAAAAATTTCATCCTTATTCCATTTATGAGCTAAGTTTTACCTTATAAGTAAAACTATAACCCTCCCTAATTGAAAACATGGTACAACGGTAAGGTTAAAATAGGTTTCCTGGTGTTAATCTAAAAAGGTAAGGGTTAAAATGCGGTAAAAAATTTTGTAAAATAGATTTGATAGTTTTATTTATACCTCAACATTATCACAATCAATTATGAGAAAGATTGGATCCAATTTTTGATAAAATTAAAGTAATAATATTTTAACGCTATTGCAAAATACAAGTGTGCCACTCACCTCAATTATATAAGGGCACCTACTCCGCCTCACTTATTCACATATTTTAACAAATTTATCATGAAAAAACTCTACCATAATATATCCAAACCATAATTATACACATTCTATAGGTATTGGTGTTCTCAAAATACAAATATGAGGGTCCCTATAAAGGTATTCAAAAGAGGTTTCTCTAAGAGAATCTAATCATCTTCACCAAGATCTTTATTTTCTAATTATTATTTTACATCATTTAATTATTTTATAAAAAATAAAATACAAGAAATCTGGTATTTCTCATATATTTAAAGTTTAATTTTTATGTCATAATATTTATCCATATCCTTTTTTACAAATAAGAAACAAAACCTTTTATCATATATATGAAAAATTATTGCCCAACAAATAATTGTAATTTTATTTCAATCATTACCTCACATAGAGAGTCATAATTATGAATTTATTGAATATATAAGACACTAAATATAAAATATTAATTCTATAAATATAATATATCATCTACAAACTTACCATTTCACCCCTTAAAAAATGATAAAGTTGCTCGTCTGTATGTACTACTGAGTGTCTCTACTAAGTGATGTGATTCATTTTCAATGTCTAAAATTCATGAATGATTGTAAAAATTTATATAATATATAAAATATTAATATAATTCCTTATATAATGAAACTATATCCTGTGAACATGAACTAAAACATTCAAGAGAACCATTCAAGAGAAAACGAAGTAGTTAACACATGAAACAATGATAATAATAAAAAATTATTAATGCACAGATGGTAAGATGTTATAAAAAAATCATATATGATATTAAAATGATGAATATTATAATTAAATAAATTAATAAAAAATTTAATACCATTATAAAGTAATTTAAATCGTGTTCAATTAAGGGGAAGCATGAGGTATGAGAGTTTATCTTAATTTCCACTTCATCAAAATATATTTTTGTATTATTCACCAATTTACTTTTATGTGGCACATATACTTACAAATTTGATTTATTTAACTAAAATACATATTTAATAATGATTATTGATTTTTTGACTCAATTTTACTCTTCCAATGGCTGACTATTTGAAAGTTAAAAAAATAGTAAGAATTTATTTTATAATCCCATTTTTTGGGATGGCTTATATTTTTCATTAACAGAATATTATAATCTATCCTTCATAAAATATATCAATTTTCATATCCTATGGATATTTAAGGGGTTTCCATGTTTCCTAACATATTTTCCTCTCTTTGATTCCTAAATAGTGTAAGTAAATTGATAACATAAAATTTTATCTTATTTGTCTTCTTGATTTGGTATATTTTCCTTCCATTTCAATTTTTTTCAATTTTATTTAAAAATGAATTTTGTATTTAGTATTATAATTTATTATGAAAATTTAACATTTTACATAAAATTTTAAAAGGATTTAATGATATATTTCTATTTTTTTATTAAGGGTTCATTTTTTACTTTCTTTATAAAAAGATAAAAGGAATGTTTTCTTTTAAACATATATAGAATTAATGGAATTTTCTATTTCCGTAACCATTTTAAACTAGTTTTATTCATCTAAATTGTTTAATGATTTTCAAATAAATCACATTAATGAAAACTTATATTAGTGATTTTCTTCCATTTTATTTTATTCTCCAAAGGATTTGAATTGATTAAAAATCCTTTATTTCTAATGAATTAAAGGTCATCTTTTATCTTTATTAATTTTGTGGTCATTAAATTTCTATTGAAGGATTCACAATATTAAAATCATTTTTCCTTTGACATTAAATTTATATTAAATATCATATTCGTTTTATTATGGATATGTTTATTTTCTATGCTTTATACCATTTCTATATATTGTTTTATTCTAAAAAAATTAATTTGATTGACTAGGGAAAATTTATATTTTGTGTCATTTACACCATATTCATATTAATTGATAAGTAAAATTATTTATGAATTATATTAATCATTTAATATATGAGGAATGCATTGGATATGTAATTATGGGTGGTTACTAGAATTATATATCACCTTGATGCATCGACAAGTCCCGAGAGGCAAACTGGTTGGCTAACAATATTAAATGGGTTTTGGTGTATACATACCCATTATTTGAATAGTCTTTGTGAATTTCATTCATGGTAAATATATCACGATGATTGAGATCATGAAGTCCAACATTATGAATTTCCTTCTTGGAAAATTTTGTTTTTATTATCCATGAGATTAATACATTGATATTATCCAAAAAATATATTCCATTTTAATCTTATTGATTAAATGGAATATGTTTTCAGTTATCTATATTGTAATTTGATTATTCCTTATTTAATCATTATAGCTTCCACTATACATAATCCTTACTAATTATTTTTTCTCACCCTCATTTTGTTTTGCTTTCCCCAAGATATAAATAAGGAATCATTTAATGAGTTCAAGGATAAAAAATATTTATTTTCTATATGTTTTTTTTGTTTTATTTTAAATGTAAAATGGGAAGTTGATTTTATTTTCTTCATAAATACTATTAAACTGATCGGTCCTTCAGAACGACATCCCATGTATCTTATACCAATGTAATAATTTATACACTGACTCTAGGATACTAGATTTATGGTTGTTACATTTTTTATCAGAGGAATTTTAGTAGAAACTATGATAATTATACTATGGAAAACAAAGATTAAGGAAGATAACCCAATGATAGTCATTAATGATATGTCTAATTGTAGTATAATATCTGATGTTTTTGTAAATTAGAGATTGTACTTTTTTTAACAGAAAATAAATCCATGTGTCGATATTATAAGTGGATGTCATTTTAGCACATATGCATCTAGGGATAATAACCTCAGAAAGAGTTGGTCGAGTGTATCTTGACCGTAATTCTAGTGCATGGTTAATGTTCCCTAACTACACACATATTTTAACACTTCTAAAGAATATTATTATGTTAAAGAACATTTTATTTATAAAACATTATAGAGTATTTCGAAAAATAATTAATTTTGATGACCAATGATAAAACTAAGGTGTCGTAGATTGAGAAAATTGTGTCAAGATTTCGACATACTTTAAATGATTTTCTTGATTATATGATTTCCCACTATGATTACTATTACTCTTACTATGTGTTTTTGGTTTCATCTAATAGATATAACTAGAATTAACTATATTAACATTTAATGTGATGGAAAATATAATGATTTCCCACTATAGAATCGAAATACTTTGGGGGACGGAATGAAAAGACATATTATTATTCCTAAATATCTATCTTCATATTTGAGACCACCTAATCATAGGTGAGTTTTGTAAAGAAAAAAAATAGAGTTACATAATGAAAGTTGAGGAAATAAGATCTATCTTCATATATGTAGATAATGTGGGTAGAATCACCCAAGAAAATGTCTCAATGGAATGGGATGATGTTTTTTATGAGGAAATGAATAGAATAAGGACTATAATTTTAAAGGAAACTGATATATTATATGAGTGGAACATGGTCATTATATGATTAAATTCCCTAATAGAAAGGCTAAAACCTAGACCAAGGAGGGGAATATATTATATTAATCATTCAATGGGAAGTATTAAAGTGTTTATATATTGGGATTTTAAAATTAAGTTTTAGAAACTTTATATCAATGATATTCTACTTTTAAGATTCCAAAAACATCTATTGAATGTTAAATAGTTGTATTTTTTAAGGATTTTATAGAATATATTGATTAGTAATGATAAAGTAGAAAAGTAATTTATAATAAATTTTATGGAATTTTTTAATTTATCTAATATATTTGATTGTTTTTTATTTGATTTGAGGAATACATATAGGGTTATTTTTTTGAATTGTATAAGTTTTCATTATGGTTTTATTGTGATTCAGGTTATTAACATGTTTTAGGAGAATATATGATCAAGGTATTCATGTGCTTGATAATGACCTACTCCATGTTTTCTGGGGGGGAATTTTATAGTTTATCCTGGAAAAAAACATTATCAAATCATTTATATTTTTTTGGGTCTTTAATTTGGTAAAACATATTTTTGAAGAGTCTTAAGGTTAACTATTTATAGAATGGACTAATCTGAAATATGAGTTTACTTTTGTGGATTTAAAGATTAATGTATTATATTGGATAAATTTTTCTCACTGTTTTAGTTTAGGTAAATATTTAGAGACCAAATTAATAACTTTTCATTATTTTATCGATATTATAATCCATTAAAATTTAATATTAGTACTACAAAAATGAACATAGCATCTTCAATATCCATTTCTTTGTGTGAGAGATGAAGTGGAAATTGATCAAAGCACAACCAAAGGGTAAAATTGTGCTTATGAAATGAAATGAAATAAAGTATATATATATTTTATTTTGTTCTATACATTGATAGTAAAATAATACATAAACTATAGAATATGGATCCAAAATAACAAAACATGATTATTTTATCATTGTTTTGGATGAATTAATTGTCTTTTTTCCCTTAACTGATTTATGATTTTGTAGTCATTAAATTTTTTCATGACTATGTTAACTATAACCCTCTATTAGTACATGGGAAATATTTCTCTCATCCATTTATATATTTTATCTTCCCAACAATGTTATATTTATCTTGGAACAAAATTATGTTTTATTGAAGGCAACTATTACATTTCCCATTTCCCTTTATAAATAATTTTTTATTATCTATTTGTATGATGTGGGTTTTGACAAAATATATTTGAAAATATTGAACCTTTGATACCAAGATAAACATTATGAGATGTAAATTTATTTAAAGTGGTAGAATTTAATACATTGAAATTTTAGAATATATTTTTCTTTAAATAAACTGTAAGTGTTTGATTGATTTCTTGACACACAACACCGAGCTTAAAACAAACTACGATCTATTTGAATAGTTATTCAATTAATAGATATGAATATAATTAACCACATTATAAAATATATTTAAAATGGTCTTATTCAATAAAAATGTACAGATTAATTCTTATTAAATAAGTATTCATTTCTTAGTAAAGTCATTTTATGTTTCAAAAATGTGTTTTCTTCAAAAATAATTTTTTTACATTTTGTGCATGTAAATTATAATATATTTCAACCACATTTAGAAATAATATTTTATAAAATAAATATAAATTTTCAAATCATCATATAAAAATTAAAAAGAATTAAATTTTATGTTTTCTTTAAATGGTCAATGTTTTGGTGAATACTAAAAAATACTGATTTTCTAAGTGTTGTTGTTTAGTTTCATTTAATAAAGTAATTTAATTCTCATGATATTTTTTGATTTTTTTTATTGTGATATAGTATCCATTTTATTTAAAATAATTAAATTAATTCCATTAGGAAAAAAATTCTATATGATTCTGATATAAGTTAATTTGTATGCTTAAACCCACATTTTTTCTATGACATATTTTTCATTGCATTTTAAATTTTTTTATTAAAAATAATTTTAGATCTTCCACAAATTGAATCATGAAAAATGGATTCTATATTTGTAAACATTATGTTCAATTTTGGAAAATATGACCATTTTATTTTTAAGCAATACGAATAGTAACTATAGTAAAATGTATCACTTTAGTAAAGGGTAAATCAGACAATTAAGGTAAAAAATAATCTGATACGACATTACAAATATATTAAAAACTTTCATTTATTTAATTTTATGAGATATATTAGACAATATCCATCCTATAATGTAATATATGGAATTTCTGTTCCATTTTCCATTGATAATGACATTAATATTATTTTAGGTAATGAAAAATACCATATGTTACACTCTTGCCCTTAAATATATATTATAAGATCACACGAGGATACAAAATAAGTTTTTAATGAATATTATATGTTATTTATAGAACTATGTAACTATTTTTATGATATTAATTCATTTAAATTTTTTACCAATTATATAATTACCTCAAAAACATACACAGCATTGTGTTTGTGGGAGTGGTGTAAACATAATAGTAAATAATTTTATTAAAAATAAAAGTAATGTTTTTGGGATGAATTATAGTTACAAAATAATTTTATTGTTAAAAATAATGTATTATTTATAATAAAAAATATCATATACTAATTCAATCTTAGTCTTCATTTATTTAAAGATAAATTATGTGAATAGTCCTTAAAATGACATTAATAGAATTTTATGTAAAATAATATTTTATTAAATTACTTAAAAACCATTAAAATATATCAAGATGGAAAATAGGGCCATAAATGGTTCATAATTTCATATTTATTCAATTTATTATAAAATATTTACATATAACTAAAAATATAACCCTTTAATATTGATTTTTTTTAACTAAATTTAAGGATAAAACAGGTTTATTGAGGAGTAAATCTAAAAAGATAAGTGTAATAATGAATGAAACACTTTCTTAAACCCTATTTTTTGTTGTATTTTTACTATAATATTATAACAGTATAATATGATTTGTTTTATAACCATTTTCCCAGAAAGATACTTAATAATATTTTAAATGTTTTAAAATTTACAAGTGTGCCACATACCTCAATTATAAAATGGGACCTCAACTCATTAATTATTTTCAAATTTTAAGTCATTTATATAGACATTAACATAAAAAATATATTTCTATAACCTATTTAAACATGATATATAGGTTCATTTATTCCCAAAATTCCAACCCTAGGGTTCTTATGAAATGATCCAAATGTGGGTTCTCTAAGAGAAGGTAATTTTCTTTACCAAGATCTTTCTTTTTTACTTCTCATTTTACCACCATCAATTTTTTTTATTAAAATTCCAATATATTTATTCCCTTATATATCATACAATGATATGTTATTATTTTTATTAAATAATATTTATCCATATACTTCTCCATCAAATGAAAAACAAAACCATCGCTCTTGTGTACGGTGGACTACCGCCTCGCAAACCGATTTAATTTATTCCCATCACCACCTCATATAGATAGTCAAAATTGATGGAACATATGAATATATATGATAATTATGAAATAATAATGATTATTTAATGTTAATATATCATATAATTAAATACCCTTTCACCCATTAAAAATGATAATGTCACTCATGTGTACGAATGATCTAACATCTCCACGAAGTGATGTCATTCATTTTCCATGTCCAAATTTCAATAATGTTCATAAACATGTATATAATGAGTAATTATAATATTTATAACATTAATATAATTTTCTATATTATTAAACTATATACTATTCACAAGAACTGGATCTTTCATGAAAAAAATGTAGGGAAACCAATGCATTTAACACTAGAAACAGTTATAATAATGAAAGATTGTTAATGAATGAATGGTAAGATGTTATAAAAGAATCATATATGGTATTATCAGTATAAAAATGAGTTTCTTTATAAATTAATTTTTTTAAACTATTATACATGGTATTAAATCATGTTAATCTAATTGGAAGCATGAGGTACGAGATTTCATCACAATTTCTACACATTTGAGACATATTTGTTATTATTCACCTATTTAATTTTATGTGGTGTATATACTGCCCCTTTTATGTATTTTACATGAATTTAGAATTTTTTTATTATGATTAAACTTTTCATTCATGTTTTCAATTTTAGTGGGTTACAATTAAAAATTTACCAAATAGGTAAGAATTTATTTAATAATCTCATTTTTAGATTCCTTAGATTCTTCATTAAAGAAATATTATACTTTATCCTTCATAAACCCAATCTATTTTATTATAGTCTGGATATTTAATTATTTGTCATGTTTTTATCCTTTTTTTTCTCTTTTTCACTTGAATTAAGAAAAAATTGATCAAAATACATGATGATCTTTTTTCTGTTTTTTATTAATAATGTTTTTCTTCTATATCCATATATATCAAAATTGTTTGACAAAATTACATCTATTTTATCAAAATATATATTAAGAAAATTTTATATTCTCATTGACTTTTTATGAATTTTTAAATGAATCTTTATAGTATTCTCTAAATTTTGTCTGTTTGAAATTCTTTTTAAAAAGTAAAAGGTAATGTTTTCTTTTTAACGTATACAGTGTTGATAGACTTTCTAGCCATCATAACCAATTGAAACTATTTTGATTCATTTAAAAGTTTTGGATGGTTCAAAAAATATTTAATGAAAATTTATTTTAATTTTTTACTTCTATATTATTTAATAATCCAAAATTCATGAATTTATTAAAAACCTATATTTAAGATGAATTGATAGTCTTCTTTTATATTCTTTTAATTGTGTGGTTATTAAATATCTCATGAAGAATTCACTTTTTTGTGACTATCTATCATTTGACATTAAATTTATATTAAATATATATATTAATTTTAATATATATATATATTATTCTTGCTTAAAAATTATACTATTTATATATATGGTGTTTTATTATTAAAGTTATTTAATTGTCTAAAAAATATTAATATTTGATATCCTTTACTCGATATATATTTATTGATAATGAATATTGTTAATGAATTAAATTGATTCATAAATATATAAGGAATGAATTAGAAATGTAGTGCAATGTGGGGACTAGAATTGTAATGCTTCTCTATGCATCGACAAGTCTCGTGAGAGAGACTGATTGGTTTACATTATTGTATGCATTTTTTGTGAATTCTTACCTGTTGTTTAAACTGCCTTGGTGCAAGACCATGGAGATAAAAATATTATGATGTTTGAGATCATGATATCTAAAAATATTCATTCTATCATTGACAATTTAATTATTATTATCCATGATATTACATCATTATTATTATCCAGGGATGCATTTCATTATCATGTAATTGATTAAATGACAACTATTTTCAGTTCTCTACCTTTCCAAATTGATTATTCCTTATATACACATGATAGTTTCCAATATACATAACCCTTACTGATAATTTGAGACTGCCATTATTTTTTTCATTCCCTAGGATAATATGAAGGAATATTTAAATGATTTCAAGGATTTCGACTATTTACATTCACTATGTTTTATATTTTATTTCTAATGTAAAATAGAAATCATTTTGAATATGGAACATCAAGAATCCTAAACTCATTGGTTCTTAGGGATGTGATCCCTTTTATATTATGGAAATGCAATAAAGTATACACTAGATTTATTTTATTGGAGTTGGGTTTGTTATAGTTGCAACCTACCATAGACAACAGACTTTGGATGACCTACCCCAAACGGCCAACCCTAGAAGAGTAACTATAGAAAACATACGGTGAATCACCAACCTACCATGTGACACTAAATTTATTGTGCCTATGAACATGTTACTCTCAGAAGATGAATTCCACCCTACAAATTATGATAGAATTCTGATTGATGTTGTGAACCACAATTGGGAATCAAATCAAACCCAATAGGAGATCAGTTGAGGAGGAAATAATGGAGCTCAAATATTCTTGAGGATGAAGACCCATGTATCCTGAGCACCATGACTGAACAAAACCTAAACCAATATCAAATATGGTTATCAAATTTTATCCTATAAAAAATAATTAAAATAGATGAGGGGAACATCGGTGTACACAAAGGATAATGTCCACATGAGATTTACCTTGAATGAAGGCCATCTGCACCAAGCTCAACTAAAACTGACCAGAAATATATAAAAGACAAAAGTGTGTTTAGATCGTTAAAATGAACACTCATCATGTTGTGATAGAAACTAAATATAACAATATGGGAATAAAATAATGTGAATGTTGAAATGTTTTCTTTGTGTAAGTCGACGATGAAGATGATAATGGGGGCTCATTTTTTCCAAATGCTATGGATGTGATTTTGAAAGAAGGTTCACATGATCTTCTAAGTTTTTTTATTGAGTAACATGGTTGAACCAAGATTATGGGTTTTCTTCCTTATGATGATTACAATGTTGTAATAGTGGGTGTACAATAGAACCAACTTGAACAGAACATTTGATTAACATATCATGTATAAAATTAGATATACATGATGTATTCTTACCATTATTGTATAGACATTTCTATGTCCACTATATAATGGTAATTTCCATAGAATAATTGTCATATCAAAATGTCATAGAGGGTCCCATGCTATAATTAGAACCTAGAGATATTATAACATTATTCATAAACAACCGTTATATGGTCTTGATACATCATACTAACTGGACACAGTTGATGTTTAACTCTATGGTGGTGGGGCTCATAATCATTAAGACATCTTCTCATGAAGTTCTAACTTGGTGATCTCTAGTAGTGAGATAATTATAATAGAATTGCTAATAGGAACACCACATGTTTCAGGTTTCATAGGTGGTTACTATTTATGTACATGTGTATTGGTCTCCAGACTTGAGATCATTATCAATCAGTTCCATTTGATCACATAAATGGATGCAAGGAAAAAAATCATGATAATGAAATTGTGACGAGGTAGCTTGTATTGGGTATGTCGTTTGTGACATGACATTTTTTTATGTTCAATATTTCTCCCTTTTGTGTTGATGAAGTAATATATCTCGAACCTTTTTATCAAGATGTAAATACCTTCATAAGACCTTGGCCAAGGCATTCATGGGTAAATATGTACTCTGACATCAATAAATAATAATGAAATATAAGAGCGATGACACAAGTTTGTGTCAATGTTTTATGAGATATGAAATAAAAGAATATTATAGTATAGAGTCTGTGTTCATAAGTTTGTTGTCATTACTATATTAATCCTTATCTAATTAGGGGCCTTTATATGTTTCTGGACCCCACACTTAGTCTATGAATATTATTCGATTCTATCGAGATATGGGCCTAGAGGATCACACACAATAGTGTATTTAAGAATCTCCCTACTCAGTTCAATATGTCTATTAAACATGGTGTGCACCACAATGTGGTCTGAGTTTTTTCAAATTTATAGATCACTGATAAATAAATAAATTCATTATTATTCATGAAAAGAAAAATTAGTTTTAATTTATTTATCATAATTATTTACATGTTAAGTAAATATGTGAAAATATTAATTGAATGAATATTATTTTAAATTCCATGCTCATTTACTTTTAAAGATAGAATCACGAGTTGAGTTAAATAATTCAGTTTTATCACATAACATATTTATTATATATTATAGGAGTGTGATAAAATATAAATAATATACCGCAGTTTAGTTCTTCAATGTTATTTATTGCTTATTTATTGGGCGTTTCTTTCCAGTGTCTAGGGAACCCTTTTTAGGTAATCTACCCACCCACTATATAAGAATGAGAAAAGAATCTCTTGGAGTGGTATTCCTTCTCTAGGAATGATATCATCTCTCACATCCCACATTTTAGAGAGATAAAATATATCTCCATGTGTCAATCCAAACACACCTTTAATGAATCAAAGGCTATAGAATATGGTGATCATCGTGATGCCAAAGGACATGTTTGAACATTGTGCTAAACCACATATTATGATGAATAGTGAGAATACTGATTATTTATGTGTGTGTAGATGATCTTTGAGGGATTTAGTTTTGGATAGGTTGTGAAGCGATCACTAGAAACAAGCAGACGTCAAGAATGGATTCAAATATGAAAATCTATGTTTTTCGGTATATATTTTTTTGCTTGGTTTATTTTATGCGAGCTCATCGTTCTGTACTAGGGCTCAGATCATCGGAGAAGAAAAGCTTCATCATTTCAATAATGTTTTTTTAATCCTTGTCCCAACAGATTCTTCTGCGACCCCGATACATTCAAGTGGTATTAGAAAAATCACATAAATGTTTTGAGCCAAAAAAAAATTATGTTGCTTTAAATTTTGGTGGAGTGAATTAAATTTGACCTAATGGATCATACCGTTAGTTGACTTGAGGTCTAATGACCATTTTATGGCCACCAAAGAAAAAATAAATTAAAGATCGTCTATGGTTTTATCTTGGGTATTAAAATTTGATTTAAACCTAGATTGTTTCATCGGTGAATCTGAATACTAACCGAACATTCAGTCACCAGGATAGAGTTTTTTTGGATAATTCTTATTTCATCGAAAATGTTATTTTTTCATAAAAAGTATAATAATATATTTCATAATAATAATAATAAAAACTTTTTTCAAAACAATTGGCAGTGGTTTGTGATAGAGAAAATATATTCAATTAATTTATATTGAATATCATTGTTTTAAACCCACAAAAGTGTTCCTATAAGATTAATTGTTTCATTTTTATGATAATGGTGTTATTTTGAGCCAAATAGTAAAAATTTTCCATTTTGGATTTTTAACAGTTTTAAATTATTTCTGTAGTTTGGCCATAACATTATCTACACTGAACCAAATTTCTAAATTCTTTCTTTTCCATCTTCTAAACATCCAGGTCTTCATTTACTATTTTGTACTAAAAGCTGAATCAGCCATATGGAAGCTCAAAAGAAGCTCACAACTACGAGAAAGAAAACTGTTTTCATTTCTGGCTAGTTTTGGTGTGTGATCCATAACGCATCCATTGCGGGCCCAAATGTTGTGATATTCTGTGGGTGGACGCGCAAAGAGTTTTGGAGCATCTTCCATGAAGTAAGGGTCACGTGCATTGGCCGTTTATGGGGTCATTAAATCACCCTAATCCAGAGGATTTCGTTTTGGAGAGTCTGACTGGACAGAATAAATTCTCAGAGTAAAACAACCATAACTCTCATAATACATGTCCAAATCTTCTGTGAAGTTTATGGGACATGGACAAGGTAATTATGAACAACATTGAAGAAGTTATCAATGCGTGAAGATGTCATTTAATGGGGATAAAATGCGTCAACATGCGGGGGACAAATTCTGACTATAAAAGGAGGAGAGCTCCACCCTCTCAAATCATCCCATTCTCCACCCCATTCCCTCCGGGACACCAAGAAGGAGAACTTTTTATATTCCTCTTTTATTTATTTTCTTTTTCATAGTTTTTTAATGTCTTATTCTTCCCCTTTAAACTCTATTACCGTTCACATGGAGGGGTAACACCTTTGAGTGATCGGGGAAGGGGGATTTTCACTTTTGTAATGTCGGAGTTTTGAGCTTAAATTTAAAATCATCTTTTTCTTTTGAATGACTTCTATTATCACTATTTCACAGTTATCTTAATGGTATCATGTTTTGATTTTGGTGTCTTCATTGTTAATTTCTTTGTTTAACGACCTTTAATTTCCCTCTATCTAGTACAATTTGTCTCGATCGAGCAGATTGTGTTAGGTGGTGAGCGTCTAGCGATCGTTGGCACGTGTGTGAAACTATTAAACTTTTTCTAGAGTTCTATGGAGCAACAATTCTCGATTGGGAATTTCCAAAGTTGTGTAGGTATTATTTAAGAACTTTCATGCACATATGGGGGAGTCTCATTTGTTTCTTAAACCAAGGGTGATAAATAACTCAATCGAGGAGTTCTTCATTTGTTATTTGAATGGAAGAGAGAGAATATAATCTTTATTACTATGATGAAATTGTAAAAGTGAATCCTAACCTGACCCCATCACTCTCTTCATCCATTATTTTTTGACTTTTCTTGTTATTTCTTGCTTTATTTTTCAACCTAAACAATTTCAAAAACAACCTTTTATTCTTTCTTAAATTCAAGTGACAAACATAATTGTTGGGAACCCCTCTTCGAGAGACTTCCTAGGGTTTATCGCTAGACTACACTTAGGAAATTTAAATATTGTTTTGCCATGCCCTACGACAGGCATGCATCAGTTTGTTTTTTGGAATTCTAAAAAAACAAACAAAATTAGGAGTTCCATCTTATCCTTCAAAAACAAAAACAAAAACAACCATTTGGTCCTGTATTTACACATAGAAACAAAATAATTGACTTTTGGAGAAGGGAACCATCCCCTCTCTCCACTATATGTCCACCATCTCCCATCTGTCTCTGCAATTTGACGCCCCGACAGGCCTCCCCGTAACACACTACTTTATCTGCGGCTGCTAGATGCCCCAACGGTGGAATGACAATGGGGGCCCAAAAGTCCCCCCTAATACCGAAACGGGACCAACTCTAGTTTTGTGAACAGTGAAAAATCACAGTTCACAGAACTGCGCCCGGTCCTCCTTTGGTATTAGGGGGGCTTTTGGCCCCCCACTGTCATTCCCCTACCCCCCCCCCCCCCCCCACCCCCACCCCCCAGCTGCCACCTCCATCCAGGTGTGAGGGGCCGCCCGACATATCCTCCTTGTTCCCATCGAGTAGCATTTAGTCATTCCCACTCCCCAGGTCCATTGTCATGCTCTTCCATCTGATGACTGCCTTCTCTAGAACTGGATAGTTCTGATCGGATCTCATCCATCCTGAGCTGTGAGTGGCACCCCAGCTCCTCCACACACCGCTAGGCCGATTCCCCCTCGAGCTCCCTTCACATAATCGCATTCCTGGACAACAAACATAGTGAAACCATTGGCCTATATTCATGGTTGACCACAGCGGATCCCTCTTGGTGTGAAGCCAAAAACACATGCCACTTGGGATCCCATTAATGGTCTCCCATGACATCACCGGATAGAACAATTTTAGTGCTTGATTCTAGATCCAGCTGCTAGAGGTCCTCTATTCCTACAAACCATCACTGTTGGATCATTACCTTCAGCAAGCCCTCTTCTGCTACCATGTCGTTAGACCCAGTACATCCTTCTAGCTGTGTAATTCACATATCAGGTCTTTCCGGTGACGAACCACCATGAGGTACCCTTTCCAGTTTTCTATAGGGCCGATTATTCCCCGAAATGGTCTCGAGCGAGTCTTCCCAATCATATATAGTTCTGGGTGGTCCTCTCTGCCCCAAAAATACATAGAATGACTTTTTCCCAGCTCGAAATGGGTTTTTATAGGTTCGAATCAAGCCTACTTGGACATGACCAAGTTTTCAGGTCTTTGATTAATCAAATTATTATAATTATAAATTTTATATTTTAGAATTAAATTAAATTAATGAAAATATAAATTTTTGGTCTAAAAAAAATATTCTTAATACTTGGGTATAAAATTATATTCATATTGGTATTAAATTAAATTAAATTATTAATTTAATTTTTGGTATTAATATTAAATTAATAAGGGGATCAAATATAATTAACTTATTTGAATTTATTTAATTCATTTTATTTAATTAAATACCCAATTACATTAACTTATTGAAATTTAATTCATGCATTTATTTTACCCTCCATTTGGTCTTGGAAATTACTCTACCATTGTATGATTGATTTATTTAACTAATTATTTAAACTATGTGTGATTTTTGTAATATAATTAAATAATTCATAATATCTATATATCGTTTTTTAGAGAATTTTTATCAGGACATGCATCTCCATTTTAACTAATATGCATTACAACTCCTATTCTCTCTCACCTACACACAAATAGTTTTGTAAAATTGATGGGGATGATGAACCGCATGGACTCCACCAAGACAAGGCAATAAGACAGGGGAGACGTGGACCCCTCCAAGATGTGGCTATTCTCCAAATGAGCAGTAAACATACTTTATGGGGATGAGATGAATCATGATTCAAGAGATGACTTTGGTATGATGCCCATAAGTTGCGATTTATCCTTTGAATTTAAATGGATCATCCAGTTCTAGATTCTCAAGATCAGTCTAGTAGTAGGACTCCATTGTGCATTTATTTTATTTTTTGAATTTTATCACTGCATGAAAATACATAAAATAATAATTAATAAAACACATAAAGAATATATGTATGTTTTTCTATAAATGCTCCATTATAAGTGCGAAAACATAGATGAACAAGATTAATAAAATGGATTACATTCTTCCAGAGAAAAATAACAAAATCCCTCAAAGAAATATTATGTCACAAATGACTTCCTCCATTTGAATTCGAACACAACCAAGTGTTCAGGGTACTCGGTCAGCCATAGTTGAGGGTGCCTCTTACTATTGGAGAGTTCTTATGAGAAATATGAGACGACTTGACTAAAATGGTAGTAAGTATTATTCATATATAACATGACATCACTTAAGTGGAACGTGTTGAGAAAATTGAGTTTATGATTTTAGAATATGAGGCTTTACTCAATAAATCATGGAACTATTAGTTGATGCGGTTGACCACTCAAAACCCTACCTTGAACTCTCTGACTAGTGGTGTAGCCAATAGCATGTAGACTATGAGGGGAATCACAATGATCCTTTCCACTAGAACGCTCAAAAAATATATTATTCTGATTTTATTATAGAGTGTTACTAGAATTCGATAAAATTGTGGGAGACATTTACTAATATAATTAATCAATAATGTCTAATTAGGTAATTTTGATAAAAGTGCAAGATGTTAGAAATTAATTTGTTTATAAAATAAAAAGTAATACCAGAAAGACACTATGATAATAATTAGAGAGATTCAATGTCATATCCTTTCTGAATTTCCAAGTGTAGTATAAGATCTTGTGCATACAACTACTATATCGGGAAATCAAGGTGTCAGTGTATCTATACCTGTTTATCCACTTCAGGAAGCGAGCGTGTTAAAATGACTACAGGAGACTCATGAATCAAGAATATGATGGTTATGTCTTAATTCAATCACCAATGTTTGATGAATTTTTTAGTTACAACATCTGGAAATGGATGATTACACATGTAGTCTCATCTATAAGAACATTACAAGGACATTGTGAATCAAGATATGAGGGTGATAAATTACATTTTCTTATATGTAAATATGAAAGATGGATCATGATCTTTCAAGTCATCCCCCTATTACAACTGATTATTATAGTTTCTTTTGTAGGTTGAAAAATGAATAGTATGGAGTAAACACATTATTATCTTTTAGGTAAGGTTCACCAAGTAATAAAAATATAAAAGACATATTAATCATCAATTCCTTTTGTAAAAAAATTGAAATACAAGGTAAATATGCCAATGTAAAGTGGAACTCTATGTGCACATTTGTAATGTCCTTAAATTAAAGAGTTATTAACAGGAGGTTATTTTCATTGCATATCATGAAATAAAACTATGTAAGATAAATGTAATGGTCTTAATTAAAGAAGAAAGCATGGACTTATTCATTAGTTATATTCATAATATTTATGTATTATTTCTAACAAACATATTTGGTATTTAATACAATATTATTTTCACATATATGTATTGAAATATAGTAACCAAATAAGTATAGAAACATTATTGGACGTAATAATTATTCTCTAAGTAGTTGAAAAAGGATGATTCCTAATTCGGTGGTGAGAAACACATAACTTCAAATTTCCATGTTTATGATGTAAGTTAAAATATTATTTAGTATAACCAAAACATGTATCTCATGTTTCCATTTGACACTAGGAGTCATTATTCCAGGTTCAATAATGCATTTTCTTGGTGGGGTCTCATATTCAATGAATATAACATTGATACTTGAATCATATGGACTGAGTATTGAATATAAAATGTAAGATGTATTTACCATGTTGTGTAAAGATAATTCTTTTTCAAGTTAAACAAAAAGTTATCATCATGGATATATCTCGTGGGGTTTTTATACTAAGTAGAGATAAACACATTTTTTATTATCGACATAATTATTTTCGAAAAATAAACCATTAGAAATAACGGTATTCCACAAAGTGTTTAAAACTATTTTAGAAAGAGAAAGTGAACTATTTCAAGGGTAAGATAGTGGTAAATATACTTCATTAGGTTCCATTATGTAATTATGTAATGTGATAGTGAATTATATTAATGTTCAAAGGAAATGATTTACTTTAGGATGAAATTACAAAAAACATCTTGACCAATCATTTTTCGATAAATATAATATAGTGTGGAGTAATTCATAAATGCATATTAACATATACACATCAAGACCATGATGTCCATAAGTAGGATTGATGATAAGTCTTACATGTTAACATTTATCAAAAAAATTGTTGTATGTAGATATGCCAAAATGAACATTTTATACATCATAAGTCATGATTTCAGTAGTATCAATGTTGAAACTTAAAAAAACTTTTATTATATTTCAGGATGTGCCTTGAAAATAATGAATATATCCTATAAATACATGATAACTATAATTAATAATGGATATAATTATAGTTTTATTATGATGGAAATCCATTATGTCATAAGACATGTGTTTAGCTGCAACGGTTTTGTTAGGATCTAAAGAAACATGCATCAAGCTAAAATCATTGTGAATCCAACTAATTATCCTAAACATTTATTTGGACAAAAATAAATAAATAAGACATAAGAGTGTTATTGAAGTGTTATGAAAAATTTCTATATAAGACTTCACATCTCTACTTAAGATAGTGGGAGAAAGATTGATTTGGGTTTAGTCATTTTTAGAGATGCACCTATAGTGTGCATAGGAACTGGTTCCAAAAGTTCATGTGGAAAATGATTGTTCCAGAGACACATACTATGTAGTAAGGATTAAAACCATAGTGATGGTTAAATATTCACTATGTTCGATGATATATTATTAATTTATAATATTAATTCATACCAATAGGAAGTATATGAAAACAAGCTAAAATTGACAAGGTTTGTTAAAGTTAAATAATAGATTACATGTGTTAATGTGGAAAGGGTATTGTAAATTGAATATTGTGGTGGGGATTCGGGTGAGATGATACATGGATGGTAAAATCATAGTACAAATAATGTTATATTAATAACACCAAGTTGTTATGGCAAAATACATTAGAATTATACTTTTCATATCTAAAATCTAGAATAATGTTATTGAAAATTTGATGTCATGCCCACCAATTGTGGAAGGTGTTTATAAGATGCAACCAGAAAGGGATGGTCATGTCACAAAATGCTAATAAAGGATTGATGTTACTGAAATCTAGTTTAGAATTTATATAAGAAACCCGGTAATAGAATATTTATTTGGAATGAATCTTTTCCATGTTTCTACCAGAGGTTAGTGGGAGAGAAATTGTTTCCCAAGTGAAATATGTTTGGAAACATATGGAAAACCATTCTTGGTCTTATAGTTAATTAAGACTAGAATAAAAGTTATTCTCCCGTGATGGACTTGAAGTGGTAACGTATGTTCTAGGGAACACGATCAATTGAGGTAGATCTAATGGGTTCTTAGACCTAATCAATCATACATATACTTATATAGTATTAAAAAATACATGTTGGAAAAATTCAAGGAAAAATTGTTACCAGTGTTACGTGATATAAATATCTCTAACTAGAAATGAGGGGTCATAAGAGGATATTAATTTGTGAGTTAAAGTTACATTCACTTCTGTGATGGATCAATCACGTATTCCATGATATGTACAAGAAATTATATTGCCAACATATACTTCATGGTAGGAAAATATTGGCTTTATCCAGGAGAATTGCATGTAAAGAAGTCAGAAAAAACTGATTGTAATTTGGAAAGTACAAATGATATGTACCTGTTATGTGTAGAGGAACGGATACTAGTTATAGATGGACAGAAAATATTATTTCTTTTGATCAATTTGATCTATTATCACATTTAGGCTATGGTGTTGAGAAAGGAAAAGCTCATAAAACCTAGTGGGTTCTATAACTACAAATACAGAGTATGTTGAAGCTTCTGAGGTAGCTATGAAGTAGTTATTAAATGAAAGGATCTATTCCAGTTATTGGAATCCCTCCTACCAAGTAAAGTTTTATCATCATGATAATTTTGTTAATAGTACTATCCAGGATTTCAAGTTTTGAAAGTGGAAAGAAGGGATCTACTCAAGGATACCTTCTCTTATGAAGTTTTACTCAATGTGATAAAGATTCATAGAGCAGAGGAGACATGATGTGGAATCGTGGACGACCCAACGGTTATAGTTGTTACTTAGCAGACACATGATCCTTATCATGTGACAGCTAGCAAGGTTCGTTAGCAAGTTCGATCTTGTGCAAGTGGGAGTGTTGTAATAGTGGGTTCCCTCTAACCAACTTTAAAAGTAATTTTTATTACCACATCTTGTATATAGTTATATATACTAGATGTATTCTTACTATTTTTTGTGCAGATAATTATGTATCCACTATTAAATGGTAATATCTATAGATTAATTTTCATATCACAAGGTTATAGAAGATCCACGAATATAATGAGAACCTAGATATAATATGAAATTAATCTTAAACAAAAGTCATATGGTCTAGATACATTATACTAAATGGAAAAGGTTGATTTTTGACTATCAGGTGCTGGTGGATTATAATCATTGAGAATTCTTCTCCTGAATTTCTCACTTGGTGATCTATAATAGTGATACCACGGGGAAAATCCGACCAATAGGAACATCACATATTTCATGTTTCATTGGTTGTTCCTATTTATGGACATGTGTATTGGTGTCCTAACATTATATCATTATTAATGTGTTCCAATTGATCATGTACATTGATTCAAGGGAAAACCCATGATAATGAAATCATTTTGAATTATCTTTTGTTGGGTGTTTCATTGGGGGTACGACATTGGTTTAATTGTAAAGAAAATATTTTTCATATCCGGGTTGAGGAACTAATATATCTCGAGCCTTGACGATTAGGATGGAATTACCTTCATAAGACCAAGTCTAAGTAAGTTGAGGGTAAATTTGTCCAGTTATATCAAAAAATAATAATTTATGAAAACGGTGATGGCATGACTGTGTGTCCTACTTTATGATATATGAAAGAAAAAGATATTACTGTACATATTGTGTGTTCGTAGGTTGCTTGTTGTCACAATGACTATCCATATCTCTTTAGAGGCCTTGAAGGGTTTCTAGAATCTACTCTTGGTCTGTAAATATTATTCACTATTATTGATATAAGGTCCTAGAGGGCCATACATAATCACTTATTCAAGAATCTTCCTTCTATAGGTGAATGGGTATATAGGTCATTGTGGGGCCCACCTCAGGGTCCATGTGTTGTCCAAATTATCGATCACTAATAAATAAATAAATTCATTGCAATTAAAGTAATAAATAATTGGGATTGATTTAATTATTAAATTTATTAAAATGTTATTTAAATATATAAAAATATTAATCCACATAATATTATTTAATATTCCAGGTTCGTCTAATATTAAATTTGGAATTACAAGTCGGTTTAAATGATTCAATTTTATCGCATTATATATTTAATAATTTTATTACAAGAGTGTGATAAAATATAAATAATATGCCACAGTTTAGGTCATCAATATTATTTATTGTTTGTTTAGTGGGCGTTTCTTTTCTTGGGACTGGGAACCCTTTTCTAGTAATCTACTCACCCACTATATAAGTAGGAGAGGAGAAGCTCTTGGAATTCTATTCATTCACCAATAATGAGAGATTATCTCCCCTCCTACCTTTTATAGAGATAAATAATCTCTCTGAGTTTCGTTCCAAGAAGGCCTTCAATATATTGAAGGCTACGTATCTTGGTGATTATCACAATGATGATGGAAACATCAGAAATCCGTGCTACCACCCAGATTACAAAAAAAAGTGAGAAAAAAAATTATGTCTATGTGGATGATGTAGAGTGATTCACTTCCGGATCATTCATGCAATGATCACTGGCAACAAGAAGACATTGAGCACATATTTACATCTGAAAAGGTATGTTTTCAGTTTTTGTTTTATTTCTCAGTTTCTTTTACACGAGATCCTTAGTCCATACAAGGAAATGGATCATCTGATATAAAAAGCCTCATCATTTTGATGATGATAAATTTTAAAATCCCTAGCCCACTGGCTTCTGTTGTGACACTAGTACCATCATCTAACATAATATACACTTACCATTTTGGATGAAAAAGATCATCTATTGAGTCCAAAGTGAGGCTAATTGAGAGTGGTTGAAGACATCAAGTTCATGTTAAACTAATTAAGAATTTGGGATCTTGTTGAGCTCGTTGAATTTTGACGACACTAATAAAATCTATTTATGTGATTAATGAAATAATCTTTTCTCATTTTTTTTCTATATAGGTTCATCATAAGAAGTAGATTTATGGTCCTTGAACCATTCACATGCACCAGTTATGAGTGCTCTTTAGAATTCACATGATGTTATTGATGTTTTTTTATATGTGAATTTAGTTGGGCCAAGCTACAATTACAAATACAGACAATGTGGAGTTGGTGATTAATGAAGAAATAAACTTTTTTTTCAAAATTCTAGAATGATCCTGGCGTAATGTATTTGTTGCATGCCTATGAAAACTTGGGATGTGTGTGTAATAAATCACCAATTAGCAATGTAATTCCAAGGTAATTGGCTATTTATAGAAAATTCCATTACATGCCACCAAATCCATAAAAGGGTAAACCATTATAAATATGAAAATATAAATGTAACTAAAGTCATGATTGATCTATATAACTGTAAAAAAGGAAATAAACCATTTGAATCCCTAAACTGTAATTTAAAAATAAATTTTAAGGAATAGAATCTGAGATCAATCCTTTGAGTGAAGATTATAGAAGCTTATGTAAAATTATATATTTCACGAGAGAATAACTTGTGTGGGGAAGTTTGAGAAGGTGTTAATAATTTCGTTGCGATAAATCCCAGGTTTAAGGATCATAATTGGTTGAAGGAGCTTCGATTGAGTCAAATGAAGAAGAATATGTATAGTGAAAGGTGTTCCACATGGAGGCTATTGAGGTGAGGTCCAAGGATTGTATTTTTTATGCTGGATGTGATTCTAGAGTTGGAACACAATTTAAGTAGAGAACCTATTTATTTTCAGGTATGGATACTAGATATCCCCACCTAAGACCATTAATAGAACATCATTTTTGTCGATCATTCACACATCCTAGAAGCACCTGATTGAGATTAGTGCTAGACCATAGTCTATAGAACTCTTACTGTAGGAGCTCAGAGGAGATTGAATATAGTGTAAGAAGACCATATCAATAGAGAATATTTTTATTGTCTTTCCAATACATCTTTTAATAATATTTTATGATGCCTAAAATGGATTGAATTTTTTTTCTTCATCTATGTGTAGCTGATTAGTTTAGGGGATTGTACCATATAGACTAAAATATTTCATTCTTAGTTCTTGTATAAGTGATTTATTAAGGCATGCTTATCCTTATCCAGTTCTATAATCTTGAATTATTCATGAGAATATTTTCTTTATAATATAAGTATTGATGTAAGAAAAGTACAGTTTCATTTCACTTGGTAACTAAAACCTAAGTACTAACTAGAAAATTTTACGGTATATTGTTCCCTATAAAGATGCATCTTCATCATGAGTCTAGTAGAGATAAAATTTCCCAGGATAGAATAATAGCTATGATGTTTCTAAAGACCCATAAATTTCAAGGAAATTTATTTCTAAAATTCTTTGGAAGTTTACGAGTCCGCATTTTCTGACGACGCCTGATTCCGAGGCCTGGTGTGCCCGAAATCAATTTTTGAAATTTTGTTCAGGTACTTTCAGTAAAGGTACGTGCGATTTTTTCTATCTTTTGAACCGGTTATCGGAATTGAAATCCAAAGACACCGATGATCTCACAACGCTGGTATTCTCTTAAAGAGACCCCTACAGTAGTTTCATTTGGTCGAGGGTGGAAGTTATAAATTGGTATTTCTAATTAAAAGTTAATGTTTGAATAAAAATATGTGTGTAACACATTTTTATTTGAAGTTGGTTAATGTTTTTGGGTGGTGGTTGTTTTCTTCAATGGGATGTCGGAGGTGGGGCCCACCCCCACCTAACATCCCATGGGAGGATATTGTGTGGAGGGGCCCACAAGAGCACCTAACCCTTTAACTCCCCTTGAACCCCTTAAACTCCCCTTGTCTTTAATGAGCCAACCCATTTTTCATTTATTTTGCGTGAACTCTCCACCTTCCTCCTCTCATTAAGTTTTCCAACCATTTAATTAATGAATTGAACTTAATAAATTTAATTAATTATAGATTTTGAATTTTGAAAATCTTGTCAATAATAAAATAATTGGAGAGCCTATTATTTTAGTTTTGGGTGGAACTTTGAGAGGATTTGGGTGGAACTCTTGGAGAAATATTATTCTTCAACGAAGAACGCTCCATGTCTCGAAGAACGTGAAGAAACACCTTCTACCTTCTTCAACCAGAGAAGGAAAGAAGGAACCCTCGCCCATGAAGTACACCGAAGGTGTCGTATTGACACGAAGATTCGAGCTCTACTTCCTCCGATGTTGATTGATCGACGCCCATCCTCCGCGACGCTCGTCTTCCGCGACTCATGTCTTCCACGACTCGTCAACGTACAATGATGAATACGAGTAAGGGAGGATTATGGATTATTTATTTTTATACATGTGATTTATACCAACGTACATGGGCGATTATATGTTGGATTACTATTTGAGCCTCTCACGCGGAGGGCACGGGCTAACGAACAAGTCCAGACCCTCTGCCAATTCTTCCTTGATGCGTGGTTTGTTGGGATATAGGTGAACGGAAGGGAGACCTTGAGTTGAGGCCGTCATAGTGAAGAGAAGGACCCAAGGAGGCCGTAGGCACAGAGGCTGCGGTCGGCACCGGTCGGCCGCCTGGGGGAAGTGGTTCCCCTTGTGCGCCGCCGGTGGAAGGCCGGCGTGGCACCGGCTGCAGTAGCGGAGCAGAACCCGCAAGCCTGGCGGCCTGCCGCGTGGGCCGGGCCGCCTGCCGCACGGGCCATGACGCCTGCCGCGTGGGCCGGGCCGCCTACCGCATGGGCCGTGCCACAACCACTGGTCCAGGCTGCACCCTACCAGGCCGGACCTGGATCTGGGTCGGGTCGACCCAGGGCGGGTTGGGCCGGGTCGGACCGGACCCAGACCCCCCTATTCAGACCACTTTTGGTTTTTCACCCATAACATGAGCTACAAACCTCCGATTGATGGACCGTCAGTTGCGTAGGATTCCTTATATTGAGATGGTCGTTTCGGTATATTACACTCAAGGGTTTGGCGAAGCTTGTGTATGGACGGGTTGGTTCGAACCCGAAACAAACGGGCCCTCGAAGCGGAAATGCTTATAACTTAAGGACCGGACATCCGATTGACGTGACATCAACTATGTTTGATTCCTTATGATGAGAAGGTCCTTTTGGAATACTCCACATAGGATTCAAATGAGGTTTGAGTATGTCCGGGTTGGATTGTACCTGAAATCTAACAGGCCCCTTGGAATGGAAATAACAATAACTCTCAGACCGGGAGTCTGATTGGCGCACCGTCTGTCACTTTTGGTTCCTTATAAAGAGAAGAAACTATGGGATGCATCAACTTGGGACTTCGTGATAGTTTATGTATCAACACTTAGCTTGACGATCTGACCCTCCCGGAATCGAGCGTGCTGTGTGCGGAAACCCTAGGGATGGAAGCGACTGAGATGACGTCTGTACCAGGATCCTACGTGGGTTCAACAATGAAGACTATAATACTGGAATCTTGCGTGGGTTCGAAAGTGACGACTTCTGTACCAGGATCCTTTGTGGGTTTGACAGCAGTGACTTTTGTACCAGGATCCTACATGGGTTTGACAACGAAGACTACTGTACTGGAATCCTATGTGGGTTCGACAGTGACGACTTCGGTACCAGGATACTCCTTGGGTTCGACAACAGTGAATTCTGTGCCAGGATCCTATGTGGGTTCGACAGCGAAGACTAATGTACCAGAATCCTAAGTGGGTTAAACAATGATATCTTATGTGTCAGGATCCTACATGGGTTCGACAACGCTAATTTTGTTCCAGGATCCTATGTGGTTTAGACAGAGGAGATGATTCAGAGGCTACATCTAATCATCTATACCTCTCTCCATGAGTTATATACATGTGTGGGATGAGTCATGTCTTTCAACAATTATCATCATGGTGAATGACTTTAATTCCTTTGTGTAATAGGTTTGTGCCTGAGCTCGAGAGTTGGAGCCGTCTCTGATTGATAACTGAGGTATATGTATGGACATATACCTATGTAGGGTTTGTTGATACTTCGTGATTGTAACTTTCTTCTTTTGTTTATCCTTAGTGGATATTGTGGGAGCTTGCGGGTCTCGGGGTCCCTACTGAGTATCATTATACTCACCCCTACACGGGCTATGCCCACACCTCGTTGTGTTGGATGCAGACGGCAGACAACGCTGATAGAGGCCGAGAGCTCCACAACTCGACGGTACCCGGAGGTGGACCTTACGACGAGTCGGCACATGGAGGAGACTGACGAATGTGAGTGCTGAGGTGGATATCTATACCTACCCTTCAGGTAGGAATCCCCAGAGGATGATCCAGGAGCTTCTCTTTACATTCAGCTATTTGTCCCTTTATATATATACTTGTTGTTCACATGGGTTTGTATACTGGCCCATTTACTTTTCATCACACTCTTTCGTATTCAGTTTTACGTAGTATTTACTTCATGTAGAGTAATCTGTTGTGTTTGTTTACTTTTATAAAGGCCATTCCTTCCCAGCTTAGGGATTTATGCTTTTGGATCTAGTCTCCAACCCTTGGCCTATGGAAGACGTTCTGGGGGTAGTCATGGCACGGGCCCCAAGGACGGGTTGTGACAAATTAGTATTAGAGGAGTCAGCTCTACCATAGAAAGTAGGACTATGAACTTTCTTTTCTGTTAGTAAATAATTTTAAGAGTATTGAGTGTGGTTTTCAGTCCAGGGAGTCTAGTGTTGGTGCGGCGGCTGACGTATCCATACACAAGGACCCTTACCTCTGATTTCCGACTCAGTGCATGAAAAACTGATTGTGTGTGTGTTTCCATTGAAAACGTTTTCTTTGTGATTACTTTGTGTCAACTCACTTGGTATAATGTTTTAACCATGGCACACCTGTTTCTTTTCAGGATGGCCCAACAAAGGCAACCATCTAGGGTTCCAAGTTATGTACGAGATGGTAGCCCACCGAGCGATAAAGAATCGGTGCAGGGCCCCATCATAGCGGAGGTACCATCAATACCACTACCTGTTGGGCCACTGATACCACCAGCTCCAATAGCAGAGAGTGAATGCCGCCTGAGTGTGTTGCACGAGTTCTAGTGACAGAGGCTTCCAAGGTTCTGGGGAGAGATGGACCCACAGGCAGCTGAGTATTGGCTGGAGGCTATTGTGAGAGTTTCTATATTGGTAGGGACACCAGCCGAACTCATGGTGATCCTTTCCACAAGTCTCCTGCAGGCAGTAGCAGGCAGATGGTGGAGTCTGAATCTCCAGGTGCATGATGAGACATCACTACTCTGGACAGACATCGAGAGCCTGTTCCGGCCAGAGTTTGTACCAGCCACCCTTCGTGCGGTGCGGAATCAAGAGTTACTTTATCTGCATCGGGGCAGCATGACAGTAGCTCAGTACTCAGCGAGGGTCACTGACCTCTCGCGCTACTCCATAGATATGGTACGAGACCCATTCATCAGAGCCTGAACCTTTGACCAGGGACTCAGGCATGAGATCAGGGTATCGATGATCTTCCTCAATATCCCAACGTAGATGAGGGTATTGGAGAGAGCCCTCCTAGTGGAGATTTTCCTTGCAGAGCAGTCTCCAGCAGTGAGACCCACCACCAGTCGACATGCACCAAAGTCTTCTGAACCTGGAAGTAGACAGATGACGCACGGGTTCAAGAGGACTAGACCCACATGTGGTTGAAAGCATGACTCATGTTCGGTTGTGTGGGGAACACAAGACAGAGCTATCCATACGAGGAGTAGGTAGTGCGATGCATGCGGCGGGCGGGGTCGCATGGCTCGAGACTGCCCGACCCACCATGCAGATGAGCAGCAGAAATTTGAGGGACCTCCCTGGCAGAGGCAGAGGTTCGACCGTGGTAGTTCAGAGGGAGCAGGCAGACGTGGCAGTGGAGCTGACCGAGCAGTACGTGGTGGAAGATGTTTCGAGGCCCTACCACCACCACCATGAGGAGATCTACTCGGACCGCAGGGAACCAGTGGACAAGGGAGAGCTCATCTTCAGGCAACTGAGTCCTATGACCATAGTGCTTCGAGAGTAGGTGGATAGGAGCAGGACTAGCTCCAGGCATAGAGGCCTTTGTTCATGATGCTTCTATCTTTCTTGATGTCATTGTTTGTGGTTAATTTGTGTCTTTGTACTTTGAGCGTCAGTAATAAAAGACACTTGTCTATGTGATGTTTTCATTCCTTCCTTTTGTGTGGATAATACTAAGAGATTCCAGATAAAACCATTGACTTGACCCTCACATTCAAGATCCCTACTAGAGGAGACCCTGTTACCACACACTGATGCCGACAGTGTGATTCAACACTTAGAGGTGAGAGTAACAGTTAGATCTCTTGGTAGTGGCATCGAGGCCTTATGACATCGTCCATGGCATGAAATAGTACCGCTCATGTCAGGATTGACTGTATTAGGCAAAGGGCGTGGTTCATCCATGGGATGAGACCATATTTCTCTTTTCGGAAAAAGAGAAATCTTAGAAGATCTTGTAGGACCTAAGCAAAGAAGGGTGTAGTCGATTCCTTTACAATTGGCTAGTCACACCCATAGTTAATTGAGAGAATGGTTTCTGGTTTACTCTAATCTCAAAAGTCTCAAGTGTGTCTTATCTAGAAGAACCTAAACCTCAGACGGCGGTGATGGCTTGAGTTCCTCCAGTACTATGACTTCGAGATAGTCTATACACATGGAAAGGGGAGAGTTGTAGTCGATGCCCTCAGTAGGATAACATACTTTCAGCTGCTAGGATTGAAGACATAGAAGTTGGCCGTGTTGCAGATATCCTTTGTGGATAGAGATAGTGTAGCCTTTCTACATTCTCTCAGAGTCACTTCCCCACTTCTTCAGAGAGTCAGGGAGGCGCAGCATGGGGACGCTGACTGCGAGACACCACGTGCTCAAATATCCTCAAGGCAGGAACCTGAAAGATTTTCTGATGGTGGGGAGCACGTCATTCCTTTCAGGTGATGTACCATGCTACTAGTTACGCTTCAGTAGGAAGAGTTACGGGAGTTCCACAGTTTCCCTTTAGCAGTACATCCAATAATGGTAAGGATATAATAGGACCATCGATGACAGCACTGGTGGCTAGGTATGAAGAAGGAAGTAGCAAAGTTTGTCTCTGGATGCCTCACTTGTCAGCAAGTGAAAACGGAGCATCAGGTACCAGTAGTCTTGGTTCAGCCTTTAGAAGTCTCAAAGTGGAAGAGGGATGAGATATCCATGGAATTCGTGATGGTTCTTCCACGTACGTCCAAGAGACACGACTCAATTTGGGTGATCGTTGACCGAATTACCAAGTCGGCCAACTTCCTACTAACCAGAGATGGTACGAGCTACGAAGAAGAAGGTGCAGATCATACAGGAGCGGATGAAGACTGCAAGCAGCAGGCAAAATTTATATGCTGATAGGAGATGGAGACCACTAGAATTAGAGGATGGCGACCACATCTTTCTATGAGTCTCACCTCGACGAGGTCAATGAAGATTTAGCTGAGGCGGAAAGTAATCTCCGCGATTCTTCAGACCTTTTAATGTCCTCAGTAGGGTAGGTGAGGTGGCTTACCGCTTGTCTCTTCCACCTCAGTTGTTCCGGGTGCATGACGTATTCCATGTATCTCAGCTGAGAAGATATGTGCACGATCTGTCCCACACTATTGACCACAGGGAGCTAGATATCGATGATGGGGCGATTTTCACGGAGGCTTCAGTGGAGATTGAAGATCGACAGGAGTGGGTCCTGTGTGGATGGTGGATTCCTCTGGTGCACATTCACTGGCATTATGGGAACCTCCAGGAGAGAAAATGCGAGTGGGAGGCTCAGATACGTGATCAGTAACCCCTTTTGTTTCCCTAGTGTGTGTTGTAGCTTTACGGGGATGTAAATCTCTGAGGTGGGGGTAATTTAAAGAACCATAAATTTCAAGGAATTTTCTTTCTTAAATTCTTTGGAATTTTACGAGTCTGTAGTTTCTAACGGCGCCTGATTCTGAGGCCCGGTGTGCTCGGATTCAATTTCTGAAGTTTTGTTAAGGTATGTTCAGTAAACGTACGTGCGGGTTTTTCTATCATTTTAACTGTTTCTCAGAATTAAAATCTGAGGAACTGATGAACTTGCAGTGCCGGTATTCTTTTAAGGAGACCACTACCATAGTTTCATTTGGTCGAGGGTGGAAGATATAAATTGGGGTTTCTAATTAAAAGTTAATGTTTGAATAAAAATGTGTGTGTAACACATTTTTATTTGAAGGTGGTTAAAGATTTTGGGTGGTGGTTGTTTTCCCCAATGGGATGTTGGTGGTGGAGCCCACCCCCACATAATCTCCCATGGAAGGATATTGTGTGGCGGGTCCCACACGAGCATCTAACCCTTTAACTCCCCTTGAACCTCTTAAACTCCCCTTGTCTTTAATGAGCCAACCCATTCTTCATTTATTTTGGGTGAACTCTCCACCTTCCTCCTCTCATTAAGTGTTCCAACCATTTAATTAATGAATTGAACTTAATAAATTTAATTAATTCTATATTTTCAATTTTTAAAAGCTTTTCAACAATAAAAAAATACGATAGCCTATTATTTTAGTTTGCGGGAGGAACTTTGAGAGGATTTGGGAGGAACTATTGGAGAAATATTATTCTTCAACGAAGAACGCTCCCCGTCTTGGAGAACGTGAAGTAACACCGTCTACCTTCTTCAACCGGAGCAGTAAAGGAGGCACCCTCACCCACAAAGTACACCAAAGTCATCGTCTCGACACGACATTTCAAGCTCTACTTCCTCCAACATTGACGGATCGGCGCCCGTCTTCCGCGACGCCCATCTTCGGTGACAGCCCTCTTCCGCAACTCATCAACGTACTACGCTGAATACGAGGTAGGGAGTATTATGGATTATTTATTTTTATACATGTGATTTATATCCTCATACTTGGGTGATTATATGTTGGATTACTATTTGAGCCTCTAACACGGAGGGCACGGGCTAACGAACAAGTCCGGACCCTCCGACAATTTTTTCATGATGCACGGTTTGTTGTGTGATGGGTGAACGGAAGGGGAAGCTAGATTTGAGGCCGTCACAGTGAATAGAAAGATCCAAGGAGGCTGTAGGAATAGACGGAATGCAAAACAGACCACCGGAATGACTCCTGTGGCCTGCCGACGAGCGCAGCGGTGACCGACACCGGTCGGCCGCCTGGGGGCAGCGATGCCCCTCTCGCGCCGCCGGAGGAAGGCCGTGACGGCACTGGCCGCAGAGGTGGAACGGAACCCACATCCGTGGGTTCTAGGTAGGTCAAGCAGTGCCAGCTAGCACCACAGTTACGAGACACCGGGGGGTCACCCCCCCCCCCCCCCCCGCTCTGCGCTCGACCAACTGGTCGAGCCACGACCAGCCGCGCAGGCCGGGTCGCCTGCTGTGTGGGCAAGGCTGCCAACCACACGGGCTGGGCCGCCCCTGCGTGGGTTGTGCCACAGCTGCCGAGCCAGGTCATGCCCTACTGGGCCGGACCCGTATCCTGGTCGGGTTGACCTGGCTCGGGCCGACCCAGGGCGGGATGGGCTATGTCGGACCGGACCTAGACCCCCCCTCTTCGGACCACTTTTTGTGTTTCACCCATAACATGATATACGGACCTCCGATCGACACACCTTCAGTTTTGTAGGATTCCTTGGATCGATACGGTCGTTAGACTCAAGTTTTTAGCGATGTTTGAGTATTTTCGGGTTGGTTCGAACCCAAAACCAACCGGGCCCTCAGAGCGGAAACACTTATAACTTAACGACCGGACGTTCGATTGACGTGCCATCAACTATGTTGGATTCCTTTTGATGATACGGTTCTTTTATCATAATTCACATAGGATTTGTATGAGGTTGGAGTATGGCTTGGTTGGATTATACCCGAAATCCAACCGGCCCCTTGGAACGGAAATGCCAATAACTCTCAGACTGGGAGTCTGATTGACACACCGTCTGTCACGTTGGGTTCCTTATGAAGAGATGGAACTACGAGATACATCAATGCAATACTTGGTGATAGATTATGTATCGACACTTGGCTTGAAGAGCGGCCCCTCCCAGAATCGAGCGTGTTGTGTGCGGAAACACGAGGGCTGGCTGCGACTAAGATAACTTCTGTACCATGACCTACATTGGTTCAACTGCGAAGACTACTGTACCGAAATTCTATGTGGGTTCGACAGTGATGACTTCTGTACCAGGATCCTCCGTGTGTTCGACAGTAGTGATTTTTGTACCAGGATCCTACGTGGGTTCGACAACGAAGACTACTATACCGGAAACCTATGTGGGTTTGACAGTGACAACTTCTGTACTAGGATCCTTCGTGGGTTTGACAGCTGTGAATTCTGTGCCAGGATCCTACGTGGGTTCGACAGTGCAGACTACTATACCAGAATCCTATGTGGGTTCGACAGTGATGACATCTATGCTAGGATTATATGTGGGTTCGACAGTGCTAATTCTGTTCCAGGATCCTACGTGGTTTCGGCAGATGAGATGATTCAGAGGCTACATCTGATCATCTCCACCCCTCTTCATGAGTTGTATACCTATGTGAGATTAGTCATGTCTTTCAACCATTATCATCATGTTGAATGAATTTACTTCCTTTGTGGAATTGGTTTGTGCTTTGGCTCAAGAGTTGGAGCCATCTTTGATTGATAACTTAGGTATATATATGGGAATATACCTAAGTAGGGTTGGATGATACTTCGTGATTGTAAATTTCTTCTTTTGTTTATCCTTAGTGGATATTGTGAGACCTTTTGGGTCTTGGGGTCCCTACTGATTATTGTTATAATCACCCCCACACGGGCTATGCCCGCACCTCGTTGTGTTGGATGAAGACAACGGACATCGCTGACGAAGGCAAAGAGCTCCACGACAGGACGGTACCCGGAGGTGGACCTTGCGACGAGTCAACACACGAAGGATACTGACAAACTTGAGTGCTGATGTGTCCATCTATACCTACCCTTCAGGTAGGAATCCCCGGAGGATGATCCAGGAGCTACTCTTTACTTTCAGTTGTTTGTCCCTTTTTACTTGTACTTGTTGTTCAGTTGGGTGTGTATACTAGCCCATTTACTTTTTAGCACACTCTTTTGTATTTAGTTTTACATAGTGTTTAATTCCTATAGCATATTCTGTTGTGTTTGTTTACTTTTATAAAGGCAATGCCTTCCCAGCTTAGGGATTTACGCCTTTGGTTCTAGTCGCCAGCCCCTGGCCTATGGAAGGCGGGCTTGGGGTAGTTACGGCACGGGCCCCAAGGACGGGCCATGATAGTGTTTTTACTATTGGTAGTTATATATTTAAATATTATATACACATGTTTAATTACCACCTTTAAGGTCTAACATCATATAAGAGGTTGTTTAGTTTTATCAATTCTATACCGTCTAATTACCCAAAATACATACAATATTTTTCCTCATCCTATTTTATTTTCATTAAAAAAAATTATTTATTCCCATGTCACAATTACACCATCACTCATTCCCTGTTTCAATTTTTTTCTGGTTTTTAATGTTTTTTTTGTTTTAGTAAAATAAAAAATCCTTCCATGTGGTTCAACCCTGATTAATATATTACTTTTACGTAGCAGTTTTGTAAATAAATAATTTGGTAGAAAAATAATCATTGACTAAGATTATCCTTGTTAGATACCACATATTGGGACAAAAATAGTCTTTAATTTGAGATATCCCAAATTAAGAGAGAATTAGGGAATGAATATCACTCTAATTGAACAAATTAATCCTCAAAATATCTCTCCCATAAATGATGTTGATCTCAATTTTTAATAGAGTAACTATTATATTCTTTGTAGTTGGGGTTTGGATTAGTGGTAAGCACCCCATAATACTACATCAAGGATGGGTTTTAAAAACCTATTGGGAGAAGGTACTATAGCATCACTATAGCGGTGGTGACACTTTCATGTACTGTAACAGTTTGGGTACTATAGAAGCATTATTCACTGGTGGGCCTTTTGGTCAAATCATTTGGCATATGGGCCATGTAATTGTATTTCATGCCCACTGGGCCTATGTTCCACATAATGGGATTCATTCCCACTAGGCCTATGGTCCATGTATTGAAAAAATAAGGTTTGATAGGTGGGGTATCACCTTGGGGGGATATAATCTCCCTTTCTGACCTATGAGTGAGGTGTGTGTGTGTGTTTAATCTAATTGTTAACCTATGATCCTAATATATATATATATGTGTGTGTGTGTGTGTGTACTTTTATTTTATTCATTTAATAATGATCCAAATTATATTTTTCTTTTATTTCCTTAATCTGATTTGATCATTGATTACATAACCCAAACACACTAATTTCGTCTTATAGAAAGTAAAGCATGCACACAAGGAATAAGAATCTTACTTAGTTCACCCACACTAGGATAATTCAAGGAGAATACAATGATAATGTGTCAACATACTAGAATACACTACATATCATTTCATGGTTAGTTTAGGCTATGTCACTTCAATGACTAATGTCACTACCCTTATAAGATTTAGGTATAGTTTACTACCTCTAATGGGTCACTCCCTTTTGGTTACATATTTATACTACTCAATAGAGGATAAATATTTGGCACACAGACCACAATAAGAACTCACATTAAATATGGGTGGGTTCTCATTGAACTTTACGCACTTCTCTTTCACACATGACATATAAAATACTCCATAACGATGACTTTATCTTACCATAAAATATTTAACAATTCATCATTTCATAAGTTCTGGAATGAGAAAAAAAATTCATTATCTATATTATTTACTTATTGAAAATGATCTATACTTAATTCTTTGCAAACTAATATTCACATAAGTATCTTAGTGTAAATCTATACATAAGAGCCTATTCATGATTGTTCCTTTTAAGGAAGATTGTCCTTTTATTGGTTTTAAGGGGATCATCTAATGGTCAAGGGAAGTCAAAACAAAACACTATATTTCATGTTCTATGTCACGACCCGTCCTCGGGGCCCGTGTCGTGACTACCCCAAGCCCGCCTTCCAAAGGCCAGGGGCTGGCGACTAGCACCAAGGCGTAAATCCAACAAAAAGGGAAGACATTGCCTTTGAAAAGTAAACAAACGCCACAGAGTAAGCAAGCGGAAAAGTAAACACTGTACAAGCTGTGCTGAAAGTAAAAGGGGCCGGAAATACAAGCCCAACTGTAAAGTACAACTGAAATGAAAAAAAGCAACTAAAAAGGGAAAAACTGCAGCGTCGAGCCGTCCACTGGAAGTCCCACCTGAAGGGTGGGTACAGATATCCTCCGCTGCTCCTCGGGTCCACCTAACCGCTCCGAGTACGTCCCGCCCAGTGGTCCACCTCCAGGTACTGTCCAGCTCCGCACGCCTCCTCCACGATCAGCGATGTCTGTCGTCTGCAACCAACACCACGATGTGCGGGCATAGCCCGTGCAGGGGTGAGTATAAGCTACTCAGTAGGGACCCCGAGACCCCCGAAGGTCTCCCGAAATCCACAAAGGATAAATCACGAAGAAGAGATGCAATCACGAAGTAACATCTGACACGGCTTAGGTATATGCCCATACATATACCTAAGTCTGCAATTCCCCGATCGGCTCCAACGTCCGAGCCCAAGCACAACCCAGTCCACACAGGAAAGCAAAATGCATACCCACGCAGGATAGAACAACACAATCCACAAAGGAGAGTAAACAGTAAATCCACACAGGATAGCTCAACACAATCCACTAAGGAGAGTAACACAAGATTCAGCTCACACAGGTATACTTCTTCGGATGACGATAAAGATGATCATTGAACCATCTAAGTCGTCGGACCCACGAAGGATCGATAGGTACTAACCTTGCAGTGACCCACACAAGATCGGGCCCACGCAGGACCTGTAGGAGTTGGCTCACACAGAACCGCTGAGAGATGACCCACACAGGATCGGACCCACACAGGATCGGGCCCACACAGGACCGGGCCCACGCAGGACCTGAAGCACTGATCCACGTAGGATCGCTGAGTGCAGTAGTCGTCGCAGTCCGCTGAGGATCTCTGCACAGTCGTCGCCGCAGTCCACGGAGGATCTCTGCACGGTCGTTGTCGGAGTCCACGGAGGATCTCTGCACAGTCGTCGCTGCAGTCCACTGAGGACCTCTGCACGGTCGTCGCTGTCGAAGTAGCAGTTGCAGCCAGCACTAGGGTTCTCGCACACAGCAAGCTCGTTCGGGAGGGTCCGCTCCACGAGCCGAGAGGCTGATACATCAACTGACACGAAGTCCGAAGTTGATGTATCCAAAAGTTCCGTATCGTCAACAGGAACTCAACGTCGCAGACGGCGCGTCAATCGGACGCCCGGTCTGAGAGATATTGGCATTTTCGTCCCAGGGGCCCGGTTGGTTTTTAAGGAAAAACCAACCCGACCGCACTCCACCTGCGTCCAAACCTCGGGCGGAGTATGCCAAAAGATCCATCTCACTTAGAGGAATTCAACAAAGCTGACGGCACGTCAATCGGACGTCCGTAGCTCAAGATATGAGCGTTTCCGCTCCGAGGGCCCGGTTGGTCTCGTGTACGAACCAACCCGGCTGGACTCAAAGTAATCCGAAACCTTGAGTGCGATATACCGAAACGACCGTCTCGATCCAAGGATCGCAATTCCGCTGACGGCGAGTCGTTTGGAGGCACGAAGCTCAAGATACGGGCGTTTGAACGAAAACGTCCGAAGATGGGGGGTACGGGCCCGGGCCGACCCGGCCCGACCCCCCCTGTGTCGGCCTGAACCGGGCCGACCCAACCCGGCTGGCCCGGCCCGGCCCGGCCAGGGCCGGTCCGGCTCGGCTTGGCCGAGCGGCGCGGGTGGAAGCCGCGGGCGCTGACCCGCAGCCTGCGTGCGGGCCGCGCTGGCGAACCGCGGACGCGGCTGAGCCGCGTCCCGCCTGGACGAACCGGACCCACGCGCCGCGGGTCCGTTGGCCGCCACCGCCGCGGCTTCAGCCGCGGCGGTCTCGTCCGGCGGCGCGCCGGGGTGCCGCCGCCTCCGGCCGCCGGGGTGCCGCCGCCTCCGGCCGCCGGCGTCGCTCCGGTGGCCCGTTTCCCTTCCCGTCTGCGCCGTTGCTCCTCCCGGGATCCGTTCTTTACTGCGGGATCGTCAAGCGTCCGCTGCGGCACGTTCCGTCGTCGACCATCAAATCCGCACAAACGAAGAACGGCGGAGGGTCGTCGGGCCGTGTTCGTTTGGCCCGCACCCTCCGCGTTAGAGATAAACAACCGGGAGAAAAATTGTTCAACACATGAACCGACAATTTTAATTAAAATAAAATTGTTCATTTGAAACCGGCTTTTTAATTTTCAAGAACGTTCACGGGAAAATTAAAAAGGGGTAAATTTCCAAAACAAATCCCTACCTCGTCGATCGTCGCGCGCGGGCGTTCTTCGCGGAAAGGATCGTCGCGGAAGAGAGGAATCGTCGCGTCGTCGCGGGGAGGCGTCGCGTCGTCGCGGGAACCGGCGTTGAGTCGGTGAACTCAACGAACCAAGAACAACAGATTTAAAACATGATTAATTAAATCTGTGTTTAAAACAAAAAGGAAAGAACCTTGAGGGGAACTCCGAAACCACTCACCTCAAATGGTCGGTGATCGGAGATTGGAGATCGGAAGAACGTCTTGGGCGAAGGCATCGTCGATTTCTGGGTTCGGCGTTCTTCGCGTTCTTTGCGTTCTTCGCGGGGGAGAAGAAGTTACGATGGTTCTCTCAAATCTTCTCAAGCGCAAATAACCAGAGGTTAAGCGTTGGCCTTATCTTATTATTACGCCAACGAATTTGAAAAACTGGTTAAGAAACGATCCATCAATTCGTTGAATTAATTCAACGAAAGAAACGACCCATTTAATTCATGAAAGAAACAGCCCATTTAATTCACGAAATAAACCGCCCAATTAAATGGTCTGTTAAGAATTTATAAAATGCGTCGGTTGACTTTCATTAAGACGGGTTTTCACGGGTGCGTTTCTTAGCGGAAAGAAACGGCGGGGCTCGTGCGGGCCCCACCTCACAAATATCCTACCAAGGGGGGTCGGATATTTCTGGATAGCATCCTATCCAGTTCAACTCAGTTCAAGCCGCCTTTAAGTGGCTTCAAGTGGCTTCCAAGTGGCTTATGTGAAATAAAATAAAGTTGTCGCAAAATTATTTTATTTCTTAACTTTAAGCCCGAAAATTAAAAACCACACCCGAGCAAACGCAACTCTGGAAGAGGCGTTTCTAAGCGAATACCGGCGCTGCGATTTCATCGGTGCCCTCAGAATTCGATTCTGGGCACCGGTTCAAAAGTTAGAAAACCCCGCTCGTCCGTTCACTGAACGTACCCGAGCCAAACTTCGGAAAATGATTCCGGGCACACCGGGCCTCGGAATCAGGCGCCGTCAGAAACTGCGTTCTTGTAAAATTCCAAAGAAGAATAAGAAAAAAAAATTCCCTTGAAATTTACGGGTCTTTACATTCTATCTTTAATAGTTTAAAATTGTTATAAAATGAATAATACAAAAGTGTACCTTAACTACTATGTAATATATCTTATACTATTTGAAGAAGAACATTAGAAAGGGATTGTTTAATAAGAAATAATGATTCATAGATTTGAGGGGATTACACATGTGTTTACATCCATGGTCATATCATTAGGACTCCAGATAACTATGGGAGTGAAAGTTACTTCACTTGGTGATAAACATTGATATAGGACAATAAGATCCTTGATAGTTTTTTCATGAATAATAATACACCGACATGAAGAGAACCCTTCACTAATATAAGAATCCCAAAATCTTTATTTAATGATGCTTATTAGATATATTATTCATATCAAGTTCCATCTCATAGAACCCAGACATTACTTCTCATTGGTTTATGTTACTATTGAAACATTTCAGATGGTTCGTCACACTATAAATGAATCAACTATTTGATTCAAAATTGATTAAAATAGGGAGAACATGGAAGAATACATGAACTCAAATTCATAAGCTTGTGTTATGTTAGGTGGAACATAGTCTCATGATACATCGCATGAATTCTAGAAATAATTGGAACAAATATATTCTCATGCTCCTACTTAAAGATAATTTAGATCCAATGTATCCACATGCCCTTGATATATATCACAAGCATATCACTTTTAGTGATCATTTAAAACTCTCCCAGTTACACTAAAATCCAATAAGGAATTTATGGAAAACATTATAACTCCTTATTATTTCAAGGGAATGTGAAACCCATGCATGTGATTCTTGGAAAAACCATGCATATGGTGTATGCATCTTCTATGTCCACTTTAAAATGGGTCTATTAGTTATGAATTTTTTGATTCATTATGTTATACACATTCATTGAAATAGTTCAATGGGTGAACTCTAAAAAGATGTAACATATGAGTTCCATGTCAAGGCACTTGATATGTTACAATTATAGATGAAACTCTTATTCAATGGATAGAATAAAGGAAGTTTATATAAGAGGATGAGATTATCTCTTTTTAGGTGTGTGAGACTATTGATCCAAAGATGAAACTATTTTCCTTCTTGTAACATATTTATCACCTTCAATAAAGGCATGATTATCCCTTTAGTTGTATATTACTCAACAGAAAAATGATTTTGGATTCACTGGCTGCTGTAATAACTTATAGGCAAGAAGAATATGTTTTTTACTCTAGTAATCTTTCTCAAACACACTCCAAATATTCCAAGGAAGAAGGGTGCTTCTGTAATGGAAAAATATTTTTTACTATATTTTACATTATATTTACATGTTTGATTTCTTGAAGATAGATCGACCAATGTTTGGGTTATTTTCCACTAACAATAATCATTAATTGATTAAATGAAACCCATCAGTGGTATTAGAGTGAGTTTTTAAAAGATTTAGTTTTTTTTAAATTATATTTTTCATGTTATATAGAAATGGTGTGTTTTACAAAAAAATTATGGTTACATACCATTATGCGATATGCATAAATGTAAATATGATATACCATTATGTGAGAAGGCTATATAATGGTTGTACCGTTGCAAAAGTAGGATGTGTGAAGGTCATCAAGGCCTTACCCTTATGTTTATTTACTATATAAAGGTAAAAAATAACTAAAGATTATATAGAAATGTTCTATGTAAAGAAAATAGGTACGTCGCCATTACATGTGAAGATAACCATAAGACCATCCTTTTCATGAATGATACACATAAGAGTAGTCTGTTACTTTCCCACATCACGTAAATTTGAATGGAAGAATACTTATAGGCAAGAGGCATGCATAAAGGTTTTACCTATACTTGAGTGTTTTTGTAAAAGTATTACCATATGTAGGGGTTTATCATAAAGTTTTATATTGAATACCTTCACAAAACATGAATTTTTTTAGGAAGAGTCCTTCTACCCTTACACATATTTATTCTATTTAAGGGTATTTGACATTTAACCCTTTATATAATGTCTATGTTAAGGCAAGGAGTGGTTACACATATCTAGAGTTTCTGTGGAAGGGTAAAAGGTGGATACACTTATGCAAAATACAGATTCATCATAAGGGTAAAAAAAAAATTTGAAAAAAATGTCTTTATAAATTTTAATGGTTTATAAATTGTTGATAAATCATTTCATAAAGTTTTTATAAATATTTAATTTATAAAGATTTTATAAATAAATTAATTATTTACAAATTATCTAAAATTAATTAAATATATTTTTATGAACCATTTTTCACAAATAGTAAATGTTGACATTTAAATTGCTTTTACTAAAATTATTAAAATTCCTTATGTTAAAGAAATAAAAGAGTTTATTTAGAAATAATAAATTCTAATTAATAAAATGTATGTAAATTACAAAATGTATGATATTTTGATTATATAAAATCTTTATATTATATAAATTTAATTATAAAATTTTTATAATTTATTAAATACCATATAAATTTCATATAATAAAAAAAACATTTCATATTAAAATTTATAACACCTCAAAAATATGAATTAGGAACATTGTATTTGATAGGTTGTATGAAACACAACACCAAGAACATAAAGAAATATAATATCCCAAAACATTTTAATACGTTTACAGTTTTAAATAAATTTAATATATTAAATTGATTTCAATTCATGAAAAATTGAGTTAGCTTTTATCGTACGCATCAACTACATTCATCAAAATTGTAAACTACACGAAAGACCAAGTTGTACCGAACAATATTATATTAAGAAAATATTTTTATTTAATATAATAACATATAAATTATTAATTATGAATAGTAATAACTAACTTGTGAAAATCTATAGTTTATAAAAAAAATAAAATCAATTCATTAGTTACAAATTAATTATAAATTAATATAAGAACCAATTTAAAATAAGGGTAATATTTAATAAAAAAATAATTTTATGCTCACAAAGGTATTTTAACCTACTAAATTAAATTAATTATAGTTTTTAAGTGATATTAGTGATATATATATATAATATTCAATACAATATTTTTTATATTAATCCAATCAATTTTATTAGCATTAGATAAGAACAAACCCAATATTTAACATAAAAACCTAAACTTTTATAAAGGTACTTTAAATACCTCTTAAAAGAGAACATATTTTAAATACATATTTTTCACTTACAGAAATATTATATGTAAAAATAAACTTAATTTTTGAAATAGAAACATAAAAATTATGTTAGGTGAATGTTTTTTATTTTCCTGTGAAGTTTCAGTTTTTAATGAATAGTGAAAAATACTGAATTTTAATTCAAAACATATTTTTCATATTATTTATTTACGAGGAGAAATAATATTTTGAAATGGTTTTAAAGTTTTTTAGATAATTTTTTTATAAATTAATACAATTCATTTAATTATAATCAATTTCACTTTAATATTGAATATAAAAACATACCAAAATTTTGAATGTTTTCACTTTAAAAAAATGAATTATCGTCTCATCTACGAGATTAATTTTAAATTAATTTATACCACTTAAATTATTTGAATTCAGAAAAATAGATTCCATAATTGGAATCAGCAAACTTTATAAGGTATAATTAGGTAAAATTAGTTTTTTCCAAAAAAAATATCAGTGAATGTAATAAAATTAATTACCAAAATTAATGTGAAATTAAGTGTAACAAGGGACTAAACCTTCAAATTGAAGGACAATATTACCTACAAACTTGTTAAAAAGTAATTGTATGGTCATATTTTTTCTCTATCCTACCTTGGATAAAATGTTTTTCATTATTGGATCCACTTTAAATGGAAAAACCTTGTGCGGGATTCCCTTTTCAAAAATTTACAAGAGTGTAACTCCTCCTTCACTATAAAAAGGCACTCAAGCCTCCCACTTTCTCACACCTATTAAGCCATTTTTTCTCAAAAAACATATCTTCTTAAATATCTCTTCAACATACCTACCCTCATCCTATAAGCCTCACCATTGTTTGGAAGCCATCCAACAAAGCCCTTTGGCTCAAGCTAAAAGAAGTTACCCAAATAAGAGGTAACATCCTTCCTCAAGATCTTATGTTTTATTTCATTTTACACTCATTCAATTATTCTTATTACATATTTATATAACAAAAATATTATCCTCGGTATTCTGAGATATTTTTATTTTAAGGGTTATACCTACACTTACACACACATCCATCAAATTGGTAACAAACGTATCATTTGTGTGTACGATGAACTATCGCCTCACAAAATGAAGTTGTTTGTTTTTTCTTCACCACCTCTCATGGTTGGGAATTATGATAGAAAATATACTTATATGTCTTATAAATTATATTTATAATTTCTTCATAACTCAATAATTATTATATATCACATAACTTTATGCACTTATTTTTGTGGGAATACAATAACACTGTTTGCGGAAGTGTGGACTACCTCCCTCTCAAAGAGATTTGATTCATTCACACAATACATTGAATGTATAAAGGATGGTTTCAATAAAACTATGTAATATATATGACACATATATGATACTGGATTTATAATATATATATATATATAATTTTATTTTTATTCTTTTAACACGACAAAGAAATGAATGTATTGTTCATGTGTACGTACGACCTACCGTCTACATGAACATTGTATTTCATTTCTTATCTCTAAATGTTATCGATTATTATAAATACAAATATACTAGATATATATGAAATTTAAATCATTTTTCACATTAAGTAGATTATTAAATCATGATAAAATCAATATGAACAACAAATAACAAGTCAAAACATACTAAAAAACTTAGAAATTAACATAAAAATAGTGAAAATAATGAAATATTACTAAGAAACAAGTATTAAGATATTACAAAAAGTTAATATATGATATTTTAAATATTATTATTGTCCATATATATGTTAGTAACATGTTTAAACTATTTATAAATTATCTTAATGGATTTTCACCCAATAGAAGGAAACACAGGGTAATAGATTTTCATCTAACTTTTTACATCTATGTGATAAATATCATATTAAATACATAAATAATATTTCGGCCATTTTGATATGTTATATCATGAATAATTTTATTTTTATGGTATTTTAAGTAAAAATTTGAATTATTTGTTATATGTGGATTTAAATTAAGATATACCCAATTGGAATAGAAATTACATAAAAGAATTCCTTTTTCATTGGGTTATACCTCGTTGTCGCTAATAATATATGATTCTATGTATAATAACTTATACTCTCTATTCATTCATTTACACTTCCCTTATATGGATGTATAGTTTATATACATAATTAATTATTTTTTCAGGTCTCACTTTAATGTTTTAGTCTTTTGAGGGTTCACCTCACAATCGCTTTTTGTTCAGGATTATTTACACATGAATTTATATCATAGGAAATTATTTTATCATTGTCTAATAAACCATTTAATTTTCATATATTTTTATTATTTGTGACCTTTAACAAGTAATAGTACAATTTTTTGACTCTTTGGTGCATAAAATGTTTTAATAAAATGTTATTTAGAGAACCTGACATCATTTATCACCTTAGTCTAAGAACCTATTTTTTTCTAAAAAACCTGTTTTATTATAATGTTTTAAAAAAATTAACTATTTTCAAAATTATTTAGTAAATTCATTTTTACCCATCTCTCTTTCACCAATGTTTTCAAAGTAATATTTTTGTCGCTTTTTAAATAAGTATTTTTTCTATCTTTTTAACGGGAAAAAGGAATTATCTTTTTACCTCATAATTCATATACAAATTTACTCATTTCCATTTCTTAAAATCTCTCTATTAGTGTTCTAAAGGTACCTTTTTGAGGAAAAGATTTTAAAAGATTTTATTTTCAAAGAAATTTTTTGTCTAAATATTTTTCAAAATCAAAAAGTTTTTACCCCAAGAATGCTTTAAAAATATATTTTCTTTCTATTATTCAATGAAAACAACCCATTATTTTTATTTCATTTGGGATAAGTTTTATTTATACCATCCTTATTCTTCCTTTGGATGGTTTAGAATTAATTTGAACATGGATAGTATTGAAATTAAATTCAAAAATTCCTTTTTTAATTACTATTTAAATATTCAATTTCCTATTATCATTAGACAATAAATTTCCCCTAATTATCCATATTATTTTTCATTAATATGCTTATTGCTGAAATGGAATATCATGTTTACATACAGTGTTTACCTTGACATGTTATATTATTAATCTCCATATTATAGTGGTATTTAAATTTTTAATTACTGTTATCCCTTCTCAGAGATTATTATTAAAATGTTTCCAAGTGGTATGAGACACTTTGGAATGTTTAAATGTTATTTTCCTCAAGAATACTTTTATTATTAAATCAATTTTGTTTCCATTAATCAACATCAAAAACCCTTTTTGTTAGTTATCCTTCAATGGGTAATTAGTAATAAGTTTTTATCTTCTATTCAATAATGATATAAGATAAGGTATATTATTTATTTCAATTATTTGATATGAGGATTGATTCGGAAAGGTACGACATAGGTGGGGACTAGTTTTGATAGACCCTTGATGCATCAATAGTCTCATGAGATGAATTAGTTGTGAAAATATTGTTGGTTTCTACACTATATGCTAAACCATCTGATTAATGTTCTTGACGGTCATGGTTTCACATACTTAGGAGAAATTTTATCCAATAATTAAGCATTTACCTCATTTAGATTCAGTTATTATACAATCATGATATTTTTTATCGACATATCTATGGATAATTTTCATTTTCAGTTCATTAATTAAATAACATGTATTTCAATATATTATCTTGACATTGTTATTTCCGTATCTATTAATTTGAATTGCACATGTTTCCAATTATTACCTTTCTATATTGTTTATGAAATGTAACGCCCCGACCCCAGTTACCTAGAGTCGGTGCATTATTACATAACATTGGCATGATCACAATAAAGATCAAATCTCGAAAGACCGATTGGTTTAGTAGCCTTGGAAACAATAGATATATTCAGAAAGTTTTACATTACATCATAAAGTGAAAAAAATACTACAACAACATATTGTATCCATATTCAACATTCATATCCCCACATAATATCCATGCAGGTCATTCATAATTTACTTCTTCACTTCCTGGGAAAAATAAAACATAGAAAAGGGGTGATCTCAAATGCCCAGTAAGCATAACAATATAGTGGAAACTTTCATAAATAAGAATAAATATTTATGGAAATGTATAACTAAAACAAAAGCCTTTTAAACTTGAACTTCCACATAGTATGGAAAAAGTAAAATGAAATAATTCCATTTACTTATTCAGAAGGATATTCTACTAATCGAATAATCACATGAAATATCAATAACCACTTTCATAATGATGGAATGCATAATGCCAGACTATCCTAACCACAGAGCCAAGGCCTCGTGCCAAGACTACAAATAAGATTTTGTCAAGGCCTTATGCCAAGACACTAGTTTGTCTCAAGAGACCTATCGATGCATCGAGGAGTTATAGCGGGCTCCACCCGTCACATATTAACTCTAATGAATTCCCATATTAAAAGGTTTAAACATAACCTAAACATTCGTATTAAAACTAGCATACGAAATATCAATATTTTCACCATAAAACATGAATGGTATAAAAATAGCACATCCACAATCAAACATATCACAAAACCTTCAATATAATATAGAAGTTTTGTATCATAATAAATCAACTTCAAATAAGCTTAAAATGCATCAAAGGATGTTGACATAGATGAAATCAAAACTATTTGAGAGAAATATATCTTTTCTCGAAATCATTGAAAAGTCACACATTTATAAAGGAAGTAATTTAAAAGAGATTTTTGAATCAAAGTGTCCCATACCAATTTCAAACTTTTGAAAAGAAATATCATTTTAAAACCTTCATGTCCATATAAATAAATCCTTATAATAATTTTGAAAACATGGACATTAATTAAAAATATTTAGAAAGATAAATCTTTAAAACATTTAAAATTCTGATCTTGATAAAGTGTATCTTTCAAAATTTTTTAAAATATTCATTTTGGAATTATTTAAAAGTCACAAAATTATAAAATAAATCATTTACTTTGAAAATATTCTTATAAGCTTGTAAGGGAAGCTTTGACGATTTTATAACGGCGGTAAATAGCCGCACCCGCCGTATAAGTTAAAAAAACATTCTTACCTTAAATTTGTCGAAAGGTAAAAAGTGCCTTGTTTGGAAAATGACAGAAATATTCCTTTAAAAACACATAAGGGTATAAATTACTTTGACCCATATTATTTGTAAATATTAAAAAAAATTGAAATACATTTCGAAGAAACATGGATGTGGATGATAAAGAGATCCCAGTAGATAATTGCGTATAAACAACCTCGGATAATGAAGAGATTGTGAAATAAACCCTTACCTTGTACTTTTCTCTGGTTGGTGTAGTTTAACCTCCTGTATAATGGTGAAATAATTTTTATTAAGTTATACAAGAATCATATACATTCATATGATATCATAAATGATCTTTTAACATTTCTTTGTTAATAATATCTTAGTATTATCGTCGTTTCAGGTGTTAACTTACTCATTCTCTTTTATATGTTTTGTTACTTAAGCCATGTTTTTCATGGATAGGTTGTATATTATTCATATAAATAATTATATCAAGTCTTTACACGTCATTTTTAAATCATCAAATGATAATTATACGTGAATGGATACGATGGAGAATGAATCTCATCGCGTTCGTGGAGACGGTAGTTCATACGTACGCACGAGCGACAATATCATTCTTTTGATATTAAAATAATATATAAATGGATGTTATATCATATATACAGAATCATTAACATGTTATATTTATTACTTACATGAGTTACACATCATTATTAAACCCATCCAAATAATAATATATTGAATAACAATTACACCACGACGTGGAGACGGTAAGTCGTACGTACGCACGTATTGTGACATGTTATTCAAAGGGTGGATAGAATACTGAATATGGTTGTACCATATTTATAATAACATCACAGTATATATATGATACTGGAGTTATTATTTTTGAATTGTAACAACAAAGGAAGAAGAAGTGGAAGAAGAAAGGAACTTGGAAAATGGTGGTGAAATCATTACCTCTTCTTCAGGTTCTTCCTTTTGATTTGATCAAAAGGGCTCCTTAGGTTGGCTTTATTATCAAACTAAGGCCTCTAGGTTGTAGTTAGGGATGTTGGGAGAGTATTTGGGCATAGTTTGGCTGAACCAAAAGGCTTTTAAGGTGTGAAGAAATGAGAAGGAGGAGTGCCCTTTTATAAGAGGGGTGAGGGGCACCTTGGGAAAAGCTATAAATATTAATTTATAATAAATTAATATTCGGTTTCTAAAGGCTCTAAAGTGGATTATTTAAATTTTAAGGTGGTTATGGGTCTAAAACCACTCAACCAATAGAATTTAGACAGGTTTGGGTAGTTATATTAACCTTATCTTTAAGAATTAACTCTAAGTTAATTAGATTCACTTTTACAATGTCTCTTTGTATTTTTATATTATATGGTTAATAAACTTACTATATACATCCAAGAGACTACAAAGTGGTCCATTAATGATAAAACTATCATGATATAAGTCTTTTGTCCGAACCATAGATTTTTAGGAATTTAATATCAATTACTAATATAATATTTGTTTAAAAAACTCTTTTATGTCATTTTTGACACTATTCAATAATTGATTTTTGTGAAACTTATAACAGAACTATTACTTCGGAGAAAATTAATTAAATCAATAATAATATGTCATATTATCCTATAAAATTATTTTAATTCATTAAAAGTCTTAAATTATATTTATTTGGGTATTTATAATATCAATTATTTTAAATTTTCACTATTATGGTAATTACTGCTTCATCATTGTGTCATAAATAAATTAAATTATATAATCTCTAAAAATTATAAATAAAATATCATTATGTAGTAACTATCTTTATCTTTCTAACTAATATTTATAGTCGAAAAGCAAATATATATAACCCTATGTAAAAATTGTTTTTCTAAAAGGTATATGCTTATGTCATTTTTGTACTTATTTTAACTTAATTAAAATTAAGTGTCCCTATCACCTACAAGTGGCTCCATGGGGTCCCAAAATCGACCCAAAGATGCCTATGGTCGAACATGTATCAACCAATAAGGCTAGGACACGTTTTAGGGTAATTTAATATTATTATAATATTATGTTTTAACCCTTATTTACCGGATTTACCCTGAACCATGGTAAATAAAATATTTACCGAAGTAATTATTCAAAATGTCTAAAAATAAAAGTTACCTATTTACACAATTTGAACATCCTGATTCCAAATATGGAATCCATTTTTCCAAATTGAAAACACATAAGTGGCAGAAATTAATTTTAAATTATTCCCATTGTTAAAACAAAAAGCATGTTTTTAAGAGATAATAACTATCAAAAGATTGACACTTGTTTATGTCGGGTTTAATTGTAAAATTATGTCCAATGACCAACATTGTATTAAATGGTAAAAATATATTCTAAATATACTTTAAAACCACTCAAATTCATAATTTATAACTATTAATTACTTTGATTAAAAAATTGTTTTTAATTAAAATTTAGTAATTTTCACTATTCATCAAAATATAAAAGTTATCCGAAAAGTACCAAAATTTCACCTTAGGCTAAATTTGATACTATGAATCCAAAAATGAAGTCCATTTTGAAATATAAAATATATATAATTTCAAAAATTAGGTATTACTATTCATAACGGCTAGTTTGATTGGTTGTGGTGTGTGTTAGAACTCGAAGTTGCGTACAACACACGCTACTGTATTATTCAAAGGAAAGAGTACCGCGGAAGCTTGGGATGTTTCATTTTAAATTTTTTATGTCCCCATTTAGTCAAAAAGTTTAAAATATTGTATTTAAAAAGGTTTCACTATTAAAATTTGGTAAAAGTGCAATACTGAAAATGAATTTTTTCTTACATTATATCTAAGAAACTCATAATATGGATTCTAAAATTATAAGGATTATAGAAAGTTTAAAATTTAGTTAATACTATTCATAACCTCTTTTGAACGGATTGTTTGGTAAGTCATGGTGTGCATGAACTCGGTGTTGCGTGTAGTGCAAGTTATTGTATTATTTTGAAGAAATAACACACTATGAAATATTGCGGTGTTACATTCTCCCCTCCTTAAATAAATTGCGTCCTCACAATTTTAAATTGATCTTAGAAAATAAAAGGTTGAAAATAGAAAATATATTTGTGGGAAAACCCACATCAGAAATTGGGTTACTAAAATTTAGTCTTAATATGAGAAAAAGAGAAATGAAAGGGTCACCACCAAATTATGATCTCGATTAGGAGAACATTGGTGGCAATTAGAGACATATAATTGGAGGAAAACGTAAATATTTATAGGTAGTGATTGAGGTCATCAATCACAAACAAGTGTAAAATTGAGGTCATTAAATTCATCAATCTATGATGATTTGAAATACCATCAGTTCAACAAAACATAGGGTATTAGGATAACACAATTTTGGTTTTTGGATTCCTTAAATAATGTATAAGAATTAATTTCTTCAAAGAATAAGAGAAGAAGAAAAATATATTCTTGAAAAGTAGAGTTCCATCCTTTAACTAATTTCTACCACAAACTCATCTTTCACTCTAAAAGATAATAGAAAGTAAAAAAATTCTATTTATCCTATTCGTATAGGGTTCCAAAAAATGAATTTATAATTCATCTACCAGATATTTTTAAAAAAAACTACATTATTTAATCTCGGACATCACGTGGGTTAGTGGTAGGTGATACACCCTTGTCGCCCTTCGGTTGTGGGTTCAAGTCTTGCGGCCTTGCCGGACGCGACAGGTTGCCGCCCGACCTCCGAGTTGTCCTTTAATGGAAATCCAAAATAATCCAAACTAGAACTATCCAAAATACTTCAGTCCAAAATTTATAAGGAAGGTAAACACAATAAAGATCCTTTTTTCCTCATAATAACATGTGAGCACCTTCATCATGTATTCTTTTAAAAAACTGCAACATCCTGAATTACCATAAAACCTTATTGATTACATTCATGATCTCTTATTCCTTAAAGAATAATAGATATACTCCTTCAATCCAAAAATGTTTTAAACCCCAACAATGATGGAATATACAAATCATTAATCAGTTTCAAGGTAGTCAAGAATATCTAATATAATTTATACAAATCAATAATTTATTATTCCGAAATCACTACCTCGGTATCAGAACTATATTATTGTTTATCATTCTCTCAACCATATATTTTCCAAAAAATTATCCGGCTATTGAGTCACTTTTCGTTGTTCCACACAATCTCAAGTCCTTAATGAAAAATTACTGCAGTAAAATCCTTATATACTCCATAATTATTATAACAAGTAAATTGTTGATACAACACTCAAATGACATAATCAACACAAGAACTCTAATCATTCCTCTTCATCTGTGGAAGTATCATAACTTGATTATTATCCAATAGCATCATTTGCGGAAAAGTCTGATGACTGGGACATAGGTTCGCGTAGTGTCAAAACTCCTTGCAAATGAAGCATTGTACATTTGAAACCATTTTCTTACCCTTGCAGTCACGTACTTTGTGCTCTTTTCCTCCACACTTATAACAAACTCCCATTCCTTTCAGACAAGTTCTAGGGTGTTTCTTCAAACAGTTATCACATATGGGAAAATTCTTCTTTTCCCTCTTCCCTTTATCCATCTTTCTCTCTTCCATCCTTTTCTTCTCTTGCTTCCCTTCAAAGCCATAGGACTCAGTAAAATCATTACTTATCTTATCAACACGTGATATTATTTCTTCATATGATGATAATACATGGGAGACTATTTCTCTTATAAATTCTGGCTTAAGACCATGAAAGATATGATCATTCTTTCTCTTTGGATCATGTGCGTTGCTAGAGTTCTCATTCCTTCTATTGGGCACCATTTCTAAACAATGGCATACACTAGATCATTCTATGAATCAAAATACATAATCCCATACTTATAAAACACTTAACATAAATTAAACTATTTATGGATATAATCCATAATCATAAAAATGTTTTCTTTGAGGAAGTATATACTCATAAACCTTTCATAATGATTTGTAAAGAAAATGAGAGTTATCCTATGAATATCCCCCGGGAGTGTCGTAAACAAGAGTGCAGCAAGGCCTGTTGTCATGCACCAATTCCCGTTCGAGTCCAGCTCAAAGTGGTGTTTTCAGGTTTTACCCCTAGGTACATCTGTGCCAGAGCCGCCTCTACCTGCTCGTATCCAGACAGGGATGTATTGCTCGGAAAACTCAAAAAATCTCTACAATACCAAAATTCTAGGATGTTCTTCTATACTAATCCTTAAAGTCCATCTTAAATATATGTGCTCTAATAAGAGTTTATCAAAATCTAGCTTCTAAGGTTTGTACTAAACTTCCTCTGATACCAACTGTAATGCCTCGACCCCAGTTACCTAGAGTCGGTGCATTATTACATAACATTGGCATGATCACAAGAAAGATCAAATCTCGAAAGGCCGATTGGTTTAGTAGCCATGGAAACACTAGATATATTCATAAAGTTTTACATTACATCATAAAGTGAAAAAATTACTACAACAACATATTGTCTCCATATTCAACATTCATATCCCCACATAATATCCCTGCAGGTCATTCATAATTTATTTCTTCACTTCCTGAGAAAAATAAAACATAGAAAAGGGGTGAGCTCAAATTCCCAGTAAGGATAAAAATATAGCGGAAACTTTCATAAATAAGAATAAATATTTAAGGCAATGTATAACTAAAACAAAATCCTTTTAAACTTCAACTTCAACATAGTATGGAAAAAGTAAAATGAAATAATTCCATTTACTTATTCACATGGATATTCTATTAATCGAATAATCACATGCAATATCAATAACCACTTTCATAATGATGGAATGCATAATTCCCTACTACTATAACCACATATCCAAGGCCTCGTGCCAAGACTACAAATAAGATTTTGTCAAGGCCTTGTGACAAGACACTAGTTTGCCTCATGAGACCTACCGATGCATCGAGGAGCAATAGAGGGCTCCACCCGTCACATATTAAGTCCAATGCATTCCCATATGAAAAGGTTTAAACATAACATAAACATTCGTATTAAAACTAGCATACAAAATGTCAATATTTTCACCATAAACCATGAATGGTATAAAAATATAACATCCATAGTCAAACATATCACAAAACCTTCAATATAATATAGAAGTTTTGTATCATAATAAATCAACTTCAAATAAGCTTAAAATCCATCAAAGGATGTTGACATAGATGAAATCAAAACTATTTGAGAGAAATATCTCTTTTCTCAAAATCATTGAAAAGTCACACATTTATAAAGGAAGTAATTTAAAAGAGATTTTTGAATCAAAGTGTCCCATACCACTTTCAAACTTTTGAAAAGAAATATCATTTCAAAACCTTCACGTCCATATAAATAAATCCTTAAAATAATTTTGAAAACATGGACATTAATTAAAAATATATAGAAAGATAAATCTTTAAAACATTTAAAATTATGATCTTGATAAAGAGTACCATTCAAAAATTCTTAAAATATTCATTTTGAAATCATTTAAAAGTCATAAAGTTATAAAATAAAACATTTACTTTGAAAATATTCGTATAAGCTTGTATGGGAATCTTTGATGATTTTATAACGGCGGTAAATAGCCTCACCCGCTGTATAAGTTAAAAAAACATTCTTACCTTAAATTTGTCGAAAGGTAAAAAGTTCCTTGTTTGGAAAACGATGGAAAGATTCCTTTAAAAACACATAAGGGTATAAATGACTTTAACCTATATTTTTTGTAAATAGTAAAAAAAATTTGAAATACATTTTAAAGAAACATGGATGTGGATGATAAAGAGATCCCAGTAGATAATTGCGTATAAACAACCTCGGATAATGAAGAGATTGTGAAATAAACCATTACCTTGTACTTTTCCATGGTTGGGGTAGGTTAAACTCCTGTATAATGGTGAAATAATTGTTATTAAATTATACAAGAATCATATACATTCATATGATATCATATATGATCTTTTAACATTGCTTTGTTAATAATATCTTAGTATTATCGTCATTTCGGGTGTTAACTTACTCATTTTCTATTATATGTTTTGTTACATAAGCCATGTTTTTCATGGATAGGTTGTATATTATTCATATACATAATGATATCAAGTCCTTAAACATCATTTTTAAATCATCAAATGATAATTATACTTGAATGGATATGATGGAGAATGAATCTCATCGCGTTTGTGGAGACGGTAGTTCGTACGTACACACGAGCGAAAATATCATTCTTTTGATTTTAAAATAATATATAAATGGATGGTATATCTTATATACAGAATCATTAACTTGTTATATTTATTATTTACTTGATTTAAACATCATTATTATACCCATCCAAATAATAATATATTGAATAACAATTACACCACGACGTGGATACGGTAAGCCGTACGTACGCACGTATGGTGACATGTTATTCAAAGGGTGGATAGAATACTGAATATGGTTGTACCATGTTTATAATAACATCACAGTATATATATGAAACTGGAGTTATTATTTTAGAATGGTAACAACAAAAGAAGAAGAAGTGGAAGAAGAAAGGAACTTGGAAAATGGTGGTGAAATCATTACCTCTTCTTCGGGTTCTTCCTTTTGATTTGATCAAAAGGGATCCTTAGGTTGGCTTTCTGATCAAACTAAGGCTTCTAAGTTGTATTTAGGGATGTTGGGAGAGTATTTGGGCAGAGTTTGGCCGAACCAAAAGGCTTTGAAGGTGTGAAAAAATGGGGAGGAGGAGTGCCCTTTTATAAGAGGGGTGAGGGGCACCTTTGGAAAAGCTAGAAATATTAATTTATAATAAATTCATATTCGGTTTATAAAGGCTCCAAAGTGAATTATTTAAATTATAAGGTGGGTATGGGTCGAAAACCACTCAACCAATAGAATTTAGACATGTTTGTGTACTTATATTAACCTTATCTTTAAGTATTAACTCTAAGTTAATTAGTTTCACTTTTACAATGTCTCTTTGTATTTTTATATTATATGGTTAATAAACCTACTATATACATCCAAGAGACCCCCAAGTGGTCCATTAATGATATAAATATCATGATATAAGTCTCTTTGACGACCCTTAGATTTTTAGGAATTTAATATCAATTAATAATATAATATTTTGTTTAAAAACTCTTTTATGTCAATTTTGACACTATTCAATAGTTGATTTTTGTGAAACTCATAAAAGAATTATTACTTCCAAAAAAGTTAATTAAATAAATCCTAATATGTAATATTATCCTATAAAATTATTTTAATTCATTAAAAGTCTCAAATTATATTTATTTGGGTATTTATAATATCAATTATTTTAAATTTTCACTATTATGGTAATTACTTCATCATCATTGTGTCATAAATAAATTAAATTATGTAATATCTAATAATTATAAATAAAATATCATTATGTAGGAAATCTTCTTATATTTCTAACGAATATTTATAGTTGAAAATCCAATATACATAACCCTATGTAAAAATTGTTTTTCTAAAAGATATATGCTTATGTCATTTTTGTACTTATTTTAACTTAATTAAAATTAAGTGTCTCTATCACCTACAAGTGGCTCCATGGGGTCCCAAAATCGACCCAAAGATGCCTATGGTCGCAAATATATCAACAAATAAGGCTAGGACACGTTTTAGGGTAATTTAGTGTTATTATAATATTATTTTTAACCCTTATTTACCGGATTTACCCTTAACCACGGTAAATAAAATATTTACCAAAGTAATTATTCAAAATGTCTAAAAATAAAAGTTACCTTTTTACACAATTTTAACATCCTGATTCCAAATATGGAATCCATTTTTCCTAATTCAAAACACAGAAGTGGTAGAAATTAATTTAAAATTAATTCCCGTTGTTAAAACAAAAAGCGTGTTTTTAAGAGATAATAACTATCACAAGATTGACACTTGTTTATGTCCGGTGTAATTGTAAAATTATGTCCAATGATGAAAATTTTGTTAAATGGTAAAAATATATACTAAATATACTTTAAAACCACTCAAATTCGTAATTTATCACTATTAATTACTTTGATTAAAAAAATTGTTTTTAATTAAAATTTAGTAATTTTCACTATTCATCAAAATATGAAAGTTATCCGAAAAGTACCAAAATTTCACCATAGGCTAAATTCGATACTCCGAATCCAAAAATGAAGTCCATTTTGAAATATAAAACATATATAATTTAAAAAAGTAGGTATTACTATTCATAATGGCTAGTTTGATTGGTTGTGGTGTGTGTTAGAACTCGAAGTTGCGTACAACACACGCTACCGTATTATTCAAAGGAAAGCGTACCGTGGAAGCTTGAGATGTTTCATTTTAAATTTTTGATGTCCCCATTTAGTAAAAAAGTTTAAAATATTGTATTTAAAAAGGGTTCACTATTAAAAGTTGGTAAAAGTGCAATACTGAAAATGAATTTGTTCTTATATTATGTCTAAGAAACTCATAATATGGATTCTAAAATTATAAGGATTATATAAAGTTTAAAATTTAGTTAATACTATTCATAACCTCTTTTGAACGGCTTGTTTGGTAAATCATGGTGCGCCTAAACTCGGTGTTGCATGTAGTGAAAGTTATTGTATTATTTTGAAGAAATAACACACTATGAAATCTTGGGGTGTTACATGAAATTACTTCATAGTTTTTTTATTAAATGGAATGTGTGTTAAGTAATTTACCATTCCATAATTATTATTCTCATTCAGTCAATATTTCTTCCCTTATACTTTACACTCACTGAGTATTTGAGGTCAACCTTATTTTTTTCCATTATCCATGAATCTAAGAAGTGGTATATGAAATATATATAGGGATACAGTATATGGAATAATGTTATTCTCCAAAAAAGAGAAAATTTATATTGTAATTAGTATATTAATTTTTAATACAAGATTCATATATGAATCTAGTTATCTACGACTAATAAACTGACCAGTCCTTCGAGATTCAATTGTAGGTAATTATGTTAATGTAATGGTAGTAGACACCAAATCTAGGCTCTCCAGGGTTGGGTCACTATAGTTGGTATCAGAGTATGTTTAGTATCAACCTTGGGAAGTAGATTTATGAAAAACTTTATTAGATAACATAACACTACGGTAAAATTTGAGGATATGTATAGAATATCACCTTAGAATTTTTGTAAAGTAGAGATTATGTGGGTATTACTGGCAATAAAAACTATATATGGATACTATAAGTGGATGTGGTTCATGAATAGATGTACCTAAGATTATTTAATATGATAAGGTGTGTTGGGACTGACATGGTGCAACCAGGAACACAACAATGGGCCTTACATTGCACCTAGTTTGACACATTATGTGGATATACTAAGGATAATTCACATTTTCTTTACAATCCATTAGGAATTATTTGAATAGAAAATGGAAATTAATGACCTAGGATAATACATGAACCAAAAAAGGACCTGTGTTAAAATAAAATAGATAATTTAAGTATATATTAGGGTTCTAATGAAAACCTTAGATAAAATGCTACATATTTATTGACCTTATTTTAATGTCATCCATCATATTTATTTTGTAATTATATAAATATGGTTTTAGGAAAGGGAAAATTGTATATTTGATGACAAACAATCAATTCTAGCAAGGTAAGAGGTCTTAAACCCATGACCGAAGGTCAATAAACATTTCACACCAACAACTGACCTATGCAATGTTCTTATTAATATATCATTATTTTAGTTGAAAAATTTGACTAATACATATTAATTTTGATCTAGTACTTTATCTTTTTAGGTTTAGATATCAATTTATTATCTATATTAGATTTAGAGAATAGTTAGAGACCTATTTTTTGGATTGTAACTATTTTATGGGAATAAAGTTTCATTAAAATTATATTTTAGTGCTTGAGGCATCAAAGTTAATTTTAGGATATCCATTTATTGATGTAAGAGTTGAATTGTAATTTTATCAAAGCAGAACCAAAATAAGGAATATTTATACGAATTTAAAACATATCATATTCTTCGGAAGTAAAATATTTTCTCAACATGAGGAAAAGGATCTTAAAAAATTATTTTCCAAATACATTAGTTTTTATTGAACTTTAAATTTTGAATATATTCATATATTTATGGTTTTGAGGCCCTCAATATTCCATTCACCATTCAATTTTTTATTATTTTGGACCTCAATCACTCCCTATAAATATTTACACTTTTCCTCTATGTACATATCTCTAAATTCCACTAATGATCTCCTACTTAGAGACCTAGTTATATATTATTCCATGTGACCTTTTCACTTCTCATTCTCTCTTTTATGGAGGATTTATTAGGAACCCTTCTCATGATGTAGGATTTCAGACATATGAAATATAAAATAAATATATCTCTAATATCAATTTTAAATTGATAGGACACAATTTAATTAAGGCGGGGAGAATGTACCACCCTAAAAATCTAATGTCGGAACATTGTATTCTATAGCATGTATAACACAAAACACCAATCACATAAGGGAATATAATATCCTGGATTTTTATAATATATTTTCTATTTCAAATAAATTTAATATATTTGATAGCATTTAATGAACATTACATTTATTTATCTCTTATCACACACAATAACGGTTTTCTTCAAAATCTTACATTAGGTGAAAGACAAAGTTTTATCAGTAAATAACATATTATTATAATATTATTATTTAATATAATAACATATAAACCATTAATTCCAAACAATATTAAATAACATATGAAAATATATGGTTTATGAAAATATAAAACTATTTCATTGGATACAACCTAATTATAAATGAATAAAAGAAACAATTGAAAATAAAGGGAATATTTAATAGAAAACTGTTTTTATGCTCCAAAGATGTTTTATATTAATAATTAAGATTAATTAAAAATATTGAATGATATTAATTAAATATATATATATATATATTATTGAATAATATGATTTTTATATTAATCAAATAGATTTGATAAACATAATATAAGAACAAACCCAATATCTCTCTTAAAAACCTATATTTTTTAAAGGCACGTTTACCACCTTTTAATGAAGAACATATTTCAAATCCAAATTTTGGAACTTTATTAAGTATTATATGTCAAAATAAAATTATTATTCGAATTATAAACATAAAAATTATGTTATAGTGAATTTTTTTTATTTTTCTATGATGTTTCATTTTTCAATGAATAATGAAAAATATTGAATTTTAATTCAAAATTACTTTTTAATATAATTTATTTTTGAGGCTAAGTCATATATTAAATTGGATTTAAAGTTTAATTATAAAATTTATTATCATTTAATTCAATTTAGTTAATTGGAATCAATTTCACTTTGAAATTTAATAGAAAAACATAGAATTTTTTTGAACGTTTTTACATTAAAAATCACATTGTCAACCCTTCAGAGGGATTAATTTAAAATTAATTTACACAAATTATATGATTATAATTTTATAAAATATATTAAATATTTTTATTCATAATTATTTATAATTTTTAATATGGTAAATATATTTTTAGACTAAATATTTTAGTGATAGTAATTAGAATTAATTACAACGATTAAGGTGAAATTACTCTTAACAATGGACTAAACCATAAACTTAAGGGAAACAAGGACCTAAAAAATTGACCAAAAATACATTTCCTTTTAATATTTATAACCTATACTCAATTATATTGTATTTGGACCATTCTTGGAGCGACATTCAATGGAAGAAACCTAGGTGGAATTCCCATTTCCAAAATTTACCAGAGTGACACTCCTCCACCACTATAAAAAGGCACTCAATCCTCCCACTTCATCAAAACTCTAAAGATACACTGGATCGAACAAGATATACCCAAATATCACCTTAAAATAACTCCCTTAATCCTAGAATACTCACCTTGGTTAGAAATCCATCCCATGATTCCCTTTGGTTCAAACCAAAAGAAGTTACCCAAATTAAATGTAACATCCTTCCTCACGAACTTTATTTTTATTTTGTTCTCCTATATTTAAATTTGTCTTATTACATTATTATATAACAACACTAGTATCCTAAATAAACTTATATAATTTTATTCTAATGGTTCATCATGCACATATACAAACTTCTATCTAATGGGTAACGAACTTACCATTTATATGTACGGTGAACTACCGACTCACAAAACAAAATTGTTCATTTTTTCCATTACCACATATAAAGGTTTGGAATTATGATGAAAAATATGTTTATATATGTTATATATGATATTTATAATTTCTAAATACTTTTTTATTTCTTTTATAACATAAACCATTATGCGCTTCATTTTTTGGGAAAATGATAACATCATTTGAGGAACTATGGACTTCCACCCCCTTAAACTAATGTGATTCGTTCACACTATAATGGAATGTATAAAGGATGGTCTTACTAAAAATATGTAAATTATATGAACTATATATATGATACTGTAATTTTAATATACATTTATATAATTCTATTTTCATTAATTTAATATGACAAAGAAATGAAATTAGTGTTCAGGCGTACATACAACCTACTGCCTCCATGAACGATGAATTTCATTTATTTTCTCTATATAATATGGATTATAATAAATAAATATATAGGTTATATATATTATGTCTGAATTATGGTTTAAATTATTGATTTGATGAAACCATTATATAATTAATAGGAATAAAAAATAAAAAGTCAAAACACACTCGAAAAACAAAGAAATTAACACCTAAAATAGTGAAAATATTGAAATATTACTAAAAAATAGGTAATAAAATATTATAAAAAGATAATATATTTTATAATAAATATTATTATGGTTCATATATAAGTTAGTGACATGTTTATACCCCTTATTCAATAGTTTAATGGACATTCTATAAAAAAAGAAAACACAATGTAAGAGATTTTCATCTCACTTTTTACATCAATGTTATAAATGTCATATCCACAATTTATATATATTGAGTGGTGTATGTGCTTCAAATTTTTATATATTATATAATGAATTATTTTATTATAATGGTATTTTATGTATCCATTTGAATTATTTATTCTATGTTTATTTTTAATGAAAAATTACCCAAGTGGAAAAGAAATTCTATAACCCAAATCTTTTTTCATTAGGTTATATTAATTATTTGTTGTCATTAACATTATATGATTATGTGTATAATGAATTTTAATATCTATTCAGGTAATTAAAATACCACTATTTGTATTTATATTTGATACACATAATCAATTAATTGGTTGTTTCTCAAATCAATGTTATGGCATTTCCAAGTGTTTACGTTACAATCTCATTTTATTCGGGACTATTTACACATGAATTTTCATCAAAAGAACTTATTTGAAAATTTTATAATAAAACATTTAATTTTATTCTAATATGATTATTCGTGAACATTATCAAGTTATAGTACCATTTTCTACTTTTTAGAACTAAAAATGTTTTAGAAAATATTTGTAGGAAAACCTGACTTCAATTATCTCCTTAATCAGAGAACATGTTTTCTTCTAAAAAATGTTTTATTACAATGTTTTCATAAATGTTTTTAACCTTTTCAAAATAATTTAGTAAAGCGATATTTACCATTATTTTTCTTTTACAAATGTTTTTAAATGAATCTTCTTGTATCTTTTTGAACAATTCATTTTTCTAACCTTTTTACCGTATAAAAGGAATATTATTTTTACCTCATACGACATGTATGCATTTACCCACCATAATTTATTCGAAGATTAATCAACATGTTTTAAAGGTTTATTTTTAAAGAAAATGTTTTTAGAATGTGATTTTCAAAGAAAAATATTTTCAAAGAATAACATTTTCAAAATGTTTTCATAAATGAAAAGTATATGATCCTCAAGAATGTTCTTAAAATATCTTTTTTTTTATTTTCATCAAGAAAAAAACCCTTTATTTTTACTCCACATGGTGTATGTTGTATTGATATCATCTTTATTTCTCCTATAGATGGTTTATGATTGATTTGGAAAAGGATTATATTGAAATTAACTTCCTTGATTCCATTTTTATTCCCCTTGAAAAATTTATTATCCAATGATCATTGGACATTCAATTTCCCCTAATTATCAATATTCTATTTCATGGGTACCACTACTGGAAATGGGTTTTATCCCCACGCATCTATTCCCATGGTTTAAAGAACCATGGGGATAGATGATTTTTAATGGCCTATACCCACGGTTTCATTAAAACCGTGGGTATTCAGCCCCTAAGTATTATGCTCCATCGTGTTCCCCCCACATCAACCCTCCATCGCGCTCCCCCCACTTCAACCCTACCTCTCAGCTCCACCTCCCGGATCCGCCTCTCGGCCTCCACCTCCACATTCGACCTAGACCTCCTGGACTTTGCCTCCGCCTCAACATCCCGGTCATCGCCATACTGCCCTCAGCTCGGGCGACATCCCCACTCCCCCCTCTCGGCTCCCTCTACTCTAGGTATCATCAAATTCATCAGTTTTCTATTATATATGATGTTTACCATGCGTTCCTACTTATAAATTTCAATAATTATCCTTCAAATGTAATTGATATTGAGAATGTTGCGTTGGGGGTAAATGATTCATTTGAGAAAGGTCCAATATGGATTGTTGATCGATGAATAAAGGAACTATAAATAAATATGAAGCCTCTTGTTAATGTTTTATGGAAGAACATACATATTAAAGAAGATAAATGGGATAAGGAATCATATGTGTAGTATTAGTAGACCTACTTGTTAGATTTAGACCTCTAGAGACACATATTAATGTCAACAAGTCATTAGAGGGGGATATTGGAACAACCACTCACTTTCTAGGTGCATTATGCCTTATTTTTAGCCTTTATTAAGATTTTATTTAAGTTATCACATTTATTTGGTGATGCATTGGGTAGATTTCGGGAGATTTGGGGGATAGAAGAATTTAATGGTGATAATGGTTAGAGGGAATAGTGTAGTCCCCCAACGTAACTATGAAGCCAATTGGAGAGGAGTAGTCGGTGATATATGGTAGGGGTACTTTTAGAGCAAACATGGAAATAATTCCATGGTAACTATGTAACTCTAAAGAAAATCAACATGATGATTGTCATAGGGTTTACAAAACCATGTGTCCAAACCATGTGGGTGACATGAATAGGTAGTGAACTTCCCATGGTTAGAGCATGGTTTTTTAAGCTAAGCAACCAAACCATTTACATAGAATTTAATCATTTGAAAATTATTATTTTGACACAAAAATACCCTACAGACAGTCATTATTCCGTCAAAAATCAGGGTAATCAAACCAAGGGACTCTAATGAGACTTCATGGTGAATTAATTCTTTTCAGAGAGGAATTATATTTGATATAGAGATATCAGTCCTAGATATTTAAATATAATTTATCATTTGTTTTTTGTTATTATTATTATTTCTAGAAATTATTTATTATCCTTGTAAAGGAACTAGATCTCATATTTCTTATTCATTTTTAATATTAACAATGATATCCAATGTGTTCCTTTCTAGATTTACATGGAAAATAAATATGGAAAGATGGTTTCTCCTAATCATTCTCAGATCCATATAGGTCTCTTAATTTTTTATTATCTTGACGGATAGGTCTAAAATGATCCCAGCCCATAACATGTTCTTCATCATATATAATAACCCTTGAATACTCATGTAGTGATTTGGGGATGCTTCCATGGATCTTTGGTTTTTGAGATTGATTCAAGTGGTGAACATTGATGTTGGGCTTCAATATGATGAATGCAAGAAGTTCTTACCATGTTATGAAAATTATATAAAAATGTATGATATGAAATACTCATGCATGTGTGTACAGACCACGATAATTCTTTTAAAATGATATGCTTATGCCTCTATATAGATAAAAATCTTCTTTACTATGACTTGGGTATATATATATGTGTATGGATAGTAGACTTATACTATCTTGTATCAAAGTTAAAAGTGGATCCTTCATGAATTCATTAATCCTATATAGGGGGAGAATTTGAGATGTGATTCATGATGAATTTGGTGGGGTCTTGAATGAAAAATGGAAGGTATTGAAGGCCTTGAGGCATTAATGGAGTCCAGAAGTGGGGAATTATGACATTGTAGTATGACCTGAGATAGTTGATAGGGGATGATATCCTTATGGACTAACCCAAGTCATAATGACCTATACACCCATTGAGAAACATAAATTAGTATTGTGGTTTGTTTTGAGAATTTTCAAAACCAAAAAATCTCATTTGAGCAGAACATCCACTATCCAAGATCCATGGACTTTCCCCTTTGGATATTTTGGGAGATACTTCAACAACTAAATCATTCTCCTTCACTTTTCTATTCTTCTTTTAATGATTTTGAGTATTAAAACTCAAATATTTTCAGGATGGTATATTGATGAGGCATTCATTTTCATCATTAATAGGATTGTCACACCTTCCATAGACTTATTCAAGAATATCAAACATGTTATGTGATTTCTATACATAATTTACAATACATTTCTAACTTTTATTCCTTTAAAGGGGTTGAAACACCAAAATATTGATTCTCAATACTCCTAAGTATATCATGATGTCTATTTTAGAAAACAAATCTTTTCTATATGAACAAATATTCCAAAGGATGTTCATCAGGAGAGTGTGACCGTGTCCTCCACTTTGAAGTAGAAGAGCTCATTTATTGAAGGCATTGAGAAGGTTTAGTTGCTTCTGATCTTTTTCATTAAATGTAAAGGCACTTATTGGTATTTGATCTGACAGTTATATGAATATTCAGAGTTGACTAATTGATATATATGTTGAATATGTTATTTGTGGTTATCATATTTCCATTCTCTAATTTTTAATGTGGTTTTGTGTGTTTTAGGACGACTCCAAACACAAAAGAAAAAGCATGTTCAGTGGGGAGGGAGGGGGAGGGGCTGAGAAGGTGGGGAGGGGGAGGGGATGGGTAGTGGGGAGGGAGGGGTAGGGGTTTGTCAGGGGGGATGGGCAGTGGGGAGGGAGGGGAGGGGATGGGAAGGGGGCTGGGCAAGGGGGCTGGGCAGTGGGGAGGGAGGGGGAGGGGCTAGCCAGGGGGTTGGGCAGTGGGGAGGGAGGGGGAGGGGCTGGGAAGTGGGGAGGGAGGGGGATGGGCTGGGCAGTGGGGAAGGAGGGGAAAGGGGAGGTGGGCAGGTTTGGAGGGGGAGGGGCCGGGGGAGGAGCTAGACAGTGTCGACTTATCCACCGTCACCAAAGGTATGGTTTTACCACACAATGTTTTACATCATGACATGTTTTTTTTACTCAAATGCATCCTCAAATATGTAATTTAACCCCAAGCTCACATTTTCATAATATGATGTAGTTTCATGTTTGGTTGTGTAATGTTTTCAATGTATGGGTGAAATCTCCAGTTTAGGTGATGCTGATTCATCTTCCAACATCAATGGCATTAAAAAGGGTAAAATTGAGATATCATCATATTTTCAAGATTAAAATTAATATGTCTACTCTTGTAATTAATGAACACATGATATTGTTATCATTTCATTATTGTGATTTGTTCTTTCAAGTCAAGCATCATTAAAAATAGTATTGACAACGACATTACAATGTGCCTTACAAGGGTTGGGTTCTTCTACTGAAAACATTGATGTGTACATTAATGAGGGTAAAATTAATGTATGAAGTGTCGATGACCATTTAATAATTATGAAACTCGTTGTTTTTTATGCTGTTGTTTTATTTTTGCATAATTTAACATGAATCACATTGCATTTTTAGTCATCGGAATTTTTATGTGGCTATTGGCACCCTCATTGAGTAAGTCCGTTGTTTTATTCTATAGTAGTGCAATGACCATTGGGATCATCTTTGTTATATTGATGATCCTATTTCAGGTAGTTTATCTTTAACCCCCCCACTGATATTTTGAATCTGATGTTTTTTTTCTATTCAGTTTTAAAAGTTTTATATCTTTATTAGAAAACCTAATCTCTAATTTTTAATCAACTGAAATATTTTTAGTTCATCACTATTACTGATCCAATTTATTATTAGGGAATGCGAAATCTTCCCACTGGTTGAAAAAAATCACTAGGAGTTTACATGGTTGCATCAATTGTGGGTATCAACTTCCTTTATCAGTCCTCACCCTGACTCATTAATCTATTCATCTGTAAAATTAATATAATTTTTCATCAGGCAGGTCTAGGATCATCTCTCCTTCATTATCTTCCTAGTTTATTCAATTATGTACTCATGGACTTAGGAATTAGAAAATACATGTACTATCCTATATGTAAGTTATCAATTATGTATTTTTGGGGTGGTTATTCTATGATTGGTTTTGAAATGACAATAATAGCATTGATTGTTTGTTATTTTTAACTCCAGTTTGCAATACTTTTGCTGGTTTTCACTTGTCTGGTTGGTGCTTCGTTGGGTTATTGGATTGTACACAAATATTTCACTGAAGCTGATGGATCAATTAATATAAACACATCTACTTTTGTTGCGTGGGCTATCCGATTAGTCGGGGAAACAATGATTCTTCAGGTTTTTTCCTTTTTGGAAACCATTTTTTCTGCGTTTTTTTACCAAGGGAAACATATTGATGTATTCATTTAATTCATAGGCAACTGTTGATCATTGGCTGGCGATTGAAGCATTGGTATGTGGAATTATACACTCAGATTTTTTGAGAAAACTTTTTCGATTGAGATTTCTCAGGCAACTCAAGTAACTCTACTTTTTCCATTCAAGGATGGAGTTGTTCTTTAAGCAGCTGGATTTCTGATATTTTAGCTTACTGAACTTACTCTTGGCGAGTTGGTAAAATTTTATCATTCATCAAAAGACCCACAAGTTCGATATGATTTCTATTTCTGTTACCCTGCCTATTTGAAAGACAAGTTACCAAATTTTATCCATTTCAATCATTAAAATTTTCAAAATTATTTTAGATTTATTTAATGTTTAGTATTTTCAAATTCCATTTCCATTGATTTCATTTATGAAATCAATAATTTTCAGGTTTAATTCTCTAGTTTAGGTGATTCTGCTTCATCTTCCAACATCAATGGCATTGAAAAGGGTGAAATTGCTATATCATATTATTTTCTAGATTAAAATTAACATGTATACTCTTGTAATTAATGATCGTATGGTATAGTTATCATTTCATTAATGTGATTTATTCTTTTAGGACAAGCATCATTGGAAATAGTATTGAAAATTCTTTTGAAATTTGCCTTACAAAATGGTTGGGTAGGGAGAATTGTATAAAAGGTATGTAGTTCGACTATTTCTCAAGTACTGATTTAGAATATTTGTTTTTTATTTTTTCCATCATCACCATCTTCTCTAGTACTAATAAACCTCTGCAGATATAGATATAAATATTAACACAGCCACACAAGACCTTAGTACGTTTGAAATTATTAGTAGGTGTGACCATATTCTGAAATTTTCTAGTATTCATTTATGTGGGGTATTTAATACCTAATTACAACTTCGTGATATTTGTTGATGTGAACACACATATTTCTTTTGTCATCATTCATAGTTTGAAATGACTAACCTCTCCATCATTGAATTTCTAGATTGGGATGCAAGGTGAGCACTTGAAAATATATAATTAAGGGGCTAATAAAGTCACCTGGATGCACACTTCAGTTCCAATCAATCAGCCTCTTACATGGTACAATGCAAGGACCTAAAACCCATGAGCTGATGTCAAGAACTTATGATTGTTGATTTTTTTTAAGAAGTGAATACACATTCAAGTGAAGTTTTGGGGATGAATTTTACTACTGTAGGCTGTTGTGGATCCCCCACATGGCAGTAAACCTGTTGGATTGGATATGGTTTCCATGGGGAGGGGCATGGCCTAGTTGAATGGAGAATAAATTGGGAGGTACTAGCCTAGGAATATCTCCATTCATGATGAATGTTTCCTTAAATGAAATTATAGAGGAAAATTTATTCCATTCAAATGCAGCAAAGGATATGAAACTCCAACTCTGATATGGTAAGTCTCCCCAACTCTCTCCCTTATATGCAAATGATCCTGAATGATCACAAATCAGATGTTTTTGAAAATCTAAAGCAGTGATCATTTTCAAAAAATAAATACATCCTATGATGTTTGTAAACTTCTTAGTAAGGTTTCTTATGCTTTATTTGGGTGTAGGTACCATTTTCAAATGTCTTGGTTCAAGCCCTCTAGAAATATCCTAGTGATTATTGAGGAACAAGGTGGATATCAAACTAAAATTGCGTTCTCAAGGCGTAAAACTTCAAGAATCTGTGTTCTCATGTTTGAGGGTCATCCTTCTCTGGATGTAGATACCTTGCATGAAAATGCTACAAGAAGCTGCAATAAAATGCCTACTTCTCATTTGGAGTGTCCTGAGAATACTCACATTTCTATGATTAAATTTTCTAGCTTTGAAAATCCAACTGGAGAGTGCGGGTTCATCACTGAAGGAGGCTGCCATTATCCTCATTCTTCCTCTACTGTTGGAATGGTAAGAACTGCCATTATTTTTTCATTTTTCTTATGGTGGTTTTGTTCATTTGGTTCTCTTTCAGTATCTGTAGAATAAGGCTGCATTTGGTTATGCAAAATGTTTTTTTATTTTCAATTTTCAATTTGAGTGATGGAAACATTACCCAACTGAGAATTCAGCACTACTGATCCAGTAATCAATGTTATAGTAATGGCTAATTGGATTTTTATAGGGTTAGGATCATAAATTCAAAACCCAATTAACATTTGAATATAGTTAGGTATAGGTATTGTGGTATACTAAAATCCGACACAATTAAACTAATTATTTTTAATTTATTATATATATTCATTGATGGCCTATTATGACATTAAGTGCCCAAAAAACCAATGGATAATATGAGGGGTGATCCAATATGGCACTTTAAACATAGTGTTTTTTTATTTTTTCAATGTGGATTTTTGTAGTGTTTTAACATGAGAGAAAAATGGTTGGTGAATGTCAATGCTGCTGAGTATCGATCTGTGTATATTAAAAGATCATAATACGTCTCTCTTGAATGATATCAAGTACAAATATTAGATTTTAAAAAAATTCCTAGATAGAAAAATACCAAATTTAAACTAGAGGAAAAATACGACGGACTATACTTATTTAAATAAAGTGAATTTAGGTGATAAATATAAGAGATGTTGTTTTTTGGAATGTCAACCCAGTTTGAGTTCATTTGTTTTCTTGGTTGAAATTTGATGTGTGATAATTTTCTTGTAGGCCTGCCTGTACAAGAACAATTGTGATATAGAATTAACCGAACAGAACATGAGCAAGGACATGATCAGGTACTGCTTGAGATAGTTTCAGGTATGATATGTGTATTCTTTATATTCTCACATATACATATCATTATAGTTTTGACCCTTCCTTTTCTTATTGTATATTTCAATTGGGACATAGCCGTACCAGTGGATTACCTAGCTTGTCTCCATCTAATAAAGAATCATATTAGGGATGGTCATCTTCTCTGATGTTGGGTAAATCCTTCTTGGATAATTCCCCCTCTCATAAAGAGGTTTTTAACCCACATTTTAAGGAATACAATCTAGATTCTATGTAGATGGCGTGAAGGCCTCCAAAATCTTGAATTATGATAGTTGTTAATGATAATAAGGGGCAGTTAACATAGATGATAGGATTACTGTGGTATCTCTTGCATCCAGGGATATTTCTTTAGGTGGTATACTTTTGGATATTGTAGTGGAACCTATTCATGGAGGTAGTGTTTCAAATATAGATGATTTAGGATCCCTATGGAGGGGAGAGAAAACATAAAATGAAAAGGGTAAAATAGAGGAAGATTCGATGTTAAAGAAATTGAGTAAATGAAGAGGGGTGGATAATAAAGGTTTGACACACACTGAAGGTACCCAAACAAGAGCTAAGTCTTTTAATAAATGAATATTTTATACTAGAATGGCCAAGGGTTGGGTTATACCCCAATATTCACAGCCCTTAGGCATCTTGTTGGGACACAAAATCCTCCTTTCATTGGGATTGATGATCCTATGATGCATTTTGAAAAGTCTAAAACATTTAATTTGCGAGCTCTTGGATATATTTTTGTTTCTCAAAACTCTTTCAACATTGGCATGGAAAATTTATGGGTCTCAAAACCTGACAAAGTTTTGGTTCATTTCTATGATAAAGGATCTGAATACATTAATGTTTCTATTGTTTAATGTTTAGTTTTAAATATTTTTTTCTTTTATGCATCAATTCCTATATGAAAATAAGGTATCTATGGATGGATATATGCTTATAGTTTGATACTGTTAGGTAGAGGTGGATTCTTAATGGGGAATTTAACATTATTATTGTGACCTGAAGAGAGGAATGAATGGTAGAATGTCTTGTAAACTTGATAGGTGCTTTGTGTTGGATAATGATGGAACTGATTCATGTTTTGTATCTAGTTTTACTCTATCTAGAATACATTCAGGCCATAATTCATTGATTACTGATGTTTTTATGGGTGCACTGGAAGCAGGAAGCAAAAGGTTGTGGGCAGCAGCTGGGTGCACTGGAAGCAGGAGGTCGTGGGCTGCGGGCATCAGCTACTATGTTTGGGAGAAGGATCTATACCCATGGTTCAATGAACCGTGGGTATATTAGTTTTTCTAGGAAGCATCTATACCCATGGTTCATTGAACCGTGGGTATGTTATATTGCTGTGAAAATTTATTCCCATGGTTCTGAAAACCGTCGGAATAGATTTATACCCCCGGTTTAAACAAACCGTGGCTATTACAAAATTTCCATTGGATATCCCCATGGTTTTGTAAAAACCGTGGGTATAGGGCTATATAGACAACACTGCATCCCACGGTTCATAAAACTGTGGGTATTGCCTATACCCACAGTTTTATGGGCTATACCCACGGTTTAAAACCATGAATATAGGTGACATTTCCAATAGTTTATGGTTATTTTCTAAACCATATATCATTTTTATATATAGTTTTTACCTTGACATCTGAAATCATGAATATCCTTATTCACATGATATTCTAAGATTCATTTAATATTATTCTTTGATGGGGATTATGATTCAAACATTCCAATGTGGTATGGGACACTTTGAATTGTTTAAAGATTATTTTCCTAAAGAATTCATTTATTTATATTTCAATGGTATTTCTATTCATCAATATCAACAACCCTTATTGTTACATATCCTAAACTAGGTAATTATTGACTAATTAATTTGTCGTATTCAATACTTATATTTTATAAGGAATGTTATTTATTACGATTATTCGATATGAGGATTGATTTTGACAGGTAGGGCATGGGTGAGGCCTGGTTATAGATAACCCTGTGATGCATCAGTAGTCTAATGAGTTGAATTAGTTGTGAAAATTAGATAGGTTAAAACCTGATATGATAAATCATCTTGTGAAAGGTCTTTATGGTAATAGTTCCATGTAACTAGGAAACATAGAGTCTAATAATTAAGAATTTACATTATTTATATTAATTGATTATTCATACACGAGATTTGGCGTCAACATATCTATGGATACAGTTAATTTTCTATTCTTTGATTAAATAACATTGGTTTCAATTTCTTAACTTTCCATATTGATTTTTTCTAATCGTGTTATTTGAATGGAATGCCGTTATAGTTATTATATTGATATAATTATTATTCACTTCCTTCTCATTTTTTTGATTACATGGTATGTGTGTTTAGTCATTTACAATTCCATAATTATTATTCTCATTGATTCATTATTGATTTCACTATAATTTTCCCTTACTGAGCATTTGAGTGCACCCTTATTTTGTTTCCTTTACCCAGGAATTGAAGAAGAATACTATAAATGATATATATAGATATAGAATGTGGAATAAAGTTATTATTCAAGGAAAGGAAAAAAGTTATGTTGTAATTAGTGTTTTCATTTGTTATACAAGACTCATGTATGTAACTAGTTTACCAAGACTACTAAACTGGTCGCTCTTTCATGATTTGATTACATATAATCATGTAAATTTAATAGTATTAGATATATTCTCTAGGTTCATTGGGGTTTTTTCACTTCAAAATGAATAAAAAAATGTTTATATTCTTTCTAATTTAAATTTTTTTAATTATATTTTATTTCTAAATTGATAATAATTGTTTATCTATGGTTTTTGAAAAATAAATAAAATGTTTTTCATGATTCATTTTATATTCATGTTAAGTAATTTTTTTAAGAAATGTGAATATTTTTAACTATTAAACATATTAAAGGAGTTAGATCCATGTATTACATGATAAGTATGAATATATTAGTTATAGTTTTCATCTACCTTGTCCTCAGTTTTTATTTATAGTCATGAGCTTAATATTGGTTATTGGAAAAAAAAATCATATTAGGTGTTAGATATTTTATATATTTGATTCTATCCTATGTAAACTCTCCCTTTGTAGAGTGATATGGGGTTGGACCACCTACCAACACGGAAGTGATGTCTTCTCTAGAAATGTGATTGTGGTTGACTATCAATCACTTTGGGATTACTTAGGTGGAGACTATTAATATCGTATAATTCTATTCTTTTAAATGAATTGTATATGACCTCAATGAATATAATACATTTGGAAATTTATTAATATGATTTAATTCTATTTTTTTGTGAGTAACACAAATCTATGTGTTGTATAATGAGATAAAAATTAGTATTCTGTGAAGACATTAATTTAGTGATTAAAATAAGGATTCAAATACGAAATAAATATAATAATTCATACACCAAATGAATAACACATGAGAATATGTATACATAATATTATATAGTTGTTATTAATTTAATTTCCAAATAATTAGCATTAAATGTGGTGAGCCATTAAAATATGAAAACCCCTCAAATACTATATGTGAGATTCCTTCTTAATAAACACTTTTCAAGAAATTGATAATTCAACCAGTTATCATGAGTACCCCATAATTATCCTTTTTGTGGAAATAAAGTTATAAGTAACTTTATATTGGCATATGGATAGGTCAAGATCAGTAAAATTATCCCTTAACTTCCCTTTATTAGCTCGTTCTTGGTGTTTACTTTGGGTTACACTGTCTATAAAACCCTAAAGATTAGAATACTAGTGTAATATATTTGAGTTAATATGTTTCAATTTTTTTGATATGTGGTTATATAATTAACTATCTGTGAATGATAATTGTTATGAAAAAGTGATTCCCACCATAAATAATCATGGCATGATAACTGGTGTAAGTGAAGTTGAAATATAGATATTGAATCACTAAATGAAAATAATGTTTGGGTTATAATTTTTAGTGGGATAAATTTCATTAAAAGTAATTAATGAATAGATATAATAAATATTACTCACCTACTAATATGTCTTTTTTGATGATATTGTCACTCTTAGTAAAAATCCTCTTGAGATCACAACTTTATTTGACCTATAAAATAGTTAAAAGATTGGTATCTAAAATTTAGAAGTGTTCTCAAGGAGAAAATTTGGACTACCCAAATGTGAATTTTATAGGAATAAATTTATCCAACTATGGCTCATGGTTATTTAATATCAAGTGTTTTTCAGTAATTTGTGTTGATAGACATAGACTCAGAGATATAATGGAATCGATGAAGGGTGAAGTATAATGTTGTGTTAGTAATGGAGAAAGATTTTATGCATTATAGGCTATCAATAATGATTTGAATATATCAATTTTATTAATCCAATAATTAGAAAAAATTTATTATGTTCCCACTATAAAAAATAATTTAATTTCTATATCTTGTTTGGACAGGAAAATATTTTTAGTCATTATTAAGGAAAAGAGTTATTCTATATATAAGGATGAAATTTTTTATGGCATTAGCAATATAATAAATGATTTTTATATTCTAGATATGGTAATCCCCTTTATAAAATTTTTAATAATAAGTTAAATGTTGATTATAATACCACATACCATAGTAATTATCTCATTGTACATATAAATGAGAAAAATAATCTATAGAGATGGATTATAAGACTCAATTGATTATGAATTTTTTGATACATGAATTTTTTTTATTAATAAAAATGAAAAATTAAACTTTTTGAATAAAAGTTGAGAGGTCTAGTATACTATTGGATTTCATACATTGTGACGTTTTTAGACCATTGAATACTAAATAATGTGGTGGTTTTAGGACCTTATTAACATTTACTAATGAATTTAGTTTGTATGGTTATGTGTTTTTGGTGAAGCACAAGTATGAATCTTTTCAGAAGTTCAAAGAGTTTCATATTAAATTAAAAAATCCATTGAGAAAACATATTATTTCACTTGATCAAATAAAGATGGTGAATACTTGATCTATATATTTATAGCTCATTTGAGAGACTGTGGAATAGTTTCACAACTAACTCCTCTTAAAAACACAATAGTGGAATGATCTATCTGATAGGAAAAATCATACCTTGTTGGACATGGCTTTATCAATGAAACGTATATGTGTTATTTCTATTTCATTTTGGGGTTTTTATATAAACACCTCAACATTCTTACTAAACTACATTCCGTCTAAAATAGTCATAAAGGAATATTATTAGATATGGTATGGTAAACATCCTAGTTTTCCTTATGTCACGATTTTGGGTTGTGAAGCATTGAAACAATTATTGGATTATAAAAATAATGAATCTAAATATATTAAGTTATTACTTATTAGTCATCCCAAAGAAATTGTGGGATATTAATTTTATAATCCTATGGAGAACAGAGTGTTTGTGGCATAATGATATATTTTCCTTGAAAATGAACATGTAAGACAAGGTGAGAGTGTGATGAAATTTAAACATAGAGATGTTAAAGATTAAAAACATGGATATATTCTGAATATGGAGGTTGATTTGGATCCACAAAGTGTTGTATAAGAATAATCAACTCATGTTACATAAGAAACATGATGGTCTGATAGGATTCATCATGAGCCCAATAGATATGTTTTTATCATGGAAAATGATGATGATGAAATTTTTATTGGTGATGAACCTACTTCCTATCAAGTTTCTATTGAGTGTTCTGATTATGATAATGTGTTAAAAGACCTGGAGTCTAAAGTAAATTTCATGCACAATAACCAATTTTTGAACATAGTGGATACAACTAATTGTGTAAGACCAATAGCATATAAGTGGGTTTTCTATATGAAATTGAAAAAGGATTATATCACTCCAATAACCATATTCTCGGATATAGTTATAAAAAAATACATTACACACTATATTTGACAAACATGCCTAATTAGAAGATATTTCCCATGTAATGTAGCATTTACATTCCAAGAAACATTTTAGGTTTATAGGTTTAAAGAATTATGAAAAATATTTTACTAATATAACCCATGTTCTTTCTATCAAATGGAATTTTTTACCATTGTATAGAAAAATAATTAATCCATAACAAGTATTCAACTTTTCCCAAAAATCCTTCACACATGATACTATTCTAGAAAGATATTACATATAAATTTTCTTCATAACCAATGAAAATGGAAACATATGAAAGGGTGATCTCAGACACTTAATAAGTGTAAAAATAAGTGATAACAATCAGTGATCATAAGTGATAATAACTTGATAATATTAATATAATCCTAATAATTAAGAAAATAATTCAAAATAATAGATATCATAAACCATGAAATAAGTCCTGGTATAAAATAAGACATGAATCATGAGATTACAGAAAAATGAGTCAATAAACAAGATCTATGATATAATAAAATAATCATAAAATTGTGGCATAAGATTTAGTATAAGGAATACTACTTTTATGGCCCACACTAAGATGGAAAAATACAATAGTGTATAATATCATTCAATTATGGTATAAACATTAGTATATGTAATATTACTGTCATGAGCCACATAATCGGTTCCCATGCTTACTAGTAGATAAACATACTTATGAATATTGTTCTTATGACATATAAATCCTTAACTAATTAATTGTAGGGTGATATATGAATATACCCATTATTCATCTACAGTTATATATTCCATAAGAAATCAATCCTTCTTCATATCATAAAGAGCATGTGGAAAGAAAATGGGTTTCCATCAATACATCATAATGAACCTATAGAATGAAAATGGGTTTTATATCCTCCTAAATGGATCCACAAAAGGAAATAAATAATAATTCTATAAATTTTTATTACATAATATACCCATGTAAAATAAATGTGTATCCAAAGATATTCCGTAACATTCTAGGTAAATAACCATCAATCAAGATAATAAAACATATGGTGTTTGCAATGTATAGAAAAAGAGTATACAGTCATGTTAATAATTTAAATAATCAAAAAATTTATGGAATATTGGTTTAAAACCTTTAATAAAATGAGTTAAATATTGATAGTTCATAAATAAAAGGAATTGGAAGAAAATTTATGCCTATTCATAGGGGATGGTTATGAAATATAAATTTAGTGATAGTTAATATATTTTATAGAAATAAATACATAATACATCCAGAGAAATAAGTTTTATGGTATCACTTTGAGAATATCTATGATCAATAATAATATATTTCATTATATAATGACTTGTATAAAAAATAGTAGGTGTTTTAGAAAAGTCATTTTGAAAATCAGAAATATCCATGAAATTTTGAAATCATGTTAAAATAAGTATATTATAAATCTAGGAGAAAAAAATAATTCCATTTAGATACCATAAAAACATAGAGAGAAATATTTCTATAAAATTAAAAATGTGTTATAATATTTGTTCACATATAAAATTTTAAAAAGAGATACTTTTCACATTTTGAAAAAAATGAAACATGTATACGTAAATAAAAAATATATTTAAAACATTTAAATATGTATAAGAAGTAGAAAATGAATTTATTAATTATTAAGGAATAGATATGAACATTAAAAAATTTATCTAATGAATATGAAAATTAAAAGGAGGTTCTCAATGGAAAAGAAGTGATTGGGTAGGTTTTACTTACATGAAACACTTTGGGTAAAAATATGTCTCAATGGGGGACACAATTTTGAGGAGACATTTAAAGCATAAGAAAATCAAAATAAATTGAAAAGGAGATTTAGAAAGAATAAAAATCACCCATATATATTATCTTTCATAAACAATCATGATATTATAATAAGATCCACAATTAAAACCCTTAGGGTTTGAGTAACATTTTATTTAAACCCCCTTCAACTTTGATATCTTTTTAATTAAAGATAAAATAATGAAGAAACATGATATGGATCTTAAAAAATCATAAAATACATAAATATGTCAAGACACATTCATTGGGTAGTAATCACAACATATCAATGATATAATTGTGCAAAAAATTAGACATGTCCCAAAAAATTAGATTTCAGGAAAAGAACCACTTACCTTATAATATCGCTTAATAAAATGTGATATAATATCTTCAATGTAAAAATAAATCTCTTAATAATGTATTTAAAAATATTATTCATAATAACAACCTTTTTATTTACATTCATTCATAATTATTTTTTACATTTATATTAGTTAGTGATTATATAATTTCAATATCAAGTGTGATTCATCTTGATTGTATTGATCTAGTTTTTTAAGAGTGGTGCTTTTCTCTCTCTCCCAAAGTCCATTATTATAAGAACATAAGGTTACTATAACTAATGATTTATAATGATTTATAATTTTATAACTTCATTTAATTGGAGTTCTGGATTTGATTCTTAATGATGATTTTTTTGATGTGCATGTTTTGATGATTTTCAAGAAATGGATGTTTTTATTTAAATCAATGAGATTAATATTAATGTTGACATTCAAAAAACAATCAAAAATTTATTTAATTATTTATATTTTATATCATTAGTGGATAAATTATCATAGTCATCCATTATCACAAACCAACTCGGGTTGACCCCGATCTGGTCCTCTTGAGTTGGTTTGTGGAAAGGCCTGAGTGGCGTTCCTGATCCTCCTGGACTAGAAACTAGTGTTAGGGAATAAATAGAGTAACCAAGGGATACATTTCTCCCAATATAAATAACCTAAATAGGGGAAATACATGGATAATCTCAATAAATAAATAAAATAACTAAATAGAACATCATTTTTACAAGAACTAAAAATACATAGAAACTATAAAAAAACAAAACTGAACGTGATGACCAAATCATCTCCATGTGACCCTAAGGGTCACTCTCTTATAATGAAATCTGTCATCACCCACAATGAATGAAACCAAGCCGAAACCTACACCAAATATAATAATAATAAAGAACTATATGCATCAGGATTAAAACCTAGTAAGAATTCCTAAACAAATCTATTCTCAATATATTTTCATTTAAATAAAAGAAACATCAATTTCAGGTATGAAATAAAATGTTTAAAACTATGATTTTCACACACAATTTATCTTTAAAACCAAACACTGTCCATGTCCATTTTTTATTTAAAATGAAATTTTTTACAAGAATGAACAATTACCACATTAGAGATAAAGAATAATGAATTTACATAAAAATAGAAAAATGGAGTGTAAAAAATTTCAAAAACATTTTCCATAAACCTTTGAAAAACAAAAAAAAATTCATAACAATTAAACCACATAAGGGTGATATAATAATGATTGCATGATAAGGGAAATTGAATAAAGAAAGAAAGATTAACCATCAAAAAAGCATCTCAATCATCCCCCACAATCAACTAAGATTCAAAAGACATGGGAGAACCTATTAGATCAATGGAATAATCTAGACCATATCATATATCATGACTCATCCTGAAGGCATTCCTCACCCGATAACATCAATTCTCTCCCACATGCTCGATCTCACCCTACCTGGTCTAACTAAGGGTCACTATCCCAGTGTAAAAAAAATTCTATGATAAGAGACACTAGCTATAGTGAAAATCTAAACGAGTGCTATAATATTTCATTTATAATTTGTTAGTTATGCCAGGATCTCATGTTGAGACTAAAGAGGTAATGAGATAACCAGTCACAAAAAAATCATCCAATCACACGAATATATATCAAACACAATCCAATCACACAACAAGTCACCCCCAAGTCTCCCCAAAGAACAATATATTTCCATTAAACCATTTAATCACAACGAATCTTCTCAGTGTGGGCCTCCCTTAACATTAAACATAAAAAATTAAAGATTATTATCCAAAAATATTTTTCAATACAACCAATTTCACAAAATTTCCAAATGGGCATCAAACACCCTTTGAGAAATCATCCTTTTCGAAGAGGAAACCAACAAATTTCCTTACATGTCAAAAAATTTCCAAATAAACAAACACACAACTATTTTAAATATAAACCCACTTGGAAATCAATTTCAAGAAACCAAAACTATCCTTTTAAATGTAACAAATAAATTTACAAAGAAAAACCATGCACAAGAAAATCTACTTATAAAGGCCAATTGGGGAATTCATCAAACACTTAGTGTGAACAAATCAACAAAGAAACACCATATATTTAAAAAAAATTGAGAAAAACACCACATTTCTCATAAAACATTATTCCAAAAATCATAAATCACTAATTTATATATAATGAAGGCGTAAAAACACTGAAATCAACGTTTCGTAAATTTAAAGTTCATGTGAAAATGGAAACCTACCTCAAAATCACGGTGCTTCAGTAACATGCACCTGAAACAACCTTGAAAGTGTTTTGAGAAATAAGAACAACCTAGAGGAACCCTAACAAAAACCCCTAATTAAAACCCAAAAAAACTTGAGGCCAAGATCCAAAAGACCATGGAAGAGAAGAAAATCAAGAGAAAATGGAAGAAAGAGGAAGATGAATAAGAAATGAGAATATTACCTTGAAAATTTAGCCTAAAATCCTAAATAAACCCCTAAATATACACCTTGTAATAGAATAGGAGTCTTGGAAAGGAAGGTAGGGTCTCCCCTAGGTCTAAAAGAACAAGGAGAGGGAGGAAATGGGAGTTTTGGGGTTAAATCCCAATGAGGGTAGAAGAGTAATTTCACAATTTTAATAACCTACATAGGTCGCATGTTTTTCCCACACAGTTTTCAAAATCGTGTGGAAAACATGCATCCCTTACTATCGAGTATAAATAATCCACATAGTTATCCCACACGGTTTACAAAACCATGCGACTAATATGTAGTCACCGCTATCCAAAATTAAAATTTGTTGCATGATTTCCCGGTTGAGGGAGCACAATTTCCCCAAACCATATGCGAACTATTCAATACATGTTGTCAAGAAAAAATATTCATTTTCACCAAAAACATATTTGGAAACTAAATAATAAAAAAATAACCAAAAGTAAAAAAATGAAATACCTCAAAATAAAATCACGGATGTGACAATTTTCCCCACTATTATGCTTTCTACCCCTGAAAGATATAAAATCCCTAGTTTACCAATTTAAAGGACATGGTTTACATGATCACATGACTTAACTCGTCATATAGAAGAACATATCAACCACCTTAAAATATAACATATGCCTCTTACTCAAGTGATCCAATAATCCAAAACCTATTCCTGCAAAATTATGGAAAACTCAAGCTACAACATCCAAAAACTTGTTTCAAACAAGACCATTAAGTGTACTCCAAATCCCAATGTTCACTCAAAAAAATAGACTCGGAACCAATGACCTAGACGAAACCACTTGGTTCGAATCCTAGAAAGGGTAAATAACTGGTTTACCAACATAAAATTCCAAAATTGACTCCCCATTATGTGAAATCAACTTCCACAAACCAACTCTAGTAGAAACCAAAAAATATCCATGGTGAGTCTCCCCACCATTTAGGAACCGAACAACATAGACCAACCAATATAAGAACTCCCCACACAAACCAACAACCCAACCACAAATTGGGGTCCTGATTAAAGAAACTCTAAACCAACCAGCAATCCAAACCACAATTCATCATCTCTGTAAAGACCTTAATTTTTTCATGTAATTTTGTTTAATTATATAGGAATATTATGAGTCCGTAAAAATTGACGGCGTGTGATTCTAAGGCCCAGTGTGCCCGGAATGAATTTATGAACTTTTTTTCGGGTACATTCAGTAAAAGCGTGAGTGGCATTTTGTAACATTTGAACCGGTGCTCATAATTAAAATCCAACGACACAGTCGAACTCGCAGTTCCGATATTCACTTAAGGAGACCTTCACCTCGAACGCAGTAGGTCAAGGGTGGAAATTAGTTTTCGGACTTTTTGTGGGAGAAATTGAAACCTCTAATTTTTAATATTAAATGTAACACCCCGAGCTTCCACGATACGCCTCTATTTCAATAATGCAACAGCTTGCATTGTACGCAACTTCGAGTTCTAACACACCGCGACTAATCAAAGTAGCCATTATGAATAGTAATAACCACTTTTTAAAATTATAGAAATTTTATATTTCAAAATGGACTTCATTTTTGTATTCGTAATATCGAAATTATCCTAAGTTGAATTTTTTGTAATTTTCTGAGAACTTTCAATTTTTTATGAATAGTGAAAAATACTTAAAAACAACTTTTTTAATCAAAATAATTTAATGTGATAAATTATACTATTTAGTGGTTTTAAAGTATAATTAGAATATATTTTTACCATTTTATCCAATGGTGGTCATTAGAATTAATTTAACATTGAAATTGGACATAAACAATTGTCAATCTTTTGATATAAATTGTTTCTTAAAAACACGCTATTTGTTGTGACAGCGGGAATTAATTATAAAAATAAATTAATGCAACTTATATTTTTGTAATTTTGTAAAATAGACATCATTTTTGAAATCATAATATCAATTATAGCTTAGGGTGAAATTTTGGCATTGTTCTGAAAAACTTCAATTTTTGATGAATAGTGAAACCACTAAGTGGTAGTTAAATAACTGATTTTTCGTTTAAATGAAATATTACCACCTCTGTGATTTGATCTTAAAAAATCTGATATTCATGGTTGTCATTAAGAAGTAAAATGTGGTTCAATGAGATTAAAATAATTTTTGGTGAATAGTAACTTTTAAGTTCTTAATCGCGATTAGAGGTAATTAGTGTAGTTTAAGGTAAAAATAATGTTTTAATAATATGAGATGAGCTTGAAACATGTCCTACCCTCATTGGATGTTCCATGGCCAACCATGAAAATCCATGGGTCAACTTGGGGACCCCATGGAGCCACTTTAGTTGGAAAATGACATAAATACCTTTTATTTAATGATAATGTAAAAAAATGACACAAACATGAAATGTTTTACAAAAAACAATTTTTACATGGGGTTATACAAGTCATATTTTTTACTATAAATAGTCATTGGAAAGCTAAAAAGATTTACTACATCATATTATTTTTTTTTATTTTTAGACATTAAATAAATTAAATTATTTATGACATCATTATGATGCATCGATGACCTCATTATTTAACGATTTTAATAAAATGAAAAGATAATGTACAATACAAGGATTACACTTGTCCAAAGACTATTGGATGGGTAGATTTCGCACCCTTATCACCTTATCCACGAATTATATATGTGTGGGACCTTTAGAATCCAAAAAGCATTGTATAATAATGTAAAAGTTCCTTACATTCCAAGAGTGCCCCTCCTCTCCTCTTATAAAAGGCCCCCACCTCTACCACTTCATTCACACATTCAAGACATTTGGCTCGGCCAAAATCTGACCAAATACTCTTCCAACTTCCCCCTCTTACTCCTAGAAGCCTCACTTTGGGAAGAACTCTTCCCAAGGAAGCCTTTGCCTCAAATCAAAAAGTGTTACCCGTTTTAAAGGTAGTGTTTTCTCTTATGTTCTTTTGTTTTATTTTGCTTCTCCAACCCCCTAAACTCTTTTTATTATTTTCTTTTGTAACAAAAACAGTATCCTCAATATACTAGGATGTTGTTATAAGAAGTATTCTAGCTACACTTAGACACAGCTACATCTAATGGTTAGATAACATACGGTTTCTGTGGATGGCGAATTTCTGCCTCACGAAACGATGATTGTTCAACACTCATATAACACCTTCAAAGGTGGCCATTAAGATGTCACTATATTTATATATGATATATAATATGTTTATGTTTTACTTATTCTTCTGTATTTCTCATTTATGGCATACTTTATGATTTCCATTATGGGTAAACGCGATAATTTCATTTTAGGAAGTGCGGACTACCGCCCCCTCAAAGTGATTTGGATCGTTAATGCCATATGTGGGATGTATAAAGGATGGAGTAAATTGTATTATACAATATATTATACTGTAATTATATTATACCTTTATATAATTATAACTTCATTCCATTAAATATGAAATATAAATGAAAGTAGCGTTCATGCGTATGTACGTCTTACCGTCTCCATGAACGGTGCATTTCATTTCTTACCTCTAAATGTCATGTAATATTATGAATGAATGTATATAATGGATATATATGAGATATATGATATCTATATCATGAATATAATTCTGGATATAATGGATATTTCACCACATGAACAACTCGTAATTATAAGAAGTCTATTTTTGACTCAAGTACCAAAGATCGAAAAAACGACCGTTATTAACTTAAATAATTACATAATGTTCATAACATTGTAATAAGTGATATTAAAGGGATAATGAACTTGAAAAAGGTTCTTAATAAAGTATATATTAAATCTAGTTTATTATTCAGGAGGATAAAGAACGGTCGACTCAAGTCGGACACAAGGTAAGGGAATTTCTTAACCCAACTTCCATTCTTTGGGTTAATCTCCTATTTTCAAATTATGTCATGATATTATTATGTCCTATTTTGTATTTTTACTTCCTTTATGTGTACCTATAGTGAATAGACATAATAGATCTATTTTATTTTAAAAATGATCTTTTTAAGGACTTCGTCTCAATCACCATCCATTGAGACATATTTTGTTTTATACACAAATTTCTTTTATACGGTGTATAAACCCCTTTGACTTTTACGTTTATTCAAAAGGAATCTTTTTTATACAAAGTGTTTTGCTAAACGACAAAAGGGAATGTTTTTATTTCCGTACTTATGCGGAGACAAAGACTTCTCCGCCGCCATGACCATTATTTGAGTTTCGGCTTCCTCTACAAGCCATCATTTTTTTAATGAAAAATAAATACAAAGTTTTAACTTTCTTTTATTTTGGTATTGAAAATGGTTTTGAAAGCGTTTTTATTATATCAATGTTTTGTATTGATATCTTGTGATTGAAATGTGGAAATGTTATGTTTCCTTTATGCATGTTTTATGTGATACGATTATGTTATGGTTTATGATATGTTTAAACCTATTCATATGAGGAATGTATTGGACTTAATAAGTGACGGGTGGAGCCCGCTATAGCTCCTCGATGCATCGGTAGGTCTCATGTGACAACTAGACGTGGAATTGGCTGAGGCCCTTTCCCAATTTGATTTATGGTTTTGGCCGAGGCCTTAATCATTTTAGACGTCTTGGCCGAGGCCTTGAAAAAATGTTTCAGAATGTCTGGCATTATACATTCCATCATTATGAAAGTGGTTATTGATATTGCTTGTGATTATTCGACTAGTAGAATATCCATGTGAATAAGTAAATGGAATTATCTTATTTTACTTTTTCCATATTATGTTCATGTTCATGTTTAAAAGGCTTTTGTTTTAGTTATACATTGCCTTAAATGTTAATGTTTATTTATGAAAGCTTCCGCAATATTGTTATCCTTACTGAGCATCTGTGCTCACCCCTTTCAATGTTTTAATATTTTCCAGGCTGTGAAGAATTATTTTATGAATGACCTATAGGGATAGACAGAAGAGGATATGAGTGTGGATTATGAAGACTTTTTTATTATTTTTTCACTTTATGATGTAATGTAAGACTTATGAATGTATCTAGTGTTTCCAAGGCCACTAAACTAATCGGTCTTTTGAGACTTGATCTTTTGTGATCATGCCAATGTTACGAAGTAATGCACCGACTCTGGGTAGCTGGGGTCGGGGCGTTACATTAAAGGTGGGGACCACACGAGGGTGGTCGGGCATTTTATGTTGGGCATTAAATGCCCGGTTACACAAAATGTGTAACTGCATCCCTCTTTAATTAATAGGATTCATTAATTCTGAATTAATGAATCAAATTGTTATTAAGAGTTATTTTTTTATTAACTATGGGAATCCCCCATTGATGTGCCAACATTAAATCTCAACATATTAATTTGGCACCACACTCTCACGAGGAAAAAGGATTGGAAAAGGAGAGCCTTTGGAGAAACATCCTCCAAATGAAGAACATCTCCAACGAAGAACGTTCTCTGAATCAAGAATGAGGAATAGACTATGGAACTTATTGCGGGAGCGACGAACATTGATGACTTCATCATATTCATCTCCTTCCTTGTGACATGTCCAACAAACGTCAAGGTAGGGGTTTTAAATTTAATTATGATTAAATCTCTTTTTTTGATTCTTCATATTCTGGATTCACAACGACGTTGTCCAAACAAACATGGCTATCGTCCCGCACATATACCTTACCAGTTTTTCTCCATGCTTCGCGCGTTCTTCGTGCATTATTCAACTCCAAATAATTAATGATTTTGGAAACAAAACTTTTTTCTGAGGGCAACATATGGATGCAGAGCCCTCGACCCAAGGATCGTGAATATGTGAAAGACATAATTTTATGGCTTGGAAAAAATCCGTGATGGATCGCAGAAGATGGCGGTGACTTGCACCCGGTTGACCCCGGGAAATGTGGGGCGGCACACGTTTTCACCATCGGTTGACCAGGATGCTGTGGCCCATCGGCCGCGGCGGAATTGGGTGGCATCCGGCATCCGGCAGACCATGCGGCGTAGCGGCGGTGCGCGTCTGCATCGCCAGAGCAAGAGGCTGAGGTTGCTTGGCCGCGGCAGAGGCTGGAGGGCGATCGACAACCGGCCTGCCGCAGTGGAGCAGCGGTGCGCGACCATGCCGCTGGGAGGAGGACCGGCTAGAACACTGGCTGGCCGTAGTAGATTTGCGGGACCCACTCGAGTCCCACAGGTGAGATGGCAGCGCCTCAAGGAACTGCCCTTTGTCGTTCCAAACAGAAGGGGGTCGCTCCCCCTTCGGCGCCAGCTAGGGTGGACCGCGCCCAACGGACCACGCCATGAGGGCTGGGCCAGGCCATCCCCTTCACGGGCTGGGATAGACCTGGATCAGATCGATTCAACCTGAACTAGGTCGGGTCGTCCCAGGCTGGGTGGGGTCAGGTCGGTCCGAACCCGGGCCCATCTAGACCCAGTGTCACCTTTGTGGCCATAACTTGAGAACCAGACGTCCTTTTGATGAGCCGTCTACGGAACCAGAATACTTGGATCGAGACGGTCCTTTTGGTATAATACACATGATTTTTGGATAATGTTTGAGTATGGTTGGGTTGGATCGAACCTGAATCCAATCGGGCCCACTGAGCAGAAACACTAATAACTTTAATACCAGGCGTCCGATTGATGCGCTTCCTGATACATTGGGTCCTTTATGACGTGACAGACCTTTGGAATACTTATTTGTAGAAATTTTCGGAAGTTGAGATACGACCTAAAACTTAAGGATCGGTTCTCCCAAATGTGATAATAGCAGGAATCCAGTGGCTGGCAGTGAGGCGGAGGTTGGAGACAGATCATATGAAGGTTAATACCGAGCGATCCTATATGGGTTAGAACTGATCCTATGTGGGTCAGATCCTCTGTGAGTCAATTTTCAGCGATCCTATGTGGGTCTGTACATACCGATCCTGTATGTGCCAGCGCTCAACGATTCTGTGTAGGTCAGAGCATACCAATCCTGTGTGGGTCAATTGTCAGTGATCCTATGTGGGTTTGTACATACCGATCCTGTGTGGGTCAGCACTCAGCGATCCTATGTAGGTCAAAGAATACCAATCCCATGTGGGTCAGATCCTATTTGGCTCATTGCGGGGGTTATTATGTATCGATCCTGTGTGGTTTAGACTCTGTATAATCAGCAGCAATACCTCTTAATAGAATAAGATGATCTAACTTCAGGACTGATCCTCTGTACTTCTATACTTTAGTAATACCTGGTGTGAGGTGAGTCTTTTACCTTTGTGGTTTTACCTGTGTAGTACTTCTACCTTCATGGTATTACCTATATGGTACTTCTACCATCGTGGTATTACTTGTGTGGAAATTCTTCCTTCGCGGTGTTACTTTTGTGGTACTTCTACCTTCGTGGTGTTACCCTTGTGTATTTTGATAACTTATGTATATGTATAGGAATATAAATAAGTACATTTTGTGTCTTGATTTTTGGTTTAACCTTTGTGTATTATGAGAGACCTTCAGGGGTCTTGAGCTCCCTACTGAGTATTGTTATACTCACCCCTAAACGGGCTACCACCGAACCTTGTTGTGTCTTATGCAGACGACGGACAACACTGACTGAGGACCTGGGTACCAGACTAGAGGATTCTTGGAGGTGGACATTAGATGATACATACCATAGAGACAACCATTCGAGAACTGTACCTACCCTTCAGGTAGTATCTTTGGTGGGTTTTCACAGGAGCTATTTCTAGTTTTACTTGTACTTTTCAGTTTTACTTGTACTTTTCAGTTGGACTTGTATTCTGGCCTCTTTACATTCTGTATACACCCTGTTTACTATATATTTTACTTTGTTCTTGTATCTTTCTGGATGCTAGGTTTGTGTGAGTGTACAGGTTATAAAGTCAATGCCTTCCCATTTCTGGGAATATGTCTTTCCGGTGCAATTCTCCAGCCCCTGGCCAATGGAAGGAGGGCTTGGGGTAGTCACGGCATGGGCCCCGGGGGATGGGTCATGAAAAATTGGTATCAGAGGATTTTGTTTCTACCGATGAACTAAAAATATGATTTTTTTTCTATGTGTAAATAGTGTTAAGTGTGATGAGTGTGGTTTTTAGTTTAGGGAGTCCAGTATTGGAGCAGAGGTCGATGTATCCATACACTAGGAAACTGACTTCTAATTTCTGACTTAGTGCAAGAAAACACTGATTGCGTGTGTGTTTTGAAAAGTTTTCTTTGTGAAGTCTTTGATTCAGCTCACTAGGAATAACTTATTGACCATGGCACACCTCTATCATTTCAGAATGCCTCCACGAGACAACCAGCTAGGGTTCCGGGTAGAGTACGCGATGACAGACCACCGAGCGACGAGTCTTCAGTGTAGGGACCCCTTACGACAGTTGTACTATCAGGTGGTGTACCAACAACCCCACTATCCTTTGGACATCTGATGCCACTAGCCCTAGAAGTAGAGGGTGTATGCCACTTGAGCGCGTTTCACGAGTTACAGCACCAAAGGCCACTGAGGTTTCGGGGTGAGATAGATCTAGAGGCATCTCAGGACTGGCTGGAGGACATTGTTAGAGTTTTTCGACTGGTAGAGAAACCAGTCGATCTCATGGTGATCCTTTTCACCAGTCTACTTTAGGTAGCATCAGAAAGATGGTAGATCTTGATTCTCCAAGTTCATGACGAGACCAATCTCCTATGGGAGGACTTCGAGAGCCTTTTAAGGTAGAGTTCATCCCAGCTCCCCTATGCTCAGTGCGTATACATGAGCTTCTCCACATGCAGTAGGGTAGCATGACTATGGCTCAGTATTCAGCGAGCTTCACCGATATCTTGCACTACTCCACTGACATGGTGTGTGACCCTTTCTTCAAGGCCCAGACCTTCGAGTAGGGGATCATATGGGAGATTAGAGCTCTGATGGATTCTCTTAGCATCCATACGTAGGCATGGGTTTTAGAGTGAGCACTCTTAGTGGAGAGTATCATTGATAATAAGTCTCTCACGGGAAGACCCACCACTAGATGACACGTAAAAGAGTCATTGAAATCTATAAGTACACAGATGACAGAGAGATCTAAGAGGACCAAACCTATAGGAGGACGACCATAGGATATAGGGTCGTTGGTGCACGGGTCTCAAGACAGAGAAGGATAAGCGAGGGACATGCAGTGTTAATCGTGTGGCGGGCAGGGTCACATGGCTCACGACTACCCCGACCTGCCGTATGGACAACCAGCTGACGGTTTAAGGACTGCCTAGGTAGAGGTAAAGATCTGATTCAGGAAGTCTGTAGGAAGGATTCAGACGTGTCGGAGGAGCTGGCTGTGTAACAGGTGGTTGGAGGCGATACGAGGTTTTACCAAAACAACCACCAGGTGGTTTACCTCGACCACAGGGAGAAGGTGGGCAGGGATGAGCTCAGCTCCAGGTAGCTGATGCTTATGAATAAAACGCTCTGGAGATGATGCGAGGTACGATCTATGTCTACTCCACCTTAGATATAGTACTTATAGACATAGGTACCAGTCATTATTTTATTTCCACGACTCTCGTTCAGAGCTCTGAGATTTCGATGGAGCCATTGGCTCGATCCTTACTGCAATAGAATCCTACAGGAGAATCATTTGATGATTAAATACTGGTTCCGGCAGTGTGAGCTTACTCTTGGAGGAGAGAGATTTGTATGGGATCTTCTAGTAGCGGCAACGAGGACTTATGATGTCATCATGGGTATGGAATGGTTACCTACAGTCCATTCTCAGATCGATTGTATTAGGCACAAAGTGTTGTGTATCTTCACGGATGGGACCATGTTTTCCTTCACTGGTGATAAGGGAAACTTTTCAGCATAGGATAGACTTTCCCAGAGGAGGGTCCAACTGATCACACATCAGTTTTCTAGTTTTACCCTCGGAGAATTTGATGTTGAGAGTCTGAGCTATCCTATAGTGGTGGACCAGTACGCTGATGTTTTCCCTGATGATGTTCCAGGTCTACCTCCTCGCATAGATGTGGACTTTTACATCGACTTGTACCCCTGGACGACACTGATATCTACCCTAGCATATCGGATGGCTCCCGTGGAGCTTCGAGAGAGGTGAATACAACTACAAGACTTGTAGAGCAAGGGGTTCATTAGGCCCAGTGTTTCTCCTTGGGCAGCTCTGATTGTTTTTACCAAGAAGGAGATGGGATTTTGAGACTCTGTGTGGACTATCAGTGCCTGAACCAGGTGACCGTGAAGAACAAGTACCTGCTTCTGATAATTAATGATCTTTTTGATCAGATGAAGGGGGCATGAAGGTTTTCAAAGATAGACCTCATATCAGGCTATCACTGGCTCAGGGTACAAGACGAGGATGTGTAGAAGACGACCTTTAGATGTTGGTATGGCCACTAAGAGTTCTTGGTTATGCCATTCTATGTGACCAACACCCTAGAAGTGTTCATGGGACTCATGAATATGATATTCCAGCCATACCTCGATCAATTCATGGTAGTCTTCAAAGATGACATATTGATATACTTAGTGATGATGGAAGAGCATTCTTATCATCTGAAGATAGTTCTGGACAGACTATGAGAGCACTGGCTTTATGGTATGCTCTTGAAGTGACAGTTCTAGATATGAGAGGTTCACTTCTCGGGACACTTCATCTTGGAGGCGAAGTTGCGGTGGATCCAGCAAAGTTCAAGGTTTCACTTTCTTGGGGGCCACCCAGGAGCATGACGGAGGTGCGGAGTTTCCTGAGTTTGGCCAGTTACTACCAGAGGTTTGTTCCTAACTTTTCCAGAGTTGCGGCACCCTTATCAGGATTGAATAAGAAGGGAAAACCCTTCGTGTAGTTTGAGAGATGCTAGCTGAGTTTCCCGTAGCTGAGGTAGAGACTGAAAACTGCCTCAATCTTGAGGCTACTGGAGGAAGGCATTGGGTACGTAGTCTACTACGATGCATCATGGAACGGGCATGGATGTTTTCTGATGTAGGAGTGAGCAATGATCGCATATGGTTCTCAACATCTGAGACATCATGAGCAGAACTTTTCTACCCATGGCCTGGATTTTGCAGTAATGGTCTTCACCTTGAATATGTGGTGAAATTACTTGATAATAGAATGTTTTACAGTCTACTCTGATAACAAGAGTCTCAAGTATATCTTCTCTCAGAAGGACCAGAACCTAAGACAACGTCATTGGCTTGAATTCCTCTAGGACTGTGTGTTCGAGATAGTATATAATTTTGGGAAGGGGAATGTTGTAGCAGATGCACTCGGTAGACGATCTGGTATACAGTGGTTAAGGGAGGCAACATAGCAGCTTGACCCTTTGCGTATATCCTACGTATATCTATATGGAGTAGATTATCTTCAGTCTCTGATTGTCACTCGCCCACTCCTTCAGCAAGTCAGGGAGGAACAACTTGGGGACCCTAACTGTGAGGCTCAACTTTCTTAGATATCCATCGGACATGAACCTAATAGATTTTCTAAAGGTGGAGAGAACATAATTCTATTTTGAGGGGATACTATGGTACCAGTGATGCTTAAGAAGGAATTTTTTATTGAGTTCAATACATCCCCTCTAGCGGTACATCCAGAAGTGGCGAAGATGTACCCGGACCTTTGACGTCAACACTGGTTGCCGGGAATGAAGAAAGTTATAGCAGAGTATGTTAGGTCCACTAGGTTAGATACCCTGAGAGGGGGGGGGGGTGAATCAGGGTATGGAATATTAAAACAACTAACCCTATTGATCTTGTCTCACTGTTAAGAAAGACTCTCTTCTCTCTCTTTCTTGCAGCAGAGTATAAACAGAAACTAAAGCATTCACAGGACATAGTGATTTTTACTTGGTTCACCCTCAATAGGCTACATCCAACGAGCATACACTGGTGATGTGCCGATGTACCAAATCCACTAAAATCACACTTCTGTTTACAAGGTTCATTATAGATCACTTCTATTCCCAAACTCACTACCTTTATAATGTTTAGGGTTAGCTCACTGCTTTCCCAAGGGTCACTCCCTGTCTCTCTCTCTATGGCTCACTGCTAGTGGAGAGGATCACCTTCTTCTTCTTCAATTACTCACTGCTCTAGAAAGGATCCACTCACAGTTTATAGACCTGTAGGTCTCTTCATTATCGCTAATTAATACATCCTCTATTGTATGTGGATTCTCTGTTGAAGTACAACTTTCACCTGTAGATGAATCTCACTTTGCATCAATGGTATCAGGAAATCTTCCAGCTTCCACGCAGCCCTGAATCACTATCATGCATCAACCATATCTGGCTCCCTTATCTAAGACGGTGTGCATGTCTCTGCATGCAAGTTACAACTGGCACACAAGTCCACCTCAACCACTTGTGCAACACAAGCTTCTGCAACTCCAAACATTCATGACTCACGCCCTTTTACGCCCAAACCAATATTGGCGAACAACCACCAACTATCGCGCTTAATCAAAACATGGAGCACAAGTGTCACCAAACCACTTGTGCGACACCTCCTTCTTCAACTCAAAACTTGGGAAACTCCCTTACTTTCTCACCCAAACCACACGGGACGTGCAACAAACAACGGGCGCGCTACTTATACTTGAGTGACCACACCACCACTTGCGCGACTACCAGACCTGTGCGATGAGAGATCTGATTTTATCTAAGTGTTGAACTCATACAGAATGATGAGGAGTCGACCTCTATTTATAGGCATTTAGACACCCTGCGCGACAGCGTTCAAGTCTCCTCTTAGCGCGTAAGTTTCGTCATGCAAGTCACTTGCACGACCAACCCTAATACTTGGGCGCCCCTTTTCCCTTTGCCATATTTTGATGTTCTAATCTTGAAAAACTTATGGAGCACAAGTTTCCTCTCCTTCAAGACAACAACGTTCAAGTCCCTTTTCCAAAACCACTTTTCTCTATTTGTTGATTTTCAGGACCAAAAATTTGGCAGACACTGGAAAACGGCACCACCTTGTATCTGCTATTTTTGTACCACCTCTAGATCATCCATTCCTTTGTCGAAGTTATTGAATCAAACATGGATCATTAACCACATCCCTTGAACTCGACATGCCACCATGAAATCCCCATCGTCAATAAATTTTTACATCATGGTTTTCTTTGTCAATAATCACAACACAGATGTCCACTCTTTCAACAAACACAATCACCTCAAAAATGCTTTAATTATGCCTTGAGGGATTTTTCCCAACAATATCCCCCTTTGGGTTTGTTGAAAAATCATCCATAAAAAGATACATCGTTAATTATTTAGCCACCATTTTCCTATTGCGATTCCGATAGAGATCAAGGATTTACTCAACACATAATCTATGCCCACATGAGCAATGCTCGATGTGAGAAACAAGAGTAAATGAAAAGTTTATCAATGAATCACTTCAACTATGACACCCACTGTTGACACCAAACTGATAACAATTTTTGGAAATATTCTTACCACATTCCAACACCACTTTTCCTCTTTTATCACGATCCTCAGTTGTCGTGATATCTATTCTTTGATCGATCACTTCTAGAATCATCAGATTTAATACGCTCCCCCTTTCTCAATGCTCTCCCCCTATCTCACTGCTCCACCTGTCAGCTTCTCCCCATATAAATCACGATTCATCAAACTACCACACTATCTCCCCCTTGAATAATCACTATTTTCTACCCCTTTGTCAACGAATCCAAAGGTCACACCATTGTAGTATATAATAGAGTAGAGAACACATATCAACTCACTTGGTAAAAGCACATCATACCTCGGAGAGAGGGGAGGGAGGGAGGCCCACATCCACACGTTTTCATGTGCGGGGAGTCGACTGAACTCTCAGAGCCAGTCAATGCCTCTCTACATATTCCTTGGGTAAGGCCTTTGTCAGAATGTCTGCAACCTATAGCTCTGTAGGCACATACTCTAACTTCATGATTCCCTGCTCAACCTTCTCCTTGATAAAATGATACTTTATCTCAATGTTCTTGGTCCTTGAATGATGGAAGAGATTTTTTCTAGGATTGATAGCACTTGGGTTATCACACTAGATTCCGATCGGAGACTTCACTTCAACTCCAATATCTTCAAGCTGCTGCTTCATCCATATTAACTGTGTGCATGCTTGAGTGGACGCAATATACTCAGCCTCTGTGGTGTTCAATGAAATGCAATCTTGCTGCTTGCTTAGCTAAGAAATACACAATCCACCAAGATAGAATGCACCTCCTGATGTTGATTTTCTCTAATTTGCTGATCTGAACCAATCTTCAGCAGTGTAACCCAATAACACTGATTGAGATTTGTCATTATACATCAGACCAAAATCCACGGTGCCTTTGATATACCGAAGTATTATTTTTATTGCGAGCATGTGGATTTCTTTTGGATTGATTTAGTAACATGTTGCTTGGCATGTGGTGAAAACAAGATCATGTCTTGTTACTATTATGTACAATAAACTGCCGATAATCTGCCTTTATTGAGATCCTTGTTACCTGTCATATGGGATGTGCAACCACTATCAAGGATCCATACTCCTGAACGATCTGACGCTTTGAGTCCAATTTTTTCAACTACTTCCTTCTCATTCTTTTTCTTTTTGATCCATGTCTTCGACTTAACACTCGGTGTGGTTTGGAGAGGTTGATATTCCCTGGAGTGTGATGGACCAGCTTCATCATGTAGAGCTGCAAATCGATTTTGTGTTTTCAGATCACTTTTTGATTCCCTAAATTTCTGCTTACGAATGATCAGGTTTTTTTGGCACGTGCCTTTGTATGATTGATGTGTAATATCTTTCCATGTGCCCAAATCCTCCACACCAAAAATAGTGTCTTTCAAAATATGTTCTTGAGAACCGTTATCTATTTGGCTCCCACCTTTGTTCTTGTTCCCTTCGATATCTATTGGCTATGGAACACACATACTATGAATGTCCCATATTTCCACAACAATAACACCTGATATAAGGTGCATTCCTTTGTGTTACTTATTCACAACGTGTTTCCCCTTGGGATCTCTAAATGTTCTTATTCTTCTTTGTGCCGAGATCAACATTCAATCTCGGGATGGGAACTTGCGGTCTGAATTCAATTTTCATTGATTTTTGTTTCTGATCAAGCCTTGAATCAGCCTTAACGTCTGAGCTCAATTGCTGCTTCTTTCCAGCTAAACTACTAACCTTCTCATTCATCTTTTCTATTCTCTGATTGACCTGCTTTCCTGATATCACATTGGGGGTCAAGATTTTGTCTTCATCCTTTATTTTTCTCCATAGACTGGCCAATTCTTCTTCAAGTTCTTCAATACACTTGACTTGATCTTTCACTTTTCTATTCAAGCCATCAATCTCCCTTTTCTATTATTCAATATTGATCCTATGCTCACTAACTGATACTGAGTTTTCTGGTGCTGATAACTTGAGTTTCTCAATTTCATCAATCACCACAGACTTCTCTTCTTCCTGCTGCTGCATATAGATTTTTTCATTGCGAATAACTTTGTTAGCATTCTTTTAATTGGCTCTCCAAACATCTATCTCTTCAAGAGCATCCTCTAACTCAACTTCCATATATATTCTTCCTTCAACTTCTTCTTCTTCATCATAACCTTCGGTTTCATTCTTCTCTTGATAAATACTGATGACTGACACTATATCATTTTCTCCACGATCATTGCAATTTTCAATATCCTCAACCTCTTCAACCACAGACTCATCTGAACTGTCTATTTCTAGTGAAAGAAGATTCTTCTTCTTGAAGAAATTTCTCTTGAACTTCTTCTTCCCATTCCCATAGGCTGAATATTTCTTCTTGGGAATTTCAACTTCTTCTTCATCATTTTATTCTTGAAACTTTTTGGGGAACCTTGCTACCAAATGACCAACCTTTCCACATCGAAAGCATTGTAGTGAAAGTTTCCCTTTAAACTATCCATTTCCTCTTTGCAGATTTGATGAAAGGAATGAAATCACCTCATCTATCTCTTCTTCTTCTTGAGAGTCTTCAATGGAGAGATTATTCACGGCCTTGAATGCCACTTCTCTGGATTTTCCCTTTTCCACAACATTGTTATCATCATTTCTCATTTCATATGCAACAAGTGTGATTTGCAGGTTATACATTGTTAGCTCTTTTAGGTATTTATCTTCCAAAATTGAAACATTCAGATTAAACCGAGGTGGAATTTTCCTTAAGATACGCTTCACGATCTTTATATCTTCGATGAATTATCCAAGACCATGTATGTCTTCCACAACAACATTTACCCTATCGAAAAACACATCAATAGATTCATTCGGGATCATTCTCAGATCTTCATACTTGTTCCATAGAGTGTGAAGGTTTTCCTCACTAACTTTTGTATCTCCTTCATATATATTCAAAAGATTTTCCCAAATAGCATGTGGTGTTTTTCATGACATCACCTTTGTATAAATAGTATTGTATATGGCTCCCCCTAAAGCATTTATTCCCTTGGAGTCAGAATCCAATTCTCTTCGTGTGGCTTTCGATAATGTGCCACTGTTGATGTTAGCTGTTATACCATGCATTGCTGTTGTGAATACATCCATTCCCAAGAAGATCAGAAGTAGTTTTGCATCCGATTTTTCCATAGCTGAAATTCATTCCCATCAATGATCGGAATCCCTTTATGATTAGTGACCTCCATTTGAGAGAGAACCATTGATCAAAACTTTCTCTCTGATACCACTTTTTAGGTCTACTGGGTTAGATACCCTCAGAGGGGGGGGGGTACATCAAGGTATGGAAGATTAAAAAAACATCCCATATTGATCTTGTCTCACTGTTAGGCAAGACTCTCTTCTCACTCTCTCCTGCAGCAAAGTATAAACAGAAAATAAATCATGCATAGGACACAACGATTCTTACTTGGTTCAACCTCACTAGGATACGTCTAAGGAGTATACACCGGAGATGTGCCGATGTACCAAATCCACTAAAAGTGCACTACTGTTTACAAGGTTCAGGATAGATCACTTCTATTCCAAGGCTCACTTCCTTTACAATGTTTAGGTTCGTCTCACTGCTTTCCCAAGGTTCATTCCCTGTCTCTCTCTCTCTAGCTCACTACTGGTGGAGAGGATCACCTTCTTCCTCTTCCTTTGCTCACTACTCTGGAAAGGATCCACTCACAGTTTATAAACCTGTAGGTCTCTTCATTATCACAAATGAATACATCCTCTATTTTATGTTGATGCTCTGTTGAAGTCCAACTTTCACCAGTAGATGAATCTCACTTTGCATTGAAGGTATCGGGAAATCTTCCAGCATCCACACAGCCCTGAATCACTACCGTGCATCAACCATACCTAGAGTCCTTCTCTAAGACGGCGCACAAATCTCAGTGCGCAAGTTACAACTGGCGTGCAATTCCACCTCAACCACTTACATGACAAAATCTTCTCCAACTCCAAACTTGTGCAACTCACACCCTTTTACACTCAAACCAATATTGGCACGCAACCACCAACTATCGCACTTCTTCAAAATGTGGTGCACAATTGTCACCAAACCACTTGCGCGACACCTCCTTATTCAACTCAAAACATGGGCGAATCCATTCCTTTCTCTCCTAAACTACATGATACGGGAAACAAACAACTGTCGCGCTACTTCTACTTGTGCGAACACACCACCACTTGTGCGACCACCACACCTATGTGATGGGAGCTCTGATTTTCTCAATGTTTTGGACTTGTATAGAATGTGGAGGAGTCGACCTATATTTATAGTCATTTGGAAACCCTGCGCGACGGTGCACAAGTCTCCTCTCGGCACACAAGTTTCATCACGCAAGTCACTTGCGCGACCAACCCTAATACTTGGGCACCCATTTTCCCTTTGCCATATTTTGATGTTCTGATCTTGAAAACATATGGCGTGCATGTTTCCTCTCCTTCAAGAAAACGGTGAAAAAGTCCTTTTTCCAAAATCACATTTCTCCATTTGTCGATTTTAAGGCCCAAAAATTTGGAAAACACTGGAAAATGGTGCCACCTTATATATGCTCTTTTTATACTGCCTCTAGATCATCCATTCCTTTGTTAATGTTTTTGAATCAAACATGGATCGTTAACCATAGCTCTTGAACTCGACATGACACCATGAAATTCCCTTTGTCAAAAAATTTGTACGTCATGGTTTTCTTTGTCAACAAACACAATCACCTAATAAATAATTTAATGATGCCTTGAGGGATTTTTTTCCCAAAAGAGTTTGTCTCTTGGTGTCTCACTTGTTAGAAAGTGAAGGTAGATTATCAGGTTTTAGAGGGCTTAGTTTAGCCACAAGAGGTGCCAGAGTGGAAGTGGGATGAAATATCCATTGACTTTGTGACAAGAATTCCTCACACGTCCAAGGGGCATGATTCTATCTGGGGGATCGTTGACCAACTCACCAACGCGGACCACTTTCTACCTATTAGAGATTAGGGATCAATAGGGATCTTGGGATGCCTCTACATAAAAGAGATTTTAAAATTTCATATAGTGTCATCAACGATTGTCTCTGATCATTATAAACATTTTACTTCCCATTTATGGAAGGGGTTACAGGCGGGGTTCAGGACATAGCTTCGATTGAGCACCGCCTTCCATCCTCAGAAAGATGGTCAGACAGATCAGACCATTCAGGCGCTTGAGAACATGCTACATTCTTGTATCCAAGATTTCAGCCGAAGCTGGGAGGAACACTTTCCTTTGGCGGAGTTCATGTACGAAAACAGTTATCACTCAACTCTCGGTATGGAACCATTTTAGGTGTTGTATGATTGACCTTGTAGATCACCTCTGTGATGGACTGACCCAGGGGAGTCAGCACTCATGGGACTAGAGATGGTATGAGCTTCCATGGAGAAAGTGAAAATCATCCAGGAGCAGATGCAGACTACACAAAGTAGGCATAAGTCTTATGTTGATAGGAGATAGAGACCTCAAGAGTTTGAGGATAGTGACCATGTCTTTCTATGGATCTCACCTTGACGTGGTTTGCATAGATTTGATCGGGGCGGCAATTTATCTCTGAGGTTCATCGGACCCTTTCAGGTCCTCAATAGAGTTGGCGAGGTGGAATACCGCTTAGCTCTTCCACCTCAGTTGAACCGGGTGCATGTCGTTTTCCACGTATCCCAGCTGAGGAGATACATACATGACCCTTCGCACATCATTGACTGGGGCGAGCTGGACATCGACGAAGGGGAGACATTTTAAAATGTTCCAGTAGAGATTGAGGATCGATAGGAGAGATTCCTTCATGGGTGATCGATACCTCTGGTGCACATATGATGGCAGCACGAGAACCTCCAGGAGGGCACATGGGAGCGGGAGCCTCAGATTCATGCTTAGTACCCCCACTCGTTTCCTTAGTCTGTGTTGTGGATTTCGGGGACACAAAGGCCTGAGGTGGTGAGAATGTAAAGACCCAGATTTTTTCATGATTTTTTTAATTATATGGGAATATTATGAGTGCACAAAAATTGATGGCGCATGATTCTGAGGACCGGTGTGCCCAGAATGATATTTTGAAATTTTTTAGGTACGTTTAGTAAATGTGCGAGCATCGTTTTGTAACTTTTGAACCGGTGCTTGAAATTGAAATATGATCACATCGTTGAACTCGAAGCACCGATATTCACATAAGGAGACCTTCACCTCGACCACTGTAGGTCGAGGGTGGAAATTAGTTTTTGAACTTTTTGTGGGAGAAAATAAAATAAACATGATTTATTTTATTTTTGAAATTTAAACCTCCCATTTTGAATCATAAAGGCGGGGAACACATAAGGGTGGTCAGGAATTTAATGCTAGGAATTAAATTCTTAGTTACACAAAATGTGTAACCACATCCCACTTTAATTAATAGGATTCATTAATTTTGAATTAACGAATCAACTTGTTATTAAGAGGTATTTTTTATTAACTCTTGGAATCCCCCATTGATGTTCCAACATTAAATCTTAACTTACTAATTTGGAAGCACACTCTTGCGGGGAAAAGGATTGGCAAAGGAGAGCCTTTGGAGAAACATCCTCCAAACGAAGAACCTCCCCATTGAAGAAAGTTCTCCAGATCAAGAATGGGGATCTGACTTTGGAGCTTGTTGTGGGAGCGACGGACATCGACAACTTCATCATCTTCATCTTCATCCTCGTGACATCTCCAATGAACGTCATGTTAGGGGTTTAAAATTGAATTATGATTAAATCTCATTTTTGGATTCTTCATATTCTGGATTCACAATGACGATGGCCAAACAAACATGACTATCATCCCCCACATATACCTTAACTATTTTTCTTCGTTCTTCGCACGTTCTTCAATTGTTATTCGATGCCAAATAATTAATGATGCTGGAAACACAATGTTTTGTTGAGCACGACATATGGATGTGGAGCCCTCGACCCAATGATCATGAATAAGTGAACGACATAATTTTGGAGTTTGAATGAATCCGCGATGGCTCGTAGAAGAAGGTGGTGGCTGGAACCCAGCCGACCATGATGAAGGTGGGGTGGTATGCATCTACACCGCCAGTTGAGCAGGAGGCCGTGGTCCATCAGCCATCACGTAACAAGATGGTAGCCACATCTGTCCTGCCATGTGGCGGAGCGGTGGCGCACATCCACACCACTAGAGGAGGTCGTGGCTGCATGGCCGCGGCGGAGGATGGAGGGTGTTCGACACCCGGTAGGCAACAGTGGAGCAACGACGCACGACTGTGCCACTGGGAGGAGGACCGGCTGGATAAGAGGCCAGCCATTGCGGATCGGCGGGACCTGCTCAGGTCCCGCGTGTGACATGGAAGTGCCTAAAGGTGCTTCCCTTTTCCGTTTCGAACGGAAGGGGGGTTGTTCCCCCTTTGGCGACAGCCCGGGCTGACCGTGCTAGTGGGTCGTGCAAGCGGGTCGGGCCCGGACGTCCCCTTCGCGGGATGGGCTGGACCTGAACCAGGTCAGGCCAGACCCAAACCAGGTTGGGTCGGGCTGGGTCGGACTGGACTCGGGCCCATCTAGACCCAGTTTCCCCTTTGTGGCCATAACATGAGAAGTGACATCTGTTTGATAAACTGTATGTGGAAGCATAATACTTGGATCGAGACGGTCCATTTTGTATACTCCACATGAGTTTTGGTTAAAGTTAGAGTACGACCGGGTTAGATCGAACCTGAATTCAGCTGGGCCCTCGAAGCAGAAACACTAATAACTTACATACCCGACGTCCTATTGATGCGTCGTCTGAAGTTGTTGGGTCCCTTATGACATGACCGACCTTTGGAATACTTTTTCATGGAACTTTATGTTGGTTGAGGTATGACCGATGACATGAGGAGTAGTTCTCCCAAATGTGCTAATAGTGGGAATCTAGTGGCTGACAGTGAGGAAGAGGTTGGAGACAGATCATGTGGAGGTTAGTACTGAGTGATCCTATGTGTGTCAGTACTGATCCCGTGTGGGTCAGATTCTGTGTGGGTCATCGCTCAGCGATCTTGTGTGGGTCAGTGCATACCGATCCTATGTGGGTCAGATCCTATCTGGGTCAGCGCTCAACGATTCTTTGTTGGTCAATGCGTACCGATCCTGTGTGGGTCAAACCCTATGTGGTTCATTTCAAGGGTTAGTACCTATTGATCCTGTGTGTTTTAGACTCCGTATTATCAGTAGTAGTACCTCCTGACAAAATAAGATGATCTAGCTTCATAAATGATCATCTATACTTCTATACTTCACTAATACCTGGTGTGATATGAGTCTTTTACCTTCTTTGTGTTACCTGTGTGGTTCTTCTACCTTCATGGTATTACCTGTGTAGTACTTATACCTTTTTTGTATTACCTGTGTAGTACTTCTACCTTCGTGGTGTTACCTGTGTGGTACTTCTACCTCTGTGGTGTTACCCTTGTGTATTTTGATAACATAGGGATATGTATGGGTATATACCTAAGTAGAGTTGGTGTCTTTCTTTGATGTTTATTCTTTTTGGATTCCGAGAGACCTTTGGGGGTCTCGGGGTCCCTACTGAGTATTCTTATACTCACCCCTGCACAGGCTATGCCCGCACCTTTTTATGTCTTGTGCAGACGATCGACAACGCTGAATGAGGAAGTGCGTACCAAAATTGAGGCTGCTCGGAGGTGGAAATTAGATGAGACGTACCATAGAGATGACCTCTCGAGAACTGTACCTACCCTTCAAGTAGGATCCTTGGCTGGTGTTCACAGGAGCTGTTTCCAGTTTTACTTTTACTTTCCAGTTTTACTTGTACTTTTCAATTGGTCTTGTATTCTAGCCACTTTACTTTCTGTATACACACTATTTACTATATAGTTTACTTTGTTCTTGTATCTTTCTGGGTTCTTGTTTTGTTTGAGTTTACAGGCTATAAATGCAATGCCTTCCCATTTTTAAGAATATAACTTTCCGGTGCTAGTCGCTAGCCCCTGGCCTATGGAAGGCGGGCTTGGGGTTGTCACAGCATGAGCCTCAGGGGACGGATCGTGAGAATCTCCACAAGACAAAACCATCTCCGGAAGATAAAAATTCAAACCAAACTTGATCCAAAAGGGCACTAAATACAAGGACAATCAATCAGAGATTCGCATCCAAGAAGGAATAACCTATGGAATTTCATGAGGATAAGGCCTACAAGATTTTTTTAACAAGGATAAACATACAATGATAATGAAAACTACACCAAGAAAATTTAAACTTCCTAAAGCCCAATGGTCGAGAAAAAATCTAAGATGAGGTTTCCCACACACCCAGAGAGTTCTCACTACATGAATAGGTTCACATAAAGACATATATCTAGAGCTATGATGCCTTGAAGCATCTATTTCCCAGTATTCAATACTTGAAAATCCATATTTAGAACACCTTTCTGTGTCCGGAGCAGACACACAACACCCTAGGTTGGACCAAAAGAATACAATACACCATGAGAGTCACTTTTCTTCAAATAGAAACTTACACCAAACCAAGAGATGCACCCACATCATCCTCATTCATCCCAATGAGAAATATAATGAACAAGGTACAATTGGAACACACATCTACCTAGAATAAAAAAACATCATAATTTCCAAAAGAAATGAATGCTTCCATTAAATAAGTTGTTCTAATGAGATTACAAACATTCACTTTTACGTTTTAATATAAGGAAACACCCTAAAACCTCACGGGACACAACCATTGCAATGAAAGGAACACTCAAACAGAAAGGATCTTTAAACTGAACACAAACTAACACCTTACTTATAAAAATTAGTACAGGTGTCTTTCAAAGGGGTAACTTGATTCCCTATCGCTTCATAGATACACCCGGAGAGTACCATTTCATGTTAAATAGGAATCCATAGGTATGGATAGTATATAAAAAAATTCAAACATGGTGACTTCTTGTGATTTGAATTTACCCACTGATGACACACTATAATCTTGAACTTCGAGGAAGCTGATGAGAGATATAGAGGGATTTTTAATACCCTACAAACACAACTAGATTTCTTTCACTTTACAATATCTTAATTGTAATTCCCTTCACTACTTCTAGATACTAGAGGAAGGTTGGATACCTCAACAACTCTTTTAAGAAAAGATTCAGCGTGAAAATCATGCATAACCACACCAAAAAAGGAGGCTAGACCGAACTATCAAACCGTAAACTACAGATTAAGATGAATCTCATTCTCAAATCTTTAAAAAATCAAGGAATTATCTACATCCCATTTCGAAAATAAAATGAACTAGATCCAAAAAATGAAAATAGAACTCCACCAATGATCCATCACCTTGATATAGACAACACATCTCTATCTCCTTCCTTGCCTTTATTTCCTCAGAGAAATACTATTGAAAGAAAGAGGCCTTGAAGAACTCCCAGGAAATATCTTCCCAAGGATTGGTTTGAGAGACCTGCTTTCACCACTTCTAGGTCAGACTGTCGAGCATAAAGGTGGAAAACACTACACTTAATGACTCAGGAAACATAATGAAACTGATATTTCTCTCAATTTTCCACATCCACTATTATTCTTTGAGAGGATATGAATGATAATAAAATGGAGGAGGATTCAACATCTAAAACTCAAGTAGGAAATCTATATTTTGATCAACTAGAGGGTCTTCTAATGGTGAGGCACCCATAGTTACACCTTGAATATCCATCGAATCATTGTTGGGGGATTACACTAAGAAATAATAAAACCAAGAACTCAATCAAAAAAATCATAAAAAATAATTCTCAAAATCAAAAAACAACATAATCAACATTTCTCAAATAACAAGAAAACACGTCGCCCAACTACTAGTTACCAAAACATCACATTTTCTTTTTCTCTTAAAAATAATTTCCAAAAAGAACGACAAACATGATAAGTTTCACAATCTCCAATGGTATTCCTTAGAGTCTCGCACATGCACACTCTTAATCCAATATGGCCACCCCCAAACTCATTCCAATCCAAGTACTCATCGTCCCATTCCATCTACCATCCACTTCATCAAACACGCCCATTCATGTGAGAACTCATGAGAATACCAAAGGTTAAACAAAACCTTTCCACTTTCCAATAAAAAAATGTTCAACCCAAGTTCCAAATCCTTAATTCACTTCCCCTTTTTAAATTTCACAAATAAATTTCCAAAACCATCAACCTCTAAATCAAAAACAATTTTTGAACCATATACTTCAATCTATTTTATTCCATTCAGAAATAAAAATCATCTGAGTTCCTTCCAAAAAGAAATTCATCCCATTTAAAATATTTTATCAAAATTATTTTATAAAAGTCCATTTTATCAAAAAAAAATCTTATTGAAAACAATTTTCCCAAAAAAATCATTACCACTTTAAATCTACTTTTCATAATTCTAAAAAAAGGGGTTGGAAAATAATTTTTAGAATCGATGATGACCCTAAACAACTCACAATGGTAAACTGGTGTCGATTGATTACTTGGTCATATGATCATTAGCCATATTCTAATCATTCCATCACCACAAAGAGACTTCAAGGACCATATTTCCGTATCCACATTGATTTTCAGGCCCTGTGAGGTCACTAATACCTTTACTCAAGCTCCATTTTCATCTGTCCAAACGCAAAACAAACCACAAGAACCAAAGAAATCAAATGTAACAGGATATCCCATGGAATCCCAAGTTTTTTGTAGAATGTTTTGGCCAAACACTCACTCATACCTACACCCCAATTTTTGATATTCCTACTTTATAAACCATGATATCCAAAATAAAAAAGGGTTCTTTGAAAGTAAGGTCCCCTATAGAGCCAGAACATTGATAACCTTTTGACCTAAACAAACCCATGTCAACCCTAAACTGGTCACCTGAGTCGGTTTGTGGAAAGGGCAAAGAGGCATTCCCAATCCTCTCAGATAGGCAAGTAGTGCCAGGGCATCAATAGAGTATCCAAGGGAAATTTTTCAATAAATATAAATAATCTTAACATTTAAAATAAATGGATAATACCAATAAATAAATAAAATAACCAAACTGAGAATAATTTATACAAGAACTAAAAATAAAAAAAACTATACAACAATATCCAAACTAAACCTGAAAATCACAATGTCTCTATGTAACCCCGAGGGTCACTCTCTAATTCCAAAAACAACCTTTTTTCATAGTGATCAAAACGAATTTGGAACCAGCATTAAAATATAAAATAATAAATAACTATATGTGTGAGTATTAATACTTAGGGGGAATGTCAAAAAATATATATTCCCAATGAATTTACCTTTAAATAAAAGAAAACAAATTCTGATTTGAAATTCAATATATTAAATAAGGCTTTTCAAACACAAATTCTCTATAATATCAAACACCTTACATATCCCTTTTCCATTTGGAACCAGATATTTTCCCATAAATAACCATTAAAACCTTAGAGAAGAACAATAACTTTTTTACTTAAAAATGGGAAAAGGGAGAGTAAAAAATTTTCAAAAAAAATTCAATATCCCTTGGAAAACAAAATCATTACCATTCATAATAAGTATACTACACAAGAGAGAAACAATCATTATCACATGGTATGGTCAGTGGAAAGTAGAAAGAAAGAGTAAAAAACCAACAAGAACCTCAATCACCTTCCATAGAAAACTAAGTACCAAAATAAAGGGGAAAACCTTTGAGCTCAGTGGAATAATCTAGAACATACTATATATCTTATCTCATCTTGGAGGCATACGTCACGTGATGAAATCAACTCTCACACACATGTGTGATCACACTCTATCTGGTCTGAATGAGAGGGAATATCGCAAAGAAAATAAAATTCCATGATATGGGACACTAGTAAGAGTGAAATCAATACTACAGCAACAATTTTTCACCAAAAATCCTCTAGTTATGTTGTGTTCCTATGTCGATACTAAAGAGTGGGTGAGAGAACCAATTTCATCCAGGAATCCAATCACATGCACATATATCACACACAAGACAACCAATAAATAAGTCACCATCGAATCACCCCAATGAACAATCTATTTCCTTTCAACCATTTAATCAAATGGGAGACTCTTAGCACGTGCCTCCCAAAAAATCCCACAAACCAAGAAAATTTGATTATCCAAGGATAGTTTTCAAGTCATCCAATTTAAAAAAAGTACTAAAGGGGACTAAAAACCCCATTGAAAAATCACCCTTTCTGAGAAGAAACCAACACATTTCCATCACATGTAAAACCATTTTCAATAATCCAAATGCACACCAATTTTAAATATAATACCACAAAGAAAACCCATTCAATAAACCCAAAACATCATTATAAATGTAAAAAATACATTTAAAAGGCTGAAACATGCTCCAAAAACCATAATCTACTTAAAAAGGACAATATAGAAATTTATCAAATAATTGGTGAGAATAACTCAACAATGAAACACCATATATTTTCGAAAAATTAAGAAAACCACCTCATTTATCATCAAAAAATTATTTAAAAAATCATACATCACTAATTAACATATAAAAAAGTTGAAAAAAATCATGAAATGGTTTATTTTTTAAATTTAAATTACAAATGAAAAGGGAAAACTACCTCAAAATCATGGTTCTTCAACAAAACTCACCTAAAACAACCTCTCAAGGGTTATAAGAAGCAAGAAAAGCCAAGAGGAACCTTTACAAAAAAAATCCCCTATTGAAAACCCAAATAATCATGAACCCCAAATCCAAAAGAACAAGGATTAACATGAACTCAATTGACAAGGGAAGAAAGAGGAAGAGAAAGAAAAAAGGAAAATATTACCTTGAATATTTATCCTAGAACCTTGAAGAAAACCCAAGATCCACCCCTTGGAAGATAAGAGGAGTCTTATAGAGGAAGGGAGAGGGTCCCCTCAGGATAAACCAACCATGAGCAGAATTTCAGAATTTTAATGATCTGATCAGGTCTCGCAGTTTTCATGCATTGTTTTTAAAATGTGTGGAAATCATGCATCCCTTACTATCAAAGAATAAAAATCTGCATGGTTATCCCACAGGGTTTACCGAACCGTGTGAGAACCATGTAGTCTCCACTATCCAAAAAAGAAAATTTGTTTCATAGTTTCCTAGGTTAGGGTGAACAATTTTCCTAAACCATGTACCAACTAAGAACGACCTACTAACAAGCCCAAATCACCATTTTCACCAAAAACACATGGTAAAAAAAGAATAAACACATAATAAAATTAGACAAATAAATACATAAAAATAAAATCATAAATATAACAATTGTCCCAACCATAATGGTTTCTTCTCACATAAAGTTACAAAATAACCAATTGATCATTTTAATGAACAATGTTCAAATGATAAATACCCAAATTATAAATTTTATTTCAAAATGGTTTTTATAATAATCATTTCATTGATATAATGGAATAGTTTGTTAATATATTTATCTTCCTTATTCTGAAAAATAATTTTCCCCTCTAGAAAGACTATAAATCCATTTCCAAAATCACATTAAATTTATTTAAAGGGGAATAATATAATTTTCAAAAAGAACTTTTAAATAAAATCATACTAGATATAAAATAATATAACCATTATAAGGTTTTTATAATATATAAATAACTAGTTATATGGTCTATGATTTTATGTTTATAGAAAACATTTTTACTACAACGAAGTGGGTTAAACATGACCCAAATATAATACCCAAAGTGACTAAGTAGATGATCAGTGTTCCTCAATACAAATCACTCTCAAATCCCACTTTCATTATTGCGGTTTCATATGACTTCCATTTATTGCAATGTTTCAGTTTCTATCATCATTTTTATCCCTTGAATTAGGTAATTGACATGGATAATGAAATTTTTTTTCCCCGTTTAAGATAGTTAATTATCAATGGAAATTTAGGAATAACTCGTTTTCCCTTTCACCATGTCCACTGAGGTCTTCACTTTTCCATAGTAAACAGTTTCTCTATTTGTTACTTTAGAACTGATAAAACATATTCCATATCCTTTGAGACATTTTTTTATGGTTCTTCTTCCCACAGTTTTTATATGAAAGTAATTTTATATTATTTCATTTATCATCTTCATCGTCGGAACCTCCATGAGACTATATCATTCTTTTATATTGTTTGTTTGGGAATTCAAATATGTAAATGTTTTTAATCATGATTATTTATAGTTTGTTCAGCATAATTATAAGGTTTATCACTTTAATTTGTTTCCATTTTTTTACTTTTTGGGACAATATAAACATTTTCTAATGAATCCTTTGTTAACTTGGTTTCTTCTTGCTTCATCAATTAATAAAACAAAAAAATTAATCATAATTGGTGAATAGTTAAGACCATAAGTAAATTATCATATGATAACTACACGAAAAAATCAATATCAAAATATACTACTATTACATTAGCTATATGTTCAACCTAATTCTACCTAAGTTTAATCAAGGTTTATTTTGGATGGGTTCACAAAAATTCCATATTCTAATTTTGTAACATAATAATTCCTTCAAAATGGATTGTAAATAGATTTTCATTAACCAAATAATATCACCATGGAGTGTCTGGATTGGTGTGCAGTCCAAGGCCCACTCATCATGCACCAGAGTGAGGATTGATTTGATACTAAACCAGCCATATAAGGGTTTATTACCTCTTGTCCCATATGTTACACAACCACATCTACATTCCTATATGAAGAAAAGGATGTAATAGAGAGGTGAACAAAACAATCTCTAATTTACCAAAACATTGTGATGTTTCCTTATACATAATCTTAAACATAGTTTTTTTTACAAAATTCCTCTTATCCTAATCCACCATAAAACCAAAACTACTCTATATAAAAAACATAAATTATTATATATATCTTTTAAATTATTATAAAAATTAACTTATAAAACCTTAATAACCTTTATAACTCTTATTTTTTCTTCAAATGATATCGTCCTAAACTAAAAAGTTATCTAAACCCTCCTTTGATACCCATTGTAGCATCCTAATACTTTCACTCCTAAATATGGTGTTAAAAATAGAATAATTTACACATTATCTTTGATACACAACATTAATTACAATATATTTTTTAAAGATTTTTATGCTTACATTCCATGGACGTTTTTAGGTTTACTGTTTTAGAGAATGTTTAAAAATATTTGACCAATAGAACTCATATTATTTGTTTCAAATGGATATTTCCCCCTATATAAGAAAATACATAATCCATATCAAGTCTTCAACATCTCCCAAAAAATCAAAAAAGGATATTCCTCTAGATACATATTATATATTATTTTTCTTTATGACGTTGGGAAATGGAAACATAAGAATGTTTTCCCCAAATGATCAATAAGGGTAAATATAACTGATAAACATCAATGATTATAAGTGATCATATTATGATCATATGTGTATAATCAATATACTTATTAAAATCATACCTAAAAAACGTAGATCATAAAACATGGTGTAAGGAATGGAATAACATAATACATGAATCAAAATTGCATGGAAACATGAGTGAATAAACATGATACATAAGACTATAACCTAAGCATAAAACTATGGTACAAACACTTGTACAAGGGTAAATACATTCAAGAAACACACTATAATAGAATAACATTAAAATATGGTACAAATATTAGTATATTGAATATTACTTTCCTAAGACACACCATCAGTGTCCATGAATATGAGAAAAAAAACATACTCATGAATAATTTTCTCATGAGATATAAATCCTTAAGCAATTCATTGTAGAGTGATATATGATCCCAGCTATCTTTCATATATACTTATGTGTTCCATAATAAATCAATCATTCATCACATTATAAACAACCCATGGAAAGAGAATTGGTTTCATCCAATACATCCTAAAGAACCTATGGAATGAAAATGGGTTTCATAGTATTTTATAATGGATTTAGATAAGTAAATTATTCATAGATTTTTCAATAATCATGAAATAATAAACCCATGGAAAATATATGGGTATCAAAATAAATTTACTAACTCTCTAGCTAAATATTATTTAATTAATACAATAATGAATATGGTATTTAGACTAAATAGATATATGGTATATGGTTAAGTAAATAATTCTAGATTTCAATCAATGCTTTTAATCAAGGTAAAACCCATTTAATCAATGGAATAAAATATATAGTGTCTATAATGAAAATGTTTTAGAATAAAAATTATGCATATTCACGATGGACGGTAAGGAAATACAAAAGCAGTGATGATTCTTATATTAGATAGAAAAGAACATTAAATAATATATATATATAAATAATGAGGATGGTAATATTTAAATAATATCTTTAATCAAGCATAATATATGTCAAAGGATAACTACATAGATGAAAAATATATTTTAGTTGTTTTTTTTAAATAACTTTGGAAATCAAAAATATCCTTGATCTTTTGAAATAATTTTAAAAGAAATATTTTATAAAACTTGTATGAAAAATAATTCCTCTTATGACCCATGAAAATTTTTATTGAAATATTCAAATGAAATTAAAAATGTGGTATAAAGACATGTTCACATGTAAAATGTTAAAAAGTGAATCTTTTTACATTGTGATGAAAAAAATCAATATAGTAAAAATGAAAAATATTATTAAAACTTTTATAGAATGTCTAGTGATAAAAAATGACCTTAATTAATTATTTTTGTGTATATAATAACATTATAAAAATCAAACATTGAATATGAAAAAATAGGTTCTCAACTAGAAAGAAGGGATGGGGTCATTTTGACTTACAATAAACACTTCAGGTAAAAATATTAGTCAGAGGGAAGTTGAATTTTTAGAAGAAATTTAAAAACCCTGAATATATAATGAAAATGTTGGGGTTTTTTCTATAAATAACAAAATTACTTATATATAATACATTTTATAAAAAATATAGATTTGAAAATAATATTAGAAATCAAAACCCTTACAATTTGAGTAATATTTTATTCAAAACCCCATTCAACTTTGGGATCTTTTGAATAAAAGGACATTTAAATAAGTAAGATGATATGTATATTCAATAATCATGAATTAAATTAATATGGTAATTTAAATTCATTTGGTTTTAATCACACCATATCAAAGGCATCGTGGGGAAGAAAATGAAACATGCCTCATGAAATTAAATTTTTGACAATGAACCCCTTACTAGGTATTATAGCGTAGCAAAATGATCTCTAAAATCCTATATAAAAAAAGTATCTTAATAACTTAATTCATATCCTTATTCATAACTATAAAAAATTTTAAACTTGATTTATAATTATTTTCAACATTTATATTAGTTGGATTCATTTATTATCATTATTGGGTCTTAGTAGTCTTAATCGCTTTGAACTAGTTTCGTAATATTGGTTATGTTATTTGTTCTTATATAAATTTATTTATTACCAAATCATTCCTGGTAATTTAACTTATTATTTATAATTATTTATTATTTTATAATTTTATTCTATGTGTTTTTTTGTCATGATCAATAATGATGTATTTGATGATGATCTTATTTATATTATTTTTAAAAAACAACATTAGCATTTTAATCGATTAGCTTAATATCAGTGTTACTAATACAGAACGAAAATAAAATCATTATTTTATTAATAATATCATATATCATCAGTATTTATGTTCTCATGGTCATCCATGATACTATTTTAGATCATTGTTCAAGTAGGTGGTTAAATATACCCAAACATGAACATATCATAGTTCAGTGGATGATTATGAGGTGATATAGTTACAATATACTTTTTATAGAGAAAAAAAGAAATTATTAATTTTTTATTATAATTATGTATCATAGTTTATTATAATTATAATAATATTTCATGGATGTGAAATTATTACACAGCACAAATGAATTGGTTTTCCTTTTAGTACACCTCTTTTATATGGTTGAATTTACAATGATTGTTTGTTGATTGTATAATTAATAGGTTGTCCAATTTAAATTAACAAAGACATATTAATTTCATAAAAATAATATTTATCAATTAAACCCAATCATATAACTATCCATGAATAGAGTCAATGAACTGCACAATATACAATTCCATAGAGGTTGTACTCCACACAAACACATAGATGATGATTTTTTTTTTCCATAGAATATGGAAAAAGAGTAATATGGATTATCATTTAGTAATATAAAATATTTTACTAATATCAAAATTATTAATAAAATTAATTATTATAATCATCCTTGTATGTTTGTAGAGGAAAAAATACATGTTGTGTCCTGGAGGCAGTAGTCCAAACATATATATGATATATGTTTTCACTTTTCTTAATGGGATAAGGGAAATGGAAGATAATGTATATCCAATAGACATAAAAAAATTATTATATATTTCATACTAATTTTATCAGGTCATAATGGATAATATATGTTTAATGTACAAAGATAGAGAAGGAAAAAACTAGAGAGTGAGAAGTACATTGAGATTTTCAACTTTCTCTTGAATTACTTCTTGGAAATGAAGGAATTTGGACAATATATTGTGTAAGTAATATTAAGAGAGTTAAATAGGATTATATTTTATGTAATAATATTATATTATGAAGATTATAATGACTTTTTTGACTGGTGTTGAAGGGGTGGCGAGAGACACCTTTTATAAGTGGTGATAATATTATTTTTGTAAGTATTATAATTTAATATTAAGATAACACATGTTTTACCTATCAAGTTGGCCCAAAAATGCATGATAATAGATTTTCGGATGATTTAAGTTCTAAAATATATAAATAAATAAAATTGAAACATGTTTTTTATTTTTTTCAATCCATTTACTCCTTGATTTAGTAATTTTTCTATTGTAGATTTTTCTGTAGTAACTAGTTTTACATAAGTAATTTATTCTTTATGAATAAACAATAAGTTTTTTTCATTACATAATATGAACCTTATAGTTAAAATGATGAAATATGTTAAAATTTATCCATTTTATAAAAGTGATAAAAATTAATTTTCAAATAAGAAATTTATAGTGTATTGAAAACAATTTTAAAAGAAAACGTAACTTAAATTATATAATATAAAATAATTATTTAAAATATAAAAAATATACATTTAAATTCATAATTTAACTTTAAAAATACATATTTGGTATACAAAATGGTTTCATAAAACTCAAATTCATACTTATATACAAATAATATCATAAAAGACATTGTATTTGTAAAAACAATATTTTTCACTATTAACCTAAAAATCAATTGTTTTAGATAAAATAAAAATTACGACACTTAGATACTTTTTTATATTAATTTAAAATTATTTTTTTTACTATCTAATTAAAATTAAAAAATTATATATTTTTACTTTGAACAAAAAAAAAAATTTAAGGATAATGTTCTTTTATTAAAAAATGTCATTTTTAAACATTCTGTGTTATTATTATTATTTCAAAATAAATTTATTATTTAAATATTTTTAATATAATAATATTTTAAATGTGTTAAATTTAATTTAATAGGATAAAATATTCAATATTTAAAAAATAATTCTTGGAAAAAATATTACTTTTATAGTAAATACTCTCTAACAAATAACCTTAAAAGTAATTATTTATATTCTAAAACTTAATTTTACTAATCCGTTGATATTAAAATATTTATTTTATTTTTATATATACATCATATCATATTATAGTTATAATAATATTTTTACTTATATGTAATGCATATATATATATAATAGTTTAAAATCAATTTTTTTTTTCATTGTGAGTTATACTGTTTTAAATTTACTATTAAAGAATATAAGACCTCATTTTACCTATTGGATGTATAAATATCCACTATATTCTCAATGACAATATTTTCAATGACTATATTTATACCGACTAGATTTCATTCAATTATATATAGGCTTATTAAATCATTCATTAATCCCACTCTCACTTCACAAGGCTTAGTTACCATTTAATATAAAGATATTTTATAATATTTACTGATTTCATGGGGCTCTTAATCATTATAGGTTTTTTTGGATATTGATGATCCTCAAGTTGAAAGATGATCCAAGTAATTTTTAGTAATGATTATTTTATTCTTTTTTATATATTTTCCCAAAATGATTTATACGATGTTAATTGATGTATTCATCCATGGTGAGTAATAATCCATGGTGTAAAATACATAGTTTTATGTGATTTTGTTATGATTTTCCTCTTTTAAATTAATAAGTTGTTTTTATATTAATTCATATCACATATGAATTATTTCTTAATAAATTTCATATATTTTAAACAAAAAAGTATAGAATTATAAATATATTGTTTATAAAAATATTATGCTTCCTAAAAACCTTGGTAATTACATGGATGGTAGAGTGTATACCTATAAATCATTACTATTAGAAAACGGTTAGAAGTAAATTCATGGTATTGACTATAAAGATACCTTTTCACCTATAGTGATCATGAAGCCCATTTGGATTACTCATTCCATAATAGCTCATTATTATTGTGAGATATATAATATGAATGTGAAAATAACATTCCTTAGTGTGAAATTTTATGAGGAAATGTATGTGATACAACTGACTTGTTTTGAATTTCCAAATGATTCTGCTGAGGTATGCTAGTTGCAATTTTCCATTTGCGGACTGAAGAAAGATTCTCCGAATTGGAATATTTGATTTTATTATGTGATCAAAGAGTTTGGTTTCTAAAGAAACATGGATGATTTATGTTTATATAACCATTTTAGTGGGAGTATAATGGTATTTCTTATATTCCATCAGGATAACATTCTACTTTCTATAAATTTCATTTTGAAAAATAATTCCACGAATATGTTCCTCGGTAAAAGTATCTCAATGATATAAATGTGTAAATATACCTACATACATGGCATTATGATCTATAGATATAGGTCTAAATGGTTTTTGGGAATGTGTTAGAACATTTATATTAGTAAGGTGATAAATTGGTTTGCAATGAAGAAATACAAAATGGGGTTTATAGTAGTGTTTCATTGCATGAATCTTTGAAAGATTCAGGATACTTATAATGATTTAAAAAGGATTGATTTTATTCCTTATGCATATTACATAGGATATATCATGTATTGAATGTTTTATACACGACTCAATGTCTCTTATTCTTTGAACATAAAAAGTAGATGTTGATTCAATCTTGGTGAGAATCTGTGGAATGTTGTGAATAATATCCTTATGTACTTGAGAAGTGGTAAAGACATGTTCTTGGTCTTTAGAGGAGAGTATGAATTTTTTTAAGGTTTATATAAATATTGGTTTCAAATGTGACAAATATGATTTGAGATATCAATCAAGATTTGTGTTTTTTTAAATGGTGGTGCTATCAGTTGGATGAGTTCCAAGAAAACCCCATAGAGAACTCAACAACATAGGTAGAATAAATTGGTGTATTCAATACTATGAAGGGATCTATTTGGATAAGGAATCTTACTATTTTACAGGGGGTGTTTCCTAAAATCAAGGGATAAATTGAGGTATATTGTAACAATAATGGGGTTTTTTATCAGGATAAGGAACCTTAACCCACAAAATGAATAAACACATTATTAAAAAACACAATATAATATAAGATATTCTTGAGAGGGGTGATGTAATTATCAATTGAGTGGATACAGAGGATAAATTATCCAATCCATTGATGAAACCAATAAAACATCAACAAATTGAGGGTCATGTAGAATATATGGGTGTAATACACATGATTGATTGGCTGTAATTTTTGAAAAATGTGTCATGTTTTTATAATAAAAAAATCTCTAGTTATCATTCATTCATATATGTTGTAATTTATTTTTTCATAAAGGATCAAATAATGATATTCCCTCGATGTTAAACTTTTATTTTTCCCTACCCAGTGATCATTATGATGTTTTATGTGTTATAATGATATCATATGGTTATTTTGAATAGAATCCTGTATTTTTATAATGACATTAAATGAGATATAAAGAATATATTAACGAGGTAATACGCAGAGACCTATAAGATGTATAGATATACTAAAGTGTATCCCATGTAAATTTATACAATCATTGATATACATAGGGTGTATTATTATAATCAATCATTGTTACCAAAGGTTTATGAGATACCTATCATGTGAACCTTCATACATTGATACCCTAATTGTGAAGGTTTAAAAACAACATAGCTAAAAAAGGGGTGGTTGGTTATGTTATTGGTCATGTCATTGGTTGGAGCACAACCAATATAGGATTTTTTTCACTTATATGACATGTAAAGACATCTATCCATTGAATTAAGTAGACTAAGGAAATTCATGGACATGATCAGCTGAGTCTCATATGATATGATCAGTTAATTGGATGAGTGATATGTGATGTACTCATTACATAGATGAATGATATGTGATGTATTCATCAAATTGGATAATAATTTTTAGATAAGCAAGAAAATATTTGTTTTAAATTACTATATTGGTATTTTACATTTCTAGTGGTCACTTTGTTTCATGAAAAAATGGATTACATAGGTATACATTATATGTATTATATACATATTTTGGTAGAAAAATCATATAGAGATATGAGTATGTTTGATGGATATCACACCAGTTACCTTAGTATCTTGAGTAAAATCTGTGCTTTATTAGAGGCCTCTTTATTTACTTACACTTATAAAATAAGGATTTAATAGTTGTTTTTAATGTTTTTAAGGCCAACATGATCACACAATCAAGCCCTTGGAAAAAGATAATATTTTGGTGAAATTGATTGTTCAAAATGAATAGATTTTGATGAAGCTGTATCCAAATGAGTTTATATGAATTCACAAAGAGTTTATATGGATTCCCTTTATGGTGTAATCCCTTAGAGGTAGGAAAAAATTGATTTTTTCTACAGTGATTTTCCTCAAACACACTCCATTGATATCAATAAAAGTTCGAAGCTTCAATAATGGCTGAATACTAGGTATGTTGTTTTATAATATATTTACCCATCTGAGTTCCTCAAGATATAACAACATGTTTTTGGGTTTTTCCTACCAATAATAGTTAGATGATCAAATTAATCACATCACTTGTGAATCTATCCAAAAATGATTTTGGATACATTTTATCAATCTCTCTTCATTTAGGAACACTTTAAAAAACGATCCTTAAAGAAAGTCCTAACTATGAGAACATATTAGAATTTTTAGCATTGAAAATAATAAAATGCACATTTTATAGAAATAATCTAATAGTGACCTATATGAAACAATTAGTGGTAATAAAGAAACTAATGGGTCTAGTCTGATCTCTATCAAACATACTCATATCTCATACGAACATGTACACCATAAGAAGTATCATATAAATCATATGTCTACCTATATAATATATTTTTGAATGGAATAGAGTGACCACTATATATGTAATAATTTCAATATAGAATATTCCACCACATAATTTCATTATTATTTAAAAAATACCAACCTAATTAATAAATTCATCACATTTCATTCATCTAAGGGATGAGAGTATCAAATTCTTCTCATCTGAGTAGATGAACACATCACAACTGACTCAACTAACCATACAAATGCATCCCCTCGGTATGAACCAATCGTGGACCATATTTAATTTCTTATCATATGATAGGAAAACTTTCATCTTAGTTGAGCTCCAACAAATGACATGATCAAAAAAATACCGAGTCACCCCGGGATTACCGACGTTGTAGAGGATTGTATAAGAAAGGTATCAAATTATAGAGGTTCTCTTGATAAGTATATCATCAAATTCATGTAAAAATTATTGATAATAAGAACACTCCCATAAGTATATCAATGACTATATGATATTCCATATGATATACATGGCTGGCCAATCTAAATAATAAGTCTCTAGTTATTATATCTGGATTCCGCTTCTCATTCTAATATTATCATATCACCATAACCTATAATAATTCATGATGATCCTAAATTAGGGACCACTAAATGTTAAACTTTTAAGGAAAATTTTCATTCCCCCATTCATGTAAAATAAATTTTAGAACACATTAATAAATGATAAATGGAAATTGACTTTATTGTACAATCATGGTACATTATAAAACAATTTTATTAATATATTAAGTATCATAAACAAAGAGATTAAATATAACCCTCATGTTTCTTGTAGGGTAATGGGTTTTTCAGTGGTTCTACTACATTTTCATCTATAACCACCCCTATAATTTTACTATCACCCTCTTAATGATCTATCATATAATGTGGTATTTTTAAAGTATGTGTTTGTTCTTTTCGTGAGATCTAAGTTCTTTATCTTGAGAAACAACTCTGTTATAGTTTTATTAAATCTCAATTACTACCTCGATGCTAGGAACCACCATTAGATCAATCATGAAATTATAATACTAACATCCTACTTTACAAAATATGATACAACAATATACTCCACCTCTATTTCTGAGTCCACTGTGGTGGATTCTTTGAAATATTCCAACTAATAAAACCACCATTTAGAAAAAAAACAATTGAGAATACATATAATCACGGTCGGATTAAAAACCATCATTTATGTAACCCTATACACTAAGATCATTGTCTCCTATAAAGACGAACAACATATCCTTAGTCCCTCTCAAATAATTAGGGTTATTCTTAACTATAATCCAGTGACTCTCATTAGGACTGTATTATTATCTAGAAATAATACTAAGAGCATAAGTGACATCAGTTCAGGTACATATCATTACATACATGATAGAACCCATAGTGAATACTTAGTGAATGCTATCTATCCTTTATAACTTATGATAAGGATCCAAAATATTTTTAATATTAATGTCATGTAACACTGGTAAAGGCCCCCTTTTGGAGTTCTCCATGATGAATCTCTTTATAAGTTTAGTAATGTAAGTTTCTTGACTCATTCTGGGAAACCTTTTAGATATATTCCATAGATCTTCATATCTTGTATAATGAATTCTTCACCCATATATTTCATGGAGAATCATTTACCCAATAAAATCATTACATAATGTAATGTTAGGATGTCATTTTTTGATAAGTAGTATTTCATCAACATAAAATATGAAAAAATATCAATAAAATCTCATTAATCCTCTTGTATACATGAGAATCATTCAAAAAAATTTATGAAACCAAATTCATTTATTTAGTAATTAAACCAAATATTACAACTCTAATAAGTTTCATTCAATCCATAAATAGACCATTGTAATGTGAAAAAATCATCCATGTCATTTGGAATTTGAAAACCATCATATTGTATCATATACACATCCTCAAATACATTGTTGATAAGGAAGTTAGTTATATTTCATAATAAAAATGAGATGTTATGGTTAGAAAAATATGAATGGACTTTATCATTGCAACATGAGAAATATTTACTTTATAATTAATACAATGAATTTTCTTATAACACTTTACCACTAAGAATACATTATATGTAGACACTCTACTATCTATGTTATTTTTATTATAAAAAACACACTTTCACCCTATGGGTCTAACCCCTTTAGGATAATGCACAAAGTTTCAACCTTGGTTATGGTATATGGAGTCCATTTTATATTCCATGAATTTTATTCATTTCTCATAATCGTAACTCTCAATGGCCTCCTAATAGTTTGTATATTACTAATTTATAAAAATTACTTAGTCATCATTTTCTATGAGAAATCAAATATCCTGGGATTTTAACGAATCATACCAAACATTTTAGTTTCTTGTGTAACTTGAGTTGGTTATTCATTTAAAACAATTTATTGAGATACATCAACCTCTATCTTAGGAACACTTTCTATAGTTTTTTTAAACTTCCTCAAGTATAAATTTCATCACATGGATTAGTCAATCCATGTGTTTTCTCTCAATGAAAACACTATCTTTAGCCAAAAATACTTTTTGATCAATAGGGTTATGGAATTAATAACCCTATTTTTCTTTAGTATAACCAAAAAATAGAAATCTATTTGACTGGGATCCAAGATTATTAGAATACAATCTCATAAGGAGTTCTTTTCAACCCCAAATCCTAATAAAAGAAAAAAAGGGATTCTTCCTAGTCCATATCACATATTGTATCCTTATGAATACTTTAGATGGAATCCAGTTTAGTAATAACGAAAAACTATCCATAGAATATCCCAGGAATGAAATTGTAAGGTCATATTGACTCACCATCGACCGAACCATATCCGACATAGTACTATTACTCCTCTCTAATACAAAAATTTACTATGTTATTCCATGAGAAGTGTGTTGTGGAACAAATCCATTATATCACAGATGTTCAGGGAATTCCTAGCTCATGTAATCACTACCACGATCCAATTGAAGAATCTATCTACATTTTACTTATTTATTTTGTACTTAATTCTAATAATATTTTCACTTTTCAAAAGTTTCATACTTTTTATCCATATAAAATCATTTCCATACCAACTATATCCTTCGGTAAAAGTAATGAAGTACTTAAAACTACCACTTTATTTCGTTTTCATTGGTATTTATTCATTACTATGGTTTGATATCCAACAATCCACTAGACTTTTTACCTTTTACACTAAAAGGTTATTTGGTCAAATTTCTTAATAAAACCTCCTCAAAATTCTTAAATAAATTATCATCTAATGGTTCTTATAATCCATCTATATGGATTATTTGAATTTGTTTCTTATTTATATTTATAAGGAGACAATTTCAAAGGTATATGGGATTTGAATAAACCATGGGATTCTTATTTTAATTGTTACATATATAATTTTCCTTTCCAAAAATGTATAAAACATTTGTCATATTATAAGTCCCTTAAAACGTTTAATTCATACATATAAATAAATTCTATTTCTTAATAGTGAATGAAAATCCCTTATTGTCCAAAAAATATACTGAAATTAAATCTATATTTTTTGGAATAACATAATAAAAAATCTCTATTTCTATAATTAATCAACTTGGTAATGTAAAATCATAAGTTCTAAATTATAATTCTGATACCCTTTCTCTAATTCCAAAATGAATATCTACTACACCCTTTTTCATTTTCCTTCAATATCTAAGTTAATGTTTATTTGTATAAATGTGTGATACAAAACCGATATCCAATACCCACGATTCTAAGTTTGTGAACTCTATAACATTTACATTTAAATGACAATACTGTTTTTAGAACACTTCTCATCCTTATATATCAATATAGTATAGAGTTATAGGATATATATATAACTGATATCAATATTATTATCTAGAAGTAATATATAATCTATATAAAAAATCTTTTTGAGTATCAAGTTTTATATATTTTCATCAAGGACATTTAATGAAAGATATCCCACTAAAAATGATTCCATATACATCATACATATTTAGTGATCCAAGATCCATAATTTAATTAGAAATGAACACACTTGGGTAGGAATCTTATCACTTTAATTATTTATGTGGTAGATCAATCTGATCACAACACCTGTGATTCTTGGATAGTTGAGTGGGAAACCGATTTTCAAGATCCATAATTTGAATAATTATCAACTATATTTCTCTTGTATCATATCCCTTATGGTTTACTAACTAAGTTCCACCTAAATATCACAATTGTATGTGGTTACCTAATCCTTATGATTTACTATTCCCATTATGCATTGCATAAGATAATAAATGGGCACAATAATTTGGTGTGAAACCACCTAGTAGGATGATCAATGTCATGAAAATTTATTATTATTTAATTAATATCACACATATTATTTTTATGGGGTTTTTAGTTAAATGGTTTTTTGGTTTAATATTAATCACATGCATAGTAATACCATCATATCACATGAAATTATTATTATCTCATGTTTTATTCCATTATGTATGAATACATATAATTATTTAGTGTGGAATACCTATTCTAAATACAAAATTAATGTGTTCACACAACATTAATGTTTAACTCTATACATAATACAAAAATTTTAGTTACTCACCCAAAAATAAAATCCAAACATATTTATATATATCCAAATTCATCACATGCATAAAGTGCATGAAAATTTCATGTTACTGATTAGAGTTATATGAGATTCAAAATTTCAAAAATGAGTAATACCAAAGAGACAAATACACAACACCTCACATTTCTATGATAAATAATAAGTCAATAGGTTAATGGGTAGTATACCCACAATCAATAAACATAATCATAATCCATCCATAGTAATATTGAGAATTGTATAAAAATATTACATCCCTAGTAAATCATACTATTAACCAAATATTTTTTACATATATGAATATATTTTAAAAATATCAGTAGATGATTTCACGAGGAAAATAACTATTTCATTTTCAATTCAGTTTTTTAGGAATTTATCATATATTTAAGATTTTTTTTAAAGGAACCTTGGAAAATTAGATATGGAGTTTCAAATAATTTGGTGTTTATGATGGTGGGGAATTCTGTTTATGTCATTTCTGTAAAGAATATTCCTTTCACACTTTTAGTAAAATTATAAAAGTAACTCACTTTAAAATCAAAAAGATTATTAATTTCAAACATTTTTATAGAAAGTCAAACATGGGTACAAATTAATTTTAAAAATCATACTAGAAGACTAAACACATTTTTGATATTATTTTAATGGTTATATGGACATGGAATAAAATGACTCTAGACTGAATAGAAAACAGTGTCGTTTTTTCTTAAAATAATTATTTTGGGGTCTTCAGTACTTATAAGAGGAAAGTGAAAGAAAAAATTATAATTTATAGAAAATAATTACTGGGGAATAATATATATTATGTTTAAGATAAAAGGATAATATAATTTCTCTAATGTATATATAAACATAAAAAATCATGGATAATGATGAGATTGGGAAATAAAACAAGGCATCATGTCTGAATTGCAATGTAAGTTCTTTTAGACTATTGATTAATAAATTTTAATTTATTATAATTCTATACAGACACATATATATACTTATAATATCATATATGATCCTATTATAACATCTTAACATCTTTTTTCTATTAATATTTCATTATTACCATTATTTTGGGTGTTAACTGCTTTGTTTTCTCATGCATTTTTTGTCAGGGAATTTCAGTTACTATGAATAGGATATAGTTACATCATCTCAATAATGATATTAATTTTATAAATATAATATTTATTCATTATATACAATTATAAAATAATTCTGTAATTTTGGACATGGAAACTGAATCACATCACACCGTGGAGATGGTAGACTGTACGTACGCATGATAGACATTATCATTCCATTAATTGGTGAAAGGATAAGGATTTGGATGATATAATAATTTTCCAAAATAAATATTATGTCATAAATATCATATATATTCATTATTTATATCATTATGAAGATCCATGTGAGTTAGTGATTGAAACAAAATTACATTGGTTCGCGAGGCGGTTGTCCACCATACAAACGAGCGATGGTTTTGATTCCCATTTGATAAAAAATGACAGTAAGAAATATTATTCCATTACCATAATAATATGGATGTATATATTATATAATTTTGAAATTATAGTTTTTAAATTAATAAATAATCATATTGAGTAAAAGATGAAGTAAAATTAAAGAGCTTAGTGAAGACGATTTCCTTCTCTTAGAAAAACCTCATTTGGATATCTTATTAAGAACCTTGCAGTTGATATTTTGTGAGGAAAAATAGCTCTAGAATGTGGATAAATTTGTTTTTAAGATATTTTTGGAGTGGTGTTTCAACATAAATGGTTTAATATGTGTAAATGATAGAGGTGGTGAGGATCCATTTATAATTGAGGTGAGTGGCACACTTGTAATTTTTCAATGTTTTAAAATAATTCGATGTCACTTTCCTAAATAAATTGATAACAAATTTATCTTATTTGGAGGTTATAAAGGTAAGGTCATAATAAAACCAACCAATGATGTTTCATAAAGTGTTAGGTCATTTTAACCCTTATCTTTTTTATGTTAACCCCCAAGTAAACTAATTTTATCCTTAATCGTGGTAAAAATTTATTATTATTATTTTTCCTATTAATTGTAAAAAATGAAATTGAAACCACTAAAATTTAATTACATTATCATTAAAATTATGAATTAAATTTTATAAAATTAAATTAATATAATTTTCATAAATTAATTTTCAAATAAACCTGTAAAACGTGTCGAAAAACTATTTTTCCAAAAATGCATTTTTTCAGAGTAAGTTGATCTTTCATTGACTATATAACTAGTAATAATCAATATATGGATTCAATTTAATATATATATATAATATAAATTTAATTTAAATAACTAATCAATAGATATTTTTAAAATCAATTAAAATGGAAATATAGTAATTTTGTTTTTTGAAATTTTTTCTGAAAAATATGCCAATTTACATGCAAATGATATTATCATTATTTATATTATATTGATAGTCGTTAAATGGTTATTTATAAATATTATAACTCATTATTATGAATAAAATTATGGATAGTTATATTATACATTTTCAATTATTCACAGAAGATTATTTATAAGGGAAAAATTTTAAAACTCATTCTATGATTATTTTGAATTAATAAGTTCAAAACCAATATTCATTCTATCGTATTATATTTCTTTCAAAGAAGTATTAAAATTTAAATTTTATTATATTTTTATTAAAATATAATTTTCACTTCCTATAATTTAATCTTAAGAGACACATTACACCCTTGTATAAAATTGTTTCCCTAAAATTTTCATGGATATTATTTATAAACAAATGATGGTGGTTCTTATTTATAATATCCAATTGATCCAAAATTTCATCCTCCATTTTTTTATTTATTGAAAATAACATTCCTATAAAATTCAACTTATTCCTCAATAATTTTTCTCTAGTGATAAGAATTTATATTGTCACTTAAAAGTATGTTGGATCATGGTCTTATTATATTTCATCATATATGAGGACATGTTTCTTTTTTGGCATATATTTCCTTGACAATGAGATATGGAAAAAACCTTGTACTTTATAGAGGATTGGTGAATTTAAAACCATTAGTCCATTTCTACAATTATTTTTACAATTCCAAAAGGTATGATATACATGTGGCTTAGTTACCCTTCATAAAAAACATTATAACACCCTTCCATAGAGATAATTTCAAGATAATGTAATCAACCTCTTAAATTTCCAAATCCTTCCTTTGGTTATCAAAATAAATATTTTTCCTTCTTTTAGATGTTTTAATATGAGTCTGAATATTATTTAACTTCTTCATTGTCCCCACAGCAATTTTTGTGCCAAAATTTTCCTTTCACCAACTTCATCACAACAAGTTGGAGTAAAAAATCATTTTTCTTAATAATTCATCATATGGCACCATTGGAATACATTAATTGAAGATATTGTTATTGGAAAACTGTAAAAAAGGTAAATATTGATCCCACATTCCTTGAATGTCAAGTGATAACAATGTCAACTTGTCTTCCAATATTTCAATAGTCCTTCTAGACTACCCAACTATTTGAGGATGATATACAGTTCTCAAATAAATCACAATTTCAAGATAATTCTAAATAATATTAAATAATTTTTATGTAAATCATGGATCACAATCAGACACAATTGAAATAGATGCACCATTATTTATTACAAATTCTTTAATATAGATTCATGCAGAGCTTTCTAGAGGTAAATTTTATCGTATTGTGAGGAAATGTGTAGATTTTGAAAGTTGATCAATTCTAACCCATAATGAATCATTATTTCTTGGAATATTTTGTAAAATATTGAGAATGTCCATAGTAATTTCATTCCATTTCAACATAGAAATATGTTGTTGGGAAAAAATCTCTCAAGGTAACATTGCAGTATTTATTGGGTTGATTATGTTTGTTGACAAAGAAGATTTCCATGGAGAATTGTCAAGTTCTCGAAAAGTTGTTGACAATCCATGTTGACAAATAACGATGACAATGGAACGGAAGATCTGAAGGTGGTACAAAAGAGCAGTACAAGGTGGCGCCGTTTTCCAGTGTTTGCCAAATTTTTGGGGTCCAAAATTTGGATTTTGGTGAGCATCGTGAAAGTAGGATTTCCATGAAGATCATAATTAAATATGGAAATGGAATTAATTTCGCAAAGAGAGGCTTCATGGTTTCGATTTTGCGAAGACTAGAAGAATGATGGCGGTGATGCTCCGCGATTACGTTGAGCTCCGCGATCGGAAAATTGCTGTGGTGCTTCGCAATTTTGACAGAATTATGGCAGAAATTTTGGAGCTTCACGATTGGTGATGACGTGGCGCAGACTTTGCATGGAAGGGTCGAGGGTCGGTGGAATTTCCTATAAATAGAGGTCGACCACCTCAAGAGAAGTATAGAATTTTCGAGGAAGATCTTTCTCTCTCGTTTCGCGAAGGTATTTCGCGTTGCCTGTGTGCTTCACGAAAGAAGAGCTTCGCAGTGGCTATTATAGCTCCGTGAAAGTTGCGAGCTCCGCGTTGGCTTAGTGAGCTTCCCGAGGGATGTTTCTCTGCAAAAACTTGAGCTTCACGAGAGTTATTCACAAAAATTCAGGAGCTTCGCGAAGGATTGTTTAAGCTTTGCGAAATTGGGATCCTTGGAAAGTAGGGTACATTGAGAAGGTTTTTCCAAAGGAATTGCCCAGTGATCAGGGGAAAAGGGTTATTCATCAGTGGATGAAATTTGGACTTCAACAGAGCATCTATCAACAGTTTAGGATGCATTCTTTCATGCAAATGAAGAGACCTACAGGTCTATAAACTGTGAGTGGATCTTATGAAGAAGCAGTGATCTTACTTTAGTTGATAGAGCAGTGAGTTCTCAAATTTTCAGTGGTTGTAAACCAGGAGGGACAATGAGTCTGATTCGAACTTGTAAGCAGCAGTGTGCTTATAGTGGAATTGGTACATTGTCACAATGCCGATGTATGCTCCTTGGACATAGCCTAGTGAGGGTGAGCCATGTAAAAATCATTGTGTCATGTGCATGCTTTAAGGTTTTCTCATACTCTGCATCACGAAGGAGAGAGAAGAGGGTTTTGTCTAACAGCAAAACAAGATCAAAATGGGCAGTTGTTTTAATCTTTCATACCCTGATTCACCCCCCCTCTCAGGGTATCTAGCATAGTGGACCTAACATATATAGATATTATATAAATATTCTTATCTGCTATATCTTAGCCTTTAGCTATTTAAAAACTAAAAATCATGATACATAATCTGAAATTTTTTGCAACATGTCATCCTACAAAAAATTTTCCTTCAAATTACTATAAATCTATGTACAACAGAGATTTATATTTAAATTTTTTCTAATATAATAATATAATAATTCCATTTTTTGATTAGGTATAGATTAAATACATAACTTATTTTCAACATTTATAACCCTACTATCATATATTAAGCCTATAAATTTCCCATCATTCCGAAAAAAATTATTTTTAATATTATCATCATTAGGCTAAGAAATTTTTGAATTTATTGTAATGAAAGTCTCAAAAATCATTTGAAACATTACTATTTTATTCCCTTCCTTAATAATTCCAAAATCTATATTTACTAAATCAAGTAATATAGGGTCTCTATCAATCCTCATTTGGATATAGACTCCAGGATCTTTCTTAATCAATGCATCTGCTACATTATTTTCCTTCCATATGTGGTAGTGTATTGATTAATCAAAATCATTAAGTAGCTTGATCCATCAGGTTTTTCCCATGTTAATATCTTACTATCAAAATATGTATTTCAAACTCTTATGATATTTGTATACCTCACATCTTTCACCATATAGGTAAAGTCTTCTTATCTTCAGAGCAATGATTACGGATTCCAACTCAATATCATGATTGGGATAGCTCTCCTCATGCATCCTTAACTACCTTGAGTTATAGGAAATAAATTTATCATTTTTATAAGGCCATAATCAATTATCTTCTTTTATGCATGACTATATATCAAAAAGTCATCATTTCTTAATGTTAGAAGAAAATTCTAAGTATTAACCAATCTCTTCTTAAATTCATCAAAAAAAATTCACATTCCATTATCTATAAAAACATAACTACATTACATGTAAAATTAGTTAACGGGTTAGAAAATCAGCATTTTTTTAGACAACATGCTATTATTAACCTCCAAAACTAATGAAACTACATACCTTAGTTATGTTAATTAGTGTAGGAAATTATTTTGCTACCTTTGTCTTCATAAGAATAACTAATATTCCATCCTTGTAGATAATATATCTATGAAAATAAACTTTCTAAATTTCACATATAATTCATTTCTTCTAAGGAGTCTTAAGAATTTTCCCAAAGTTATTTTCATGGTACTAATAGATTTTAGAATACATCAAGATATCATCAATAAATTCCACAATAAAAGCATCATGATATTTCGTGAATACATTTTTCATTATATCCTTAAAAACATATAATTAATTAGTGATTCCAAATGGAATTACTATAATATCATAATTTTCATATCACATTTGAAATGTTGTATTCAAAATGTATTCTTTCTTTAACCACAATTAATGATACTCAGAATGAAGGTCAATCATTGAAGAATATTGAGATCTATGAAATTTATTGAGTAAGTCATCAATGTGAGGTAGATGATAATTTCTCTTTTTTATAGTTGAATTGATTTCCCAATAATCAAGGCACAATAGAATTGATCCATCTTTCTTCTTGAAAAAATAATAGAGGCTCGTAAAAGTTAAACCATACGGAATATAAATCCATTATTAAAAACACTTCTTTATTTTTTCATCAATTTCACTTATTCCACAATTTCCATTCTATAGGAAGCCTTTGATATAGGTCATGCATCCAGGATTAAATCAATATAAGTCAACCTCATGCTCTGGTCGATGTCTAGGTAATTCCTCATGGAATACATCAATTTATTCATTAATAGTAGACACATCCTCAATTTTAAGATTAACCTTTCCATCTATAGGTTGTGTCATCTCTTATTACCTATGAATGTCATTTAGAAGAGCTATTGGGTTGGATCTAGACATGACTCAAATGATGAATTCTCCCCTATAAAGATAATTAATTCCACATCTTTCATAATAATTTTAATCTCCTTATACATGTAATAAATTCTTTCATACTATTTTGAAATCCATTCCATACAAAGGATTATATCAAAATTAACCATAGGTATAATAATGAAGTCAATAAATAGGTTATGTTATGTGTCATAATGGGGATTGAGTAACAAATCCTTGTTGTGGTGATATTTCCACTTAAAGTATTGACCGATATCTCCCTTAATAGGGTACTATAGAAATAACTAATTTTCATAGAAAACAAGGAAAATATAAAAAAGTGAAAAGATACATAATTAAATAATTCATTATCTAAATTTGATTATATAATTAAAGTACATAACACCACATATTTGGTAACTTCATCCTCAGCTTTTGTGATTTCATTAGCTGGGCCTTTATTCCTTATTCTTTTTTGAGGAATGTTTCCTTGACACTGGGACAATCATGTTCCTAGTGCCTCATGTCCATATTGTTAAATAATTGAACATTGAGATCTTATTTCTTTCCATTGAAATCGTGATCTTGGTGGCCTTTATCTCCATACTTAAAGTAAACTCCCATTCAAAACAAGCATGTCTCACATGTGTTTCTTTCCACATTTATTACAAGTTAAAAATTCTACCCATCACTTCTTCCCTTTTAACTTATTTCATTTTATAGAGACCTCATCCACCCTTTTCTAATATTTATTTCTTTCAAAGTCATAAGACATCATGAATTATTTCCCTTTTTTCATATTATACGATACTATGTTGTTGTATGATGATAAGGTTTTTTATACATGTTCACAAAAAGGATTGGATTTATCCTATCAATTAAATGGTCAATCCTACTCCTTGGATTATCTATGGAGTTTAAAACATACCTTTATAAACTTATAAATTCATATTCACACATAACAACATTTTCATCATCCTTTTGTCTTATACTCAAGAATTTTCTTACCTTATATACTTGTTTCTTGTAATAAAAACATTTTTTCAATAAAAGTACCTTAAAATCATTTCATTCCATTATAACTATTTATTTCTCATTATTAGTGTTTTGAATCAATTACACCATTGACTTACATCCCCTAATACATGATAAACATACATGAAAACCTTTTCCCTTTCATTACTTTCCAACGTAGGAAATAATTTTTTAAGGAACATATCCATTCTTCCACTCAAAATGGATTATTAACCAAATTGAATGATGTAGGTTTTTACCACTTGAAGTGGTCCATCATTGTTTCACCACGTTGTGTGTAACGCCTCGGGATTTTTAACGGGGTTTTTTGGGTAAATTTGAACTTTTGATTTGGTGGTTGGATTAACCTTATTTCTTGATCTTCAAAATGACATTATGAGTCTTTCATTGAACCAAGGACTTGTTTTACATGTGTTCTATGTTTTGGTTGTAGTATTGGGGGTTTGGAAGAACACCATAAGAAGATAGGTAGACTCCGGGTGCTATAAGTTGTTGTAGGCTAACTACACAATGTGTAATTAAATACATGGTGCATAATAGATTTTTTTTGGATTTTTTTTGGGAAGACCAATGAAAAAACTAAATTTAAACAGTGTGTAAATATTGAAAAAATATTTAAATTCCCACAATAGTTTTTTTGAAACAGGGTAGGGGCTCACCCACCTCTTATTTTTTCTCTGCCACGAACAAAAGGGGCATTCCCATGATCTCGTATGCCTCTCCCTCTCTCATATGGGTATCTTGAATTCTCCACTTTTTGAGCTCAAATATTTGTTCTACTGGTGGAAACAAATCCTTCTCAATAAGACCTTCGATCCCCTTGAATATTTTCATCTTTTCTCTCACCATAAATATTATTAAATTAGTGTGAGTTGTTTTCCCTAGTTTTAAGGTCATTCATCTAAAATGTCAATTTATTCAAATCCGGCTCATGTTAGAGGATAATATCATAAGAGTGGATGTATAACAGAATGAGGTAGGTTGTTATCAACTTTTAGTGTGATGTTTTGGTTGTTTTGGGGGTGAGACTTATACCATGTCATTGGGTAGATTGAGAGAGACCCAAATTAATTAATTACACACATTTAAATTAATTGTGACACCATATGAGATGCCTCTAGGAATGGCCTAGTTATTTCTTACCTAAAACATTTGGTTATTTGTATTGATACCACTTGGGAAGTTAGTCTAGGTGTGTTATTTAAATTAAATTAATTAATTTTGAATTAATAATTATGATTATTGATTTCCATGGGAATGTGAAGGGAACAAACTAAATATTGGGATGGAGTTTTTCATATGGACTAAGGTGATATGATCATCATGTTGGGAATGGCCAGAGATATATATAAGTTAAGGTGTTATTGATCATAGGTTTGGTGACTTGGTCCTTGGATTAGACAGCGAGGTTGTAATTTTATGGGCATGGCCTGCGTTATGTTGGATAGTGTTGTCCATAAAATTTTAGAGACACATCATTAGATGGATAATGTTCCATATTGGTATGGTTGAGGTTTAATTTGGTGATTTCCACTCACTCATGTTGGCTAATTCACCCTTTAGATTCGTTTTCAAACAATAGGGCTCAGATGATGAGGTGGTTTTGACTACTCATGTGGGAAGAGGTCTCTATTATTTATGGATTAGGGAATTGGATGGAGGTTATTTCCATATAAATCCATATAAATGGAGATGAGAAATTTGTTGATAGTTTTGAGACCATCGGTTTGGGGATGAGGTTCAATGTACTTGTGTTCATTGGTCCAAGAATATTTTGGAAGGAAGAACATCACCACTCATCAGGACATCACTTTTTGAGATGATGATGTTATTACATGGAGAATAGGTATCATTGTGCCTTATATGTCATGATTTCAGTTGATGGTTTATCTTTTGAGCTAATGTCCATGAGACCAGATACTGATTTTTGGGGTGTCCCTTCAGCACATTTGATTTTTTTTTAGAAATGATGTGTTAGTTTGCATGAGGTGTTGTGTGATCTTGTTAAAGGTGGAACCTAAGGGTTCACATGGACTGTTTTACTTCATGGTATATCTTTTCCATAGGCTAAGGATCCTCTCCACTATAATAATTTAGTGATGCAGGAGGTAGGAAGTTTATTCCTTATGGAAGTTTACCACAGTGTAAGTATGTTTATTTATATGTGATATGCATGTTCTATTTTATTTACTTCGTAGTACAACATTTATAATCCAATAAATGGAGTATAAGAACATGTTTTTGGTGGCCTATTAATATTCTTTCTCACACCCCAAATGGGCCCTTAGGGAGGCATGTACATTTTATGGATTTGTGATTAGGTAAGGGTTCGAACATTGGAGCTGGACCTTAGTGTTGGGTTGTTTTGTATGAGATGGATAGAAATGGACCTTGAGTTTCTTTCCTCAACCGTTTTTTATCTTATTTTTATCAGTATGTTATCCCATATATGTACATACTAAGGTCGGTTATTGGATACCCTTCTTTTTATTAGTTGTATGAACTTTTCAAGGATGCATGCATAGCTACAAATGGTATTTATTTATAGAAATGGTATGATTTCCTTTTTTATTTATTTTTTTGTTGTTGTTGGTTATCTCTACTCTTATTTCATCCTATTTCTTATGCTTCCTCCATGGGAGAGTTAATGGTCCATGTCATTATGGTCTTTCTTTTCACTACATATTATTTATATAGGCCATTATTAAAATCATCAAAAAGGGTATACTCTCCCAACTATCACCCCTTTTAACTATTTCTACTAGTTGGTAAACGTTTCCATATAGGGAGGCATGCTTAAGACTAGCGGAACTTAGTCGGATGCACTGTTTGAGTGACTAATTATTTTGGGGTTTTTCAAATAGTATCAGAGCAGTTCCAGACTAGTAATTTGTAGCGGTGTTTGGAAGTTTACTAATGACATAACTTGTATTCATTTTCTTTTTTGGTGTTACTATTTGGGATTGGGTAGACTGGAGATTAAGATGATGTCAAAATTGGATTTAGAACTCCGGTTTAGGTGACAGTATCCTCTTGTATGAGGGACATACCATGTTTCTGGGGGTGGTAGTTATTGTTCCATTTTCCACATTTTAAAGTTTATTTGATTTCCACCTCAATTGGTACACTTTTAATGTGATTATTATCTATTATGATATGTGACCCTTGACCTGGTATGCCAAAGGATGAGCTATTAGAACCTTGACCCAGTATGTAAATGTAGTCTTGGTAAAATATTTTGAGTAGGAAAAATTGATGTTTAATATATATATATATACACACATGTTACTATGATAAATTGTTTGTGATTGTCAATGGGGACCTAGATTGTGCTATGAGGGGTCAGATTGTCTAATGTGTCAACAAGGGAAGCTAAGTGGTGTTTTCTTCCTAGCCACTCTTGGGTGGAATATTATTCAACCATCATAGGAAAGTGGATATAATGAAGTTTGTTTGTGAGATTGTATATATGTATTTTTATGGGACTATATCATAAAGAACCAGGCAGGTATGGTGATATGGGGTGATGATGATCACTATGTTGGGTGGTGAGATGTTTATATTGAGGAAACATGGTTCTTCAGGATGAGCATGGCTCAAAGCATATGTGATACCTCTCTTTGATATGTGATGTTAAGGGGATAAAATGATAGATTTAGTGGGACATGGATGTGATGGGGAGGTTAAGGGTAGTGAGATTACAATGACTATCACTAGTTTCCCTATCTGCATTATATATATATATATATGCTACCTTTGTTTTCTGACCATGTATTGATATTCATCATGATTCCACCTAGATGATATTTAAATGAGCGTATGGAAAGTGCTGAATTTGTAATGTAGGATCATGCATAGGTTGAGACCCCTGAGTGTCAAGATGAGGGATCAGAGGGCCAGGAAGAACATAAGTTGCATGTAAAGACTCGGGTAAAAGATCATGTATAGGTATGGAAGTCTTCATATTTGATAGCTTTTGGCTCGTGGATTGATGAGTAGATCAAAGTTATTCTGGTACGCATCATCAAGAGGATTAAAAGGGGAGATCCATGAGAAGAGACTTCCATTGTGCATTTTCATCAGGGGTTCCATTTTTAGACCACACCACTATTTCACGGTGAGGGAAAAAAACATGAGGCTGAGATCTGGATCAAGTTGATGTTGATGATCATTGCCATCTTAACACACCCCTAGATAAAAGGGTGGAGCTCGATACGTACATGCTCATGGGACTGACTAAGCACCATTGGGGTGTGTATGTTGAAGAAAGAAGGCACGAGGGACTAACCAAGAAGGATTTTGAGGCTAGGTTCTACCATAAATTCATTACAGAGATGCTGAGTTCAAAGAGATCTTTGGAGTTATTGATAATTCAGCATGGTGACATGTTCATCATGGACTATTCAGAAATTTTCTTTGAGTTTTCTTGTTTTTTACACATTTTGGTTGGTGAAGACTCTTTAAGTGCATGGTGTTTCATAGATGGTTTATGGAACACTATTATGGTGTATGTAAACATCTTAAAGATAGCCTCATTCTCAGAGCTGGTGAACCTATCTCCCATTGTCGAGGGAAATATGAAGATTCAGTCATACTCGAGCCAGGTGATAGAATCTAGTGATTTCATGGGTGGTGTTTAAGATTGTATGAAGTGTGATAGAGAAGAGTTTAAAGAGGGTATTCGTGATATGGACTTAGAAAGACCAACTCAGATCATGTCTTTGATAGTGTGACTCCAGTGCGGGCAGTCGGGTCATGTGTAAACGCAATGCAATCAATCACCGAAGGATTACTAAGAATGCAGATAGGTCAAGAATCTTGAGAGGTTCTGTAGGAAGTCTTTTCAAACAGCCTACAAGCAGGGGCTAGGGAAAAATTAGTGTTCTAAGATTGTACTGAGAGTAGTACCAGATCATGGTTGATGTGTTTCAACTACATGCGATAGTCGTGGAGGAGATGATGGGACCAATAATGGGTTCAATGGATGGTCGATGGTATAGAACCATAGGGAGGTCTCATTTCATGTAGTTGAGCACCAGATCAGATGCATGTAGTAGAGCATCTAGGTGCTGAGCAGGCCAGGCATCCAAATACGGCGAGTGGTACATAATTGGGGTAGCCATGTCTCTTTTTTTATTTCTCTCATCACCTTTTTTGATGAATGACTATTTTAGGTGGATGAGATATATATGGACTAACCCAATGCTGATTAGTAGGTTGGAATTAGCTCAGATGAATTATATATATATATATATATATATTAGTACATATGAGGTGCATCAAACTAGGATATATATATGAGCACCATTGGGTGTGGGTCTTTTGAGGTGTGTTGGCATCTTTGCATCATTGTGATGTTGGACATGTTTGAGGGTTGAGGGAATGAGACTAATTTTGATCATATGTTGATTTGCGGGACCTCATAGGTTCTATATGCTATATAGAAATGAGGTGGAAATCGATGCGGTATGGGTTTCAGGTATGAAATCAGAGCACCATATGAGTTAAAAGAGTGATAATGTGTCATAGGAGGAAGTTGAATCTAGGGACTTACAATGGACCATTGGGTTTATTTTGATATTGGTTTTGGAAGCGACCAAGGTAGGTAACCCCTAAGGTGGGGAGTGCCTTGAGAGATTTGATCTATGACTTAATCACTAGGGTATACTAGGATAATAAAAAGTGATGAGTATGTTTGTTACCATCTATGTCTGGGTCTTGATATCTTGAGGATGAGATATGTTAATGTGGGGAGATTGTAATGACCTGGGTTTTTGAATGGGTATTTTTTCTGGTAAACTTGGTCTTTTGAGTTTATCGTTGGACCAACCCTTTTTATTAATCATCAAAACCTTATTTCAGGTGTTGTATTGATCCAAGAAAATGTTTTAGGTGTGGTCTATGTTTTGGTGAATGTCTAAAGGGTTTGGGAAAAAACTAGAGGAGTAGAATATGGACTAGGCCGCTAAAAGCTATTGCAGGAAAATTACATGGAGTTCAATTAATTACACAATATGTAATAGTTTTATTTCATGAGTTTCCTTGGAAGAGCTGTGAAAACAACTAATTTACACACTGTGTAAAATATTACATGGAATGTAAATTCTTGTATCAGTTTTTTTAATGGGTTAGGGGGCTCAGCCCCCTCTTATTTTTCCTTCACCAAGAACTAAAGGGGGTACACATAAGAGATCATACGCCTCTCCCTCTCTGATAATTAGATCTTGATTTCTCTAAAGTATGATCTCTCATATTTGATCTATTAGTGGATATGAATCCATCATGGAAAGGCCTTTGATACCCTATCAAATTTTATTCTTTTCTATCTCCATACAATGAGCTAAATCAATGCAAGCTGTTTGACCCTATTTTCTTGGTGTTTACTTAAAACAATTTTTTTCTGATTCTGCTCAATTTAGTGTCTGATATCAAATTATCAGAATTCTACTATTATGAGGTAAGTTATTCTCATCATTATTTTTGATTTCATTGTTTTTTTGGTGCATAATTTCATGCACCATAGGGTAGATTGAGTGAGACCCAAAATAATTAATTACTTGCCATTAAATTAATTGTGAAACAATGTGGGATCCCTCTACGCATGGCCAAGCCATTTATTCCATGGCCTAACAATGTATTGGGCTTGCTACCACATGGAAATCTATGAAGAGATTGTTATTTATTTTAAATTTATTTATTTTAATTTCATTATATTGATTGTTGAGCTCTATGGGAAGGCGATGGGCACAACCCGAGGATTGAGGTGGAGTTAGCCATCTGGATTGAGGTGACTTGATCATCATGATGGGTGTGGCCTGAGATATATATGTTGGAGTGATGTCGACCACATGATGGGTGGCTCGGTCATCAAATTAGGTGATGAGGTCATCTGGTTAAGGGTATGTCCCATGTTATTTTGGATAGTGTTGGACATCGAATTGGAGAAATGCGGTCTGAGGGGCATGATGTGCTGAATAATTATGGCTTAGGTTTTATTAAGTGATTTATACTCACATGTGCTATTTAGTTCACTATTTGGATTCATGTATACATAGTATGACTCCTATTATGTGGTGTTTTTGACCACTCATGTGTGTAGAGGCCTCCATTATATGCGTATTAGGGAAATATATGGAGTTTCCTTTCCTAGAAATCCATTTGGATGGAAAGGTGACACTAGTCGATAGTGTTGAGACTTCCAATTGGGGGATAATGCTTGTTGTACATGAGGGCACAAGGCCAGAACTATTTTGGGAGGATGTACATTACTACTCCTTAGAGTGTTGACTGTTGATTAAACTGTGTAATTACTTGGAGGAAAAGTATCATCATGCCCCAAATTTTGATGCTTAGATCCATCTAGGTATATTATGAGTTGAGGTCTCTAGGACTAGGCACTGATTATTGGGGAATGCCTTCAGGATGTTAGAGAATATTTTTACATGATGTTTTGTCTAGCTTGAGGTGTTTGGTGTTCTTATTAGAGGTGGAACCTAAGGGTTCACCTAGATTATTTTACATTAGGGGGTGCCTTTGGATTAGGATAAGGATCCTTTCAACTGATGTATTCTTGTGAAAGATGATGTAGGTAGTTTCTTCCTTATGGTTGTTGAGAACAAAGGAAACTTTTTTATTTATATACTATATACATGTTCTATTTTATTTACTTTTAGTACACACATTCAAAACCACAGATGTAGGATTGGAACACATTGGTGGTGGTCTATTGAGATTATTTCTCACAATATACACTGGCACTTAGAAACACATATAGATTTTATGGCTTTACGATCAGGTAAGAGTTATCCATCTTGGGTTGGGCCTTATTATTGGTCTATTTAGCATGAGATGGATGGAAAGGGACCTTATGGTTCTTGCCTCAGCTAATGTTTCTATTTTATTTTCTTTTGTGTGAGCATGCTATCATATATATAAATTCAAAGGTAATACATTGGTGACCATTTTTATTATCATCTGTATGACCTATCTTGGATGCATGCTTAGCTACATATGGTATTTATTTATACAAATGGTATTCTTATCTTGTTTATTTATTTCGATGTTTTTTATGGTTATTACTTCCTCTATTTATTATTTATTTCATGCAATTCCTCCATGGGTGAGTTACTAGTCTAGGTCATTATAGTATTTCATTATTTTTTATATTATATATATATATATATATATATATAATTATTAAAATCATCACCAATGGGTATAGTTTTACCACTGGCAACCCTTTTTCACCCTCACTTATAGTCGATAACCTTTGGCATACGAGGAGGTTCACTTAATTATAGTGGTACTTAGCCTAATGAATTGGTTGTGTGTTGAATTAGGTTAGGTTCCTAAATTATGGATCTATAGGATGATCACTCTGGGTATGGTTATTGTTTATAACCTAAGTTATCTACCCCGTTATAGTTATAATTTTCTCATATCTAACTACAACTCTAACTTTATCTATGGCTTTAGCTCCGACCTCATTATCTTGGCCTTGTAGGATATATCTAAGTACATTATGTAAATTGTTATGGCTTCAATTCCTTCTTATATAAAACATTTTTAAACAATGGAATATATAGTATTAGATCACAACATTATGAATCATAATGTATCATTATGAAACTGTTGAAACACCAGTCATAACGTGAAAAATTTATTCATAACTAATCTTTGAATTATAAGATTAGAATTATTGGGAAGAATATCAATATATTAATATATTTCATAATTGTTTGTAATGAAAATATGAATTTACCCTAGAATATCTCCTTGGAGTGTAAAAATAGGTGTATAGTTATGGAACACTCAATGTGCACCAAAATGATGGCCGAAATATATTCAAATAAATCTTTTCAGGGTTATTACCCCTAGATACATCTATTCCAAAACAATTTCAACTTGTAGTTTCTAGAAATGGATGTATTTCTAGTAAAAACTACATAATATATAACTTACTAAAAAATTTATGACATTATTCAATAATTAGATATATCCACAATCTCAGTCATAGTGTTATGTTCCCCTATTTATGTCTTTCTAAATACAATTCATATGTTTTCTACTAATGTTCCTTTCATTTCAATTGTATCACCCAAACTCTCATAGCTCAGATATGGTGGTTATTTTACAACATTTCCATAAGTAGAGTTAATATAATCCCAATGGATAAAATAGTTTAATTTTCTTGGGAGGTTAGATACATACAATATTATTAAATTAAATATAAAAACAAGAAATATAATATAATAATTCTTGTTATAACTTAATTATTTCTTCTAGTAAATCTATAAATTCATTCATAGAACCATTATTCATATTTATGGGAAAGTAAAAAATAATAAAGGGTGACCTCAGATGCTTAGTAAGGGAAATCATACAACAGAGCTATCATAAAGTGAATAAAACATGAATATTATGGTTAATATAAACAATAATAAAATATTCCATAAAAATAATCCCATAAAGGGGAACTAAATCCATGGTAAATATAACAACCTAATTCCTAACATTGATAATAATAACTGGATTCATAATGATTGAATTCATATTGTTAAACATATAATCTTACTGTCAATTCCTTTTTACAAGAAAACATACATAAATAGGTAAGGTTTATGTGAAATACCCAAACTAATGTGTCTCATAAGACCTACCGATGCATCGAGGGGCTATAGCAGACTCCATCAATCACTTACTAAGTCCAATGTATTTATCATATTAAAGGGTTGAAACATAATCAATAAAAACAATCATACTAATAAAATAGAATACAAAGTGTTAATAATTACCCAATCGATAAACACAATCATAATTTTTCCAAAGTAATAAGGTGAATTATATCAAAATTTTATATTCCCAAAAAATCATTATATTTACCAAATAATTTTTAATTTGAAGAATAAATATGAAAAATATAACTATAAGATTTTTAAGGAAAATACCATTTTCACTTTGAATTCACATGTCTAAAAAATTCCCAAATATTAAGTAAAACATTATATTTGAAAGTAAAATATAAATATTTTAGTGTAATATTCAAAGCCTTTGATAGTCATAATATTATAAAATTCTCTTCGTGTTTTATATAAAGAAAAAAATTCCTTTCAAACTTTCGGTAAAAGTTAAAAAGTACCAAATTTGGAAAAGAACAAGAAAATTCTTTTAAAACCATTTTATATGAAGTAAAAAATGGGTCAAAATTACTTTGAATAATCATAATTAAATGGTAATAAAATTATTGATAATATTTTAATGAAAATATTGATATGGAAGAAAAATATTCCTGACTAAATAGAAAAAATTCGATTTTTCTTAAAAAAATTATTTTGGTATCCTGACTACTTATAAGAGGAATATGAAATGAAAACTTATAATTACCAATAATAACTATATTAGAATAAAATATATTTTTTTAATAAATAAGGATCATATAAATTACTAAATGGAGACTTAAACATAAATAATCATGAATAATGATGCAATTTTGAAATAAACCTTAACTTGAGGTCTGACTTGCGTTGCCCGTGATTTTAGCCTCATGTATGATAAATATTAATTTATTATAATTCTATACTATATCAATATAAATAATTATAATTATATATATGATCCAATTATTATATCTTGTCACCCAATGGCTAAAAATATTTCATTATTACCATTATTTTGTGTATTAATCGCTTCATTTTACCAAGCATGTTTTTCCCTGGGAATTCTAGTTATTCTGAATATGATATAGTTGCATGATATACATATTTATATTAATGTTATAAATATCTTAATTATTAATTTTATATATATTTATAATCATTCTTGAAATTATTACATCGAATATTAATCACATTACTTCATGGAGATAATAGGATATATGTATGCACGAGTGATGTTTTCATTCCCACAATAGATGAACAGATATGGAAGTGGATGATATATTACTTTTTTAAAATCCATATTGTGTCATTATTATCATATATATATATATATATATACCTCATTATTTATATCTGTGTGAGTTGGTTATGGAAAACAAATTAAATCTATTCTTGAGGTTGTAGTCCACCATACACACATGTGATGATTTTGTTTCCCATTTGATGGAGAAGGAGATGAAAAAATATTACTCTATAAGAATAATAATATTTCATTCATTCTATATATCCATATCATTATATTTTATTTATTTTTACATAGTTAATTTTGGTAAATAAATATGGAAAAAAGAGCTCGGGGAAGATAATTGCATTCGATTAGAAAAAACTCATTTGGTTTTCCTATTACAAACCATAGGGTTGGTGTTTTGGGAATAATAGTAGATATAGATCTTTTATAAGAATGTTGTGAAGATATATTTACATGGTCTTTTTTATCTAAATGAATTAATTTTCTTGAATTAGTTAGGGGGTAGATTCCCTTTAATAATTGAGGTGAGTGGAAGAATTATAATTTTACAATGTTTTAAAATAATGTCAAGACACATTTCTAGAAAAATGGATATAAAATGGATAATATTAGAATTTCATAAATTAAATGTACAAATAGAATAATAAAATGGGTTTTAATATTTTATTATTTCATTTTAAGGAATATATTTTTAGGTTAACCCCAGTATACTTGTTTTAACCTTAACCGTGGTGACATTTTTTTTACAATTTTACTATTTATTGTGAAAAACATAAAAGTGGAATTATTTTAAAAATATGGACATTATTATTCCAAAATATGGAATCCATTTATAAAATTTAATTCATATAAGATTTTGAATTGAATTTAAAAATAAACCCCCAAAACCCGTTGGAAAATGGTTTTTCAAAAATGCATTTTACATGCATAATATGATCTTATATTAACTATATGACTAGAAATAATAAATATATGGATTTAAATTCATATGGTAAGATATATAATATATAAATTTAATTAGAAATATTCATCATTAAATATTATTTTAATTAATTATAATAGAATAACATTATGCTTAAAAATGGTTTTCTAAAAAATAACCCATTTTCCCTCTAAATGATATTATCTTTATTTATACCAAATTGATAGTCAATACATAGTCAATTAAAAATATTATAACACATTATTTCAAGTAGAGAATATCTCATTAAAATTTCTCACAAAATAATGTCAAGTTGTTGATTTAAGATACTCTATTTTTAGTGTCTAAAGAAATATTATATAATATCCTATAACGTATTTTGTTCTATTAATTGTATATTATGTTATCATAATAATAGAATGATAATAACAAGTGCGTATTACATTATCAAATAATCATGATATGAGGTGCATTCTTGAGAATATATAATCTAATAACATAATTTCAAAATCACACAGTGCAGAATACATTATAAAATTACACAACGTTATAATATAGTGCAAGATAAATTATAATAGAACTGTATTTTAGATAATCTACTAACACTATGGTAAGTATACACATATTCTCAAGTAGTAGCACCTCACATTATGTCATTATATAACATAATTTCAACCAGGGTGATTCAGTTTCTCTATATAAAATATTTCTTACACAGAAAAATATTAGAAAAATGTTGATCCTTTGATGAAAAATTATATGAAAACATTTTTGGGTTAGGGGTCATCTAATTTTCAATTCTAGTGGAAACAAACCATGATATTTACTAATCTATATTCAATGGTATCAATATATTATTAAAAAATAACATAAAAACATATGTTAACATCTATGTAATACATATTTAACTCTTATGTAAAGAATATTATAGGGAGATAAATAATGTAAAAAATAAATTATTCCTACTTCCAAGAGGATTAAAATAGTATTTGAATCCAAAATTGCATCACGAGGACTCTCAATCATTGAACTGGTGCTACTGCCTTCACTGGGTGATAAATTATGATTTAGGAAAAAGTGATCTTCAATTGTATTCACATGAATCATATTACCCCAATAAGAAGGAACCCTTTATTCATATAGGTATCCCTGATTCTCTTCATTTAATAATAAGTTTCAGTCATATCAATTGTATTGTGTTCAATCCTAAAGTACTCATACATTATTATCTATTGGAGTATGTTAACATTTGAATGTTTTAAATGGTTTATTATTCCATAAATTATTTAACTATTTTTATTCATAACCAATGAACCAATGGGGGTGTTTCCAAATACATCATCCCAAATTCATAATACTATATTATGTTAGCTGCAATGTAGCCTCTGAATAAATCACATGCACTCTAGATAGCATTAACACAAATATATACTCAGGATCCTACTAAATGATATATTTTTGGAAACATATCCTCAATATCCTGATATATAGTACATTCATATCCATTTTAGTTCACATACACTACCTTTACATGAAAAAAGATTCATACAAATTGTATTTTCACAGAACTCAGTGGTTCACACAATTCATTTGTGTAACATAGTGGTTTCCATAACCCATTCTTAAAACAAACTCTTTAGAGTAAAAAAAAAATTGATATCTTAATTTCAACAAATTATAATTCTACTCTAATATTCTTATTCAGCGATTGAATATTTTTAAGTTACATATCAATTCTTTATGTGTCACGAAACCCTTCTTTTCGTAACTTTGTGAGCTTCCTTCACTTTAAAAATGATAGCATGTTCATGGAAATCCATCTTTATGTGGCTATTTAGAATGCTTACTGTGATATATTTTTCAAGGAAAAATTTTATGAGAACCTCCAAGCACTTACTAAAACACTCCTTAATGAATATAGTATAGTCATCATATTCATGGAACATTAGCACGGATCTTTCATGGAGAAAAATTTTCTAGCTTTGATAAATATTCACATGTTTTTTTCAACCGGATCTTTATCATGAGAAATTATTTTATCATGGAATAGTTCAACCCTTAAAATTAGTACTCCAAAAAACTCCTTCAGATTGCTTCATACCTATTATATATTGAATACTCATTATAGACATTAAACGCTCCCACTATGATGTAGAAATCTCCATGAAATCTCCCTTTGGCTTCCCATCGTCACACCTTTAACCATCACTAGCCACACATCATGACACCAAACACATACCTCATATGATCCAAGAGGTTTCATAATTATCTCTTCTCTATTTTTAGATTAATATTCTCTCTTATCCCCCTTCCCATTAAATCTAAAGAATTCTGTCCATCATAGGTAACAAATATAAAAATTTAAAAAAAATTACCCTTGAAAAAGTGAAATAAATTTGTCTCTATTATCACACACGTTATCTTATTTATACCAACCAACACAATTACTTCAAGTTGTTGATCTCATTGAGACCCGGTTTTATCTCAATAAACATTGTCTCTTTTATCAATGATGTGAATAGTAGTATTCCTAATAGATATTATCTCCCATTTTACACATATTACTTGAATAAAATTAAATAGACCAAAATCTCCTATGACATAAAACAAAATTTAAACTAGTAATAAACATAAATTATCATCTCCCAATATGTATTTTAAAAGTTTATTTTAACTATAACTATATTCTTAAATATTTGCAGTGTTTGTACTTACACATATCAAGGACTCATCAAAAAACTATAAGACAACTGAGTTTATACTCATTGTAAAAAACAATAGTTAATGTTAATAACATAAAAGAAATTTCTTGTTTTTTTCTATGTAAATATTTTAAATGTATCTAGTAATATTTTTAGAGATATGTGTTGAGACAGTATAAGATTCCTAGTTCTGGTGTGAGTCTAATTGATATTTAAAAATATTAAATATATTAATATCACACATACACATTTTAACGATTTTTTTGAATACACCTTGAATCGAGGCTCATATTATAAATCTACATCCATCATTAAGTTCAATGTGTTGGTTTTACCCTAGGAACGAAATAACCTTTCTCAATAGTGTGCATTTTTTAAAAAGTTTTTTGGGGAGAAAATAATAAATAAATTTACATTATTATGTGTTGAATCATCGTCCTATAAACCGTATATGAATATATGGTTATAACAAAACCATAGTGTTATCCACAAAACCTTTAGATTTTGACAGGTTTTGTTAGAGGAGGAGGCCTTGGTGAATGATGATGAATCATGATCAAGGATCATTACAAAAATAGAAGTTTTGGATCTCTCCCGTGATATCAACATGTGATTATTCATCACCAATGATTAATCGAACCTGAGGTAGGATTTTAGATTTATATAAATGTATCGCACTCTTTTATCCCATGCTGAATACAGTTCTCTTTCACTAACAAAAATTGATTTGTACATCGATTTTTGATTTATGGTTGATTGTTTAAATTATTTGTTGGGTAATAAATTCATCGTTCTAATGGAAATAAATTTTGGAATACCCAAACATGAATGAGGTTTGTTCATCTATGTGTTTTTGTGGTTTTTCTCCCATTTATTTATATATTCAACATGGGAGATTATTTTAGCCTATGGTTTGATGAATATCGGGTTTTTGATCATTGTGAAATGATTCTTTGGCATAATGAATCAATATTGCGGGTAATGTTCTTTATTTAGTGTGTGATCGAGGTGATAAAATGATTAAGTATGGTCATATGTTTATTAGAGTGGTCTGGTGGTTCCCATTATTCTTGATTTAACGTACATTGATGGTGTGAAGTAATGGATGGTTTCCTAATTGGTTTGGATGGCTTGGAATTGGTTATCTATTTATAGAGATGCTTGGGTGGTGAGATCTATGATCTCTTGGCGAGCTCAGAAAAGGATTCATAGGCAATGTTGGTACATGACTACACAAAGAAGAACCACGAGTTTCTGAAATTCCCACTGTACGTGGTTTATATTTTGGGGATACACACCGTGTGTGATCCCTAGCTACGACACTGGGGTTTCTATAGAAGCTAATTATCACACACAATACAACCCAACATAGGTGGCCTGACATATACTCTAGGATTACATGGTAATGGATATGACCAGATACACATGAATCAGTATAGTATTTAGGCATGGCCTGATACTCAGACATGGCCAAGTACATAGGCATGACCAATGTACATGGGCATGACCATTTGTACTTGGGGATTGAAAAATGGCACCGGAAGGGTGTCAGACAACCTCTACACACCATGTACCCTATGGTACATGCTATGTATATAGAGGTTTACATGTCATGTGAAATGGATATATATAGGTAGATAGAGGGTTAGGAAGACACGTTATCTACCCCCAGTACACGCCATGTACTCACTCTATGGGTTTTTTCATCCCATAGTTTATTCAGTATAGACTAGGTTCAGTTGATTTTGATGCCTTGGTCCTTTCCCATAGGGGTGCAGTGTGGAATTACCTCCTTGGTATATGATTTTTATCCCCTCTAAATGTTTATTATTGAACATATTTTTGTTCATCCCCTTGAGGAACTAGGGGGATACTCTATCATTCCCAAGTAGAGTTCATGGTATCGGTGTGACCACCATGCATCCCCAATCTAGAAGGAATATCTATTAGGGTTTTTGGCATCCCCTAGTGACCTTAGGTTTGATCCCTTACCTGGATGATTCGATCTTTCGAGATCCAGTGGGTACTTATTGGAAAGGTCCCAATGATCATGAACACATTGATGAGTGTCACCTGTGATATAATGGTTCATAAAGTTGATTCTCCCAAAATGAGAATTACTTTAATGTATTGAGTGATATCATATTTCTAGAAGTATTTTTGAAACCACTTGAGAACATTTTTCTATTATGAGTATATATAGTAGTTTATATCTCTCATATTGATCTCATATATTGTGTTAAGATGACTACTCTGGATGCGTTATTATTTGTGAGTTTGGGGTTTTATACTTGGTATTGTTATACTCACCCATGTATGGGATATTCCCACAGGTGTTGTGTCTTATGCATATGATATACCCTTTAACATTATCCTTGGAGGATCAAGGGTAGGTGGAGAATATATTTGTCTAGGTAGGATGAGGTGTTTAATGGGTGTTGCATTTGACAGTGATCCCCTCCTTCCAAGTAGGTTGTAATACTATATTACATTGGTTTGGATTGTATTCGGCCCATTCATCACTTTAATTACGTTTTTTGTACTTTGATTATGGGATAGATTCAGGAATTAATTGGTATCAATTGTTTTACATTTTATCATGGTTTTCACCTGGACATGTTTTCATGAGTGAATGTATATCAGTTTAATGACTCCCATGTGTGGGATATTACTACTCAGCACTGGTCACTACCCCTATCCTATTATAGGTGGTCTTCGGGTGGTTACACTCAGCTTATCACTAGCCAGATGATCTCTTGTGTGTTGGTTTGTGATAGAGTGGTATTAAAGATCAGTTCTACTTTAGGACTAGAGCTAGGATATATCTAACTATGTGGTTAGTTTTGGATTTATGGTAATAATGTTAAAGTGTTTTGATTTTAAATTTCAAGCCAAGTACACTAGTGTTGGTGTATAAAATGACATATCCATTAACCATTACTCTAATATCCTTCTTATTGATTTGGTGCATGAATAATTTTTTTGTAGGGAAAACATTGGTTCATGAATCATATAAGAATGGGTAGTTCTTTAAATGTCTTTATTGAGTCATCTACCAAGATAAACTCGTTGATCGCGATGCATCTTGATTATTTTAGAATGCATCTGTAAATATATCTAGCTAGGGTTCCACTGCGTGAACATAAGTATAATATTTTGAGTGATGAAACTTCAGTACATGGCCTGTGCGGGAGGCGATACCTCTGAGTGGTTTTCCAATTATACCACCACCTATAGAGAAGCAGTTAACACCAGTAGCACAAATATATGATATATGCGAGATAAGTACACTGCATGAGACTCAACAGTAATGACCTCCAATGTTTCTTGGTGATCCAGAACCCTAGGTAACTAAGGACTGGCCAGAGGTAGCCACCATTGTTTTTTTTCCTTATGGGGACTCCTACTGATTAGATGTATTTCCTCATTGAGAGTCTTCTTTTGAGATCAACTTGGATATGGTAGAGCCTGGTGACTTTGTAATACGAAAATACTACTTTGTCCTAGTCATATACTGAGTTTCTCTCTTGGGTTAAGTTTTATCTAGAAACATTATGATCAGTGTGCATCCAGGAGCTTCTGTATATATAGTAGGGTAGTAAGACAATGACTTAGTATTCAGTGAGGTTTACTAATCTCTCATGGTAATCCCTATGTATAGACTCTGTTTTTCCCTGTATTACTTTGGAATATTTCTACATATATTTTCAGAGCTAGGAGCTAAGACGGCGTGTGATTCTGGGGCCCGGTGTGCCCAGAATAAATTTTATAAAAATATTAAGTGTTTTTATACTACGAACGTGGTGGGGATGTGTTTTCTCCTAAACGGTAGCTCGGATTGGAAATCTGAGGGCACGGTTGCGTACGGAGTGTGCTTTTTACCCTAGGCGGGGTGTAAAAGTTACAGGCGCAGGCCTACTGTGAGAGGTGTCACCCAAGGGAAAATCGTCATTTTGAAATAATGACATAGTGATTTTTATCACTGGAGTTCTTTTCAAATAACTTTAGAACGAAGTCTCAGAATAGAAATCTGAGACTTCCATTGAATTCAAAATGGGGAATTTTTCTTAGGCACAATATAAAATGAGAGGGCACGATAGTTTCGGATTTCATGCTTAGCGGATTTTGCTATAAATAGAAAAATAGGAGTTGGTGTTGGGGTTTTCTCTTCTCTCTTCTCTCTTCTCTCTCTATCTCTCTCTCTCTTCCCCTCTATCTCAACTGTTCTTCGCCATTCTTCTTTGTTCATCACCGGATCGAGGAAATATCTTCACCGAAACCTTGGCGGATCGAAGCGGGAGCGTCATGGATGCATCGCCAATGACAAATGAGCGGATTGAGGTAGGATTTCCTCTATTTTGGAGTTTCGATTCAAGTTTTAATTTGAAAATCCATTGTTTCCCTCTTGTTTATTTGTTTTGGTTAATATCATCAATGGTCGTATGAAAACGGCCATCATCCGAGCCCCGTTCTAAATCCCATTCTTGAGCGTTCTTCATCTAAAATTTGGGAAGCGCCAAAACCATGACAGATCGATGAGCGGGGGGTGGTGTTGTTAAGATCCAGCCCCGGTGATTCTGAAACTGGTTTTGGATAATTTTTCTGACCACCGGAGTGGTTGGGGGGACCGGCGGAAGGTCCGACTTTGGAAATGGGTGACAGCCGGGGGTCGAGTGGAGGCTAGTGGTGCGGGGTCGGGTGCGGATGAGTAGAGGCTGGAGATGCAGGATCGGGTGAGGACGAGACCAGGCAGCTGTCGGCGTGGCGTAGCAGGGACTGGAAGAGCCGGCTGTCCCGGCGGCGCCGTGGTGTAGCGTAGAGCGGAGAACCCGGGATATTCCGATGGCGGATCGGGGAGCCCAGGCGGCCACAGTGCGAGCGGCCGGTCATGGCGGTGTGCTCGAGCGGCATGAGGGCATCGCTTTAGGGCTATCACGGTTGGGAGGATCCCCGAGGTTAGCACCTCGGGGTGGGGGAAACCTCGGAAAAGGACCCGCAGTATGCGATTCCTGCTAGCGCGGCATGGAGAAAAGACCGGCCAACTGGCCAGTTGTTTGAAGGAGCCGAACCCGAGGGGTCCGGCGGTTTTCAGACAGGCCGCGGCCAGCAGGCCGCGGTGAACTGGAGCGGACTCACAGCTGGGCCGTGGGCCGGCGGTCTGGACTGAGCAGGCCGGTCTGGACATGCCCAATTCTAGGCCCCTTGTTTTCAAGGGGCCGTATCTTTTAAATGGTGCATCCTTTTGGCGCGCCATATGCGGCCACGGGTTCGTGTCAGCGAGACAGACTTTTTGAAGTGGTTTTCGGGGTTTTTCGGTTCTACACTCGAAGGTGGGTAACTCAGAACGCTGTAATTTAATAATACTAAATTATTAAATTTTACAACGGATGTATTCGCGAGCCGGACGTCTGTTTGACGTGCCTTCAGAGGAGTTGTGGCCCTAGAGTTGAGATGGTCCTTCCAATGTGGGTTCGGAACCCTTGCGGTTTGGTTTCGTTTCTTGGTGGAATGAAACGCTTAATGCGAATAATTAATTAATTAATTAATTAATTAATTATTCTTACGTCGGACCTAACTCCAGCTTGGGATGTCCAATTGACGTGCCGTCAGGGGAAGCATTACCCCAGTCCTCATGTAGACTTTTTGAGCTGCTATCTGAAGCGTTCAGGTTGGAGACAATGTGTGGGCCCTACAGGGCACCGTTTGTATATAACGCAGGGAGTTGCATCTTCTGCATCCGAAGTCAGTTTTATGCATCGTCAGCGACATTGTGACCCTGACACCGAGACGATGATGACCTGGGTGGTTTCATGAATTGAAGCCGGGGTTGAGGCATGGGCCCCACTGGCCGCCTTTTAAGCTGTGTGTAGCGTACTGTGACTTTTTCATCAGATATCCGTTTGGGGAATATGAATAGTTGATTTGGCGTGGTTTTCTGAGAGCATCGTGATGGTGCAGTTCTCCCGACCTCTTTCGGGACCGAGGTGTGGGCCCCACGAGATGTTGTATGGGAATAAAGAGGTGCTGAATAACTTTTTCGTCGTGAGCCCGTTTCCAGTGAGTAAATAGTCTATCTCGTCTGTTTTTCTGCGAGGATTAAAATGGTGTAATCTATTTGGGTGTGTAGAGCCTCTTTAAATATCTCATTAAATATGGAAATATGAAAAGATGTTGGTCAGAGGTTCCTTTGATGCACTCCAAACCTACGCACGGTAGCGGTGTTAGTGACAGCCAGTGATGGCACAGGCAGTGCAGAGTTATCGGATCTGTTCCTGGTTTACCCTCCAGTGGGGTTGGGTTGTGGGTTACCCTTTGATCGTAGGGTTTAACCTCCAGCGGGGCTGGGGATTGGGTTACCTGTTGACCTTATCGTTTACCCTCCAGCGGGGTTGGGTAATAGGTTACCCATTGACCTTAGGGTTTACCGTCCAGCGGGGCTGGGGAGTGGGTTACCCGTTGACCTTAGGTTTTACCCTCCGGTGGGGCTGGGTAGTGGGTTACCCGTTGACCTTAGGGTTTATCCTCCAATGGGGTTGGGCAGTGGGTTACCCGTTGACCTTAGGGCTTACCCTCCAGCGGGGTTGGGCAATGGGTTACCTATTGAATTTAGGGTTTACCCTCCAGCGGGGCTAGGCAGTGGGTTACCCATTGAATTTAGGGTTTACCCTCCAGTGGGGCTGGGTATTGTGTTACCCGATGACCTCTTGGGGTTTACCCTCCAGCTGGGCTGGGCAGTGGGTTACCCGACGACTTCTTTCAAAATCTACTATTTTTTTGAGGCTATTCAGTGACTTTTCTCCATGGTAACCGGAGTGGGACCCTTGGTTGTATTGTTCAGTGATGAGACAACTTTTTCATACTGGACTATTGGGCATCAGTGATGGATGTCCTTAGAACTTTTGGAAACTTTTCCTGGTGTGATCTTAGATACGGAGATCCCCTTACACACTCGTTTGAGTTTATTGTTGAGAATATATATATATACACCCTACTTTTGTTCCCACTGCTTGGGTTTATTTACTCTCCTTCTAGGAGGGGCGAAGACACTCGGGGTATGCCACATGCTTTCCATGTCTAGATCCTCTTGGATTGGATGAGTCTACTTCCTTTCTTTCATTGGGTTGAGCCGCACTCTCTCTATTATAATGTGACACTATTCTTTGTTCTGCTTACTGCTCACCATTTTAGTACCTCCTTTGTCTCTCCCTTGAGATTTCGGAGCATCCTACTGAGTATATTTATACTCACTCCTACTTGGGCTTTGCCCGCACTTGGTGTGCCCTTACAGACGATAGACAGGTCGATCGAGACTACGGAGGAGCGTAGACGACATAGGAGCTTGGGATATGTTCAGTGGTTGTAGTAGGGTTTTCAGGTATGAGACTCACCAAATGTTTACTTTCGTTTACCTATTGTCGGGTTGTGGAACCTTTCTTGTTGGGCGTGTGTTTTTCCCCTTTTTCTGTTCAGTTATCTTGACATTACTTTTCAGCACTTTACTTGTACTATTTAGAAGTTGATGCATGACTGTGGTTGGGTAATAGTTTTTTGTCCTTTGGTTTTATTTTTACTCTGCGCTTCCACATCGAGTGGGTTGTGTGTGTGTGTACAGGTGCTTAGGCGAAGGCCTCCCCAAGATCGTTACACATTCGGCGCTTGTCCCCATCCCCTGGCCTATGGAGGTGGGCTTGAGGTAGCTTTGGCTCAGGACTAGTAAGGTTTGGCCATGAAAAAGTGGTATCAGAGGTGGTTCGTTCCTTGGGGCATTGTTCGGACATCCCTAAAAAGGAATTAGTTGAGTTTTGGGGAAATAGTGTCAACATGTCTCGAGAGTGGCTCTCATGCCAGGGAGTCCATTGATGGTACAGTGGGCAATGTATCCATTCACTAGGACCCTGATAACCCGCTTGTCGACTCGTCACACTGAGACACTTGGTGCAGGGAATTTGGTTCATGCATCATATATGATTGGGTCTTTGACTATCCTTCTTGAGTCATCTCCCAATTGTTGTTGGTATATATATGCTCATTTGACCGCGATACTCCTTGATCGGATTCAGCATGTCTCTTTGATGATAACCATCCAGGATACTAGCTCTGGTTTGTTATGACGACTCCATGAGCGATGAGGAATTAGTTCAGATCCATCATATGATTACCCTTTCTCCATGAGGACAGGATGTAGCCCCTCAACATGTGGACTAGTAGATAGTACCGGCAGCGAAGGATGATGATGAGCGCAGGCTGGGCGCGCTACGTGATTTCCAACTTCAAAGACCACTGAGGTACCATAGTGAGCCATACCCTCAGACAGTGAAGGGTTGGCTACAGTTTTTGGTCCCCCTCTTCAGGCTTGTTTAGACACTGACAGGTTAGATGGTGGATTTAACAGACTGTTTTTCCACCAAGTAGTTTGGCATTAATAGAGCTAGGGTTACTCAGATTCACGATGAGTTGGTACTCTCATTGGATGACTTCTGGTAGGTATTTTTTGAGAAGTACTACCAATCCTACTTACGCTTTATATGGTTTCAGGAGCTGATGGGGCTTCAGTGGGGAGTGATGGCAGTGGCTGAGTACGCGACTAGGTTCGCAGACCTTAATCAGAACTCTTTGGATGTGATCCGTGATGGAAACTTCCGAGCACAAAATATTGAGCGTGGTCTCTGTAGAGGAGATTCGTGCCAGCGTATTGCCCTTGTGTATCCTCACCCATCTCAGGGTGTGGGAGCAAGAACTGGTGACAGAGAAATTTTTTTCAGCGGGATGTTAATTGGAAGGGCCTCGACGCCAGAGGTCTCCCTTTGATGAGACTCAGGCACATGGTCGGGGACAACGTAGAGCACCGAGACAGCCCAGGGAGGACTAGTGCTATGTCTGTGATGTGCGATGTCATGTGGCGTGAGACTACTAGACCAAATGTGCTGATGTTTTCAGATAGTTGGTAGATGCACCACCACGGCAAAGGCAGCGTCGTAATCAGAGGACTCCGAGGTGAGGATAGGGTGGTCCCCAGGGCGCGGTGTTTGCAGAAGAGTTAGAAGAACTATGGTTGGAAGATGACATTTTGAGGTCCTTCAACAGCCACTAGGTGGCCAATGATAGGATCAAGGAGCTGACGGACGGGGCCGCGGGCGACTGTGTGCTATGTATGTCTACAATACTGCATCGCATGAGATGATGAGAGGTATACTCTTTGTCTTTTTCTACTTTTCTTAGTTGAACATGTTAGACGCTGCGTGAGGTACTCTTTTAATCTAACTCCTTGTTCGAGGGGTTACCGAGGGTGACGTAAGGCGTCGGCGTAACCCTCTATTGCTGTTGTTCGACGTAGCTTTGAATGTACAGGAATGAGGGGTTCTTCCCCCACTGAGATGCGTTTTTGTGATGTGATCTAAACCATGAGGGAGAGTTAGTACCGCCCAAAGCGGATAGTATTTAGGTGTGGTGTATAAGTCCATCTAACATGTGCATTCATGGCAGGGTTGTCCAGTGCAGTGTCAGAGCAGGTTCTGGATTTACCAGTGGGGCTTTTCTACTTGACCTCCATTTTCTTGAGGTTCCACTAGTGGGTTTGGTAGAGTGCCTGTTTTGGGGATTACTATCCTTCCAAGAGGGGAAAAGACATGTGGGGTATGACACGTGCTTTCTGTGTCTAGCCTATGGCGGTTGGATGAGTTTGCTCGCCTCCCCTGTTCATTGGTACCTTGCGTGCTAAACGTCAATCTTGATACTGTTATCAAGTACAGGTCATGGTGATGGACACCCCATAAACAGAACTACGCAATCCACTATGTGGTGCTGGTGCTGGTAATCCTTGCCCTGAGAATGTGGAGACGCTTTCTTCTGGGAGAGCACTTTGTGGTTTGCTCAGACCACCAGTGTCTCAAGTGCGTCCTCACCTAGAGAGACTTGAACTTGAGGCAACGGTGCTGGTTGAAATTTATACAAGACTATGACTTCGAGGTTGTCTATGTTCCGGAAAATTGAAGTGTTGTAGCAGGCTCCCTTAGAAGAAAGTCACATACTCTTCAGGTGTGGGAAGTTTCGTAGAAGTTAGCTTCCCTACAGTTGAACTTGGTGGAGCAGGAGGGTACGGCCTTTCTGCAGTCGATGGTGTTGAATCATCCACTTTTGAGCATGTAAGAGAGTCTCAGTTGTGATGCACCGTTTATGAAAACTTTTGTGACCGGATATCCTTGGGTGTTTCACCAAATGGGTATTCTGAAGGAGGGAATCAAAAGGCCATGTTCCAGGAACAAACCCTGAATTCAGTCATGATGTAGAAAGTAGAGGTTTTGTTGGGGAAGTCACCTAAGTTTCTTTGGGCCGTTCGGGAATCGTGCAAATGTTTGGGAGGTAGCATACTATCTTGATCTACCCTCCAAATAGTAGGAGTGGGTGCACGACGTCTTCCATGTGTCACAACTGATGAGGTGCATGCGTTTTCCTATGAATTTCATTGAAAGTAGCAGACTTTATGAGTGTGTACCATCCCTTTGGTTCGCGTGTCGTGCCAGCATGGTGTTGGGCAAGTTTTATTGGGAGTGGGAGAGCTAGGTGTGAGCTATGTATCCCGAGTTGTTTTTCCTAGTTTTGATTTTCGGGGATGAAAATCTTGAAGGAGGGAATGATGAAGAGACCCGGTTTTTTCCCTGTAAGACTTTGGAATATTTCTACATATATTTTCAGAGCTAGGATCTGAGATGGCGTGCAATTATGGGGCCCGGTGTGCCCGGAATAAATTATATAAAAATATTAAGTGTCTTTATACTATGCATGTTGAAGGGTTGTGTTTTATCTTAAATGGTAGCTCGTATCGGAAATCCGAGGGGACAGTTGCATCCAGAGTGTGTCGTTTACCCTAGGCGGGGTGTAAAACTTGTGGGCGCGGGATTGCTGTGAGAGATGTCACCCAAGGGAAAAATCGTCATTTTGAAATAATAACATTGTGATTTTTATTACAGGAGTTCTTTTCAAATAACTATAGAAATAAGTATCAGAATGGAAATCCGAGACTTCTGTTGAATTTGAAATAGGGCGTTTTTTCTAGTCACGATATTAAAAGAGAGTACACGACAGTTTCGGATTCTGCGCTAAGAGGATTTTTCTATAAATAGAAAAATAAGAGTCAGAGTTGGGGTTTTCTCTTCTATCTTCTCTCTCTCTCTCTCTTCCCCTCTCTCTCAAATGTTCTTCTCCATTCTTCATTGTTCTTCACCGGATCAAGGATCGATCTTCACCGAAATCTTGGCAGATCGAAGTGGGAGTGTCATGGACTCATCACCAATGACAAATGAGTAGATTGAAGTAGTACATCTTCTATTTTTGCATTCTGATTCAAGTTTTAATTTGAAAATCCATTGTTTCCCCTTGTTTCTTTGTTTTGGTTAATATCATCGATGGTTGTATGAACAGGGCCATCGTCCCAGCCCCATTCTATATCCCATTATTGAGCATTCTTCATCCAAAATTTTGGATGCGCCAAAACCATGATGGATAGACGAGAGAGGGGCAGCGTTGTGACGATCCGGCCCCGAGGATTCCGAAACTGGTTTCAGATACTATTTCTGACCACCGGAGTGGTCAGGTGGACCGGCGGAAGGTCTGACTCCGGAAAGGGGAGACGACTAGGGGTCGAGCAGAGGCTGGAGATGCGGGATTGGGTGCAAACGAGCGGAGGCCGGAGATGCCGGCTCAGGTGCATATGAGCCCAGGCAGCTGCCGGCGTGGCGTAGAGGGGACCGGAGGAGCCGGCTGTCCTGATGGCTGCGTGGCGTAGCAGAGAGCGGAGGACCTGGGTTGTCCCGGTGGCAGAGCAATGAGCCTAAGTAGCCACAGTGTGGGCAACTAGTCATGGTGGTGCGCTCTTCCGGCGTGAGGGAATCACCTTTGGGTTGTCGCGGTCAGGAGGAGCCCTGAGGTCAGCACGTCGGGGAGGGGGAAACCACGGACATGGACCTGCGATATGCGGGTCCTACTGGCACAGCGCGGAGTAAAGACTGACCAACTGGCCAGTCTATTTAAAGGAGCTAGACCCGAGGGGTCCAGTGGTTTTTGGACAGGCCGCATCCAGCGGGCCGTGGAGAACTGGACCGGACCCGCGGCTGGGCCGCGGGCCGGCGGTGTGGACCGGGCCGACCGGTCTGGACGAGCCCAATTTTCAAGGGGTCGTATCTTTTAAACAACACGTCCATTTGGTGCACTGTCTGCGGCCACGAGTTTGTGTCAGCGAGACGGAATTTTTTAAGTGTTTTTCAGGGTTTTGGTGTTCTGCGCTCGAAGGTCGGTAGCCTGGAACGCTCTAATTTAATAATATTAAATTATTAAAGTTTGCAATGGACGTATTCGCGAGTCGGACGTCCGTTTGATGCGCCGTCAGAGGCACTATGGCCCTGGAGTTGAGAAGGTCCTTCCAAAGTGGGTTCAGAAGCCTTGCGGTTTGGTTTTTTTGTTGGGTGGCATGAAACACTTAATGTGAATAAATAAATAAATAATTAATTAATTAATTATTCTTGCGTCGGACCTAAATCCTTCTTGGGATGTCCGATTGAACCGCCGCCAGAGGCAGCGTGACCCCAAGACTTGTGTGGACTTTTTGAGATGTGATCTAAAGCATTCGGGTTGGAGAAAAGGTGCGGGTCCCATAGGGACCCATTTTCATATAACATGGGGAGTTGTAGCTTCTGCATCTGAAGTCCGTTTTAGGCACCGTCAGCAGCGTTGTGACCCTGGCATCGAGATTAACTTGACATGGATGGTTTCAGGTGTTGAAGCCAGAGTTGAGGCATGGGCCCCATGGGCCGTCTTTTATGCTGTGTGCAGCATACTACAACTTTTTCATCAGACAGCCATTTGGGGCATATGAATAGTCGATTTGGCGTGATTTTACGTGAGCATCGCGATGGCTTAGTTCGCCTGACCTCTTTAAAGACCGAGGTGTGGGACCCATGATATGTCGTATGGGAATAAAGCGGTGTTGGATAATGTTTTCATCGGGATCCCATTTCCAGCGAGTAAATAGTTTATCTCGTGTGTTTTTTCCGTCAGGATTACAACGATGTAATATTTTTGGGCATGTGGAGCCTCTTTCGAGATCTCATTAAATGTGGAAATATGAAAGGACATTGGTTGAAGTTTTCTTTGACGCACTCCGAACCTACGCACGGTAGCGGTGTTAGTGACACCCAGTGATGGCACGGGCAGTGCGGAGTTATCGGACTAGTTCCAGGTTTACCCTCCAACGGGGCTGGGTAGTGGGTTACCCATTGACCTTAGGGTTTACCCTCCAGTGGGGATGGGTAGTGGGTTAACCGTTGACCTTAGGTTTTACCCTCCAGTGGGGCTAGATTGTGGGTTACCCATTGACCTTAGGGTTTACCCTTCAGCGGGGTTGGGGAGTGGGTTACCCATTGACCTTAGGGTTTACCCTCCTGCGGGGCTGGGCAGTGAATTACCTGTTAACCTTTGGTTTTACCCTCTAGTGGGGCTGGGCAGTGGGTTACCCTTTGATCTTAGGGTTTACCATCTAGTGGGGCTGGGTAGTGGGTTACCCATTGACTTTTGTGTTTACCCTCCAGTGGGGCTGCGCAGTGGCTTACCCGTTGACTTTAGGGTTTACCCTCTAGCAGGGATGGGTAGTGGGTTACATTACGACCTGTTGGGGTTTACCCTCCAGCTGGGATGGGTAGTGGGTTACTCGACGAATTCTTTCAAAATCATCCCTTCTTATAAGGCTAGTCAATGAATTCTCTCTGTGGTTACTAGAGCGGGACCCTTGGTTGTACGGTTCAGCGATGAGACAGATTTGTCATACAAGACTGTTGGGAATCAGTGATGGATGTCCTTAGAACTGTTGGTGACTTTTCCTGGGCTGATCTTGGAGACGGAGATCCCCTTACACACCCATTTGGGTTTCTTGTTGAGAATATATATATATATACACCCTATTTTTTTTACCACTCCTTGGGTTTGGTTACTCTCCTTCTAGGAGGGGCGAAGATGGATAGGGTATACCACGTGATTTCTGTGTCTAGCTCCTCTTAGATTGGATGAGTCTACTTCCTTTATTTCATTGGGTTGAGCTGAGCTCTCTTTATTTTAATCTGACACTGTTCTTTGTTCTGGCTACTGATCACTATTTTAATACCTCCTTTTTTTCTCCATTGACATTTCAGGGCATCCTAATGAGTATCTTTATACTCACCCATTCTTGGGATTTTCCCGCAATTGGTGTGCCCTTGCAGACGATGGATAGGTCGATCGAGACTACAGAGGAGTGTAGAGGACACAAAATCTTGGGATGCGTTTAGTGGTCGTAGTAGGGTTTTTAGGTATGAGACTCACCAGTTGTTTACATTATTTTACCTCTTTCCGGGTTGTGGAACCTTTCTCATTGGGTGCGTGTTTTTCCCTTTTTATGTTCAATTATCTTGTTAGTACTTTTCAGAACTTTACTTATACAATTTAGAAGTTGATGCATGACTGTAGTTGGGTTATATTTGTTTGTCCTTTGGTTTTCTTTTTTACTCTCCACTTCTGTATCGAGTGGGCTTTGTGTGTGTGTACAGGTGCTTAGTTGAAGGCCTCCTCGAGATCATTACGCCTTCAACGCTTTTCGCTAGCCCCTGGCCTATGGATGCGGGTCTGGGGTAGTTTCGGCTCGAGACCGGTAGGGTCGGGTCGTGACACAATATATATGGTTAAAGATATTTTATTATGATAATGAAATTTTGTTAATAGAATACACTAAGATATCAAGGATTATGTGATATCTCTATGTGTTTCCACTTATTCTGGACTTCCTGATAAGGAAATATAGTGAATAGAATCCTCGAACAACAGATGCTGAGAACAAGTGTTTGTAGTGGGCACGCTGGATCTAAGACCTCTATAGCATGTAGTTGTTGTTTTTTATAGTGATATAATTGTGTGATACACTTCATATGATGATACCATGATAGGGGATTGGTATTTCAAGGTTCTTAGGATGGCCAGATTTAACCTAAGGAGAGGTAGTGCTTCTCATGAAATGGACAGTGACATCTTGCTCGTGATTGTTGGAAATATCATATATCTAATAGGGAGATGGTGGATAGAGCACCAATATATTGAAAAATGTAAGAAAATGAGTTCTATAGGGTTGTAGATCTAGTAAAGGATACGATAGAGCACCAAGAGGTGGAAAACATTTTGACTTATTTCCACCACTAACCCTAGCTGGTTTACACCAAGCTTAGAGAGCTAGTGTTCATGATAGGGGATAACCACAGATAGTGGAGGCCTAGAACCCCAAGGATCTAAGAAAGATTGGTGTTAGAAGATGAATCTTATATAATTTAAATCTAATACTAATAGAAATAGGCGAAATAAACTCTTTTCTTTCCACTTATCTATTTTGAGACTTGTAGATTCTCATTGAGCCCTTGGCTTGACCCTTGCACTTAGAGACTCCAACCAGAGGTGACTCAGCAATCAAACATGTCTAAATACATTATAACCTAGCACTTTTAGGAAAAGGATTCATATTAAATCTATTTTTAGTAGTGATTATGAATTATGATTCCATCATTAGCATGGAATGAGTCTACACTATTCAAGAATATATTGACTCTTTTAGGTGGAGGATATGGTGTATCCATGGGTATGGATCAAGGTTTTATTTCAGGGGTGAGATGGAATGACTTCCAGAGTAGTTTGTGAGCATATGTTGGAGGGTGAATCCAATTATGCACCAGTTTTCTTGTTGGAATCTAGGAGTAGTATATGATATGGGAAACTAGTTTCTGCTGGTGGTGGTAGAGTATGAGGATGTATTTTTTTAGGACACACCATGATCATCTCCCCACCAAGAGATCGGATTTTTAATTGAATTACACCCTAGGATAGTCCTGATATCTACGCCAGCATATCATATGGATCTTTTAGATCATCATGGGTTGAGGGTGTAGTTGGAGGAAATACAGAGTAATGGATTTGTGAGACACAGTGTTTATTTTTTGGAAACCCCATTGTTGTTCACCATGATGGCAGAAGGGGTACTGAGGTTGTGTGTAGACTATCGACATCTAAATTAAGTGACCCTAAAGAATAAATATCCTCTATCTAGGTTGTGTTTGGATGTTCCTTGGGTTAGCTTGCTACTAAAACCTAATTTCTCTAGGATATCAGCACTAGTGAAGGCTTTTACCCAAATGGGGAATCCTTTCATTTGGAAAAATAGGTTCAATTAGAATTTTTTGGAACTACGACATAGGTTGAAGAGCACCACAATCATGAGATTTTTGGATGGGGGTGTCAAGTAGATAGAGTTCTGTGATTCATCGTGGGATGGATATATTTTTTTTATATAATTTTAGTCAGTTTTCATCTATTGTTCATGGTATTTGAGACCACATGAGAAGAACTATGTGACCCATGATATTGAGTTTGATATGGTGGTATTTACCCTAAAGATGTGGCGAAACTACCATATGGGTGAGTTGTTTATCATCTAATCTAACAATAAGAGTCTCAAGTATATATTATCTTAGAAGAATCATAACATTAGACAGAAGCGGTGGATAATGTTCCTCCATGATGATGACTATGAGATACTTTATACTGCTTGGAAGGGGAATATGGTAGTAGATTTCCTATACAGGTGATCTTGTTCTCAATTCTTGACCAAGGCTTTAGAGTAGTTAGCCTCATTGAAGTTTTCCTTAGTAGAGAATGATGGTGAAATATATATACACTTGATCATTGTTACCTCACTACTTCTATATCATGTTTGGGAGAATCAATATAGAGATATTGGATGTGAGAAATTTGATATTCAAATATCCACTAGACATGCTTCTAATGAATTTTATAATGGTGGTGACCATGTCATCCTTTTTAAGTGAAGGAATATGGTACCAGTGATGTTGTGGGAGGAGGTGATGATGAGGTTTAATATATCCAACTTTGTGGTACATCTAAGTGCGGTAAAGATTCAACAATACCCCCACTATTATTTATGGTTTCTATGCATGAGGAAGTGAGTATAAAAGTTTATCACTTCAATGCCCCACTTATCAGAAAGTGGAGGTTGGGCACTTGGTACTAGTGGGTTTATCTCAACACCTTGAGGTTCTAGAGTATAACTAGAATAAGAAACCTATAATGACCTAGGATCTTACATTGAATTTACCTAAATGTGGTAGAACAAATCATACATTACACAAACAAACCTTCCAATACTATATTTGTTTAGTGCCTTTGGAAACAAGGAACAATAATTTCCAGTGTGAAAAAAGATCTTCAATGTTTCAAAAAAATATCCTCCCCTATAGTACACCTGCCAAAATACTATCTTTATAACCATAGGAAATTAAAATATAAGAAAGGGTGAGCTCTAATTCTCAGTAATGGTAAACATAGAAGATATGTAAGCATAACATGAACATAATGGTATGATAACATGAGCATAACATTGGAAGATCATACCATGAATACGAAAGATCATATACATGATTAATATAATAAATATTGGATGTTCATGAAAACTTAATCATATGATAATGAAATAACATGATCCATGATAGTATAATAATGGCATAAGACATGGAAATTGTGGCATACACATAAGATTAGAATATCTTATGTCAATGATTCCTACCAATACATTCATATTATGTTAGTATTGGGTTAATAGCATGTGTACTTACATTAGTATTGGGATGGCCTCTCGTGTACCTTAATGTTTCATTTTTAGGATGGATCCCACGTACCCTCTTGTTAGGTTCTTAGGATTTCCTCTTGTGTACCCTCTTATTGCAGGATTTAGATGACCTCCGATGTACCTTCTTGTTTGCAGGATTAGGATGACCTCATGTGTACCCTTTGAGCTCATAGAAAATTTATCATTACCCAATGCATCAAAGGGGGATATAGGTCCCACCTATCAAATAATGAAAACCATATATTTTTTTTCCACAAAAACAATAATCGTTTATCATATCAGAATCCATGGAATGAAATGGGTTACATAAACTTCATTCAATCATAACATAACCATGGAATAGAAATGGGTTTTTAAATATCATTCCATTATAAATATAAATCCTTCAATGAAAGAATAATAATTTTATACTTGTTTAATAATCCCTGTAAACCATAATTAACATCAAATAATGTTGTCTTAGATTGAAAATTATGTTGAAATATCACATGAAATATTTCTTGAGGAAAATATACTCTTCATTTTGAAAAAATCATTATACTTCATAAAAAGATTATTAAATATTTTTACTTAAAAATAACCATAAAAAATTATAAAATAATATTTTAATAATATTTTAAACATATTTTAAATATTTCTTCCAAAAAATTTATAAAATATCTTTTAAAAAACATTTAAAACAGTTTTACAAAAAAAATGTTTTGAAGGTAGATAGATTTCCAACTGAATAAAGAATATCATTACCTAAAAATTATAATTTCATGAAAATAAGGATATTACATATTGAAAATTTCAAATGTTAGTATATGAACCTCTTAAAAGAATATAAGTGCATAAAATAACATGTGTCTCAAAGAAGAAGAATTGAGACATAATTACCTTACCGATTTGGTAACTTTTGAACTGTAAACCCCATAAAAGAGAGGTACTAAAATGGATATGTAAATACCCATAAAATTTAAGGAATAATCTCATCTAATAAATTCATGTGAATTATATACACCACATAATAGAAATAGGTGTGAACGTCGATTATATATCACAGAATATAAAAGTTATATATAAATTACTTACCTTAAGTCTTGACTTGCTTTGTATACATTCAAACCAAATATATAATAAACATAATTTTATTATAAATCTACCAAATAAACATATTCATACATATAATAGCATATATGATTTAATTATAACTTTATATTACCCTCTTATTAAAAATTTCATCTTAAATTTTTGTTTCAGGTAATACGAACTTTGTTTTTTGTTCTTCTTTTGGCTTCTTATCCTTGGTCCTCTTATATAGATCATGATTTAATCACATAATAAATGATAAACATGATATAAATATCATATATATATATATTCAATATATATGTATTCATATCGATTCATAAAAGTAAGATATAGGAAATTAAATACATTGTTCATGTACACAGTAGGTCGTACATATGCATGAACGTTGTTTTCATTTTCTTGTCATATTAAGAGAAAGAAAATAATATGATACATAACAATTAAAAAATAATTTTCATGTTATATTTATCATAAATATTAATAAATTTTATCCTGATTACAACCCATGTGAAATATAGATAAAAAATGAATCGTATCGTATTATGGAGTTGGGAATCCATACGTACGCTAGAGCGATGTTATATTTTCCCAAATGATTTGGTGGAAAAAATACAGATATGATATTATCATTTAAGAAGAATAATTATTTCATAAATTTTATATTTCAACATTAAACTCATCACAATTTCCACTCAGAAATGATAGTGGTGGAAAATTAATTGTATCGCTACGTGTATACTGTAAGCCATACGTATGAATGAGGGATACTTTTAGTTCTTGTTCAATAGGAAAAAGGATTTATAATGGTGTTTTCATAATAATGATAAATAATAGGAAACATTAGGATGATTAAGTTATTATTTTCTGATATATATCAAATATTTATAGGTGGTATAGACGAGTAGTAAAAAAGAGTGATCGGTTATAGCTATTACCTCTTCTTCATAACGGCTTATTTTGATCTCCTCTAATGGACTCTTGAGATTCTATTTTAGAAATAAAAAACCTCCATAATGTGTATAAAGATGTATATAAGATAGTATATAACAGGTTTGTTGATATTTAATTCTCAATGTGATATGAAGATGTGAGGGAGGAGATTCCCTTTTATAATTGTGATAGGGACACTTTTAGAATTTCAAAACATATTAATTTATAATAAATTAAATATCAATAAAAAAACCTCGAAAAGTACATGTATTAGAATATAATATAGGATAGTGTTTTAATATAATCAAAAAATAAATTTTTTACTGGTTTTGATATTATTTTGAACCTTATCTTTTTTTATTAACACTTAGTTAACCAATTTTAATTTTAACTATGTTAAAAATGTTTTTAATATTAAAAGAATGTAATTTTTACATATAAGGTTTCAATTAGACCATAAATAGTCAATATATTATTTTTGTGACCATATATCATCCTATTTTTCTTATTAATATTTTTAGGATTTTTAAATAATATAGTAAAACATTACTTTAATAACATATCATTAGTTTAAATTTTGACACATTCCATTATTTTACCCTTTGAAAATATCATAAAAAATGATATATTCAAAAAAACCTATTCTAAATCATCCCTTACATGTCAATGGATTCAATAAAATTTGTGGAAGACATTATTTATATCAAATTATATATATTTTAGTATTTTGAATACAATTTATTTGGTATTTCCATTAATTAAAAAATTATTGCATCATCATTGTAGAATCTGTTAAGGTATTTATTTATTTCATAAAAATAAAAAATACACTTTCATGATAAATATAAAATTATATTTCAATGGACTATTTATTGTGTAATTATCTTATGTATAACCCTATATTGAAAATTATATAGTTATTGGAAATATTAATATGACATATTTCACTTTTCTTTAAATTTAATATAATAAATATATTACTCTAAGCCAAGTGAAAAAAGTTATAATATATTACCAATGATGCTTTTAGTTGAAACCCATTCATCTAATTAAATTATCACAAGTTTTGGGGAAGTATTATTTTATTCATAATATTATTTTTACCCTTAATTACTTGATTTACCTTTTACAGTGTTAATAAAAAATACTAAAGATACTATTCATAATTTCCAAAAATAAAATAAAGCTATTTACATAATTTTAACCCACTAATTAAAAATACTTAATCTATTTTTCAAAATTAAAAATACAAAGTTTTCATTACTTAATTTAAAATTAATCTTGTTGACAAGGTGAGAAAAGGGGTTATTAAAGTTAAAACACGCAAAAGATAGAAATGTTTTTATATCTAAATTCAAACATAAATTGATGATAATGACATAAATTAGATTAACTATTAAAATGTGATCTAATTATACCTTAAATCAAACAAAAATATAATTTAACACCATAAATTATTTTGAAGAAAAAAATTCAATTAAAATTTATAAATTTTTTACTTTTCATAAAAACATGAAACTTATCAGAAAAATACCAAAATGAAAAGAAATTTAAATTTTCATATTCCTCATTAAATTAAGAATTTTATTGTGTCAAATAGATTATATAAATGTGTCAAAATTTGAATTTAAAATGTGTTTGGAATTAAATGGTTGAAAAATTACCCTTTTGAAAAATATAGTTTTTTATGCATAAAATTTGGGTTGTTTTTATCTTATTCCTATAAAATCTATTGTATGAATATAATTTTTTTAATATATAAAATAATTTCATTAATATCATTCACCAGCTGTAATTAATTTGTTTAATTAAGACAAAACAGCTTTGGGATTCATGCAATATCTTCATAGGAATTGGTACATTACGAATTACATATCATCATTCATGGTTTGTCAATAGGTAAATATATAGGGAAAGAATAATACAGGATTCCTAAAAATAGTCATATTCCTATGTGAATATTGGATGAATTTGCCATAGAATTTTTCACTGGATTACCAAAGACACTTAAAAGAACAATTCAATATTGGTTATTGTTGATTTCATTACCAAATCTATACATTTCCTCACTATAAGAGAAGATTTTCCTCTTGAGAACCTTGAAACACACTATATTAATGATGTTTTAAGACATAATATCACATCACTTTAAATTGTCTCAAATCATTATTCATGATTTACATTGAAAATAATGAAAAGTCCCCAAAAGGCTCTTGATACTGAGATTCATTTGAGCACTGCCTGTCATATTCAATCAAATGGAAACTATGAAACGACTCTTCAAACATTAGATGATATTTTTATGTTGGTCTATATTGACATTGAAGGTATGTGGAATTAGTATTTACCTTTGATAGAGTTTTCATGCAATAATAGCTTTCCTTAAAGTATTCAAATGTTGTCGTATAAAGAATTACATGGAAAATGGTTTCGCAATCCAACATGCTATGATGAATATTGTGAATGGAAGGTTGTAGGCCCAGAACTTGTTGAGAAGACAACTACAAAGGGAAAGGATATTCAAAATCATATTAGAGCATCTCAAAGTAGAAAAAAGTGTTATACTGATAAATGAATAAAATATTTGTAATTTAGAGTGAGAATAATATTTTCTTGAAAGTATATCCATGGAAGGTGTTATAATTTTGAGTAAGAATGGAAAAATCATACCAACATATATCATACATTTTGAAATTTTTGAAATAATTGGAATAATGGATTACTGATTGGAAATTCGACCATGCCTCTCTAAAGTACATGATGTGTTTAATATGACCTTGTTAAGGAAGTATATGATAGAAATAATGCTTGTGATCACCTCTAAAGAAATAGAAATAGAACCTAATAATTGACACTATAAAGAGCCTATCCAAATTCATGAAATTAGAATGCAAGTGTTGGGTAATCAGATGATGTGACTCGTAAAGGTACATTAAGGAAATCCTAAAATATAAGAAGCAATGTGGGAAGCTCGGGATGTTATAAAGAATAACCACCCCCATTTTTTTAGAAGGTAATATCCATGAATATTTTTAGGATTAAATTTTTTTATGAGGTAAGAATTTAATATAAAAATATAATAAGAAAACACTATGTTCGATAGAGTATACAACAAACAACACCAAGCTTAAACAAACCAAACAATATTAGTATTTAAAATTCAATGTTACAACCTAGAAATTGAATTGGAAGATTTCAATAATATTAACCTTATTATGATATGTATATAGATCATAATAAATAAAATCCAATTAATTATTATGAAATAACAACTCATTTTTTGTTAATGTAATTTTATTCTTCAAAAATATGTTTTCTATAAAAATGACATTAACTACTTCATTGTGAGAAAATATTATAATTAATTTTTGTAACTTTTAAAAAATATTTTTGATAAAATGTGATATATTTTTTAAATCTACATCTAATTTTTAAATTAGGGGAAAATTTTGGTATTTTTATATATAGATTGATTTTCCAAGGAATATGAAAATATATAGTTTAATATTGAAAATTGTATCTTTGTTTTAAGAATTTTCAAAGATCTATTTTTTAAATGGTTTCAAAGAAACTATGGTTCTATTATATTATTAATAATATAATTTATTTCATTTTAGTGACAATTTTGTGTCAAATTTTCAATTAAAAAAATATTTATAATTAAAATGGTATTTTTTGGGAAAACTATTTTTCATCGCATTTTGCGGGTTTAATTGTTATTAATATTCTACCACTTCTGTGAATTGAATATGATAAATGGATTCAAATTTTGAATCATATTAATTAATATTATTGAAAAAATTTAACTTAATTGTTTCATAATTATTAGTAAAAACATTAAAAATCATCTACCACCTTTAATCTAGAAACCAGTTTACTAGTGGGTTAAACAAAATATTTAATAGTAAAAATGAACTAAAGACATTTATAATTTATATTTTACTTAAATAGTATTTAAATATATCATATAATATTAGTTTATAGTCTATTTTTTATCCACGTTTCTTGATTAATGCATTTATATATTGTATTCTTTTTAGAAATTCCAGGTATCTCATCTCCCCATCTAACAAAAGGACACCCCTTATCCTCTCCTATACACACCTCAAGAACATTTTGGTTCAACCAATACATGCCTAAATAACATCCTTAAATCTCTACCCATGACCAAGATGCCATTTTGGATCAAAAAAGAATCCTATCATGGCTTGACTAATAAACCAACAGACTTTGTCTGAAGAAGAGGTATAGTTCTTAACCATCTGTTTTCATTTTATTTATTCTTCAACAACATTAAAATATTATTCAACCATTATGAAATAAAAAAACAATATCTACCATAAAATTATATGTTAATATTTTAATAGAATAAAATATATAAAACTCATCTTCTATAAAAAGGGAAATGAAACTATCGTTTGTTTATAAGACAGACTGCCACCTAACGAACCAATGTAATTAATTTTCCATCATCGTCTGTCATGGATGGTTATAATGATGGAATATATATATATATACATATATGATATTAATTATATGTTTATCATTATTTAAATTTAATATAACAAATATTTTATTTCTTTTCTAATCATTGAAAAATGATAACCTCGTTCGTACGTACGTGTGGAATATCACCTCCATTGAGCGATGTGGTTTTTTCACCACTGCATCACATGTAGGGTATATATAAAATTATTTAAATAAATAATATGGTATTTATGATATAATTATAATTATATATATATATATATATAATGATCCTTATCATCTTTCCATCATGATCATTGAGGAATGGAAACATTACTCTTGCGTGTGTACGACATACCATCTCTACGATTGTAACATAGCTCGTTTTTCATAACCATATTTATCAATTGGTTTTAAAATTGTAATTTACATATATAAATGATAATTATTTCATTATTATTATTTTATAAATGATGTAATAGTGTTTTATTTTACAATTTTCAACCTACCAAAGTCATTTTGGACATATGAACAATATAATATCAAAACGTCTGATGTGAACTTAAATGATTAATTAATTAAATATAACATGTAAAAATTAAAATAAAATGAATAATAATATTTAAAAATGTTCCTAATAAATTTAATTATTTTCATAAGTTAATTATTAATGAATATAAAGAACTTATATGTTGAATCATGCATGAGGTAAGGGATTTCATCCCAATTTCCACTCTATTAAGGCATATTTGTTATTATGAACCTATTTAAATTTTATGATATATATAATTTTTTTTTGAGGAATTTAAAATAAATATATATTTATTCATTATGATTTATGTTTTAATTCGTGTTACTCTTTCAATAAAAATGTTTAAAAGAATAGTCGATCGTATCTCTCTTTTTGATCTAGTATATTTTTTCCCTATCGATATTTTATATATAATCTTTTTACAATAGTCCAATTTATTACTAAAATGAATTATTAAGTAAATTATAAGTTATAATTTAATTTTTATATGGTTTGAAAGTAATATTTATAATGATTTTCATCAAAGGGTCATTTATAACCAGTTTTTATAGAAAGTCAAAAGGAATGTTTTTCTTTTAATGCATATAAGATTAACAGACATCCCCATCACCATAACTATTTTATGACCTTATATTATCCTGTATGATTTCAATGATTTTTAAAATGAAACACTATATGAAAAATTATTTTCAATTTATTTCTTTTATTTTCATACATTTATCAAAAGAAAGGATTTTACTACACAATATACTTTTTTGATGGTTATCTCTCATATCACGATTAATTTTGTGGACATTAAAATTCTCTTGAATTATCAAAATTATTGTGATCAATCAACATTACATTTATCTTATACATACATATTAATTGTATCATGGATATTCTTATTTTTGAAATTATATATCATTTCTACATATAGTGTTTTACAATAAATGTTCTTTAATTCTTTGGGAGAAACCTTAATAAATTTTTATTATTTAATCTATATATATATATATTATGAAATATTGTTTATGAATTAAATTTATCATAAAATATTTGAGGAGTTCATTTGAAATATAGTGATGGGTGAGGACTGGTTATAGATATACCATCGAAGCATCGGGCGATCTTATAATACAAATCAATAAGCTAACTTTAAATGGGATTCTGGTGTATACCTACTCATAGATTAAACTATCATGGTACAAGGATTATATGGTATAGATATTATGATGTCTGAAATTTTGTTGGGAAATTTTAATAATTTCATTCATTGATAATTTAGTTATTTTTTTTAAGATTATATATTTTGGCATTATATTTGGATGCATTTTGTTCTCAAATTATTGATTAAATGGATTGTGTTTTCATTTATTGACTTTCCCATATTGATTATAGCTTATTGATTCATGATAGATTTTTATGTACATAGCTCTTACTAAGCATATGAGCTCACTCTTTAATTGATATATTTTCTCAAGTATATGAATAATGATATTAATAATAATACCAAGTATAGAAAAATGATTTTATGCAATGTAATTTATATGTTCATTGTAATATGGGAATCAAGTATGTATCTAGTTCATCAAGAGTAATAAACTAATTTGTCCTTTGGGATTGGATCCTTAGTAACTATGAAAATCATAGTTTAGTTTTTTATAGTAGATTACTTCCTTATTATTCTTCTTCTTAATAAATTCAGATATTTTGGTGTTTCTCTCACTCTTTTTCTCCTTCAATTTATAGGTATTTCAAAAATAGTATTCAAGTATCTCTTTATCTTCTCATATTATTCAAATATTATAGAAAACATTTATCTCTATCAGATATGTGTTTCCATATTTTACATATAACACCCTAATATTTTATGTTATATTTTCTTTTGAAATAAATTTTATTTCTTCGATAGCATGAGAAACATGCAAACCTGAGTCAAAATGAACCGCAATATAGCATAACATTATAACCTTACTATTAAATGGGTGATATTAATAGTAATAATAACCTTTTGAAAATTAGGTATAATTTTTTTAGAAAAATAAAATATATTTGAAAACAAGTACTCTATTTTTAGTAAACTCTTCAAATGCTTCAAAAATACATTTTCTATTAAAAATGTTTTCATAAATTTTTATGTACAAATAATATTATTAATTTTTTAAAAAATTAGAAAATTTATTTTAAAAATTAAATTAATTTTTTAAATAATGATTTAAAAATCACTTAAAATAAAATATTGATGATTTTTAGAAAATATTGATTTTACCATGAATAGTGAAAAATATTGTTTTTTAATGAAAACATTCTTTTCATTTCAAGAATTTAAAACGTTTCATTTTATTTTATTATTATTTAAAAATATCATTATTTAATTTATATTATTTATAATACAATTATATTCATTGGAACAAATTTCATGCTTTATTTTTTTATAAAAACATTTTATACTTAAGAAAACATTTTTTATGGAAAACTGATTTTTTATCACATTTTGAGTGTTTAATTTGAAATTAAATTCTACAAATTTTATGAAATGAATTTGATAATGGTATATTATATGTTTGGAATCATCAAAATTACTATTATATAATGCATTTAAATTAATATTTTGTCATAATGATTAGTAAAAACACATACCACAGTTAAGGTTAAAATAGGTTTTCCAGGGGTTAAACCAAGAGATAAGAATATATTTTCTAATTAAACATGGTTAAATCCTATTGGATTTATATATTTATACATCATAATATTGAAAATTCAAATATCTCTCCATTTTAAAAAAATTTTCTTGACTATGACTTTATTTTATTTTAATATTCCAGGAAATTACAAGTGTGCCCACTACCCCACTTATAAAAGGACTCCCCTAATTTCTCTTATTTACACCACTTTGATCTATATAGGAATACCAAATGCTACCCAATTGACATATATAATTACCTATAAATTAATTATTTGTCCTGGTATTCATAGAATACCGTTCTAAGGGACATTAATAAGGGATCTAAAGGAGTCTTACTAAAGAAGAGGTATTCGTCTTACCAGATCTATTTCAATTTATTCCTTCTTATACATCCTCTAAATATATGCTATTCATCAGAAAATAACAAATTTTTGTATAAAGAATTTTCTTAATTGTTAGTATGATTATGTAACCACCATTATTCTCCCAATTTTCTATTAATTGGGACGTGTAAGTATCACTCGTGCGTACGTGTGGACTACCACCTCTAGGTAGTGATAGAATTCATTTTCCAAAACCATATTTCATTTGTGGTAATTATAATGGGATTAATGTTTATATATGATATTTATGTCATAATTATTCTTCTATAATTATAATATTATATCTTCCATATTACCTTTATTTCTATTATAAAATGATAACGTCGCTCGTGCATACATGTGGACTACCACCTTCATTAAGTGATACGATAATTTTTTCATTTCCAGTATACCTGGAGAGTAACAAGGATATAATTTAATATATATATATATATATATACATATATATCTCTATGTGTGTAGTTTCTTGTATTATTCATAATATAATTTTGGTTCTATAATGATAAAATAATATTTATCTTTCTTTCTTTCTTTTTGTTATAAAATGAAAACAATGTTCATGTGTACATGCAACCTACTGTCTCCATGTAAATTGTCCATCATTTTTTTATATCTGAATTTTATAGATGAAATATATATATATATATATATATATATATAATGAAAATAAATTAGATTTATATCATGTCTAACATTATGGATATTATGTAACCATTATCAAAATATAAGGAATAGAACAACTCAATTGAAAAACTCATGAAAAATAAAACAAGTAACACATAGAAATGATGATTTTAATAAGGAATTATTTATAAATGGGTTTATAAATATTAATAATTGTATTACTTATGATTTTATAAGAATATAATTTCTTATTTTTTATAATTATAATAAATTTAAATTTAATATATTGGAATTTATAGGGTATTCAATGAAAATCAAACATGAGGTTAGGGAATTTCATCTGACTTTTTTTTCTATGAGACACATGTCATATTAACTACTTCTTTTTTATGTGGGGTATATAAATACCATTATCTTATTTTATTATGCTTATAAATAAAATTAAAGGTATATACATGTCCATATAATATTCTCTCTTTCAGGAGGTATTTATTGGATGGGTACCAAAGTGGCAAGGGATTTATGTTAAAATCGCTTTTTAATCAGGATTATTTATGCTTGAATTTATATTGAAGTAAATTATATGTTATATATATAAAAAACCAATTAAGCTTCTTATCCTATGTTTATCCATGAAATATTTAAGTAATAGTACCATTTTCCTCCCTTTCTCTTAAAATTATCTGGAAAATGTTTTTAATAAAAATCATACTTTATTTCCTATTTGGTCAGTAATATTTTTCTTACATGTCTTTGTTTTGTCTAAAATGTTTCCAAGAATGTTTTTATATTATCATAATATTATTTATGTCATTTTTACCCATATTTGACTTTCTATAAAAAAATCAAATGATTATTCTTGTCAATTTCCAAACACAGTACATTTGACTTTTTACCAAAAATATGAAAGGAATATATTCATGAATAGAATATTCCACTATCATGACTTATTAATGATTCAAATATTCATTTAAATGTTTCCAAGTTAATTTTAATTGAAATTTTTTTCTATAATGTTTTGGATATTTTTAGAAGTTAAATAAGTGATTAAAAAATTAAATGGGTACTTTCCTCAAGACATTTTCTAAATGATCCTTTAAAGGCATTTCATTTATGATGATATACATTGATGTTATTTATGATTTAATATGGATATGATACATGTATATGATACATATTCTATTTCTATATGGTTTATGATTATTATGATTATATTTTTGTGAAACCATATTATTTTCTACAGGTTATTATGTGGTGAATTGTTGAAATGTTTATGAAGCTCATTTCTTTTCCATGGGTTATGATTGATGATATTATGACTATTTTATGATCTTTTGTAACACATATACATGGTTTTAATTATGTGATTAGTGGGACCATCATTATATATCCCTCTAACTAATTGCGTAAATATGGATATCTTATGATATAATAAGACTATAATGGGGAGTGATACTGATTAAGTAATGGACTCTTTCCACTATGATAGTCTTTTCACTGAACCTTTACTATAGTTAAAATGGAATGGGGAGTGAAAAACATACACTATTGTAGTCCTAGAAGTGATACTTGATAAAGATAATGATTTTCTAAGATTATGTGTATTCCATAAACTTATGTATAATTTTAATGTTATGTCGTCATGGATCATGTTGATTGATTCATTTATGATTCTTGTCTTATGAAAATCCAAGATTTATTCCATGATTCATGATTATGATCTATGATATGAATGGTATGGATTTTAAAATGTTTATCTCATATTCTCATACCCTTATGATCATGTTATGCTGATGTGATCTTTGATATCTCCCCAGATTACCCTTACTGAGCATTTGATATCTATGTTTATTATGTATCCTTTCCCTTAGTGATGAATAAAGGATTTAATTAAGGTGTGTCTAATAAGATTAATATGTTAAAAGATGTTTGTGGGATATTTTTAAGACTTTTCATGAAATAATAAGTCTATGTATCTAGTCTCCAAAGAAACTAAAAATGTATGGTCCTTGAGTATGTACTTGTAAAATATATATAATATTCATCCATTAAAATGTAATATCCATATATGAAAGGTTTAGGTCACTATAGGTTTTATAATATGTATGTTTAGTCAATATTTAGAGATTATGATTATTGAACTTTAGTAAAATCCTTGGCAAAAAGTTTAATTACAGGATTACATCCTAATGTTTTGGTAAGGAATAGATTATGATGTTTTATAAGAAATATATCTATCTCTATATACTACAAATGGATTGTGGTTTTTGAGCATTTGACTCTAGGTTTAATAACCCTAGAAAGTACTAGTTGGTTATATCTCATCCATCATTCTAGTGCATAGTGCGTGTTCCCTTACTACACAACTAATTTGACACTCCTTGGGGATATGATTTGGTTAATTAAAATTTTATTTATGAACCATTATTAATGATTTTAATAGAGTATCACCATGAATGGACAAGGTCAATTATATGGTTTCATATATTGAAAAGAACTTTTCATGATTTAGACATACTACAAATGATTTTTGATGATTATGTAGTTTCCCACTAAGATTTTTATTGATCACACTATCCATTTTGGTTTTATTCAATGGTTGTAACCATAAGGAAGCATGATAATGATAAATTTTTTGGAAAATGAAATGATTTCCCTCTTGAGAAAATAAATCTTATAGGATATGTAATAAAAAATAATATTTCTATGATTGCACATCTTTATTAGGATTTGAAAGATGTTGTGCTTCCAAATAGTCAAATCAAGAAGTAATGTTTTGTTGATTCCTTGATGAGAAAACATCAAAAATATTTTAGTGGTTTTGTTAATCCACTAGTGGTTGAGAAATGGATTATTACCATTGAAAATAAATTTTCCATTTTCCAGTGTTCATGACATGAAAAAGTTCTTATGTAGATTTATCATTTTGAAGGGAAAGCATATTAGTGGTTGAATTTTATCAAGAATATGAGGAAACATGAAGAAATTGGATCGATGGAATGGATGTATTTAAGATGTTATTTTTCAATAAGTACATTCCTTATATCACTTTTATTAAAATAGATAAGGAACTCCTTGAGATAAATTATAAGGATGATGAATCCATTTGTAACAATGTAGAAAATCATACCATACTTGTGAGGAACACTACTGGTATTATCATTCAACCTGAAAGTAATATTTATTAATTATTCATTGGAATATAATAAAGTATATAAATGGAATTATCCCTAATAGACTTCAATATATATAAAAAAATAATTTTATTTTTAATCATTGTGGAGATGGAGATTGGGGAAACACATAAATTTCATGGTTTTGATCAAAAAAAAGATAGAATTCAACGAAAATTATAATAATATAAATCATGGAGATAAGAATATAATATTTCATTTGTACTTGATGTGTGTATGTAAAGATGGTCTAAATTGTATTAATGGGACTTGTAATTGTTTTACATATAGAAAGGATGGTCACTGGGAAATCGAATGGTGAAGTGATGGGAATAATAATTTAGCTAATCATGGAGAGAAAGAATCATAGAATGCAAAAAAATCGCACTCCGATGTTTCAAATGCAAGTATTATGGTAAATATGTTAACCAGTGCTCAAATACTATGGTTAAAGAGGATGATTGATGTTATTAATCTCTTAGTCCTATACAAAAATGGACATCTCAAGCAATAATAATTCTCGATGTGGGGTATTATAATAAAGTGGTGAAAGGTACACTTATTGTCTACTCTAGAACTACAAATGTAATATTTGATCCTAGATATACCCACACTATTAATCTATTGAATTTTATTAAGTTTTCACAATAACACCTCAATTACTAGATGTGGAATTAGTAGTGAAAACTATTAATGGTACGATGATTTCATCTCAAGTCTATAACTCTTATTTGATTAATGTTTGTGGTAATTTGATTCATGTGAATATCATTATTCTCCCTATAGTTTAATTTGATGTTATTTGGGTCATGGTTAGAATTATTTGTATAAATACCATATCAATTTTTAAATAAGTGAAGTCACATTTGATATTCCAAACCAACCTATGACCATCTATCAGTGTAATGATTAAAATTATCATCCAATAAAAATTTCCTCTATTATATGGGTATTTATTTCTATTCAAGAGATGTTTTTATATCATATGGTTGTGGAGAAAGTCAACATTAATGCTATTTCTATTTTATGGATATTTTTTGACGTTTTCCATAAAGAATTTACTATATTTCCTATGAATCGTGATATCGAGTTTTCAATAGAACCAATACTTGGTGCTATACTTATTTTAAAAAAATACTTTTAATAAATGGCCCTGATTGAGTTATAGGAATAAAAGAAGAAATGACAAGATAATAATGATAAGGGATTCATTTAGCCAAGTGAATCACCTTGGGGTGAACCTATTCTTTTCATTAATAATAAAGATGCATCAATGTGACTATTCATTGATTACTGGAAACTGAACAAGATCAAAATCAAGAATAAGTATCCTCTGCCTCGTATTGATTATTGTTTCTCTTAATTATAAAGAAGTCAATATTTTTATAATTTTGATCTTTGATAAGAATACAATCAATTAAGGGTAAAAAGTAAATATATACCCAACAAAAAATTTAGTACAGGCTATGGAAACTATGAATTTATGGTAATTCCACTCGATATTACTAATTCACATGTTATCTTAATGGATTTAATGAATCGATCCTTTATAGATTACCTTTATAAATTTGTACTAGTATTTATATGAAAGGTTCTTATATATTCCAATGGAAATGGAGATCTTGGAGATCACTTGAGGATTGTACTGAAGACATCATGAAAGGAAAACTTGTATGAAAAATTTAACAACTCTAAATTTTTGCAACATAATGCTTAATTTTAGGGTTATATAATCTCTAGAGAGGGTATATCAGTGGGTCTATCAATGTTAGAGGTTATTAAACATTGTCATAGTCGAACCACTATAACTGAGATTGGTATTTTTTCTTGGTTTTTCTGAATATTATTGACGTTTTGTGTAGAATTTATTACAACTATCTAATCCACACACCAATTTAACTCAAAAGGGATCCAAGATCCTTTGGATAAATGTATAAAAGACAATTTCAAGGAACTGAAGATAAGGTTATTTAGAAAAACAATAGATACACTACTCTGATTTGTAGAATGATTTATGACCTATAGTGATGCATAAAATAAGGGATTAGTATGTATCCTTATACAAAATGATAAGGTAAAAGCTTATTCCTCGCAACAATTAAATGTTCTTGAGAAACATTACCCAACTCATTATTTGGAGTTATCTATGATAATTCTTACATTAAAGATATAAATGAAATATCTTTATAGGGGAAATACATGATATATATACTAATCATAAAAGTGTAATGTATACATTCACTCATAAAGAGATGAATTTGTTCCATATAATATAATTAGAGTAAATTAATTATTATGATTTCTCAATACATTACCACCGAAGGAAAGTGAACAAGGTCAAATATTCTCTGAGTCTAAAGGAAAATTCATGCTTATCAATGAGTAGGATCACAAAGTATCTAATATTTCTTGTTTTTCAAAAGATAGGACTTAAAATATTGAAGGTGAGAAATATTATCTTTATAAAATGTGGTTTTAACCATTTAACCAATTGAAAATTAAGGAGGAACATAAGTATGATATTGAGATGAAAAAGAATTAGGGAAATGTTCCTAATTTTCACATTGATTGTTATGTAATGATAAGGTTTAGGAACCATAAATGTCTCTTTTCCATAAAATATTTGAAGGATATATTGGATGATGCTCCTAGATCATCATTATCTATTCATCCTGAATGTATGAAGATGTGTATATATCTAAAAGAGTATTTCTAGTTGTAAGACATAAAGAGAGATATCGCAGAATATGTATCTTGATGCTAGGTATGTCTACAAGTTAAAGTTGGGAGATGAAAGTCTAAGTATTTTTTAAACCATTACCCACACCAGAATAGAAATGGGAAACATCACTATATATTTTCTCATCAAACTCCCCAAAACATTTAATGGTCATAATTCTATTTTGGTTATAGTTTATTACCACAAAAATTTATAATACTTTATTTTTATGCGACAACATTAATCTCTTGATCATATTTAGTGAATATATATTATGGAAGTAGTAAGTTTTCATAATGTTCTACATTGTATTGTATCTTAAAGATATCCATGTTTTACCTCAATGTTTTTGTGATATATATATAAAGATCTAGATTCAGAGTAATGTTTTAGAACTTCTTATTATCCTTAGATGTATAGTTAGATAGTGATAAATATTAAAACTCTAGAGGGTATGCAGGGATATTATTATATGGATTTAAACTGTGTATGGGATCAAAACCTTCCTCTATTTGAGGTTTCTTATAATAATATATTTCACTAGAGAATTCAGATTACCCCTTTTAAATCCTAACATGTACAGAATTGTAAAACTCAAACATTTGGGGATGAAGTTGGAGGAAGAAATCCATTAATACATTAGTTAATTTTGGAAATGACATAGAAGGCTAGATCCACTCAAAAATACATCGAGGTAGATTTAATTCAATGAAAATGATAAAAATAAAATAATATAGGAAATCTCTAATTCAAAGTTGGAGAGATAGTATTCCTATGAATTTTTACATGGAAAAATTTCATGACATTTAGAAAGAATGGAAATCTAATCCCTATGTAATTGGGCCATTCGATATTTTTTATCTAGTGGGGATGATATCTTATTGCTTAGTGATTCCACTTTAATTATCTCAAGATCACAATGTGTTCTATGTATCTATACTAAGGAAGTAAAAAAATGATCCTTCACATATATAGAACTCAGAGGTTTTACCACTAGCGAATGATATTTCCTATAAAGAACAACTGGTAGAAATCTTCAAATATAGATATAATGTTTTATGGAATAAGACTACTCGGATAATTAAATTTCTCTAGATGAATCAGAAATTCAAAGAAGCTATCTAGGAAAGGGAAGATGTTATTAAATAGAGAGATCCTCATTTTTTGTATCAGAGTATTGAAATTTCAAGGGATAAATTCATGGGGGGTGGTAAATGAAATACCTCAAGATTTTATTATATATTTTCTCTTAAAATAAATCTATTTTCTTTGATATCTTGTGATACATTAAAACCCAAGTCTAAATAAATTTTTATATAGTATAAATTTATAACTATGACATTATATTGGATATATTAATAGTAATAACCAATTTTTGAAAATTTTGTTTAAATGTTTTATAAAAATCATATTTATTGATAATTAAGCACTCAATTTTTAGTAAATCCTTTATATGATTCAAAAATACATTTTTCCTTGAAATTTATTCGTTATTTCTTATGAATATATATATATATATATATATATATATTTCTAAATTTAGAAAATTTATTTAATATAATTATCTTCATTTTTAAAATTGTCATTTCAAAATTATCTTTAAGTGAAATTTAATAATTTTTTAAAATTATTTTTTTCAATGAATTATAAAAAATATTGATTTTCATTGAAAACGTTATTTTTTCCCAAATTTATATAGATTAATTTTTTAAAAAATTATTTCAAAAAATTATTAGTTAATTTATATTATTAATAGTCTAGTTTTGTTCATTAGAATTAATCTTATGTTGGATTTTGGTAAAAATACTTTTTATATTTAAGAAAGATTTTTTTTCATGAAAACACCTTTTATCGTGTTTTTAAAGATTCATTTTAAATTAAAATTTTCCACTTTTGTGATTTTAATTTGATAAAATGGATTCCATATTTTTAATTAGAATAATTATTATTATATAATAAGTATGACTTATTTTTTGTCCTAATGACTAGTAAAAAAAGTAAAAATTCATTACTTCTGTTAAGGGTAAAACTGGTTTAAAGAGGGTAAAACAAAGAGATAAGGTTAATTTTGAAAATTAAAATTTTCTATATACTATTTTATCATCATATTTAATCCTCATACTATCCCACCTTTATTTCTCAGAACATTTGGAATCATTTTCCTTATGTATGAATTTATTATATTTTATTCCTTTACGAAATTCCATATGTGTCTTTACCGCCACATATAAATGGTCACACCTCATTTCAATTTGTTATGACACTTTTAGCTATATATCTTGAAACAAAACAAAAAAAAATTCTCTTTTAAATTTCCCTTTAAATGAATTATATGTTCTTGTATTCTTAAAAGACCATTCCAAGGGTCCTTAACAAGGTATCTAATGGAGGCCAACCAAAGAAGAGGTAATCATCTTACCCGACCCCTTTCAATTTATTTATTCTTTTAACTCCTCTAAATATTTGGTACAAATCACAAAATAATAAATTTAGTAACTTAAGTACATTTACATGTTATTATGATGAATTAAAAAACAATATTCACCCTCTTTTCTATCAAATGGTATATTAATGTGTCAGTCCTGTGTATGCGTGGACTACCGCCTCCACGTATCGATACAATTAATTTTTCACAACTATATTTGATGGATTGTTATTATGATGGATTTAGTATTTATATATTTAATTTATTACATGATTATGAGTTTTTTAATTATGATATCATATCTACCTTCTTTCATTCCAGTCTGTTCGAAAATGATAATGTCGCTCATGCGTGCGTATGGACTACTAACTCCACAAAGCGAAGTGATTTGTTTTTCATTTGTGATTTAAATTGATGGTAATAAATAAATATTAAATATATATATATATATTACTAATTATATTATTATGGTTCATTAATGATAAAATAAAATATATATTTCTTTCATTATTTTCTTTAAAAAATGAAAATTTTGTTCATGATTACGTACGACCTACAGTCTCCATGAATGGTGTAAATAATTTGTCTATATTTACCATTTATATATTAATATTTATATATATATATATATAATTAATATTTATGATAGTTATATCATTATTAACATTACATAGATTATGGAACCATGATCAAACTATAAGGACCAGAACATCTGAACTGAAACTCTCATGAAAAACAAAATAGTTAATACTTTGGAATGAAAATTTTAATTAGGAAATATTAATAAATTCGGCATAAAATGTTATAAGTGGATAATATATAATATTATGAGTATATAAATTATTATTTTATATAATTATAATAAATATAATTTAATATACATAATGTTATAGTGCTTTTAAAGCAAGTAAAATTTATTGTAAGGGATTTTCGTCTCACTTTTATTTTTGTGAGACACATTCCATATTCACCACTTATTTATTTTATGTATTTAATATAATTCCCATGAATATATTTTATTATTATTATTTTGAAAATAATTTGTATATAAATTTTAATAAAAGGTTCTCTCTTCCATGTGGTTTTTATTCAATACTTACCAAAGTGGTAATGGATTTATGTTTCTATATCATTTTAATGGTGATTATTAATGGTTTAATTTATATTAAGGGTAATTATATAACTCGTTTCTAATAAAACCATTTAATTTTTCTCTCCTATGTTTATCCATGAAATCTTCATGTAATGATACCACATTCCTCTCTTTGGTACTTAAATTTATTGGGAAAATGTTTAAAATAAATACAAAATTTATTACCTATTTGGTTGGGATTAATTTACATCAATGTAAAAGTTTAATTGAAATTGTTTTCAAGAATTTATTAACTAATATAAAATTAATTTTGAGGTAATTTTTACTCATATTTTAATTTCTATAAAATTGTTTCATTGGAATATTCTTATCATTTTTTGAACGAGGTGCTTTTGTCTTTTTATCGAAAATGTAAAAGGACTCTTTGTTTTAATGTACAATGCATGAACAAAATTCCCCACCATAATGAAAACTCAATGATATGAAGATTCCATTATAATTTTCCATTTTTATTTTCAAATAAAATTTTTCCCATAATATTTTGGAAATTTTATATTTTAAATAATTTAATACAAAATTAAAATGTTCTTTTCATCATGAAATATATTATGTGATCTTTTCAAGGAATTTTGATTTATGATCACATCATCTATAATGAATTATGATTTACTAGGAATTAATTTAGTTATACCATCCTTATTTTTTCTCTTGTTTCATTATGATTATGATGATTACATGCTTATAAAATCCATTTATTTTCCATCAGTTATGCTATCATGAATTTTTGAAATGTTTAAGGGACTTGTTTCTTTTTTATGGGTTATGATTTGATTATTTGATGAGATTTTTATGATTTCATAGCATACAATTTTCTGGTTTTCAATATGTTATTAATAGGACCTTAATTATATATACCTCTAATTTATTCGGTAAATTTTGACATTTTATGATATAATACCGGCTGAAATGGGGTGGGAATCTAGTTCAGTAAGGGACACTATCCACTATGATAGTCCTAAGATTGAACATTGATTAAAAATATGATAAAATGGGGAGTGAACCAAATCCACTACAATATTATTTTAAGTGAACCATGACTAAGGAAATGATTTTTTATGCTTATGTATATGTCAAAACCTTATTTCTTATTCCAATTTTATTCTCTCATGGACCATTATCTTCGATTCCTTTTTCATTCATGTCTCATGAACTACCAAAATTTATTCCATGATTAAATATTGTGACTTATGATTTTATGTGTATGTATTTTAAATTGTTAATCTCATGTTCACAAACCATTAAGCTCATATATTTCTCATGTGATCAATAATATCTCCAGTGTTTATCCGTACTAATTATCTAACCTCACCCTTTTTTTGTTTTCTTTCCCAAGGTTATGGATAATTTTTTTAAGAGGGGCATGTCTTAGAAGATTACTATATGTGATGATTATTGAGGGATGTAAACAAGATCATTTATGAAATAAAAATATATTTTGTTTAGTTTTTAATGTCACTAATCATTTATGTGCCTCAGGCGTGTATTTGTAAAATATATTTAATATTCATATATTAAGATGTAATATCTATGTATGAAATACCAGGGTCTCTATATAAAATATAGAAATCATTTTTCAATCATTATTTCAATATCTCTTTTATTCAAGTGTCCTCAGTTGTAATTCAAGAATATTATCTCTACATGGTATATTTTCCTTATTTTAAAACTTAGAAACATTGAGAAATAAGTATTAATGAATATCCTTATTTAATTACTCATGATATCTATGATCTCCTTTAGAACACTCCTAGTTTAAATATCATGGTATTCAACTAAATCCCCAGAATTAATTTTATAATTCATGTCTCTTTTTTCACAATAATTCTAAATAATATTAGAAATATATTCCAATTAACCCATAAAATAATATATTCAAATGTTGCTAAATTATTAATCATAATATAATATTAATTATATTCTTATGAATTCTAATATTCATTGTGTGATATACTCACTTGAAATGTGATTTCTTATTCATTAAATATACATAGATTCTCTATATAAATTTTTAGTATTCTTATAGATTATTACTCACCCATCTTCTTATTGATTTTCTATTAACGTAATTAGTTGATTTATTAACCATAATTTATGATTAATAAAACACTTTTTGATTCTTTAGATTGAATTTCATAGAAAAATACTAAAGGAATGAACCTTACAATGTTTTATTGCACTAACTCTAGAGCTCCATATTCTGAAAAATGACCCACCCATATAATGTATCCAAGATAAACATTATGAAGACTCTCGAATGAAATTTAAAAAGTATTAAAATAAACTTATTAACTTGTATCATCAATAAAAAGTTCCCTTTATCAACCTTAAATGCTAAGGAAAACATCCTTGTGAAATCTAGTGATCCTTATGAAAAACTCTATGAACATTATATAAACCATAAGAAATCAAGATAAAACATATAAAATCATCATTGGAACTTATTAAGATTTAATTTTACACAAAATTAAACCTTAAAAAATTGGTTCAATTTATTCCATTTAAAATAAATAATCATTATTCAAACATGGTAACACCATGAATTTTCCGCAAAATGAACCATATGATTTCTTGATAAACTTTAAACACATAGGGTTAATTACATTCCTTCTCTGTAAAAGGAAGCTTATAGTTTCATGATGAAAATATTCCAAATTAGGTGGATTCCATACCTTTGATACTAAAATATCCTTATGGTTTTCAAATTAAACTTATAAATTTTTGGTGAACATTTTGAAATTATTAGTGCACCTTATGATTTTGACTTAGCCAAAAATATCGAAAACTGTACAACCTAAAATTCAACGAGAGAACTCCCAAATGAAATTGACAAACATATAACCATAATTACATGAAATTTATATATATTAACATTATTATTTGTATTCATACATTGTATGTTACTCTTATAAAACATTTATCACTTACTCAGAAATATTATAGTATTAATGTTTCTCCACTTCCATGCTTCGTCAAACCCAACTTATGGATTCCTAACAGTTATATTTCGGTAAAATATAACTTCCTTTCTGTTGAGTCAATAATTTTTTCCTTATGACTTTTACATTACTTCTGGTTTTGAAAATCACAAACACCTTATCTTTAAGGAAAATCGCTTTTATAAGGAAAATTGCTTTTATAAGGAAAGTCATTTTTAAAAGGAAGATCGCTTTTGTAAGAAAAATTATCCTTATCATATTTTCATCCATATATTTCTTAAGTATAAGATTCGGATTTATTTCTATATTCTCGGAATCGTTTGAAACTTTGATATGAAGCATTCTGTTTTAGGTTCCGAATTCTGGATGAGAACTGTAATAATGTTCTACTCCAAATTCTACATACGAATTCTCATTACGAATTCTGATGACGAATTCTCATTACAAATTATGATGACGAATTCTAATTACGAATTCTGATGACGAACTCTCATTACGAATTCTGTTGACGAATTCTCATTCTAAATTCTCATTCCGAATTCACCTATTAAACAGAATCTGATAATCTTTGTTTTATACACTCCGGATTAATTTATTCTCCGAAAAATTATTTTTACACTCCGAACCTTCACTCCGAACTTTTGAGTTAGACTTTAAACGATGTCGTACATTCTGTTTCACTTGTTTTTTTATAAAACGATGTTGTCTATTCTGTTATAAACTAACTGTTGGTTAAGTTACACATGTACAGGTCCCTCCAACTTTTAAGGAAAACATGACCATTGGAAAGGAGGCCGACCATGCCTATAAATAGGAGCTCATTTGAAAGAGCTAAAAGAGGACTTCTTTGACATTGTTCTTACATGCTGTTGAAGTGATTTCTAGAGAGAGAGGCTCCTATTAACTCTCAGAGCTTTGTGCGACTCCGAATGTTGGTGATTACATTCGAGGACTTCCGGGGATAGGAAGACAGAGGTGCCGACTACATTGAAGTTCGGGGGCTTACTTGCTGAGGAAGACAGAGGTTGCCAACTACCTTGAACTTGAGGGCTGGCGGGGATAGCAAGAGAGAGATTTCGATCTTTGTATCGAGGGCTTACCCTGGTGTGGGTAAGACAGAATTTCTTGAAAGTATAAATCAAGAGACCTTTATCCAAGGTTGTTGGATACCCTTCTCTTTGGGTTAAAAGACTTATATCTTGTTACTTTTAGTTTTACTACTTGTTTGTTTCCGCTGCATATTGTATTGTAAGAAAATTATAACTTTCTTACACTTCCTTACTTGTATTCTGATTCATTTAGATTCTATACTGTTTAAGGTAGAATCTCATATTGTAATCTTTAGTTAAGTTTCAATTTCCGGATTCATATTTCCGGAACCTACTTTCGGAATCTCTTTCCAGTTTTAAGAAAGTACAAAGGACTTGAAGTTTATAACTTCATTCCTTATTCCTAGTTTTCATTTGGTGTTAGAGGTGTTTTGAATTTACTTAGTTTAACTTTGTTAAACATAGCTATTTCCTTTGTTTAAGGAAAACATAGTTATTCGTAACTAACTTTAAAGGTTCCAAATGAATTTTTAAAGTATACAATTCAACCCCCTCTTCTATATTGAGCATCTACATCATTATTTCGATCCTACAATTGGTATCAGCAGTTGGAAACCTCATACTCTATACCAATCCTACATTTGGTATCAGAACTTGTATCTGAAATACTTGTACTCACGTATAAGTTTTTCTTGCTCACTTTATCATTCTGAACTTTCTCATTCCGAACTTTCTCATTCCGAATTTTGTTATTCCGAACATTGTGATTACGAACTTTTTCTACTAACAATTTTGTGTGCCGAAGGTTATTTTAAGTATGGCAGGAGTCAATGTTGGTTCCATTGATAATCTAAATCCTACAAGACCACCAATCTTTGATGGTAATGACTATGAATACTGGAGAGATCGAATGAAGACTTTTTTTATCAATACTGGAGTGGACAGCTTTGTTATGCTTACTAGAGATTATAAAATTCCCGATAAAGAAGTTAGAACTTTTACTAACCAGGAAAAGCAAGAGTATCAACTCAATTATAAGGTACGCAATACCTTACTTTGTTCAATGACTAGAAATATATATAGCCAAATTTCTTCTTATGAAGCAGTTAATTGTATCTGGAAGAAGTTAGAGGTTACAAACTTTGGAACTTCTAAAGTGATTGAGACTAGGAGAGCTATGCTTAGAGCTGAATATCATGGATTCAATTTTCCTTATGGTGAACCAATTTGTAAAGTTAAACAGAGGTTCATGACTATAGTCAACAGCTTACAGTCTATGGGAGAAAAAGGTTTAGATGATGAAGCACTTGTGGATAAGATAATTGATGTTATGTCCAATGAGTGGGAATCCAAAAGAACTGCTATAGGTGAGAACAGGAAGGTCACTCAAATTTCTCTTAATGGGTTATTTGGAACTCTTCTCCAACAGGAAACTAGAATGAAGAGAGATGCTGACAACATCAAAAAGAAGAAGAGGAATGGTACTGTTGCTTTTACAACAACATCAAGTCATATGAAAGATAATACTCCTGAGAGAGTAACCAGATCCAAGTCTAAGAAGATGGTTGTTCAATCCGAATCTAGTGAGAGTGAAGTATCTGAAAATGAATTAGCAAATCTTTCTTGAAGGATGACCAAGATAGCTGGTCAGAGAAATTTCCAATCCAAGTATAAGAAAAAGGATAGGAAAGATAGGAAAGATAGAGAAGTCACATGTTATGAATGCAAGAGAGATGGAAATATTAGACCAGATTTCCCTTTGCTCAAAAATAATGAATGGAAAGAAAGGCATTCAGACAGGAATAGAAAGAATTATTATAAATCCAAAGCTAAGAATGTTATGAAAGCTAGTGATACCTGGAGTGCCAGTGGTGGTGACTCTTCAGATGAATCTTCTGATTATGAATCTTCAGGATAGAAGAATCATGGTCTTATAGCCAGATTACCTATTGACAATCATTGCTTTGTGGCTAAGGTATGAAGTGTTGAATCATTGACCAATGTTTCTTTAAATTCTAATGATAGTAAGTATTGTAATTCTTCTGCTCAAGAATCCTCTTCTGATTAAGAAAATACTTTACCTACCTATGAAGAAGTCTCTAGGTTTGCTGAACTTCTTGAGATTGAAAACTCTAGACTCAATAAGAAACTTTAAAAGGCAATCTCTAGGAATTATATCCTTACGAAAGAAATATCAGATCTTTCTAAGGATCTTGATAGAAAAAATGCTGATTTTGAATGTATTTCAAAAAATCTTGAGGATGTAAGTTCTGAGAAGAACAAACTTTCTAAAGAGTTAGAAAAAGTAATTTCTAAGAAAAGTATTTTCGACCCTAGCTCTAGTTCTAAATATAATGATTTTGAAGATAAAAACTTGGTTACAAACTCATGTCCAAAATCTTTTCCTTAAAGAAGTGTTTATCAAATTTTACCCATGGTAAGGAAAATTTTGATAAAATTTATTCCCAAATACGACCTTTAAGAAACAAATCCGGATTTGGTTATACCCATGCAAAACCAATTTTTAGTAACAATTATTTTGTTCCTCAAAGTGCCCCATTTTGTACCAAGTGTCAATGTGGTGGTCACTGGGCAAAGAATTGTTCCTTAAACAAAACCCAATCTTTAGGATTTCACAAAGCGTACTTTTCTAAGAAGATGTGGGTACCTAAAATTTTGTTATCTGGAAATCTTGGATCCAAACAAGTTTGGATTCCGAAAGTCTAATTCTTTTCTTGATTTTAGAAAAATAAAGAGTGTACCAGCAGCAACACATGGTACATGGATAGTGGATGTTCCTAGCACATGACTGGTAACAAAAGCTATTTTGAAAAGATTATCAAAACAAAAATAGGAAAGGTATCTTTCGGAGACAATGCTAAGGGAGAGATTGTTGGTATTGGTAATATTGTTCTTCTAGGAAAAACCTTGATTTCAAATGTTCTTTTTGTTAAGGGTCTTAAGCACAACCTCATTAGAATAAGTCGGTTATGTGATGAAGTATATCTTGTGAATTTTAGGAATTATAATTGCTTAGTTCACAATTCCAAGGAAGAATTTATTCTCTCAGCCAATAGGAAGGAGAATTTTTACACCTTAAATTTAGAAGACCGTAGGAGCCAAGATTTACCTTGACTAAGTGCAATGGAAGATCATTCCTGGCTTTGGCATAGAAGACTAGGTCATTGTAACCTTAGAAACTTAGGTAAACTCTCTAAGAAGAAACTAGTTAAGGATCTACCAGAGCTTAGATTTGATTCTTCTAAAGTTTGTGATCCCTGTCAATATGGAAAGCAACATAAATATAGTTTTAAATCAATCGGTGAAGTCTCAACAACTAATGCATTACAGTTAGTGCACATGGATCTTTTTGGTCCAACACAAACTGGAAGTATTGGAGGCAAATACTATGTGTTTGTTCTACTTGATGATTACACTAGATTTACTTGGGTTTATTTTCTAGCAAAGAAGTCTGAAGCTTTTTCTTATTTCAAAAGTTTTAGAGCTCAAGTTAAAAATGAGAAAAACCTTCAATTGAAAACTATTCATAGTGATCATGGAGGAGAATTTCAAAATTCTGATTTTGAAACTTTTTGTAGTAGAAAAGGTATTACTCACAATTTTTCAGCAGCGAGAACTCCTCAGCAGAATGGTGTAGTTGAGAGAAGAAATAGAATTCTTCAAGATATAACTAGAAACATGTTGAGTGAATATTATATATCTAGACATTTCTGGGCTGAAGCTATAAGTACTGCTTGCTATACTATAAATCGAGTTTTGATTAGAGCTTTTCTTAATAAAACACCTTATGAGTTATGGAATGGTAGAAAACCAAGACTATCCTACTTCAAGGTATTTGGTTGCAAATTATTCATTTTGAATACTAAAGATAACCTACATAAATTCGCACCAAAATCTGATGAAGGAATTTTCTTAAGTTATTCCACAAATTCTAAAGCTTATAGAGTTTTTAATAAAAATACTTGTACTGTTGAAGAAACAGTGCATGTAAAATTTGATGAGTCTGATCCTTTTGTTTTTAAACCATCCCAGTCTACCTCCTTGAATGTGTTTTCAAAAACTTATTATCAAACTTTTATAGAAGATCCTTCTGATAAGAAAAATGTTCAAGAAGATTCTTCTGAAACATTTACCCTGGAAGACTTTCTACCCTATGTTAATGAACAGGATTTTCAAAACCCAAATCATGTGTTTCTCAAGAATCATCCCAGTGATAGTATCATTGGTGATGTAAATCAACCAGTAAGGACTAGAAGTTCCTTAATAAATGAAGTAGAACATCTATCATTTCTTTCCCAATTAGAACCAAAAAACACTGATAAAGCTTTAGATGATGATGATTGGATCAAAGCCATGCAAGATGAACTAAATGAATTCGAAAGGAATAAAGTCTGGACTTTGGTTGAAAGACCTAATGAAACTTCTGTTATTAGAGTGAAATGGGTTTTCAGAAATAAATTTGATGAAAATGGAGTCATAGTAAGAAATAAAGCTAGACTTGTTGCTAAAGGTTATAATCAGCAAGAGGGAATAGACTATGAAGAAACCTATGCTCTAGTAGCTAGACGTGAATCTATCCGTATTCTACTTGACTTTGCAGCTTTCTTTAATTTCAAACATTTTCAAATGGATGTGAAATGTGATTTTCTAAATTTTTTGTTCAATAGGATGTTTTTGTTGAACAACCTCCTAGCTTTGAAGATACAAAACATCCTGATCATGTTTTTAGACTTACCAAAGCTCTGTATGGTCTTAAACAAGCCCCACGAGCATGGTATGATAGACTCGCATGATTTTTTTCTTTACAATAACTATGTTAAGGGAAATGCAGATCCAACCCATTTTATAAAGAAAAACAAGAAAAATGTTTTGATTGTTAAAATTTATGTTGATGACATCATATTTGGTTCAACTCAGCAATCTTTAACCGACTCTTTTTCAAGTCTAATGAAATATGAGTTTGAAATGAGTATGATGGGTGAGTTAACTTTTTTCCTTGGTTTTCAAATTTCTCAAAAACCTAAAGGAACCTACATATCTCAACATAAGTATATTAAATATCTTATTAAAAAGTATGGTTATGACAACACTAAGAGTATAAGTACTCCTATTGGTACCTCAAACTCTTTAGATCTTGATGAAGCTGGGAAACCAGTAGATCAAACATCTTTTAGAGGTATGATAGGAAGTTTACTTTACTTAACAGCTAGTAGACCAGACTTAATGTTTTCAGTATGATTATGTGCAAGATATCAATCCAATCCTAAGGAATCTCACGTAAAGGCAGTAAAAATAATTTTTCGTTACATTAAGGGAACCATGGATCTAGGATTATTTTATACTTCTAGAAATGATTTTGTTCTAAATATCTTTTCTGATGCTGACTTTGGTGGATGTAGAATGGATAGAAAGAGTACATCGGAAACTTGTCATTTCTTAGGAGATTCATTAGTATCTTGGTCTTGCAAGAAGCAACATTCTGTAGCACTTTCCACTGCTGAAGCCGAATATGTAGCAGCTGGAAGTTGTTGTGCTCATGTTTTGTGGATGCAACACACACTCACAAACTATGGCTTGAGTTTTCTATAACTCAAATTTTGTGTGATAACACAAGTGCCATTGCCCTATGTAAGAGTCCTGCAGATAACTCTTGGGCAAAACACATAGATTTTAGGAATCACTTTCTTAGGGATCACACACTAAAAAGAGATATTATTCTTCAGTTTATCGGAACGCAAGATCAACTTGATAATATTTTCACAAAAGCATTTCCTTCTGATAGATTTGAATACATTAAACAGAAGTTAGGAATGATAATCGTAAGGTAATCTTTCTTAATTAACTTTCTGTTGAAAAAGTCTCCTTACAGTAATAAACTCCTTTTCATAGGGGTAGTACATTTGATTATTAGAGTAACTAATTTTTTTTCCAAAGTTATTTTTTTTCAAACTTTGCGGAACTAAATTTCTGGAATGGAATTTCCGGAACAGAAATTTTCCAGAATGGATATTTTCGTATAGAAAACTTCTGGAATGGAAATTTTTGTGTTGAAAACTTCCGGAATGGACAATTTCGTACTGGTGTTTCCGTAACAAAATTTTCGTACCAAGACTTTCTTAATGAGCTTTTTGTTTTCAAACTTTTGTAATGAAATTTTCATGCTGAAAATTATGTAATGCTTTTTTCTCTTTGTTGAGTTTATCGTAGTGAGTTTTGCAAACTATGTCTTTTCGTAGTATTAAAGTTTTTTTTCTTCAAAAAGAATATTACCCATTACGAATAATTCTCCTAAGCCAATACGAAAGGTATGATTTCCTTAATCAAGTTTTCGTAATCATACTTTACTTGGTGGTATTTTCTTATATTTTGTTTTCGGATTATAGTTTTCTTAAATCCTTGTTTTAATAAAAACCTCATAAGATCGGATTCAAGTTTTCTTGAGAATTGGATTTCAACCGTCAGATCTGATCTCAGCTTGTTACAACCGTTCGATCAACCTAGGAAGATGAACCATCTTTTCATTGCATATATAAAGGGGACCCAAATGGTCATCCCACATCGGTTTTTCAAGCTCCATTGTCCCGATGCTCTGCCTCTCTGTTTTAAGGTCGTTCCGATCTTCAGTTAACACCGTTCCGAACTTCTCAGAAGTCTTCAGATCTGAATGTCTGTGGAAGTAGATTCTCAAGACATGTCTTCTTCTAAACCAATTTCCAAGTGGTTAGTATATAGAGAAAGGTTGGTTCATCCTGATTTCTTCAACAAGTATGATTCTCTTATATCTAAGAATATAAAGCTTAACGGATGGAAAGATGTTGTTGTGTCCAAGCCCAGAAATCAAGATGAAGTTTATTTAGATTTTCTCATAGAGTTCTATGAGACAGTTTTCTTCCTTAAGGAAGATGGTAGGGAGAAGTTGTCATTTAAGTCTTATGGAAAGACTTATAAGCTTTCATATGCCAAGGTAGCCAGCTTGGTAGGGCTGAACAATGAAGGAGAATCCGAGTTCATCTCTCATGTTTTGCTGGATTCAAAGGGAAGCTTCGATAAGGAAAAGGCATTGGAAACTCTCGGACTGGTGGATGACAAGGCTCCAAGGATTTCTACTCTGTCTACGAATTTTCGGATTCTAGAATTATGGGTACAAGGCCTTATTGTACCGAGAAAGGGTGACAACAATAGTCTGAAGAAAAGCGAGATCTATATCCTAGATTTTATGATAAATCTGAGGAAGTTTAATCTGATGAAACACATTCTTATTACCATTGAGAATGTTAAGAAAGGAAATATGAGAGCTCAGATTATAATGTTTCCAGCAATTATCTCGAAGCTAATAGTTCGGTGTCTTGATTCTTTCAAGGAGGATTGCAAGTCTGATCCAAGAGTTTGCAAGATTATGTTGGTGAGTGATGGTACCCTCAAAAGGATGGTCGTAGCCTTCGACAAGAAGACTGGTCAGTTTATTGATTTACCTGTTCAAGAAGAAGTGGTTCTGAAAGTTGGTGAACCTGAATCCCCTAATCCATTGAAGAAGAGAAAGTTTAAAGAAGTTGAAGTTGAAGTAGAGAATCACAAATCTAAGGAATTTCATTCCGCACCTCCAAAACCGAAGAAGAAGAAAGCTTACCCTGATGAGGTAGTTTCTAAGTGGAGGGAAATCAAAGAGAAAAGAGTGCAAGGGGAGCCTCAGTTTGGCTTGGATCCTACGGAGGCTAAGGCCTTGAAGGAAAAAGCAGCGGATGAGCTAGAAAAACAAGTGAAAGCAAAGAATATTAAGAAGAATATGTCTGAAGCTGAGGTAGTTCAGACTTTATTAAAGTTTACTGAGATGGCCTCTGGAAACATTCCCATTCCGAGATCTTTTTCTTTAGAATCTCTACCTGAGACTCCAGGAAGAAACTTGGTCGCTCTGGAAGAGGCAGTTTCTAAGCCTATTGAGGAAATTGAGAAGATTGAACAAGTGGAAGAGGAATAAGCAGTTGTTGAAGGTAGTGGTGAGACTGGAGATGTTTTGAAGCAAGTAGATGATTATAAGGGGACACCTTCGGAACATTTGTCGCTCCAAACTTCAGAAGCTGAATCATCAAAGTTAGTCACTCCAGGGAAGAATGAGGAGGAAGGAGAACAAGAAGTAGCCTATCATTCAGAGTAAGAACAACTTCTACATGATGTTGCTCAAATGGAGAACATAGAGGATGGCACTCAAAATGTTTCTGATGATGAAGACAATTTTTTTCAAGTTTCTGATAGTGAACAGAAGACTCTGGAACAGCAATCCATTCCGAAAAAGGACAAGGGAAAGCAACTTGTTGTTGATACCCCGATCTCAGTGGTTGTAAAGAGAAGAGAATTTGGTGATTCTTATAAGAAGAAGGGTGAGCATTTTGAAGAAGAAATTTCTCCAAGAAAAATCTCGGATTCATAGTCATCTTCGTTGGGGCATGATTTTGTTGTTCAGTCATTAAAGAAGTTGGTGGGTACTATTCCGACTTTTTCAAGTATTGATTCAAGATGCCAGATGCTCCAACATTCATTGAATCAGAAAACAGACTCTGTATCCATGGTGATGGACAGATGTGTTGAGATTGAGGCTCAGTTCAAAACTTTCTTTGTTGGCTATGAAGCCCACAATAGACCTTGCAAGAGCGTAACTAGTTGGTCGAGGAAGACTGTTGAAGAGATGAGGCTCTTTGATGAATTCCAAGATAATGTTAAGGATGATTTTGAGACAGAGGACAGGAAGATAAATGAACTTACTTCATCCTTTGAAGAAAAGATGACAGATGAAAAGAATTTCTAGATTCAAGAAGTTAGAGATCTGAATGGGAAGCGGAATTCTGTTTCTCAAAACTGGAAGTATGAAAGGGATCATCGGATTGAGTTTGATGAGAAGTTGTCAAAGCAAGAAAAAATCTTTAAGGCTCAGAAAGAAAATCTTCAAGCCCAGGAAGAAAATATTGAAGCTCAAAATACAAGAATTGTTGTGTTAGAGAAGAAAGCCGAGGAAGATCATAAAGACCTGAAGAAGATAAAGACTATTCTCAAGGGTCTCATGGCGAAGGAAAAAGATCCAAAATAGACAAATCTAATCTTTTGTTGTATCTTAACTTCCTTTTTGTTGAACATTCAAACATAATGAAAATTGTTCTTGTTCGTTCCTTTTGTTGTTGTTACTAATTTTTCAGGTACTTTGTTATATATTCCATTCCCTCGAATTCTTTTTGAAAATCACAAAGGGGGAGAAGAATAAGAACCCTAATAAAGGTAGAAAAGGAAAAAGAATCTGAACAAAGGGTGAGAAAGAAATAGAACTCTAATAGAGTTTATCTAAGGGGGAGTTTTTCATTAAAGAAGAAATTCTTATTCTTAATGAAATATCATTCCAGAAATCTAGAATACGATCCTTAGAGTTTCAAAGCCTAAAGGGGAGTTAGTCGTATTCATCAACATCCATAAGCAAAGGGAGATAAGCCTTAATGTTTTCCTTTATTCTTAGACTTTCTTTTTCATAAGGATGTTTGTGGTTTCCAAGAAGGGGGAGATTGTTAAGTCAATACGGTTTTCCTTATGACTTTTCCATTCCTTCTTGTTTTGAAAATCAAAAACACCTTATCTTTAAGGAAAATCGATTTTATAAGGAAAATTTCTTTTATAAGGAAAGTCTTTTTTAAAAGGAAGATCGATTTTTTAAGAAAAATTATCCTTATCATATTTTCATCCATATATTTCTTAAGTATAAGATTCGGATTCATTTCTATATTCTCGGAATCGTTTGAAACTGTGATATGAAGCATTCTATTTAGGTTCCGAATTCTGGATGAGAACTGTAATAAATTTCTACTCCGAATTCTGGATACGAATACTCATTATGAATTCTGATGACGAATTCTCATTACGAATTCTGATGACGAATTCTCATTACGAATTCTGATGACGAATTCTCATTACGAATTCTGATGACGAATTCTCATTATGAATTCTGATGACGAATTCTCATTACGAATTCTGTTGATGAATTCTCATTCAAAATTCTCATTCTGAATTCACCTATTAAACAGAATCTGATCATCTTTGTTTTATACACTCTGAATTTATTTATACTCCGAAAAATTATTTTTACACTCCGAACCTTCACTCTGAACTTTTGAGTTAGACTTTAAATGATGTTATACTTTCTGCTTCACTTTTTTTGTTATAAAACGATGTCCTCTATTCTGTTATAAACTAACTGTTGGTTAAGTTACACATGTACAGGTCTCTCTGACTTTTAAGGAAATATGACTGTTGGAATGGAGGCCGACCATGCCTATAAATAGGAGCTCATTTGAATGAGATAAAAGAGGACTTCTTTGAAATTGTTCTTACATGCTATTGAAGTGATTTCTAGAGAGAGGGGCTCTTATTAACTCTCAAAGCTTCGTGTGACTCTGAATGTTGGTGACTACATTCGAGGACTTCCAGGGATTGGAAGACAGAGGTGCTGACTACCTTGAAGTTTGAGGGCTTCCTTGTTGAGGAAGACAGAGGTTGCCAACTACCTTGAAGTTGAGGGCTTACAGGGATAGCAAGACAGATATTCCGATCTTCGTATCGAGGGCTTACCCTGGTGTGGGTAAGATAGACTTTCTTGAAAGTATAAATCAAGGGACCTTTATCCAAGGTTCTAGGATACCCTTCTCTTTGGGTTAAAAGACTTATATCTTGTTACTTGTAGTTTTACTACTTGTTTGTTTCCGCTGCATATTGTATTGTAAGAAAAGTATAACTTTCTTACACTTCCTTACTTGTATTCTGATTCATTTAGATTCTATATGCTTTAATGTAGAATCTCATATTGTAATCTTTAATTATGTTTCAATTTCCGGATTCATATTTCTGGAACCTACATTCGGAATCTCTTTCCAGTTTTAAGAAATTACGAAGGACTTGAAGTTTATAACTTCATTCCTTATTCCAAGTTTTCATTTGGTGTTAGTGGTGTTGTGAATTTACTTAGTTTAATTTTGTTAATTTTAGCTCTTTCCTTTGTTTAAGGAAAACATTTTTATTCGTAACTAACTTTAAAGGTTCCAAAGGAATTTTTAAAGTATACAATTCACCCCCCCCCCCTCTTGTATATTGAGCATCTACATCATTATTTCGATCCTACAATTGGTATCATAGGTTGGAAACCTCATACTCTATACCAATACTACAATTTCTATAATTGAAAATATCAATAAACTAATCTAAATCCTCATTCAAATAAATTAAAAACATCCAATCATTCTTCATTTAGATTCCAAAATAATTTCACCACTCAATCCTTAAACTCCCACTACCCAATACTATCCTAACCTCACTAGTTAGTAGGACCACTCTTATGTTCTTCTATTAATGATGATATGATTGATACTTTTCATCCCATTTACTTAATATTTTTTGATAAATTATTACTTGACCCACACACATTGTTTTTTCATGTGTAATTTACAACAATAACACCAGACACAATAATTTTACTTGGTTCATCGACACTAGGCTATGCTAAGGAGCATAGAATGACAATGTGTCAAAGTACTAGAATCTCATAAGGAAATTTTAGTTGTGAGTTTAGGCTAGGTCACTCCAATTTCTAAGGCCACTCACCTTACATGATTTAGGTATGGTTCACTACATCATATGGTTTTATCCCTTCACTTTAAAGGCCACTCCATTCATCTCTCTTTTTCTCAATGCTCAAGATAGGATAAATCCTTCGAACGAATTATGACACTATAATTAACACCATGTACTGGTAGGTTCTCATTAATCTTCATGAACTACTCTTTCACACATGACATTAAAAATACTCCACAGTAGAAGATTAACCTTGCCAAGTAATCTTCAATAACCTCATTCCTTAATAAGGTCTTTAGTGAGTTCCAATTCACTTTCTATACTACGTATGTATTTAAAATGACCAATAATTTTATACACCATCCTATTTTCATAATTATGTCAATTTAAATCCATACACAATAACCTATTCATATTTTTTTTCATAAAAAACTACCCATCATAAAAAATGGTCTCATAGATTTTATATTTTAAAATCTCAGTAGTTTTCATAAGATACTCAGGAACCATAGTGGTTTATATAACCCTCTTTCATAACATCCCCTTTGACGGAAAGAGATCAATTTTATTTCTCACAATCTTCTTTAGATAATTCATCTCTCACATTATTCTTTAGGTATAAAATATTTAATGGAAAAATATCAAGCCATCACACATCATGAAACCATACCTTCAAGAAAATATGCTTGTGCAATCATTCCACAAACATGAAAAACGTTCTTTTAAACAACTATATTTTGTGTGGTTCCTTCACTTTGGAAATTTCAGTTAATTTTCAAAACTCCATCATTGCATAACTATATATATTCCTTTTTAAGATAATGATTTCTTTTGTCCATTATTCTAAAAAAATCCCAAAACCCTAAAAACACTTCTACAACCACTAATTTATTAATGTTTCATGGTATTCATAGTCTTATAAATCCTTCATAGACTTATCATGGTGCACCTCTATCTATCATGGGAAAGTGATCATGATTTTTTAGTAGCTATATCTTTTTCACAAAAAACTCTTCAATCATGGAATAGTCTAACACTTATTATTGGATACTCTCAAAATCTCCTTTAGATAGATTATTTCATATTCTATATAGAATAGTCATGAGATCATTCAAGGGACCCATTATGATGCACTAGTGTCCATGAAATATCCACTGGGATTCCGATATGCATACCTTCTACTGTCACTAGACATGAGAAAGTGTCCTCGAATCAAAAATATAATGACTCAATCAACTATTTACATGATGAACAAAAAATTCAACATTCTCCAGCTCTCCATGTCAAGGTCGATAATAAATCCAAAATATAATATATCAAATTAAATTTGATTCTAATAAAATCCCTCTTTGTATTCTTTGTGATCCCTATCATGAATACAATACAAGTTATTCACTATGGCATTGAACACATACGTCATAATATCCATTAGGTTTCATGATGATCTATTCTCACCTATTTGATTCATGAGTTATATTCTCCCCATTTAACATAAAATCCAAACAATATAATCCACCTTAGGTAACAAATTTTTAATTTTTCAAAAACATTACCTTGATTCATAATGGAAATAAATTTAGGTCTTTTTTCGTACTCCCGTGTCTTCTTAATGTAAATAACATAACTCCTTCAAGTCATTGATCCCACTAATATAATTGATTATCTCAATGAACTCTATATAAATTATTAGTGAAGTTAATATGGGTAGTCTAGGTAGATCTTCTCCCCTTTTTAATATTGTCCATATATCAGATTCATAGAGACCAAGATCCCACTATCATATGAAATTATTATACATCTTATTAATTTTATGTCCCAAACATATATTCCTCCTATGTCTCATAAAATTATATTTCAACTATAATTTTATACTCAATGATTTACATTTTTTCTACATACCACTTAATAGAGAGTCATAAAAAACTCAAAACCTACAAAGTCAGAACTCAATGTAGGAAACAGAGGTTGAAGTTAATAACATCAATGTCATACAATACACCACTTACTTCAATATATCTCAAGAATTCAAATAAATTTAGCTTCTACAATGGTCTTTTCTTATATTTATTCTTTAAAGGATCTACACATGATTCCAATATAATAAATCAAGTTTCTTCTTTCATTCATATATTGTATTTTTTTTGTTAATGGGGACAACAACTTTAAGATACCTCCTTCCAATTATCTATATCAAAACTCATCTGAATATCTGATCCCCTCCACAAAATATATAATTGATATTTAGTATGATATTTATTAATCTATATAACCTTTTTATATCTTTAAAAAATAATATGATATCATATTTTAGATCAGAATAAATAAATCATGAACACCATTTTTATTATTATTTCCATCATGATATCTCTATATTCAAGGTTTGATTCAAATTGATTAACATGCACTATTGAAACCAATACATTAATTATCCCTTGATATCAATTATGACCCCAAATATGATAAATATTATGCCCCTTATTTATTGATGTGTTTGTAGTTATAGATTCTTCAAGATCCTAATTTCACTATTCCAATGTCAATAGGAACTTCAAGTCATGCCTTGATACCACCTCCATCTTTTGATGAAATCACCCAATGGATCTTATCTCACAAAAAAAATTCAACACTTCAGCCACAGTTATAGAATTAAAATACATGGTGAGATGGTAACATCAATATTTTCATGTTGATGTATATTGTTAGTCTCTATGGACCACTAACTTCCATTTATCAATCAATTAATAATCCATCTTGAATCTTGAAATGGTTTTGAAATAATTCAATTATTCTTAAATATCCTTTGAATTATCCTTATCTTCAACGACCAATAAAAAAATTCTCTTCCTTGGGTTCTATTTTTGACAAGGATCATTTTACATGCCACTGACCGAAAGTTTATTGTCTAAACCTTTTTTATGCCTTGTTTATAAATAAAATATTTATTATATTCTGAAACCATTACCATATTTTTAGATATTTCATTCACATGATAAGCTTTTGAAACCCTCTCACTTTTCCTAATCATATTGTTTTTCATTCCAAGAAACCTTTTGTTCAATAAAAAATTTGTAACTCCTATCCAAACCACTTTAAATATATTGATATTCTTTAGCAATACCATGAAATAACTTCTTGAATGAATAGATTTTATATTGAGTGAATGTTCTTTTTTTATATTTATTTAAGATGAAATTATGTCACAACTTATTCGTCTATTCTTTCCCCCTTACAATGGTCTTCCTGCACATGTTTCCATTAAATATAATTCATTCCCATTTTATGAGAACCCCCTCCATTCTATTTACCACTTTTGTTGTGGTATATTTTTTGAAACCACTCAGACATACATCTTGTATTTCCTCTATGATAACCATTAGATCCACCTCATAATTTTTCATAATTGGTGTATCTTTCTATATATTCTCCTCCATATTTCTAAAGGCTGATGAAGTTTTCATTTTTCTTCCAATTTGTTTTCATTATTTACATGATGGATGGTATGAGTAAAAAATTATTATTGATTGGTTCATACTTTATTGACTTCCAAAATTTTCTTCCAATTTGGTAAATATATTCTCCAACACATACGATTTTCTTTATGTGAAAATTTACATCTAATTTTCCATAGGAATAGTTGAATTCATTATAACACCTTTTGTTCCTCCTTTCTTCAATTTTCATCCAAAGAACTATGGTTAAAATAAATAAAATAACTCTCATTAAAATTATACCTTGTATTTTTATTCCTTGGTTATGATGTTTCCAAATAATATTCTCATTCTCATTTATCCCATAAGATTTTAGAAACACACTAATGGTATGTCCCATCATTCTAAAATAGTAATTTGTTTATCTAACTTCCTTGGAGAGTCTTATCTTTTATAAATAATCTTCCACTTTCTCACCAATTCCTTATTTCCATATTTGTGGACATTACCTTTTGATACATCCAAGAGAGGGATCTTGTTCTTTTAATTTTAGGTTTTTAGTCTCTCTTTAAAATCATTGATCTTTTTATCCTTCACCATCAATTTGTTTGTCATATCATTCATCCTTGTGATTTCATTCATTCTATATTTTACTCTATATTAATGTATTCTTTTAGTGGTAATAATACAAGATCCTAAAACCTTCTTTGTGGAAATTTTTTCTCTCGCCTGAAATTTCTCCAAGTAAATCACTCAAGTCCTTCATTGTTTCACCCATTTTTATAATATATTAATTCAAGTTCACCTTCATTTTCTTCAAAATTTTATTCTCCTGGGCCATTTTTTCTATGTTACAGAATGTTCATCCTTATTATCATTTTAAATTTTGGATTTATTTTAGTTCAAGGCACTTCTCCTTATAACAAGTTTTAAGATTCTATATTTTTGAATACTTCTCCTCTAATTCCTCAATATAAGAATAATTTTTTTCCTTAGATCGGTATCCAATTTGATCAATATTTTACTTAGTATTTTTGATTTTTCAACCTCAATATCTATCACTCTAAATGGATATCTTGAGATTTATTCTCCCTGCTCAACTTCATGTTTTCTTCTTACATCCCATGATATTTCTTCTAAAATAATTGGATATCTTCCATCATTGGATTACATGATATCTCTTCATCATCAATAGATCCAACGTCATTCTAGAAATTTGGATTATCAAAAAACCTATAGCATCATCATATGAATTAGTAGATTTATAATTACATTCATTCATGCCTCTTGATAGACTCCATGAACCAAAATTACCTCTCAAGGACTCCTTTTTACATTTAATTTTTTGCGTATTAAAATTATAGAAATTAGAAAAATAGGAAATATAAAATGAAGAAAATACATGAGAGGCCTTCCCACTCTCATGCCCAATCCAAATTGTTTCTTATATAAAAACAAAAACATTTATTATATCTTCATCCTTACAATTTTATCTACCTCACCTATCCACCTTGTGGGATCAATTTTCTTAACAACTTACTCCATTAGTGAGACATTTTTACCACTTATAAAATATACCTTCTAGTCACCTGATAGATAAATGGCTTTATAACTCACCACTCCTTGATAATCATTATTATCCTAAATTATTAATGATGAAAATTGGTTACGAATAATTAACTTATCTTCACACATCACGTCTTCAAGTAGAAACCTATGAAATTTTATCAAACACTGCAATTTTCGAACTCCATTTTTTATATTGATATTCTGAGACAATATTTCATCTGTAATAAGACTAAAAAATTCACCCTCAAAATTATTGGAAAACGTGGCATTAAATTTCATCTTTTCATCCATTTTTAAAACTTGTATTAATGGAACATTTGATGTATCTGGATGGATATTGTTAAATACAGCTGATATTCAACTGATCTAACTTGATTTATAATGATAAATGATTCATAAAGGTGAGGTGATAATTTCTAGTTGATCTACTGGGTGAGTAAGTTTTATTTATGATCTCTAAGTCTCATGTATACATGATCTCTTATTTGAAAATAAACATCACACTTATGGTTGTATGAATACTACTACCTGTAATCTTGAGGTAGTGATTTAGTTGTTTTAAATCATCATACAGCTCTCAAAATATATTTTTTGGGTCATCAAACCAGATTTCCTATGGTAAGAAACCTAAAATCATGAGTGGTTTTCTATCATATTTCTCTTCAAATAGAGTGGTGTTAGTATATGCATGGTTTGTAGTGTTATAATAGACATCATCTCATTATATCTAGTATAACCACCCCTTGGTATGTTCCCCCTCAAAACACCACAATTATTTCTCCAGATAGTAATTGATTACCTCTATTTTTTTCTCTCTTTATTGGGGGTAAACTATGATTATCTTCAATTTTGTTCCCTGTATGGTGCAAAAATCTATCCAAAAATGAATAATAAATATGGGATCTCAGGCATTTATGATAGATTTTTTCATGATATATAAGCATACCACATCACACATAATGACCTAAAACCCCTTGATAAGTAAGTATGATTTAATATAATGAAATGGGAATATTTTTAAATTCTATACATGACCAAGAAAATAAAATCATACCCCCTTTATTTAGGTATTCCCATAATGAAAAAAATGGATAAATCAATCAAAAAAACCTTGGTAATTTCCACCAGTTTCACTAAACTAGCATGTGACACTATAGAATAATAATTATGTGAGAATATTGTACATTTTTCAGAAATATTAAATCTTGTTTCTTTATTAACACCCATTATAAGTTGGAATCCAATTTTTTTGTTCCTTTAGAACCATAAGTGTCCACCCTGATAATTTTTATTATAACACCCCCATGCAACCCATTAGCTTGGATCGATCCAAAAGTATTATTAACCATAGGTGGAACTCCCCATACACAAAATTATAGAAATGAGTTCCAAGGGTTTAAACACCGTGTAATAATTTGCAATAATTTATCCTATATACACATGCACAAAAACATCATAATATAATTGGAAAAAAATAAACTAGAGACATATTTTAAATGATGCAAGAAACCAAATCCGACATTAATAAAAATAAAAAACCCAACCATGAAAAATATCAAAGTAACAACAGAAATGTGTAAAATTTAGTCTAAAACATTAATGAGGTAAATTATTTTGGTACCAATGTGGAACCAATCTAGAATAAGACATGAAAAACTCCATGCTCCAACTCATCAAACTATGTCATCATTTAGAAAGGTCATCCACTAGTGAAGTATGAAACTTGTCTCTTTCCTAGATCATGGAAAAGAACGTATATATATTCACTATGGTGAATATAAAGGGTTGAGAATAACAAATCATTAGGTAACTCCAAGATATGTTTCCCACATGCCTCTAATATTATAAAATGGTTAGCTCATATGAATCTAGAATAGGTTTGAAGATTATCAAATTAATAAATAGTTTTGAAAATATAAAATAAGCATATGAACCGATTTTTCAAAATAAATATAACCAAATATGTGTTATACCTTTTGATAAGAAAAAATAAATTCATTTAATTCAATTAGTTACATTATCTATGGTTTCATAAAGTCACACCCCCTGAATATTAAATGAAATCCTCATTTTCATGATCAGTTATATTTCCTCTACTAAGACATCTCTTATTTTAATCCACTATATACCTTTCCAGTCGACACTGATAACTAAGTCTATTTAAATAAGGCCTTATTTAATGAAAATCAAAAACACACACCAAACTTTTTTCCTTTCTTATTGGCACCCAAAACACTATTTTTCAAGGACTTGTGTGAAAACCATATTTCCTTATAGAAAACTCTTTTAATCAAATTATCGAGCCTGTTGTGGGTAACAGTCATAACCCAAATTCAAAAGAGAACCATTAAAGGATTAGTCAATAGAGGTTCATTATGGTGAAACCATTGAGAAGAAGAAGAGAATTCATTAAAAGAATCCTAATAGCCTTCTCATTCTAGTAAATGTGTAAATAGAGGAAAACCACTTACCTCAGGTTCATCAACATGATGAATCTTATAAAACTCCATAGATAAAGCCGCTCCATAAAATTATTTTATTAAATCAAAATACAAAACAATAAAACCACATCTAATCCCACATATTTGAGTATAAAAACAATGATATATGGTTTCCATTGAGATAAACTAAGGAGATCTAACATAAGAAGGAAGAATGAGGCCATAAACATTGATTTAGATGAGCTAACACTCGAATATTCATTATAATTAGAGTTTAGTTATCAAATATCACCAAAAATTGGATAAGGGAGCCCTATCAATAAAAGGCCAATAGAAGATTAATGAGTCTTTTACAGTCTATTTTGGGTTGAAAGGGATATTTATGTATAGGTAAAAAACGTCAAATAGTTAGGTAACATGTTTTTTCCAAACAACATTCTATCCATGAACCTCCCTAGTAACTCCCCAAACCACTTTCCTAGTTTCCAGGAGACTTGAGAATGGTTTCTACTAACTATAATAAATTGTGTACCTCTAAAAAGGCATCAAAAACCTCCAAAAAACATCTAGAATCTTCGCAATAATTAACACAAACATTCCCCACATTATATAATCAATAAAAAATATGTGAATAATTTAAACTAGGTGTGTTTCATTCTCTACACCATTGGGATTTTAATCCTCAAAAATATGGAATAGGTTCTCCCACTACTCCCACATAAACATATCTTGTTACCATGTATATTCTTGAACATTATCATGTTTCCAATGAATCCTTACTAAAGGTATAAATTTACCACATATGATCTTCTCATGTGTATCCACAATCCAAAAAAGATTATTAATAAATCATCCTTCTGACTCAAGACTAACACAGTCCCAACAAATCATATGATTGGTATCTTGGTGATTGTTTTTCATTTGAGAGACATGAAATACATTGTGAATGAAACTGATTTTCAGAAACAAGGCTAAATTATATGTGACATTTACAATCCATTAAACATTCTCTAATTTTCCAACATCCATGAAGATAACTTCCCTTTCTTTCCAAATAATTGATGTATGTGTATGAGTGGCACTTTCAGGTAGTAGTTTTCACTCACATTTAAATATAATGGTCGATGACAGTGTTATGCATATGGTTTCTGATAGTTATGATTCATGGTTATCCAATTCATGGAAATATGGATCTTTTTCATAGTCTCATGGAAAAGACTAGGTCTAATCAGTGATGTTTTCCCAATTTTTACCCAATATAGTGGAGAACAAAAAACACAACCATATAATTCCTTGAACTAGGGTATAGGTATCATCCCTTGGTAGTTTTTATTACTGGAGAATTCCCCCAAAGGAATATGATCTTTCCATGAGCTACAAAATTCAATTAAATAAGATATAATATATATTACAATATAATAATAATTCATTCTAATTACTCATCAATGTGAAGATGATATGTTGTTTTTCATAGAAAACTATGTCATGATAGAATATTATAATAATCTCTAGAATCAAGAATTTAATAAAGGATCATCTCATATAATATTTATATAGGAACTCCATATGACTTGAATACTTTTAAAATAGAATTTTTTTAAATATTCCACCATGTCTGTCTGTTTAGTTGGGATTATGTTTGCTGACTTGTTGATTTGATCCACAATAACCCAAATAGCATTGTGATTCCAAAGCATTTATTATTTACTTGTGATAAATCCCATGGAAATATGTTCCCACTTCCTTAGAGGTATAGTCATAGATTCCATCATATCAGTCAGTTGTTGATGTTTAACCTTTACCTATGGGAAAGTTAGATATTTCATAACATAATATACAATCTTAGGTTTTATACCTAACCACTAGAAATTAAATTTTATTTCCATGTAAATTTTATGAATAGATAAATGAAAATACCAATTAAAATTTTCATATTCCAAATTAATTTGTTCCTATAATGATCAAGGGACAACAATTTTGTTTTGAAAGAAAAATAAAGAGTTTTCATCTTCTATTAATCTATCAAAAGTCTCGCCGCCATTTCTGTTTGACTTAATAGTGATGAAACAAAGATGTGATATTTATTCCCTTTTTATATAATTCATTAGGTCAGTAAAAAGTCCTATTGGGGAGAAAATTTCATTATCATTATTTTCATCACAATCCAGATGCATATAAAAAATAATGATCATCAACTACCATTGGTCATGAGAATCCCTGGCCACTTTGCTAAACGATTCCTAAATCAATGCATCTACCACCAAATTTAATTTTCCAAGTGTTTACATTAAGTTGAAGTCTAACATCTATAGATACTCCATCCATCAAAATTATCTCAAGTTCAGTTATCGCTGAGAGAATATAAATTTAAAACTCTAACGATTAGTGAAGATGGTGAAACTTTCTACAAAGAGGTAGTGATACCAAGTCTTTAAGGAAAGGAAAAATATAGAAAATAATAAGTCATGTGTGAGATAGATATTCTCATATTTTCACAAATACCTCAAAACATTTTTCTATCTACCTAAGAACACAACCAAGAATGGATCCATGAACATCATAATAATCCACATTTCCCTAAATTAGTTCTAGAAGTAGTCGGATGGGTGTTGAGGTGAGATGACCTTTAATCTCTAAAAATAATTTATGAAAGTCATCCTTGCATGGTAATGGAACACCCATTCTCATCAGATCCAACACATGAGAAGAAAGCCTCTATAAATCCTTAACAAAGCAATGGTAACAGTTTTTTAATCCTTAATGTATCTTAACTTGAAGAATTTATTTTCCTTCCTCTAGGAGATTACTATATAAATCATTCCAAGGTCAACTAATATCCCCTCTTTAGAAATGATGTGACAAAAAATAGACTTCTTTTATCTATAAGTCACAATTATAAAATTTGTCATGTAATCAGTGATCATGCAACGTGCTTGGTACAATTTTTATATACTCCTCTTAGTCATTTATTCATTAATAATAGATAAAAATGTCATAAAAAACAAAAAAATTACCATGTTACTCATGGAAGATACAATTCATCAAGGGCATGAAGACTATAGGTGCATTCATTAAAAAAACCATGAGGACATATTAATAATGGACATATCAATAGTAAAATATTGTATTTAGAACGTCATCTTTTCTGAATCCGAGCTGATGATATTCTGATGGTAGGTAAATCTTGGAGAACCACTTAGCTCCCTTTAATTGATCCAATAGATCATCTATTGAAGGAAGAGAATAATTATTTAGGATTTTAAGTTGATTTATTTTACAATAATCAACACATAATCAGGGATAACATTCCAACTTCTTTAGGAATAAAACCAGTGCATCCTATGGTGATGTATTGGGTATAATTAAGACTTTAATCTCCATATCTTATAGTTGTACCTTTAATTATTGTGTAACGTCCCGGTTCCGGAAGCCACCCAGAGGCGCCCCGTACCCGGTTGGTCACATGTCCTCAAGAACATTTCCCCAAACGCCAGAGGCTTCCGACTAGAACCGAGGGCCTTGGGTGTGATAGTAGGAAAACTATTCCCTCATTGGAAGAGTACACAGTGGATGAAAAATAAACATGCAATAGAAGAAGACTAAATCAACAAACTGGAGCACATATGTATATATATGAAATGATGCATGATACATATCTAGGAAAACATCCAAACAAGTCAAAATGTTGGAAAACACCACAGTGACAAAACAAGTACAAAAGAAAATAAAACAACTCATCAGCATCACAAGCCAAATCTTGGTCCCATGCTCTCCTGCTCCAAGCAATCATGTACCGGAAGTCGAAGGGCGCTTTACCTTATCTATACCTACAACAACATAGTATGTTCGGGACCAAAAGCATGACCCAAACAGGGTGTGAGACTAAATCCCAGTAGGCGTTCACCTGAGGATCTGTGCCTAACATTCAATGAGTATATGGAAGGTAAAATAACAATAAGAAGTAATCAAAAAAAACAAAGCAGTAAGCAGTAAACAGTAAGCAGGAAAGCAGGATGATACATAACAGTAATCAATCCACAACCAACAACAACAGTGAAGTAAACAGCTAACAATCAAGAAACCCTCAGGGAAGTACTCATAGCCATCCCCTCTAGTCCTATACAAGATGTCCCACTACCCTCTGGGCAGTGCACTAAGCCTAAACACTCTGGCTTGGTCATAAGAATTTATAATACTCTCTAGGGAAGCTCACTCGGTCAATTCTCCTTATAGTCTAGGGTAGCCAGGGACTCTCTAAGGAAGATCATGCGGTCTAACACTCTTACCCCAAGGTCTTAAGCCTCTCTGAGAAATATATCTCAGTAAATTCCTCTTATAGCCTCAGGCATACCATAGACCCTCTGAGGAAGCTCACTTGGTCAATTCCTCCTCTAGCCTGGGAAGGTCCTTAAAAAGATTCAAACAAAGTAAGACTCTCCGAGGAAGCTCCCTCGGTCTACCCTCCTGTAGTCTATAATATTTGAAGGCACTCTGGGAAGCTCGATCGATCTATCCCCTGTAGCCTATAATGTCTAATACTCACTGAGGAAGCTCACTCGGTCTATCCTCCTATAGTCTATAATGTCAAAGACTCTCTGGGAAGTTCACTCGGTCAATCCCTTATAGTCTATAGCACCAGGTTCTTTCAACCACGTGCCAGTCAGGGCATAACAATGCTATAAGGCCAAGGTACACCTATAGAGCTACTTGGATAACAAAAGTACAACTATAGATCTACTTAGCTAAATACTCTACAAGGCAACAAGCATGTAATGAAAAACACTCCATACTATAGACACAAGGCATGGCAATATTCATAACAGCCAAAGGCTGACAAGACCCAAAGGTCATAAACAGAACAAAGCATGGAAAAACATCCATGCACAACAAAATATCCTCTAACATTATTAGTTTACTTCTATGCAAGCATACAAGCAAGGCAGAAAAACAACCAGGGAAAAAAGGTAAACACGAAATACCCCGTTCATGGGTATTGGTGGAATTCTCACATAAAACTCAAATACTTTGAACGGTAAGGCACAAACCACCTAACTCGATCCTAGGATATCAATATACTTGAACCATGACGATTGATTTTCCCTTTAATGATGTAGATCTGAGGAAACGTCAAAAAAGATCAACCTTCTACAACTTGAGAGAGAGGAAGAAACAAGGAATGAAACTCAAGACGAAGGTAGAAATCACCGCTGCGGTTCCAACACAATTGACGGCAGTCAAATTGGCCAATAGATGGAGGCTTGGGAATCTAGAGATGTTTCACAGCCGTACAGGCTCTCTCGGACGAACCAGACCTAGAAGAAGATCATTCTGTTCATCAGGCGCGACCCCGGTCCGTTTAATGAGAAACAAGAAAGTACACGACATGTACTAGTTTTTTCCATACACTTCCAAAATCGTCCTCCACGTCACCCCTACACACCATGTGTGTGTCCCAGACACAGCCAACACAAAACTTCGAGCGGGAAAAGAGTACATGGTGTGTACTCAGAAAGTACAGGGCGTGTACTTAAAAAATTTCCAGAAACTCCATTTTTCTCAAGAACTCCAGAAAAAGGAAAACATACCTGAAATGAAGATCTGGGTTCTTACAAACTTCCCCCTTTAATGAAATTTGTCACTGAATTTCCCTAGAGATGCATAAAAGAAGAAACCCTGAACAACTCCGACCACTACGATCGAACCTCGGCCTCCCTCTCCCAATTCTCGTCCTGTACTCACCCGTGCTTCCATAGCACCCATACCGGAGGAACAGATCAGCCTCAGAGAACCTTCGTAATGTGATCGACAATCCGGATAGGATGCTCCTCAAATGACACATCTACTTTAAGCTCAACCTCCTCGGGTTGGAAGACATGAGACGGGTCTGAAAAGTAACGTCGGAGCTGAGAGACATGGAAGACGTCGTGCATAACCCGGTACCTCTGAGGTAGTTGCAACCGATAGGAAACCGGACCAAATCTCTCCAACACCTCAAAAGGACCGACATACCGCGGTTCAAGCTTACCCTATCTCTGAATCCTCTTGTGTCCCAACCTCGGTGCGACATGCAGGAAAACCTGATCTCCGAACTCGAACTGCAGGGGTGGTCTCTGCTGATCAGCATTAGACTTCTGTCGAGACTGTGCTGTAGACATCCTCTTCTGAATCAACACTATCTGCTCAGAGGTCTCCTGAAAGGGATGAGGTCCCAGTAGAGCTGCCTCTCCTGCCTCCAGCTAGCATAAGGGTGATCGGCATGGCCTACCGTACAAAACCTCGTATGGTGCCATCTGAATAGTCTCCTGAAAACTGTTATTATAGGAGAACTCCACCAGAGGGATATGATTCTCCCAAGAACTGCCAAAGTTTAGAATGAAAGCTATGAGAATATCCTCAAGAACCTGGATCGTGTGCTCGGACTGGACATCAGTCTAGGGATGGTATGCTTTACTCAAAAGTACCTGTGTACCCAAAGCCTTTTGAAGTCCCTACCAGAACTGAGAGGTAAAGCGTGCATCCCTTTCTGAAACAATGGAGTGTGGAACTCTATGTATACATTAAATCTCTTGGATGTAAAACTGTCCCAGATCATCAACACAGAAGGTCTCCTTGATCAGCAAGAAGTCAGCAACCTTCGTAAGCCTATCGACGACAACCCAAACAGCATCACTTCCCCGAGGTGACCTCGGTAACATGGTCACAAAGTCCATCACGACATCATTCCACTTCCACTCAGGAATGGGTAACTACTGAAAAAGCCATGTTGGTCGCTGATGCTCTTCTTTCACCTGCTTACAAGTAGAACATCTCAAGAAAAAACCAGCGACATCATTCATCATACCTGGCCACCAGTACTAGCGATGTAGGTCACGATACATCTTGGAGATGCCAGGATGAACTTCCCAAACTGAGGAATTAAAATATTTCATCAGCTACTCATGTATGTCTTTTGGAACCCATACGCGTCCTTGGAAATGCAAGATCTCATCCTCGCTCACTATCCATCCAGGAAGAGGGTCCTCTCCTGACACTCTCTCCCATAGGACTAAGCCTTCCGAATCTGATAGCTGCATCATCCTTACTTGATCAAGAAGTGTAGAGGTAAAAACTATAGAAAAAAGAAAGGTCTGTCCATGTCTGTCATTCACCTCCAAGTGAATCTCAGAGAACAGATTCTTAAGCTTCCACTCACTACTTGCCTCCTGAACTGCCTGAATCTGAGTTCTCCTGCTCAACACATCTGACACTATGTTGCCCTTTCCCGACGTATAAGAGAGCTCGAAATCAAAGGACTGAAGATACTCGACCAACCTGCATTGTCTCAGATTCAGATCATGCTGAGTGAAGATATACTTGAGAGTCTTATGGTCAGTGAAGAACAAAAAGTTCTCTCCCAGAAGGTAGTGTCTCCAATAGCATAAGGCATGAACAACTACTGCCAACTACAGATCGTGCGTCTGTTAGTTCCTCTCATGTGGCCTCAATTGATGAGACTCGTAAGCAACGACTCCATATCCCTATATAAGCACAGTTCCTAGCATGATACCTGAAGCATCACAGTAAACAGTATATCCCTTGCCCGGCTCTGGCAAGACCAGTATCGGTGCTGACTTCAGCCTCCCCTTCAGCTCCTGAAAGGCTGATTCACAAGAATATGACCATAAAAACACCTCCCCCTTCTTGGTCAGTCCTGTCAACGGTGCTGATAGGTGTGAAAAGTCCTTTATGAAATGCATGTGGCCTACAATGTCTAAGAATCGCTAAGGAATCTCCCTCGGTCTACCCTCCTGTAGCCTATAATGTCAAAGACTCTCTCGGAAGTTCACTCGGTCTATCCCTTATAGTCTATAGCACCAGGTTCTCTCAACCCCGTTCCAGTCAATGAATAATAATGATATAATGCCAAAGTACACCTATAGAGCTACTTAGCTAACCAAAGTACACCTATAAATCTACTTGGCTAAACAGTCTACAAGGCAACAAGCATGTAATGAAAAACACTCCATCCTATAGACGCAAGGCATGGCAACAGTCATAACAGCCAAAGGCTGACAAGACCCAAAGGTCGTAAACAGAAAAAAGCATGGAAAAACATCCAATCGCAACAAAATATCCTCTAACATGATTATTTTACTTCTACACAAGCATACAATCAAGGAAGGAAAACAACCAGGGAAAAAAGGTAAACACGCAATACCCCGTTCATGGGTATTGGTGGAATTTTTACATAAAACTCAATGACATGGAACGGTAAGGCACAAACTACCTACCTCGATCCTAGGATATCGATATACTTGAACCACGGCGATTGATTCTCCCTTGAACGTCATAGATCAGAGAAAACATCCAAAACTATCAAACTTTGATAAAATGAGAGAGAGGAAGAAACAAGGAATGAAACTCAAGAAGAAGGTATAACTCACCGCTACGGTTCCGATGCAATCGACGACGGTCGAATCGGCCAACAGATGGAGGCATGGGAATCTGGAGAAGATTCGTGGCCATACGGGTTCTCTTGGATGAACCATACCTAGAAGAAGATCATTCTGTCTATCAGGAGCGACCCTGGTCTATTTAATGAAAAAAAGAATGTACAAGGCATGTACTAGGTCTTTCCATACTCTACCAAAATCAGCCTCCACATCAACCCTACACACCGTGTGTGTGGCCCAGACATGGCCATCACATGGCTTCGAGCGGGAAAAGAGTACACAGCGTGTGGTTCAAAAATTTCCAAAAACTCCATTTTTCTCAAAAACTCTAGAAAAAGGAAAACATACCTAAAACAAAGATTTGGGTTCTTACAAACTTCACCCCTTAAAGAAATTTGTCCCTGAATTTCCCTAGAGAGGCGTAGAATAAGAAACCCCAAACAGCTCCAGCCACTACGATCGTACATCAGCCTCCCTCTCCCAGGTCTCCTCCTGTACTCACCCATGCTGCCATAGCACCCGTACTAGAGGAACAGACCGCCCACGGAGGACCTTTGTACTACGATCGACAATCCAAATAGGATGCTCCTCAAATGACGCATCTGCTTCAAGCTCAACCTCCTCGGGTTGGAAGACATGAGACAGGTCTGAAAAGTAACGTCGGAGCTGAGAGATGTGGAAGATGTCGTGTATAGCTCGATACCTCTGAGGTAGCTGCAACAGATAGGCAACCGGCACAACTCTCTCCAACACCTCAAATGGCCCGACATACCACGGGGCAAGCTTACGCTGTCTCTGAATCCTCCTGTGTCCCAACCTCGATGCGACACACAGGAAAACCTGATCTCTGACCTCAAACTCTAGGGGTCATCTCTTATGATCCGCATAAGACTTCTGTCGAGACTGTGCTGTAGCCATCCTCTTCTGATTCAACTCTATCTTCTCAGAGGTCAAGGTCCAAGAAAAGTTGCATTTCCTGCCTCCAGCCAACATAAAGTTGATCGGCATAGCCTACCGTATAGAGCCTCATATGGTTCCATCTGAATGGTCACCTGAAAACAGTTGTTGTAGGCAAACCCCACCATAGGGATATGCTTCTCCCAAGAACTGTCAAATTCTAGAATGCAAGCTCGGAGCATATCCTCAAGCACCTGGATCATGCGCTTGGACTGGCCATCAGTCTTGGGATGGTATGTTGTACTCAAACATACCTGTGTACCCAAAGCCTTCTGAAGTCCCTGCCAGAACCGAGAGGTAAAGCACGTATCATTGTATGAAACAATGGAGTGTGGAACTCCATGTAGAAGTACAATCTCTTGGATGTATAGTCGTCCCAGATCATCAACATTGAAGGTCTCCTTGATCGGAAAGAAGTGTGCAACATTCGTAAGCCTATCGACGACAACCAAAACAGCATCACTTCCCCAAGGTGAACTCGATAACCCAGTCATGAAGTCCATCGCGACATCATTCCACATCCACTCAGGAATGGGTAACTGCTGCAAAAGCCCTGCTTGTCGCTGATGCTCTAATTTCACCTGCTGACAAGTGGAACATCTCATGAGAAAAACCAGGAACATATTTCTTCATACTTGGCCACTAGTACTGGCGGTGTAGGTCACGATACATCTTGGTGACGCCAGGATGAACAGCCCAAACTGAGGAATGAAAATCCCGCATCAGCTCCTCACATATGTCTACTGGCACCCATACGCGTCCTTGAAAATGAAAGATCTCATCCTCGCTCACTACCTATCCAGGAAGAGGGTCCTCTCCTAACACACTCTCCCGTAGGAATAAGCCTTCTGAATCTGATAGGTGCCACATCCGTACTCGATCATGAAGTGTAGAGGTAACTACTACAGAAGAAAGAAAGTTTTTTCCCTGTCTATCATGCACCTCCATGTGCATCAAAGAGAAGAGAGCCATAAGCTACCACTCACTGCTGGCCTCCTGAACTGCCTGAATCTAAGTTCTCCTACTGAACGCATCTGCCATTTCATTTCCCTTTCCCGGCATATAGGTGAGATTTAAATCAAAGGACTTAAGATACTTGACCCACCTGTGTTGTCTCAGATTCAGATCATGCTGATTGAAGATATACTTGAGAGTCTTGTGGTCAGTGAAAACCACAAAGTGCTCTCTTAGAAGGTAGTGTCTCCAACAGCGTAAGGCATGAAAAACTGTTGCCAACTCCAGATCATGCGTCGGGTAGTTCCTCTCGTGTGGCCTCAACTGTCGAGACCAGTAAGCAACGCCTCCATCTCCCTGCATAAGCACAGATCCTACCCCAATACCTGAAGCATCACAGTAAACAATATTGCCCTTGCCCAGCTCCGGCAAGTCCAGTATCAGTGCTGACATCAACCTCCCCTTCAGCTCCTGAAAGGCTGATTCACAAGAATCTGACCATAAAAACTTCACCCGCTTTTTTTCAGTCCTGTCAACGGTGCTTCTAGGCGTGAAATGTCCTGTATGAAAAACATGTAGTATCCAGCTAGTCTTAGAAAACATAGCACCTCAAAGACGTTCTTCGGATACTCCTAGGAAACTACAGCTCTCACTTTCTCTAGGTCCACTGAAACTCTTTTCTCTGAGTTAACATGACTCAAGAAGTGAATCAGATCCATCCAAAAGTGGCATTTCGTGATCTTAGAATATAACTGATGCTCTCTCAGTGTACTCAGAACGATCTCAAGATGTATGGCATGGTTGTGTCGAGTGTAATAGTAAACTAAGATGTTGTCCACGAAAACCACCATGAAGGAATCCAAGTATGGATTGAACACTCAGTTCATTAGTGCCATAAATATTTCTGGTGCATTCGTGAGACCGAATGGCATGAACATATACTCGTATAGACCATACCTGCTCATGAAGGTTGTAAGAGGTTTTTCTGATGGTCTAACGCGCAACTAATGATAACTGAACCTCAAATCGATATTCGAGAACACCCAGTCTCCTCAAAGCTGATCAAATAGGTCATCTATCCTCAGCAAGGGATATCGGTTCTTGACCGTTAACTGGTTCAGCTTCCGATAATCTACACAAATACGAAGGGTACCGTCTACCTTCTTTGCAAATAGGACAGGTGAACCCCAAGTAGAATTACTGGGTTGGATGAAACCCTTTGCCTACAACTCCTCTAACTGATTCTTGAGCTCCTACAACTCAGGTGTATCCATCCTATAAGGAGGAATGGACACCAGTGCCGCTCCTAACACGAGCTCAATCGAGAAGTCTACCTCACGCTCCAAAGGAAAAACTGAAAAGTCCTTTAGAAAGACATCCCTTAAATGATCCACCACTAGGGGAAAGTCTAACTATGAAGTCCCCTGGTCATCCAGATAAAGACTGGAAATCTGGGCTGTAACTTTCCCTAGCCCATGATGCTCTGTTCTAGCTCTACCTGCCTGGACATCCCACTCGCCTCCGTGAAGGAAAGATCCTCCCTCTGGTGATACGAAACTCACCCTGCGGTGATAGCACTTGATGACTGCCTGGAAACCAACCAACCAGTCCATCCCAAGAATGACGTCATAGCCCGACATCTCTAGTACATAAAGGTCCCATAAGAAATGACACCCCGCAACCTCAAGAGGGAACTCTTTGTACTGATTTATGCTAGATGCTCTCGTTCCCAACGGTGTGCCAAGAGTCAAAAAGTTGGCAGACGAAAAGATACAGAGCCCAAGGCTCTCCATAACTGCAACAGAGATAAAGTTATGGGAAGTACTGGTATAAAAAAGATCTGAAGATAAAACTGAAGCTACTAAGATCGTAACTAGAACTGTAGAAGGGTTGGGATCCTGCTCCTGATAGGTTTGCTCCACAGAGAAAGACTGGCCTTAAATGTAGCCCTGCGCCCCTGGCTGACAGCTTTGAGCTGATCCACTCTGCTGTCGCTGATGACCTGGTGACTGACCTCCACAGCCGTGACCTCCACCTCGGCCCGAATGGCCAGAAGAACTCCAGTTCCCAGACTGGTGGGAAATTGGAAAAGCATCTCCAGAATGCAGGGTCATGGAGGAACCCCTACCACCAGCTGAAACTTAGAAGATCTGACAAAAGCGCTGAAGATGGCCCATCTTGCCGAAAGATCGGCACTCCATCGGATCTCTCTGAAACTGACGCCTAGTATGCCCACTCCTATCGCACTAGTAGCATAAAACCTGGCTTCCAGAAGACGCATCCCGCAAACCCCGATCTCCTTGAGAAGACTCTCTACGACGCTTCCTACTGTCCTTAGGAGGAACACCAGCTCTGGATGTCGAACCGCCCTGGATCACTGCTCCAGAATCCCTCATATTGCGCTCAGTAATCAGTATCTGGTTGATGATGGAGGATATAGAAGTCAACTGGAAGATATTCACCTGGGAACAGATCTCCTACCTGAGACCGTCCTCAAACTTCCAAGAAAGGAGCAACTCATCACCTGTAGAGATCGGTGTGAAACGTTGTAGCTCAGTAAAACGGGACGAGTACTCCATGATAGAAAGAGTGCCCTGCTGCAAGCTCATAAACTCCTGGGCTCGATCGGCCCTCAGGTTCTCCAGATAGAAGTAGTCATAGAAAGTGGGTCGAAACTCGTCCCAAGACATACCCTGCTGATGCCCTGACTGTGAGATCACCTCCCACCACATCTTGGCGGTGTCTTAGAGCATATAGGTGTACAGCTTTACCCTCTTCTCTAGGGGTATCTACAGATGCTCAAAGATAGTTAGGGTGGCCTCGAACCATGACTCTGCAGCCAAGGGTCCTCCATCCCCTGAGAAAGTAGAAGGATGCTGCTGCTGAAAAACCCTCATGAACTCAGCCATCGACAGGGTAGGAGGTGGTGCTCCTAGAAAGGTCTACATCATCCTCAGGAAGTCCTCCCTGATCTGTGCATCGGTGCCTACGATGGGTACAACTACTGGTCCCAAGGCTGGAACAACAGGAGGATCTGCAGGAGGTCCTTGATCGGCCATATCTGGTGTCTGATCACCATCTGGAAACTGACGTAGGACCGGAGGACATCTCGGAGGCATAGCTCTAAAAGATCAATACACCTTAGATTAGGATTAACAAGGACTAAAAACACGGGAGTAAAAAACAGTAAAATGGAAAAAACTATCAAGTTTTACACAACCCTACTACACGACATGTATAAAACTACATGGCGTGTCTTCTTTATCCATTAACATGGGCATGTACCCCTACAGAACAGGTCGTGTAACACCCCAAACTACACGGCGTGTTTTTTCCCACACACGACGTGTACTTGAACTCTAACCCCTACCCGACTCTCCTTACACGGCTAACCCACACGGTCCCACTAACCCCAGACTACACGGCGTGTTCCCTAGGGACACGACGTGTACTAGACATGGTCTTGGCGGCCCGTGTTGTTAGTTACACGACCGTCTACATGACTTCCCTTACACGGTGTGTTCCAAACAAACACGGTGTGTATAGGCGAAGATAACACCGACCCATGTTGTTCCTGACACGGCCGAGTACCTGGGACAAAACTACATGGCGTGTTATGAAAACAACACTGCGTGTCTATGAGAAGGTAACGCCGACCCATGTTATTCATGACATAGCCAGATACCTGGGACAAAACTACACGGCATGTTCTTTACCAACACGGCGTGTTCTACTCGAGCTTCCTTGTCCCGTTTTATTAGTGACACGGCCGGGTACACAGCTCGAAACTACACGGCGTGTACCTACCGTACCCGGCGTGTTCCTGATGGAATTTCTACAACAGCGTGTCCCTACTCACATGGTCAATGACACGGTCTAAAAACTACACGGCGTGTAGTCAAAAATTACACCCCGTGTATTCTAGGTTTTTCTGGGCAATAGCTCAGAAACTGCACAGAAGCCTAGAAACATCGAAAACAAGGAAAATAGGTGCCTAATTCTGAACGGTGAGGGCCCATACTCCCCGCAAATCAAATCTTGGCATCTCGTATAGTCATGTACAATAGAAAACAAGATCATTATCCACCAATTTCCGATTCAAAAGGGCCCATAACGCCTCAATAATCATACTTTGGCATTCATTTGAGCAAAGTACAACACAATCAATTTCTCTATCACAACAGCAGGGATTATATCAAGCATTTATCACAATAGCTTACATAATCTAAACTATGTCTATCACAACAACATGCAATCACAAATGCACCCTAGATGGCATGGCAAGAATGCATGGCATGTGATTTCTAACAAGTGCCTATATGATGCATGAGATGTCATACCCTCATCTCATCGGGTTGCGATAGAAATAGAACTGTAATATCAAAACAATAATAGCACAAAGCATGTGAATCACTCTAGGTGAAATCATATCAACCGTAAAATCACAAAACAAAAAAACTGCAATAAACAAGGTAGTGTGGCTTTTCCCTGTACACGGGTCAGCTACTCCCAAGCACAGCTTAATACCAAGTACCGAATCTATCATATCCCTGGATAAAGCCTCCAAATAGTAATCTAAGAGAAAAGAATGCCTCTGATACCACTTTGTAACATCCCGGTTCCAGAATCCACCCAGAGGCGCCCCGTACCCGGTTGGTCACATGGCTTCAAGCGCATTTCCCCAAACGCTAGAGGCTGCCGACTAGCAGAAAGGGCCTTGGGTGTGATAGTGGGGAAAGTATTCCCTCATTGGTATTGTACATAGTGTAAGAAAAATAAACATGCAATAGCGGAAGCAGTAATAACCAACAATATAAACAGGGGAAGACTAAATCAACAAACTGGAGCACATATCTATATATGAAATTATGCATGATACATATCTAGGAAAACAGTCAAACAAGTCACAATTCTAGAAAACACCATAGTGCCAAAACAAGTACAAAAGAAAATAAAATAGCTCCTCAGCATCGCATGCCAAGTCTTGGTCCCATGCTCTCCTGCTCCAAGAAATCATGTACCAGAAGTCGAAGGGTGATTTCCCTTATCTATACATGCAACAACATAGTCTGTTTGGGCCAAAAAGCATGACCCAAAGAGGGTGTGAGACGAAATCCTAGTAGGCGTTCACCCGAAGATCTGTGCCTAATAGTCAATGAGTATACGACAGGTAAAAGTTCAATAAGAAGTAAACAGTAAAAACAAAGTAGTAGGCAGTAAATAGTAAGTAGTAAAGCAGGATGATACATAACAGTAATCAATCCACAACTAACAAAAACAGTGAAGCAAACAGCTAACAAGTAGGAAACCCTCTGGGAAGTACTCGCATCCATCCCCTCTGGTCCTATCCAAGAAGTACCACAACCCTCTGCGCAGTGCACTCAGCCTAACCCCTCTGGCTTGGTGATATAAATTTAAAAGACTCTCTGGGGAAGATCACTCGGTCAATTCCCCTTATATTCTAGGGTAGTCAAGGACTCTCTGAGAAAGATCACACGGTCTAACCCTCTTAGCCCCAAGGTCTAGAGACTCTCTGAGAAAGCTATCTTGGTCAATTCCTCCTATAGCCACATGCATACCACAGACCCTCTGAGGAATCTCACTCAGTCAATTCATCCTCTATCCTGGGAAGGTTCTTAAAAATATTCAAACAAAGTAAGACTCTATGAGGAAGCTCACTCGGTCTACCCTCCTGTAGTCTATAATATCAGAAGGCACTTTGGAAATCTCACTCAGTCTATCCCTCATGGCCTATAATGTCTAAGACTCACTAAGGAAGCTCACTCGATCTACCCTCCTATAGCCTATAATGTCAAATACTCTCTAGGAAGTTCACTCAGTCTATCCCTCATAGTCTATAACACCAAGTTCACTCAGCCCCGTGCCAGTTAGTGCATAACAGTGCTATAAGGCCAAAGTACACCTATAGAGCTACTTGGATAACCAAAGTACACCTATAGAGCCACTTGGCTAAAAAATCAACAAGGCAACAAGCATGTAATGCAAAACACTCCATCATATAGATGTAAGGCATGATAATCATCATAACGGCCAATGGCTGACAAGACCCAAAGGTCTTAAACAAAACAAAGAATGGAAAAACATCCAAGAACCAAAAAATATCCTCAAACATGATTATTTTACTTCTACGCAAGCATACAAGAAAGGTAGGAAAACAACAAGGGAAAAAAGGTAAACACACAATACCCCGTTCATGGGTATTGGTGGAATTTGCACATAAAACTCAAAGGCTTTGAATGGTAAGGAACAAAACACCTACCTCAATCCTAGGAGATCAATATACTTGAACCACGATGATTGATTCTCCCCAAAACGTCGTATATCTGAGAAAACGTCGAAAATGCTCAACCTTCAATAACTTGAGAGAGAGGAAAAAAATAAAGAATGAAACTCAAGAAGAAGTTAGAACTCACTGATGTGGTTCCAACGTAATCAACAGTGGTCGAATCGGTCAACAGATGAAGGCTCGGGAATCTAGAGAAGTTTCACAGTCGTACGGGTTCTCTCGGATGAACCAGACCTAGAAAGAAGATCATTCTGTCCATCAGGTGCGACCCCGGTCCGTTTAATGAAAAAAAATAAAGTATGCGGCATGTACTTTTAGAGTACACGGTGTGTACTAGGTCTTTCCGTACTCCGCCAAAATTGACCTCCATGTCACTCCTACACACCGTGTGTGTGGCCTGGACATGGTAAGCACACGACTTCGACCAGGAAAAGAGTACACAACGTGTACTCAGAAAGTACATCGCATGTACTCACAAAGTACACTGCATGTACACAGGTAATGAAAGGGAGATAATGACCCCCCGAGTCCCGCCTTTAGTAGGCCCCATAGTGGAGACTAGCACCAAGGGTATGAGTTTTCAAAAATATGGGAGGCATTAACCTTTTGATTATTTAAGATCAGGAAATAGGATGAGTCAAACACCAAAAGAAAAAAGGAACATGTAAATGAAAATAAACCAAACCAATCCCACATGCATGTTTAAACAATTTTGAAACAAGGTATAAGTACAAGAAAACTCAAAAGTACAATACCAAAAGAAACAAGAGTACAAAAACTATAACAAATCCAACTGTCCTGACTAGTAGGGTCCCGCAAGGCCCTGGTAGTCCTCTTGGAAACCTGAAAGTAAACGTAGGTTGAGCATACAAGTATACTCAGTAGGGAAACCTAAAGCTCTCGTGCACAGGTGGGGATACATCCTAATGTCCCGTGAGAACAACAGAAAAACCAAAACCTAGAAAGGAATTCTATCCACCTTAAACGCATGGCCGATTATCTCCTATAGACCGGTCAAAGTTCTGGTTCACTGGTAATGTGTATAGCAGCACTCGGGTCGAATCCTCGGTGATGATACTTTAAAATAGTTATTTGTTTTTAGTTAATTGTATTCTGATTGGGGGGGAGGGGTTGTTTGCAGAGCTTATGAAATAATTTACGGATGATGTTTGATTTAACAAATTGATAAATATTGGGGTGATTTCATCATTAGGTAGTTAATCTTGTGATATCCTTGATCTTTTCTTTATATTGCATTAAATTAACTCCCATGTCACAAGCTGATTTTGATCAGAATTCCTAAGTGTTAAAGATTTAATCCAAGCCGTAACTTAACTTAGGTTTCTAATAATTACCATTACTTGTTTCTTGTAGTGTATTTTTTGTTCCAATAATTCATGGAATCCACATATTAAACAAAACATTTCATTAATCCATGACATATAAAGTTCAACATACACAATATTAATTTAAAGAACATTCGTCGAGAAAAAGCTCTCAATCACTTAACATACCTAATTTATAACTCACCACAATTAAAGATTTACCCAACCATTAAAATGATTACTAATCTAGTTATAAGGATTATGATGAAAAATTAAGATGATAAGATAAATAAAGGGATAAGAAAAGATTTTTTCATCGAACACACACACACACAAACGATGATGATAATTAAAAACGGATTTTAGATTAAATGAGGAAGCAAAAGAATGGAAGTGGATTCAACTGAATTTAAAATATTTTAAGAACATAAATATTAAACAACAGAAGGTGGATGAGAATAATAGATATTGAAGAAGAAACTTTCATTAAAACAAAATTACAAAATAAATGACTTACAAAATTACAAAAACAAAGAACACGAAAGTAAGTGAAAACCAAGAGAGGGGGAAAGGTCTCTCAAGTGAAAAATTGAATATGGAAGATCCCCCCAAGACTTTGGCAAGGATTTGGTCGTGCCAATATGTTCTCATCTATTCTGAAATTCCAACCCCTCTCAAGGAGAGACGGGGAGAGTATTTATAGCCCAAGTAGTGGACTGTTTTCATTCCCAATCTTTCCTTCCACTTGCATCGCCATGTTGGATATTAAGACATACGAATCTCCAAATATCTCCTTCTTAGAAGTTCAATATAATAATTTTGTCCGAATACTATCAAAATTTTGAGGCATTTGGAAAAGTGTCGCCAATGTTATGGCAGTTTTATTAAACAAAGGTAAACGGTCCATTTTTATCCATTCTTTTTCGATGGCCAAAATGTGAATGGATTTTGGAATAGGAATATGCCTTTAAATCCGAATGAATTATTCAAAAAAGTCGGCCATCTATATCTCCTATTTCACACTGAAAACTCTCATCTCTATTTGATGCTTACATAATGAGATATGTCATGAATACTATACTTATGTTATTTCTCAGCCAGAATGGTGGGATGGACTTCAAAGCTTCATTTGGGCCCCTTGTTCTTGGATTTGGGCCTCGAAATTTTTATTCAAGATGAAATCTAGTGTCCCCCGAATTAGGGTTGAGATTTAATGTTTTTGGACTTCTGTATTGATCCCAGTAAATCAATCTTCAAGGCTGGTCTAGTTTGTCCCCAGATTTTGTAGGTCTTGTTTGTGAGGTCCATATGACCCTTCAAATGGCAGAATTGGCTCATGGTACCTTCTAATGAAATGTTTTATATTTAATGGGGAATCCTAAAAAATAATAAAAACACAATTTGGATCAGTATAGTGATAGTTATAATTAAAACAGTAAACTAACTCAATTGGACTACTTCTAAAAATGCTCAAAAATTATACTTAATATTAAAACATTAATATTTCACACAAATTATGAACATTTCATATACAATCAGTAAAGGGGGTATATAATAAGTCATGAAAATATTAATAACATCAACTCCCACACACTTAGTTTTGTGCATGTCCTCATGTGAAACAAATATAAAAACATGACAAAATCATTTTTACTCACCAACAGATATTAAAATTTTGTTTTCTTCAATAAGGGGAGGTTTAGACTATATCACTCATCCATTTTTAATTCCACCACAAGTTGTTACAGAAACAATGTTCCAAAACTAATTCATTTTTTCATGCTCAAATTTAGAAATGGAAAATGTGGACACTCAAAACTCACACCTCTCGAGATGATAAAATTCATTTGTGTAGGTTCACTGTTTCACCAACCAAAAGTGAAAATCATAGAGTTTGTAAGAGCTCTCAACTTCCAATCCCTATCCAAAGTGAACAAAAATAAAGAGGTATTTTTAAGGGGTTTTTCTATGGCTATGGGATAGTAGGAATATAATGTCCAAGAGATAGAAGAAGAGGGTTAAAATACCAACATAGAAAAAGCAATGCACATTTTTTTGAAATAAAACATGGAAGGAAATGAAAACACATTTTTACAAGGGAATGATTGTGTGATGAAAGACACAATAGAGGATGAGAATTTGAAGGGGATGAGAAGATGAAATATTTACACACCACAAAACTTCTCCCAATAAGAATATAATGCAAGTGTTTTCTTTTTTTTCTTTTTTTCTCTTTGTTTTTTCGAAAGTTGACCTTGAAACAGATCTCAAACTCATATCCCAACCCATGTTTGATCTCCTCATGAAACTAATTGTAATAGTTATAACAAGATCAAAGGCTGAGAAATAGTGATTTTTGACCTACCCAAGACACAACCCATTTTTTCATTTTTTTTTGATTTTTTTTATCATTTTTGATTATTTTTTTTGAACACTTGTCAATAACATTTAAAAAATTACATAAATGGGAGTACATTACATTCCCAAAAATAACTGAACGATAACCTCTCCCCCACACTGAAATGGATGCTTGCCCTCAAGCAGATGATAACTCGTTGAAAATCAATAATAGGGTACCCAAACAATGAAATCCATTCCCCCACACTTAAATTTCAAAAACAAATATGCAATGAAAATCCATGTTGATATTGGGTGGGAAAGGTATTGGGATTTTAATGTGGCTATCAAAGAAAATGTTTTCATAGGCTCGAAGGGGATTTCAAAAGGAGGATTAATGTAAGGGAAATGGGAGGCTATTTGGCTATTGTGATTCTCATGTGGTTCAGAAAATGCCTCTATCATATTAATGCACACTAAGGCAAGAAATTCAGCTCGAAGGTCCACAAACTCAAGACTCACAAATGGGGGTGAAAACACACATTTTGAAAAGATGGTCATAGGTGGTCTTGGCATGAAAGCAAATGTTGTTCCTCACGGTTCAGGAGAAGTATTTTCCAAATCAAAAATTGAGCATTCAAATTTTCTTAATTTTGACACAAAATTCATTATCCAAATTCATGATGAAAATACAAAATTTTTGAGATGAAAAAATGTCTGTTAACTCTCCAAAATGGTTGGACAAAATTTTTAAAACTCGATGGTGAGTAAGAATGACTCTATATTTTTTTGTATTTTTTTAAGAGATTGTTTTCTTGGTTTTTTTTAGTTTTTTAGGTTTTTATATTTTTTTGTTTTTTTATAAAGATACACCCAAAAAAAAGATAAAGTCAAAAAGAAAGGTTTTGATAAAGAAAGTGGTAAAAAAATTAAAGAAAGAGGAAAAAGAAGAAAGAGGAAGAGAGAGGAAGAGATAGAGGGAGTTAAAGGGAAAGAGGTGCGCCCTGGTTTAGATTTGGTGGGTCATCGTCTCCATCCGGTGGTGGGATGACTGGAGAAGTTGGTTATCTAATAGAAGTAGATGATGATCTAGGATTTTTTGTCCTCTCATAGTGATGCTTTAACCTATGTCCATTTACCTTGAATGTTCTTTTGGAATAGGGGTCTCGGACTTGCACTGCACCAAATGGGTAAACATTAGTAATAACAAAAGGACCTTCCCAATGAGAATTAAGCTTACCTGGGTGAAGTAAGAATCAAGAACTGAAGAGCATTACCTTTTCACCTTCATGAAATACCTTTCTCAGGATGTGTTTGTCATGGAGTACCTCATCCTTCTCTTTGTACAGATTGAAATTCTCATAGGATTCAAGTCGAAGCTCCTCCAGTTCAGCCAATTGCCACAATCTTTCTTCACCAGATTTTTCATAATCAATATTGCAGGTTTTCATAGCCCAAAAAGACTTATGTTGGATTTCAACTGGTAAGTGACATTATTTACCAAAAACTATCCCAAAAGGAGACATCCCAATGGATGTTTTATAGGCAGTTCGATAAGCCCAAAGGGCTTCACCAAGTCTCTCAGGCCAGTCTTTTCTGGTGGGCTTAACAATTCTCTCAAGTACCCTTTCACTTCTCTATTAGAGAGTTCAGGGATTCCATTTGTTTGAGGGTGATATGCAGTTGATGTTTTATGTACAACCCCATTCTTTTTCCAAAGATCTTCCATGGTTTTATTACAAAAATGGGTTCTTAAGTCACTTATCAAGGCACGAGGTGTGCCAAATATATGGAAGATGTGTGTCTTTAGGAACACACTAATAGTATGTGAATCATCCTTTCTAGTGGGTTTGGCCTCAACCCACCTCTAAACATAATAGACTGCAAGAAGAATGTATGAGAATCCATTGGAAGGGGGAAATGGTCCCATGAAATCGATGCCCCAAACATCGAAGATCTCGCAAAAAATTAAAGGCTTTGGGGCATTTCATTTCTCTGGGAAATTCTGCCAGACTTTTGGAAAGTGGGACATGATTGAAAGAACTCATTTTAGTCCTTGAAGAGTGAAGGCCATAAGAATCCAGAGTCTAGGACCTTTTAGGAGGTCCTTTGTGGTCCAAAGTGGCCACCTCTGGGAAGTGACTGAAAGAATTATAAGATGGAAGAATGCTCATTTTCTTCAACACATATCCTAATTACCATGTATGCCCCAGTTTTCCAAAGTTTATTTTCTTCCCAAAAATAGTATTTTGAATTACTTTTCAACTTCATTTTTTGTTCTTTTGAAAACCTCTCTGGAAAAACACTAGAAACCAAATAATTTACAATTGGGGCATACCATGGTAACTTTGGAGTGAGAGACGAAAGTTTCTCAATGGGGAATTTGGGATCAATAATTTCTGAATGAGAAGAATTATAAATTATACTCAAGTGATCAGCCACAGGGTTTTCTTTTCCAGGTCTATCTTTGATTTCAAGGTCAAACTCTTGGAGAATTAGGATCCATCTTATTAGCCTCGGTTTGGAATCACTTCTCTTGTGTAAGAACTTAATAGTCGAATTGTCTGTGAAGATTATTATTTTGGAACCTAAGAGATAGGGCCAGAATTTATCTAAGGCAAAAACCACTTCTAAAAGTTCCTTTTCAGTGATAGTTTAGTGTGATTGAGTTTCATCCAATTTTTTTGAGGCATAATATATGACATGAGGAAATATTTCTCTTCTTTGACCAAGAACAACCCCAATAGCTCTATCAGAAGAATCACACATCAACTCAAAAGGTAATGACCAATCTGGGGGTTGGATTATTGGGGAAGATGTCAGAGCAGTTTTGAGTTTAATGAAGGCTCTCTTCCACACCTCATCAAAATGGAATGTGACATCATTTTGGAGAAAACGAGTGAGTGGGAAGGAAATTTTACTGAAGTTATGGATGAATCGCCTATAGAAACCAGCAGGAACGAGGAATGAACGGATGTCTTGAACAGAAGTGGGTTCAGTTAGTGATTGGATCACTTCAATTTTGGCTGGATCAACTTCAATACCATCTTTTGATACTATGTGCCCTAGAACAATCCCATTTGCAACCATGAAGTGACATTTTTCAAAATTTAACACACGGTTGCACTTGAAACACTTTTGGAGGACAAGAGAGAGTTAATTCAAACAAGATTCAAATGACTCACCATAAATGGTGAAGTCATACCTGAAGACTTCCATGCAGTGTTCAATGAATTCAGAAAAGATACTCATCATACACCTCTGGAATATTGAAGGAGCATTGCAAAGTCCAAAATTAATTCTTCTCTATGCATATGTTCCGAAGGGGCATGTGAAAGTAGTCTTTTCTTGGTCCTGAGGTGAGATTGGGATTTGAAAATAGCCATTGTATCCATCAAGGAAGCAATAGTGTGAATTTCCGGCTAATATTTCTAGCATTTGATCAAGGAATGGAAGAGGGTAGTGATCTTTTTGTGTTTCAGCATTCAATTTTCGATAATCGATGCATACACTCCATTTGTTCTTCACTCGAGTTGTGACTACCTCCCCATGTTCATTTGTGACAACAGTTATCCCACCTTTTTTAGGTACAACTTGAATTGGACTAACCAATTCACTATCGTAAATTGGGTAGATAATACCAGATTGAAGAAGCTTGGCGATCTCTTCCCTAACTACCTCAAGGATGAGTGGATTGACTCTTCTTTATGGATGTCTAATTGGTTTGGATGATCCCTCAAGATGGATGTGATGCATGCAAAGGGAAAGGTTGATTCCTGGTATGTCATCTAGGGTCCACCCTAAGGCCTTTTTGTTTTCCTCTAACACTTGAACAAATTTGGACTCCCCGGTTTCAGTAAGTGTGGCAGAGATAATAACATGATATGAGTGATCATGGAAGAGGAATGCATATTATAGGTGTGTAGGAAGAGGTTTCAGATCAATCTCATCTTTCACTTTTGGGATAGACAACTCAGGAATAGAAGAAGGGACTTAAGTTTCTTCAGATTCATTTTACTTAATACTGTCCAAGGTGGAGTAGTAGAGATCAGAATTGATGTGGAATTCAAGAGAGTTTTCAAGTTCCTCTAGATTGATGGAGTCTATGAATGAATGGTCCACATCAACTTCACCATTTATGAATTGGTTAATCCTAGTGTAGATTTCACAACATCCTATCTCTTCATAATAGGATGAACATGATGGAATGGGGTTCAATTGACTCTTAGAAGTGTCCTCAGAAGCATGGATTGAGAAAGCAGAGTGATCCTCAGATGGGTATCACATGGCTTGGAAAATGTTGAACTTGACCAGTTGGTCACCTAATTCCATGGATAAGATTCCTGAATGTAAATCAATCTTGATTCTCGCAGTCCTGAGGAATGGTCTTCCTATAATTAGGGGATATCGAGAAGAGTTCGTCTCACCTTCCATGTCAAGGACATAGAAATCAGAAGGGAAGATAAGATCATTGACTCGGACAAGGACATCCTCAATTATTCCCTCATGACTGGTTGTGCTTTTATTGGCTAACTGAATGACAACACCCGTTGGGTGAAAGGGACATAGGCCAAGGTTGGTGAATATGGATTTGGGAATGACATTAATTGAGGCTCCTAGGTCTATGAGTGCATCATCAATGTTGGAACTTCCAATTTGGCATGGAACTCTAAAGTTACCTAGATCTTTTCACTTATTCGGTATGGACTACAGGGTGGAAACATTTTCAAAGGTCCTAAGTTGCCTCTTGTGGGTGCACAATTCCTTAAGAAAATTGGCATTCTTAGGAATTTGTTTGATGTCATCTAAGAGAGGAATTTTGACTTCAACACGTCTAAACATGTCGATCATTTCAGGATCAGGTTCAAATGACTTCTTTGGCTTATAGACAACTTGTGGAAAAGTAATTGGATTCCTAAGTGGAATGGAAGGAGGTGAGGAAATGGTTTTGGGTTGCTTTTCAAGTTTCTTTTTCTTTTCATTTTCTAGTTCAATATTCAAAGGGGGGTTGGAGGACTTATCTTGAGGCATAGAAATTTGCTTTCCCAATCTAAGTGCAATTGCACTTACATTACCCTTGGGGTTGGGTAATGGTTGAGCTGGGAGTTGGGAAGAATTGGATGGTTGCTGGTGACTCAGGTGGAATGCAAGTTGACCTATTTGAGTTTCAATGTTTTTAATGCTAGAACGGGTGAAGGAGGAAAGATCTTCCACTGCACTTTCCCATTGTTTCTTGGAAGAATAGGCTTTTCCAATATTGGGATTTCCTTGATTTGGGTTCTTGGGAAATTGATTATATTGGTTTGGTAATTGGGAAGGCTCATTAGGATAATGTAATCCATGAGGAGGATTGTTCCTTTGAGGTTGAGGAACAAAAGGATAATTTTGACGAAAGATACCACCACCTTGACCATATTGGAATTGGTTTGGGTTTTGAGGAGGGCATTGAGGGGGTGAGACATGGGGTTACTATACCTCAATCCTTGGTTAAAGTTAGAGGAGAAGGGCTTGGAGTGAGGTTGGTTGATGTTTCTAACAAAATGACCTGGTAGTTGAGGATTGGTGTTTCGCTGAGCATATGGTGCATTGAGATCCATTGGTCCAGATGAATGGGATTGATCCTCTTGAATTTGTGGACATGTGTCAGTTGGATGAGATGGAGAGTTGCATATTCCACAGTTTTTGATAAGTCTAGGAAACATTGATTGTGGAGAACATGAGGTTGGGGATTTGGTGGCCACAGCTAGCAGTCGCACAAGACCTGTAAGTTCAGTCATCCACTCGGTCAACTTGTTCGGCTAAATTGATTGATTATCTTGGGCTTTTTTGACATGATCATGTGCTCGAGTATGGAATTGTTGTGTGTTTGCAGCCATGTTACTTATGAGATCTCTTGCAGCAGCAGGAGTTTTATCAACAAGAGCATCGCCACTTGCGGCATCTATGAGAGTTCTCTCCATAGCCAATAACCCCTCATAGAAGTATTGGATCAAGAGTTGGTTAGGTATTTGGTGATGTGTGTAGGTTTCCACAAGATTTTTGAACCTCTCCCAGTACTCATGGAGTGATTCACTTGGGAATTGACGTATACCACTTATTTCCTTTCAGATAGAAGCAGTATGATAAGCAGGAAAGAGTTTCTCTAAGAAGAGTCGCTTCATGTCATTCCATGTAGTTATGGAACCAGGAGGAAGGTAGTAGAGCCATGACTTAGCAGTGTCAGTTAGGGAGAAAGGGAAGGCTCAGAGATTGATTTGTTCTTCAGAAACCCCTTGAGGCTTCATGGTAGAGCACACTACTTGGAACTCTTTAAGGTGGAGATGTCGATCCTCACCGGCTAGCCCGTGAAAATGATGGAGAAGATGAATCAAACACGATTTGAGTTCAAAGTCAGCTTCTATGTTTGGATATTGAATACCAAGAGGTTGGTAATTCATATAAGGGGCATCGAGTTCTTTAAAGGTTTGTTCCCTAGGATTGGCCATTTCAAATTCAACTGGTTGGATAAGGACTGGTTCATGAATTATTTGATTAACTCTTATATTCCTCCTAAGTTGGTGAAGTGTTCACTCAATTTCAAGGTCAAACAAGTCTGAGGGATTGTTTGGAAGGCTACGGGGCATTCAGATAGATTTTGGAAGAAAGAGGAAGATGGGTTTTACTTTGTGTTTTTTTTCAATTGTTTTTTTAAATTTTGATTTTTTTGGATTTTTTTTACAATAACCTGAAACTAATGACTACATAAAGCACCATCCCTAGCAATGGCGCCATTTGAAATGCATGGCCGATTTTCGTCTATCGACCGGTCAAAGTTCTGTTGCTCTGCTAATGTGTATAGCAGCACTCGGGTCGAATCCACGGCGATGATACTTTGAAATAGACGTTTATTTTTAGTTAACTATATTCTGATTAGGGGGGGGGTTTGTTTGCAGAGATTATGAAATAATTTATGGGTGATGTTTGATTTGAAAAATTGATAAATATTAGGGTGAGTTCATCATTAGGTAGTTATGCTTGTGATATCCTTGAGCTTTGTTTTATATTGCATTAAATTAACACCCATGTCACAAGATGATTTTGATTGGAATTCCCAAGTGTTAAAGCTTTAATCCAAGCTATAACTTACCTTAGGTTTCTAATCATTACCATTACATGTTTATGGTAGTGTATTTTTTTTCCAATAATTCATGGAATCCAGATATTAAACAAAACATGTCATTAATCCACGATATATAAAGTTCGAAATACACAATATTAATTTAAAGAACATTCATCGAGAAAAAGCTCTCAGTCACTTAACATACCTAAATTATAACTCACCCCAATTAAAGATTTACCCAGCCATTAAAATGATTAATAATCAAGTTATAATTATTTTGATGACAAATTAAGAAGATAAGATAAAGAAAGGGATAAGAAAATATTTTTGCGTCGAACACACACACACGAACGATGATGATAATTAAAAACGGATTTTCGATTGAATGAGGAAGCAAAATAAGGGAAGTGAATTCAACTAAATTTAAACTATTTTAAGAACATAAATATTAAACTACCAAAGGTGGATGAGAATAAGAGATATTGAAGAAGAAACTTTCATTAAAACAGAATTACAAAAGAAATGACTTACAAAATTACAAAAACAAAGAACACGAAAGTAAGAGAAAACAAAGAGAGGAGGAAAGGTATCTCATGTGAAAACATGAGTATGGAAGATCCCCCCCAAGACTTTTTAAAGGATTTGGTCATGACAATATTTTCTCCTCTCTTCTGGAATGCCAACCCCTATCAAGGAGAGAAGGGGAGAGTATTTATAGCCCAAGGAGTGGATTGTTTTCATTCCCAATCTATCCTTCCACTTGCATCGCCATGTTGGATATTCAGACATCAGAATATCCAAATATCTCCTTCTTCAAAGTTGTAGATAATAAAGTTGGAAGACTACTGTCAAACTTTGGAGGAATTTGGACAAGTGGATCCAAAGTTATGGCGGTTTTATTAAACAAAGGTAAACTGTCCATTTCTATCCATTCTTTTTCAATGGCCAAATTTGAATGGATTTTGGAATAGGAATATGCCTTCAAATTCGAATGACTTATTCAAAAAATTTGGCCCCATATAGCTCCTCATTCACACTAAAAAAGCTCAGCTCGATTTGATTCTTACATCATGAGATATGTCATGAATACTATACTTATTTTATTTCTCAGCCAGAATGGTGGGCTAGACTTCAAAGATTCATTTGGGCCCCTTGTACATGGATTTGGGCCTTGAAATTTTTATCCAAGATGAAATTTAGTGTCCCCCAAATTATGGTGGAGATTAAATGTTTTTTGACATCTGGAATGAGCCCAGTAAATCAATCTTCAAGGCTGGTCCAGTTTGTTCACAGATTCTGTAGGTCTTGTTTGTGAGGACCATATGACCCTTCAAATGGCAGAATTGGCTCATGGTACCTTCTAATGAAATGTATTATATTTAAATAGGAATCCTAAAAAATAATAACCACACAATTTGGATCAGTATAGTGATAGTTATAATTAAAACAGTAAACTAACTCAATTGGACTACTTCTAAAAATGCTCAAAAATTATACTTAATATTAAAACATTAATATTTCACACAAATTATGCACATTTAATATAAAATCAGTAAAGGGGTATATAATAAGTCATGAAAATATTAATAACATAACCACCCAACCTCACTAGCCACACTCACCAAAAACACAAAACAACAGGTAGTAGTATATAAGAACAAAAGTATTGTGTACCCCGCACCATTTCCCCCCACTAGCTACTTGCTCTTCCTAATGGAGAACGTTATGATGCTACCACACTCTTACCGCCCGCACACACCTGGGCCTCACAAACCACACATCCCGCCCGCACACACCTGGGCCTCACAAACCACATATCCCGCCCGCACACACCTGGTCCTCCGAAACCACATATCCCGGCCGCACACACCTGGGCCTCACAAACCACAATCACATCCCCACCCGAACACACCTAGGCCTCATCCCGAAGATTCTTGGGAACAGTAAACCTACCCGAAGAGTCTTGGGCTAAAATAACACCAATCAAAACCTACCCATAGAGTCTTGGGTGTAAGGTCGCCTCATGCCATCACAGCATATGGAAGAAGGTGTAGAAAGGAGCTAGTAACTAATGGGAAAACACCATCTCCCATGAAGTGTTCGGAACTAAGTGCTCAACATGGGTGCGGTACGACAAAACACAAATATACAGATACATATATGTATACCAAACACACAGCCCAACCTATGGCTTTTAAACAGAGAAACTGAGCATGTGCCTTGGCACTGTTACTACAAAGCATGCATACAACAAACAATCCCAACCCCATTTAGGTTTTCATGTTTCATTAGTATTAGTTTGGTAGTTCCTTAACTACTGGTCAATTATCAAACCAGATCAAGAATTTTGTAGAAAAATCCTACCAACCACATATCTAGTTAGATAGAACACAAGAAACACAAAACCAACTTTTTTATCATCAATCAATCCCCATTGATTGTTCCTGTGTTTAATTCATTATCATTCCCCATAGATCATTTATCAACTTTCCACTTTATTTTAATACCACAACCCATTACTACAGCCCTGCTCCCACTATAACATCATCTCCACAACTGTATCACAAAACAAGGCTCGTTCCACATCATTTCCCCTTTAATATCATTTACCGCAGCCCACTTCCCATCCTATTCGTAATAACCCAGGATTCACCCCCCCCCCCCCCCCCCTTTCACACACCACGTAACCAAACCAACACCCACATGTTCATTATTTCATTTTGTTCAACTGGGGTGATCACACAAGGGTTCCGGATATTCATTTAATCAGCAATCTTTACGTGATTAACCAATTCAATATTCCATAAATTTTCCACTGAATAAACGGTCTAGAAATATCGGGAAACATTTAATTGTGCAAGAAAAGGCCCCCAATTACCGTGATTTTCCATAGACATAATCCTATTCAATTCACAACCTAACAATAGGATAAAAATAGATAAACATAACAACTTTTCTATCCCCATTCTTTAAGTCAGTTATTATCTTCATTAAACTGGTTCAAATATGTCCCTTGAAAGAAAGAGGACACCCATCCCGCATGATGCAAAAATTAAAGAGACAAAGGTAAGATCCCTACCTAAATAGGATCTGATCACAACTCTCCACCAGATCATCTTTAGAAGACGTCCGTCGGCGTCCTTTCCTTCTACCAAAACCTAGAAAAAACCTCCTCAGGTGGATGCTGGGAAGGAAAGGCCGAAGGGAAAACAACAAATCCAAGTTCAGAAGTTCTGACTCGTCGTTACGATCTTGTGGCCACTGAAAGATCATAATTCAGTGTTCGGACAAAGAAGTTATGGAAGAAAGGAGCTTTGGAGTCTCTCGGGAGGGCTCTGCTCAAAGTAATGGGGAGGAGAGGAATGATCTGAATAGGAGGATAGGCCCCCTCCTTTTATAGGTGATAAAAACTAAAGTAAACGGCATGTACATCCTTTTACACGGCATGTACTTCCTATTACACGGTGTGTACTCGGCCATTCCACACGGTCACCACACAGCTTCCAACACGACATTCAATGCGGCACACGGCCGTTGACTGGTCAACACACAGTTTTAGGGTAATGCGTACGCGGGGAGAAACTAAACGGCGTGTAGTATGGGCTACACGGCGTGTACTTATTTATTTCATGCGGCAAGGACACAGATTCAACACGGCACACAGCCGTTGACTGGTCAACACACGGTTTGAGGGTAACGCGTAAGCGGGGAGAAACTACACGTCATGTAAGATGGGCTACACGGCGTGTACTTATTTATTTCACATGGCAAGGACACGACTTCAAAACGGCACACAACCATTGATTGGTCAATACACGGTTTTAGGGTAACGCGTATGCGGGGATAAACTACACGGCGTGTAGTTACAAAATTATAAAAAGTGTGGGAAAAGTCCATTCTACCCTCCAGAACACTTAATGACCTTCTTTTCGACAAAGGAATGGGTCGGAGAGGTCTGGGCCATTACATCAAATACCTCATAAAACATTCTCGTCCCCGATAATTCAAAAACCAACCCAGTGGAACCCAACAAGAGACCTCTTAGGGATCTCATTATAACAGGAACCCAACCAACAACCCTAATCACATGTGTTAATAATTCCTTCTCCTATGTCGAGATACAATCCACTTTAGGCGGCACTGAATCGCCTACATGGGTTTAATCGCATCCGCATTAATTTTTCTTGATTAAGAATTGTGCCTTCCCACTTCCATATATTAGGACTTTTTTTCAACTTACACTACCCCCAACACCGTACAACCAACACACTACCTAAACACATGTCTTGGGGAATTTCTTCTCCCATGTCAAGATATTATCCACTTTATGAGACAATGACTTGCCCGCACAGGTTCAATCGCATCCACATTAATGTGTCTTGATTAAGGATCATGTTTTTACCTTTCCCCACACATCCAGACACGTTACACACTTCAAGAGAACAAGGAAACAATACATCTCAAAACCGACAATCCAAGCATTCCATATATCAAAGGTACATAGTATAACATCAAAACAAAGATCATAAGAACAAAGCAAATCACAAGTCAAAACAACTCCGGATACTGAGCGTGCATCTGAGCCTCCCACTCCAAAGTTCTCTCCTCGAGGCCTCCATGCATCCACAACACACGAACCAAGGAGATGTTTCATCCACAGAGCACCTTCTCTTTATGATCCTCGATTCTAACTATTTGTTCCACTAAGGTCGCGTAATCCCCCATATCTAACTCTCCCCAGTCGATAATGTTAGAGTCGTCGTTTAAGTACCGACGAAGCTGGGAGATGTGGAAGACATCATGAACCTTATCCAACTGAGATGGCAGGGCCAGTTGATATACCACCTTGCTGACACGCCCCAGCACCTCGAAAGGTCCAATGAACCTAGGGGAGATCTTACTCCCCTTCCCAAACCTCTGGTTTCCCCGTCGAGGGGAAACCATCAAGAACACATGATCTCCCACCTCGTACTCCAAGGGCCTCCTCCGACGATCAGCATAAGACTTCTGTCAGTCTTGAGCCGCTTTCATCCTCTCACGCACAAGCTAAACTTTCTTTATGGTGCTCTGTACTACCTCTGGCCCAAGAGCACATGTCTCACCAACCTCTTCCTAGCAAATGGGTGAACAGACATAGTCTTCCATACAAAGCCTCAAATGGTGCCATTCCAATTGTAGAGTGGAAACTGTTGTTGTAGTCAAACTCTACTAAAGGAAAGTGTCGCACCCATGATCCTCTGAAATCCAAAACGCATGCTCGCAGCATGTCCTCCAATGTCTGGATAGTCCTCTCTATCTTCCCATCGGTCTGGGGGTGGAAAACAGTGCTAAGGTATAGCTGGGTGCCAAAAGCATGTTGTAACCCCCTCCAGACTCGTGATGTAAACCGAGTATCCCGATCTAAGACGATAGTCTTCGGAACTCCATGAAAACTCACCAAGAACATTTCCCCAAATGCCATAGGATGCCGACTAGGAGCGAGGGCCTTAGGTGTGATAGTGGGGAAACTATGCCCTCATTGGCAGAGTACACAATGAAAGAAAAATAATCATCCAATAACGGAAGAAGTAATAACCAACAATATAAACATCGGAAGACTAAATCAACAAACTGGAGCACATATGTATATATGAAATGATGCATGATACATATCTAGGAAAATAGCAAGACAAGTCACAATACTGGAAAAAACCACAGTGCCAAAACAAGTACAAAAGAAAATAAAACAGCTCCTCAGCATCGCAAGCCAAAGATTGGTCCCATGCTCTCCTACTCCAAGCAATCATGTACCAGAAGTCGAAGGGCACATGCCCTTATCTATACCTAAAACAACATAGTCTTTTTGGGCCCAAAATCATGACCCAAATAGGGTGTGAGACTAAATCCCAGTCGGCGTTCACCCGAAGATCTGTGCCTAACAGTCAGTGAGTATATGGCAGGTAAAAGTACAATAAGAAAGAAACAGCAATATAAAAGCAGTAGGAATTAAACAATAAGCAGTAAAGCAGGATGAAACATAACAGTAATCAGTACACAACCAACAAAAATAGTGAAGCAAACAGCTAACAAGCTGGAAACCCCCTGGGAAGTACTCACAGCCATCCCCTCTGGTCTTGTCTAAGAATTACCACAACCCTCTGGGTAGTGCACTCAGCCTAACCCCTTTGGGTTGGTCATACGAATTTATAAGACTCTCTGGGGAAGCTCACTCGGTCAATTTCCCTTATAGTCTAGGGTAGTCAGGGACTCTCTAAGGAAGATCATGTGGTCTAACCCTCTTATCCCCAAGGTCTAGAGACTCTCTGAGGAAGATATCTCGGTCAATTCCTCCTATAGCCTCAGGTATACCACAGACCCTCTGAGGAATCTCACTCGGTCAATTCCCCCTCTAGCCTGGGAAGGTCCTTAAAATGATTCAAACAATGTAAGACTCTCTGAGGAAGCTCACTCGGTCTACCCTCCTGTAGTATATAATATTTTAAGGCACTCTGGGAAGATCGCTCTGTCTATCCCCCATAGCCTATAATGTCTAAGACTCACTGAGGAAGCTCACTCGGTCTACCCTCCTATAGTCTATAATGTCAAAGACTCTCTGGGAAGTTCACTCAGTCTATCCCTTATAGTCTATAGCACCAGGTTCTCTCATCCTCGTGCTAGTCAGTGCATAATAATGCTATAAGCCCAAGGTACACCTATAGAGCTACTTGGCTAACGAAAGTGCACCTATAGAGCTACTTGGCTAAACAGTCTACAAGGCAACAAGCATGTAATTCAAAACAATCCATCCTATAGACACAAGGCATGGAAATAGTCATAACAGCCAAAGGCTGACAAGACCCAAAGGTTGTAAACAGAAAAAAGCATGGAAAAACATCCAAGCACAAAAAAATACCCTCTAACATGATTAGTTTAATTCTACGCAAGCATACAAGCAAGGCAGTAAAACAACTAGGGAAAAAAGGTAAACACGCAATACCCCGTTCACGGGTATTGGTGGAATTTGCACATAAAACTCAAAGACTTTGAACAGTTAGGCACAAACCACCTACCTCGATCCTAAGAGATCGATATACTTGAACCACGACGGTTGATTCTCCCCCAAACGCCATAGATCTGAGAAAATGTCCAAAACTATCAACCTTCGATAACTTGAGAGATAGGAAGAAACAAGGAATGAAAATCAAGAAGAAGGTAGAAATCACCGCTGTGGTTCCAATGCAATCGACGGCGCTCAAAACGGCCAACAGATGGAGGCTCGGGAATCTGGAGAAGTTTCGCGGCTGTACGACGTCTCCCGGTTGAACTAGACCTAGAAGAAGAATTTTTTGGTGACCAGGCACGACCCCGGTCTGTTTAATGAAAAAATGAATGTACAAGGCGTATAATTTTAGAGTACACGACGTGTAATAGGTCTTTCCGTACTCCTCCAAAATCGGCCTCCACGTCACCCCTACAAACCATGTGTGTTGCCCGGACATGGCTAGTACACGGCTTCGAGCGGGAAAAGAGTACACGGTGTGTACTCAGAAAGTACATGACGTGTACTTAAAAAATATCCAGAAACTCCATTTTTCTCAAAAACTCTAAAAAAAGGAAAAGCGTACCTGAAAGGAAGATCCGGGTTCTTACAATCTTCTCCCATTAAAGAAATTCGTCCTCGAATTTCCCTAGCGAGGCGTAGAATAAGAAACCCCAAACAGCTCTGGCCACTACGATCGTGCATCGGCCTCCCTCTCCTAGGTCTCATACTGTACTCGCCCATGCTTCCATAGCACCCGTACTAGAGGAACAGACCACCCACGGAGAACCTTCGTACTGCGATCGACAATCCGGATAGGATACTCCTCAAACGACTCATCCGCTTCAATCTCAACCTCCTCAGGTTGGAAGACATGATACGGGTCTGAAAACTAATGCCGGAGCTGAGAGACGTGGAAGACGTCATGCATATCCTGGTACATCTGAGGTAGCCGTAACCGATAGGCAACTGTCCCAACTCTCTCCAACACCTCAAATGGCCCGACGTACCACGGTGCAAGCTTACCCTGTCTCCGAATTCTCTTGTGTCCCAACATCGGTGTGACATGCAGGAAAACCTGATCTCTGACCTCGAACTCCAGGGGTCATCTCCGCTGATCAGCATAAGACTTCTATCGAGACTGTGCTGTAGCCATCCCCTTTTGAATCAACTATATCTCCTCAGAGGTCTCCTGAACAAGACGAGGTCCCAGCAAGGCTGCCTCTCCTGCCTCCATCCAACATAAAGGTGATCGGCATGGCCTACCGTATAGAGCCTCGTATGGTGCCATCTGAATGGTCTCATGAAAACTGTTATTGTAGGCGAACTCCTCTAGAGGGATATGCTTCTCCCAAGAACCGCCAAATTCTAGAATGCAATCTCGGATCATATCCTCAAGCACCTGGGTCGTGCACTCAGACTGGCCCTCAGTCTGGGGATGGTATGTTGTACTCAAAAGTACCTGTGTACCCAAATCCTTCTGAAGTCCCTGCCAGAACTGAGAGGTAAAGTGTGAATCCCTCTCTGAAACAATGGAGTGTGGAACTCCATGTAGACGTACAATCTCTCGGATGTACAGTCATCCGAGATCATCAACACTGAAGGTCTCCTTGATCGGCAAGAAGTGTGGAACCTTCATAAGCCTATTGACGACAACCCAAACAGCATCAATTCCCCGAGGTGACCTCGGTAACACAGTCACGAAGTCCATCGCGACATCATTCCACTTCCACTCGGGAATGGTTAACTGCTGCAAAAGCCCTACTGGTCACTGATGCTCTCCTTTCACCTGCTGACAAGTGGAACATCTCATGACAAAACCATCAAAAGTCTTTCTTCATACCTGGCCACTAGTACTGGCGGTGTAGGTCATGATACATCTTGGTGATGCCTGGATGAATTCCCCAAACTGAGGAATGAAAATCCCACATCTCATCCTCATGTATGTCTTCTGTCACCTATATGCGTCCTTGGAAACGCAAGATCTCATCCTCACTCACTGTCCATCCAGGAAGAGGGTCCTCTCCTGACACACTCTCCCATAGGACTAAGCCTTCTGAGTCTGATAGCTGCCTCATTCTTACATGATCAATAAGTGTAGAGGTAACAGCTATAGAATATAGGAATGTATGTCCTTGTCTATCGTGCACCTCAAGATGCATCTTAGAGAATAGAGCCATAAGCTGCCACTCACTACTGGCCTCCTGAACTGCCTGAATCTGAGTTCTCCTACTCAACGCATCTGCCACTGCGTTTCCCTTTTCCGGCGTATAGGCAAGCTCGATGTCAAAAGACTAAAGATACTTGACACACCTGTGTTGTCTCAGATTCAGATCAGACTGAGTTAAGATGTACTTGAGACTCTTGTGGTCGGTGAAAACCAAAAAGTGCTCTCCCAGAAGGTAATTTCTCCAACAGCGCAAGGCATGAACAACATCTGCCAACTCTAGATCGTCCGTAGAGTAATTCCTCTCACGTTTCCTCAACTGCCGAGACCCGTACGCAAAAACTCCATCTCGCTGCATAAGCATAGCTCCCAGCCTGATACCTGAAGCATCACAAAAAATAGTATACCCTTGCCTGGCTCCGGTAAGACTAGTATCGGTGTTGACGTCAACCTCCCCTTCAGCTCCTGAAAGGCTCATTCACAAGAATCTGACCATTAAAAAGGTCTCCCCCTTCTTGGTCAGTCCTATCAACAGTGCTACAAGGCGCGAAAAGTCTTGTATGAAACGCCGATAGTATCCAGCCAGTCCTAGAAAACTCCGCACCTCAAAGACGTTCTTCGGCTGCTCCTAGGAAACTACAACTCTCACTTTCTCTAGGTCCACTGAAACTCCTGTCTCAGAGATAACATGTCCCAAGAAATGAATTTGATCCATCCAAAACTGGCATTTCAAGATATTAGCATATAACTGATGCTCTCTCAGTGTACTCAGAACGATCTCAAGATGTGTGGCATGGTCGTGTCAAGTGTGAGAGTACACCAAGATGTTGTCCAAAAAAACCACCATGAAGGAATCCAAGTATGGATGGAACACTCGGTTCATTAGTGCCATAAAAACTGCTGGCGCATTCATGAGACCGAATGGCATGACCGTATACTCGTATAGACCATACCTGCTCTTGAAGGCTGTAAGAGGTATGTCTGATGGTCTAACGCACAACTGATGATAACAAGACCTCAAATAGATCTTCGAGAACAACTGGGTTCCTCGAAGCTGATCAAAGAGGTCATCTATCCTCAGCAAGGGATATCAGATATTGACTGTTAACTGGTTCAGCTTCTGATAATCCACACAAAGACGAAGGGTACCGTCTTCCTTATTCGCAAATAGTACAGGAAAACCCCAAGGAGAAGTACTGGGTTGGATGAAACCCTTTTCCTGCAACTCCTTCAACTACTTCTTGAGCTCCTTCAACTCAATTGTAGCCATCCTATAAGGAGGAATGGTCACTGGTGCTTCTCCTGGCACGAGCTCAATCGAGAATTCTACCTCATTCTTCGGAGGAAAACCTGAAAAGTCCTTTGGAAGGACATCCCTAAAATGATCCACCACTAGGGGAAGTCTAACTTTGAGGTCCCTTGGTCATCCAGATAAAGTCTGGCAATCTAGGATGTAACTTCCCATAGCCCATGATGCTCTAGTCCTGCTCTACCCGCCTTAACATCCCACTCACAACTATGAAGGAATGATCATCCCTCTAGTGATACTAAACTCACCCTACGATGATAGTAATCGACGACTTCCTAGAAAGGAACCAACCAGTCCATCCTGAGAATGACGTCATAGCCCGACATCTCTAGTACATAGAGGTCCCATAGGAAATGACACCCCGCAACCTCAAGAGGGAACTCTCTGCACTGTCGTATGCTAGATGTCCTCGTTCCCAACGGTGTGTCAAGAGTCAACAGGTCGGTAGACGAAAAGATACAGAGCCCATGGCCCTCCACAATAGCAACAGAGATAAATCTATGGAATGCACCAGTATCAAAAAGAGCTGAAGATAAAACTGAGGCTACTATGATCGTACCTCAAACTATAGAAGGTTCGGGACCCTTCTCCTGATAGGTCTTCTCCATGGTAAAGGATTGGCCTGCACTATGGCCTTGCGCCCCTGGATGACCGCTCTGAGCTGATCCACTCTGTTGTCTCTGATGACCTGGTGACTGACCACCACGGCCGCAACATCCACCTAAGCCCGAACAGCCAGAAGAACTCCAGTTCCCAGACTGGTGGGAAACTAGCGAAGCATCTCGAGAACGTGGGGTCATAGAGGAACCCCTACCACCAGTTGAAGGTGAGAAGATCTGACAGAAGCGTTGAAGATTGCCCATATTTCCGCATGATCGGCACTCCATCTGTTCCCTCTAGAACTGAGGCCTATTATGCCCACTCCTACCACACTGTTAGCATACAACCTAGCTACCAGAAGAAGCATCCTGTGAACCCCGATCTCCTCGAGAAGACTCTCTGCGATGCTTCCTACTATCCGTATGAGGAACACCAGCCCTGGATGTTGAACTGCCCTATCCCACAGCTCTAGAATCCCTCAGATTGTGCTCAGTAATCAGCGCCTGGTTGACGATGGAGGATATAGAAGTCAACTGGAAGATATTCACCAGGGAGCAGATCTCCTGCCTGAGACCGTCCTCGAACTTCCTAGAAAGAAACAGCACATCACCTGCTAGGATCAGTGTGAATTGCTACAGATCACTGAAGCGAGACGAGTACTCCATAACAGGAAGAGTACCCTGATGCAGACTCAAAAACTCACGGGCCCTCACGGATCGGAATTTGGAACCTCTTTTCCATGTTTTCAGTGTTTCTGGACTTCTGTGCAGTTTCTGAGCTACTGCCCAGAAAAACCCAGAATACACGGCATGTACTTTCTGGCTACAGGCCGTGTAGTTTTCAGGCCATGTTACTGACTGTGTGTGTGGGAACACGGTGTTGTAGAAATAACACCAGCAACACGCTGTTTATGGTAGGTTCACGCCATGTAGTTCGGAGCCGTGTACTCGGCTGTGTCATTAACAACATGGGTTGGGGAAGCTCGAGTAGAACACACCATGTTGTAATGGAACATGCAGTGTAGTCCTTCCCAGGTACTCGGCTGTGTCTGGAACAACACAGGTCAGCTTTACCTTCTCATAGACATGCTGTGTTGTCTTCGAAACATGCCATGTAGTTTTGTCCCAGGTACCCGACCATGTCACGAACAACACGGGTCAGTGTTTTCTTCTCCTATACATTCCATGTTTGTTCGGAACACACCGTGTAAGGGCATCCGTGTAGACGACCATGTAACTAACAACATGGGCTGCCGAGACCGTGTCTAGTACATGTCGTGTCCCTAGGGCATAGTTTCACCATGGCCACAAGCGCATTTCTCCAAACGCTAGAGGCTGCTGACAAGCAGCGAAGGCCTTGGGTGTGATAGTGGCGAAACTATGCCCTCATTGGCAGAGTACACAGTGGAAGAAAAATAAACATGCAATAGCGGAAGCAGTAATAACCATCAAATAAACATCGGAATACCTAATCAACAAACTGGAGCACATATGTATATATTAAATTATGCATGATACATATCTAGGAAAACAGCCAAACAAGTCACAATGCTGAAAAACACCACAGTTCCAAAACAAGTACAAAAGAAAATAAAACAGATTCTCAGAATCACAGGCCAAAGCTTGGTCCTATGCTCTCCTTCTCCACACAATCAAGTAGCAGAAGTCGAAGGGCACTTGCCCTTATCTATACCTGGAACAACAGAGTATGTTTGGGCCCAAAAGCATGACCCAAACATGGTGTGAGACTAAATCCCAGTAGGCATTCACTCGAAGATCTGTACCTAACAGTCTGTGAGTATATGGAATGTAAAAGTACAATAAGCAGTAAACAGCAACAATAAAGCAGTAGGCAGTAAACAGTAAGCAGTAAATCAGGATGATACACAATAGTAATCAATCCACAACCAACAACAACAGTGAAGAAAATAGCTAACAAGAAAGAAACCCTCTGGGAAGTACTCGCAGCCATCCCCTCTGGTCTTATCCAAGAAGTACCACAACCCTCTGGGCAGTGCACTCAGCCTAACCCTGCTGGATTGGTTATACAAATTTATAAGACTCTCTGGGGAAGCTCACTTGTTTAATTCCCCTTATATTCTATGGTAGTCAAGGACTCTCTGAAAAAGAACACGCGGTCTAACCCTCTTAGCCCCAAGGCCTAGAGACTCTAGCCTATCTCGGTCAATTCCTCCAATAGCCTCAAGTATACCACAGACCCTCTGAGGAAGCTCACTCCATCAAGTCTGCCTCTAGCCTGGGAAGATTCTTAAAAAAGTTTCAAACAAAGTAAGACTCTCTGAGGAATCTCACTCGGTCTACCCTCCTATAGTATATAATATCTGAACGCACTCTTGGAAGCTCGCTCGGTCTATCCCTCATGGACTATAATGTCTAAGACTCACTAAGGAAGCTCACTCCGTCTACCCTCCTGTAGCCTATAATGTCAAAGACTCTCTGGGAAGTTCACTTGGTCAATCCCCTGTAGTCTATAGCACCAGGTTCTCTCATCCCCATGCCAGTTAGTGCATAATAATGCTATAAGGCCAAGGTACACTGATAGAGCTTCTTGGATAACCAAAGTACACCTGTAGAGCTACTTGGATAAACAGTCTACAAGGCAACAAGCATGTAATGAAAAACACTCCATCCTATAGACACAAGGCATGGAAAATGGCCAAAGGATGACAAGAACCAAAGGTTTTAAATAGAAAAAAGCATGGAAAAACATCCTAGCACAAAAAAATATCCTCTAACGTGATTAGTTTACTTCTATGCAAGCATACAAGAAAGGCATGAAAACAACCAAGGCAAAAAGGTAAACACGCAATACCCCATTCACGGGTATTGGTGGAATTTACACATAAAACTCAAAGACTTTGAACGGTAAGGCACAAACCACCTACCTAGATCCTAGGAGATCCATATACTTGAACCACGATGATTGATTCTCCCCCGAAATTCATAGATCTGAGAAAATTTACAATACTCTCAACCTTCAATAACTTGAGAGAGAGGAAGAAACAAAGAATGAAACTCAAGAAGAAGGTAAAACTCACCGATGTGGTTCCAACGCAATCGACAACGGTCGAATCGGCCAACAGATGGAGCCTTGGGAATTTGGAGAAGTTTTTCAGCCGTACGGGTTCTCTCGAACGAACCAGACCTAGAAGAAGATCATTTCGTCCATCAGGCGCGACCCCGGTCTGTTTAATGAAAAAAAAGAAATTACATGGCGTGTACTTTTAGAGTACACAACTTGTACTAGGTCTTTCCGTACTCCGCCAAAATCGGCCTCCACGTCACCCCTACACACCGTGTGTGTGGCTCGGACACGGCCAACACACGGGTTCGAGCAGGAAATGAGTACACGACGTGTACTCAGAAAGTACACGGCGTGTACTTCAAAAATTTTCAGAAACTCTATTTTTCTCAAAAATTCCATAAAAAGGGAAGCATACCTGAAACAAAGATCCGGGTTCTTATAAACATCCCCCCTTAAAGAAATTCGTCCCCAAATTTCCCTAGAGAGGCATAGAAGAAGAAACCCCAAACAGCTCCGGCCATTGCGATTGAACCTCGGCCTCCCTCTCCCAAGTCTCGTCCTGTACTCGCCCGTGCTCCCATAGCACCCATACTAGAGGAACAGACCGGCCTCGGAGAACCTTCGTATTGTGATCGACAATCTGGATAGGATTCTTCTCAAACAACACATCTGATTCAAGATCAACCTCCTCGGGTTGGAATACATGAGACAGGTCTAAAAAGTAATGTTGTAGCTGAGAGATGTGGAAGACGTCGTCCATAGCCCGATACCTCTGAGGTTGCTGCAACTGATAGGCAACCGGCCCAACTCTCTCCAACACCTCAAATGGCCCGACGTACCACGGTGCAATCTTACCCTGTCTCCAAATCCTCTTGTGTCCCAACCTTGGTGCAACATGTAAGAAAACCTGATCTCCGACCTAGAACTCCAGGGGTCGTCTGCACTGATCAGCATAACACATTTGTCGAGACTGTGTTGTATCTATCCTCTTTCGAATCAACTCTATCTGCTAAGAGGTCTACTAAACAAGACGAGGTCCCAGCAAGTCTACCTCTCCTACCTCCAGCCAACATAAAGGTGATCGGAATCGCCTACCGTATAGAGCCTCGTATGGTGCCATCTGAATGGTCGCCTGAAAACAGTTGTTATAGGAGAACTCCACAAGAGGGATATCCTTCTCCCAAGAACATCCAAAGACTAGAATGCAAGATCGGATCATATCCTCACATAGCCTCAGGTGCATTTCCCCAGATGCCAGAGGCTGTCGACTAGCCGCGAGTGCCTTGGATGTGATAGTGGGGAAATGATACCCTCATTGGTAGAGTACACAGCAGAAGAAAAATAAACATGCAATAGCAGAAGCACTAATAAACAACAATATAAACAGCGGAAGACTAAATCAACAAACTCAAGCACATATGTATATATGAAATGATCCATGATACATATCTAGGAAAACAACCAAACAAGTCACATGGCTGGAAAACACCACAGTGCCAAAACAAGTACAATAGAAAATAAAACAGCTCCTCAGCATCGCAAGCCAAAGCTTGGTCCCATGCTCTCCTTCTCAGAGTAATCAAGTACTGGAAGTAGAAGGGTGTTTGCCCTTATTTATACCTGCAACAACATAGTCTGTTTGGGCCCAAAATCATGACCCAAACAGGGTGTGGGACTAAATCCCAGTAGGCGTTAACCCGAAGATCTGTTCCTTACAGTCAGTGAGTATATGGAAGGTAAAAGTACAATAAGCAGTAAACAGCAACAACAAAGCAGTAGGCAGTAAACAGTAAGAAGTAAAGTAGGATGATACATTATAGTAATCAATACACAACCAACAACAACAGTGAATCAAATAGCTAACAAGCAGGAAAACCTCTGGAAAGTACTCGCAACCATCCCCTCTGGTCCTATCCAAGAAGTACCACAACCCTCTGGGCAGTGCAGTCAGCCTAACCCCTCTGGCTTGGTCATACGAATGTATAAGACTCTCTGGGGAAGCTCACTCAGTCAATTACCATTATAGTCTAGGGTAGTCAAGGACTTTCTGATGAAGATCACGCAGTATAACACTCTTATCCCCAAGGTCTAGAGACTCTCTGAGGAATCTATCTCAGTCAATTCCTCCTATAGCCTTAGGTATACCACATACTCTCTAAGGAATCTCACTCGGTCAATTCATCCTCTAGCCTGGGAAGGTTCTTAAAAGGGTTCAAACAAAGTAAGACTGTCTGAGGAAGCTCACTCAGTCTACCATCCAGTAGTCTCTAATATCTAAAGGCACTCTGGGAAGCATGCTCGGTCTATCCCCTGTAGCCTATAATGTCTAAGACTCAATGAGTAAACTCAGTCGGTCTATCCTCCTATAGTCTATAATGTGAAAGACTCTCTGGGAAGTTCACTCAGTCTATCCCTTATAGTCTATAGCACCAGGTTCTCTTTGCCCCATGCCAGTCAGTGCACAATAATTCTATAAGGCCAAGGTACACCTATAGAGCTACTTGGCTAACCAAAGTACACCTATAGATCTACTTGGATAAATAGTCTACAAGGCAACAAGCATGTAATGCAAAACACTCCATCCTATAGACACAAGGCATGGAAACAGTCATAACGGCCAAAGGCTGACAAGACCCAAATTTCGTAAATAGAACAAGAATGGAAAAACATAAAAGCCCAAAAAATATCCTATAACATGATTACTTTACTGATATGCAAGCATACAAGCAAGGTAAAAAATAACCAGGGCAAAAGGTAAACACGCAATACCCCGTTCATGGGTATTGGTGGAATTTTCACATAAAACTCATAGAATTTTAACGGTAAGGCACAAACCACCTACCTTGATCCTAGGATATCGATATACTTGAACCATGACGATTGATTCTCCCCCGAACGTCGTAGATCTGAGAAAACGTCCAAAATGCTAAACCTTCAATAACTTGAGAGAGAGGAAGAAAAAATGAATGAAACTAAAGAAGAAAGAAGAACTCACTGCTACGGTTCTAACACAATCGAAGGCGGTCGAATCGGTCAACTGATTGAGGCTTGGGAATCCCGAGAAGTTTCGTGGTCATGCGGGTTTTCCCAGACAAACCAGACCTTGAATAAGATCATTCTATCTGTCAGGGACGACCCCAATCCGTTTAATGAAAAAAAATTACACGGTGTGTACTAGTTCTTTCCATACTCCTCCATAATCAGCCTCCACGTCACCCCTACAAACCATGTGTGTGGGCCGGACATGGCCAGCACACGGCTTTGAGCGGGAAAAGAGTACACGGCGTGTACTTCAAAAATTTCCAGAAACTCAATTTTTCTCAAAAACTCTAGAAAAAGAAAAATCATACCTGAAATGAAGATCCGGGTTCTTACATACTTCCCTCCTTAAAGAAATTCGTCCCCAAATTTCCCTAGCGAGGCATAGAAGAAGAAACCCCGAAAAAATCCAGCCACTACGATCATACATCAGCCTCCCTCTCCTAGGTCTCATCCTATACTCACACATGCTTCCATAGAACCCGTACTAAAGGAACATACCACCCACGGAGAACATTCATTCTATGATCGAAAATCCGGATAGGATGCTCCTCAAACGATGCATCATCTTCAAGCTCAACCTCCTCGGGTTGGAAGACATGAGACGGGTCTGAAAAGTAACGTCGGAGCTGAGAGACATGGAAGACGTCATACATAGCTGGGTACCTATGAGGTAGCTGCAACCTATAGGCAACCAACCTAACTCTCTCCAACACCTCAAACGGCCTAATGTACCGCGGTGCAAGCTTACCCTATCTCTGAATCCTCTTGTGTCCCAACCTCGTTGCGACACGCTGGAAAACCTGATCTCCAACCCCAAAGTCCAAGGGTCATCTCTGTTGATCAGCATAAGACTTATGTCGATAATGTACTGTAGCCATCCTATTCCAAATCATGTATATCTACTCAAAGGTCTCTTGAAAAAGGCGAGGTCCCAGCAAGGCTGCCTCTCCTACCTCCAACCAACATAAGGGTGATCGGAATGACCTACCGTACAGAGCCTCGTATGGTGCCATCTGAATAGTCACCTGAAAACTATTATTGTAGGAGAACTCCACCAGAGGGATATTATTCTCCCAAGAACTGAAAAATTCTTGAATGCAAGCTTGGAGCATATCCCCAAGCACCTGGATCGTGTGCTCGGACTGGCCATCAGTCTGGGGATGGTATGCTGTACTCAAAAGTACCCGTGTACCCAAAGCCTTTTGATGTCCCTGGTAGAACTGATAATTAAAGCACGCATCCCTGTCTGAAAAAATGGATTGTGGAACTCCATGTAGATGTACAATCTCTCGAATGTACAACAGTCCCAGATCATCATCACTGAAGGTCTCCTTGATCAGCAAGAAGTGTGCAACCTTCGTAAGCCTGTCGATGAAAACCCAAATAACATCACTTCCCCGAGGTGACCTCGGTAACCCAGTCATAAATTCCATCGCGACATCATTCCACTTCCACTCGATAATGGGTAACTGCTACAAAAGCCTCGCTGGTCGCTGATGCTCTACTTTCACCTGCTGACAAGTGGAACATCTCATGACAAAACCAGCAACATCTCTCTTCATACCTGGCCACCAGTACTAGTGGTGTAGATCACGATACATATTGGTGACGCCAGGATAAACTGCCCAAACTAAGGAATGAAAATCCCGCATAAACTCCTCACGTATGTTTGTTGGCACCCATATCCGTCCTTGGAAACACAAGATCTCATTATCACTCACTGTCCATCCAGGAAGAGGGTCCCCTCCTGAAAAACTCTGCCGCAAGACTAAGGCCTCCGAATCTGATATCTTCCTCATTCGTACCTGATCAAGAAGTGTAGAGGTAACATCTATGGAAGATAGGACAGTCTTTCCCTGCCTGTCGTGAACTTCCAAGTTCATCTCAGTGAACAGAACCATAAGCTTCCACTCACAGCTAGCCTCTTGAACTGCCTGAATCTGAGTTCTCCTGCTCAAATCATCATCCACTACATTTCCATTTCCGGGCGTATAGGAGAGCTCAAAGTCGAAAGATTGAAGATACTCGACCCACCTGCGTTGTCTCGGATTCAGATCATACTGAGTGAAGACATACTTCAGACTCTTGTGGTCGGTGAAAACCACAAAGTGCTCTCCCAGAAGGTAGTGTCTCCTAAAGCGTAAGGCATGAACAACTGCTGCCAACTCCAGATCATGCATTGGGTAGTTCCTCTCATGTTGCCTCAACTGCCGCTACCCGTAAGCAACGACCCCAACTCCTTGCATAAGCACAGCTCCTAGCTCGATACCTGAATCATCACAGTAAAAAATATATCCCTTGCCTGACTCCAGCAAGTCTAGTATCGGTGCTGACGTCAACCTCTCCTTTATCTCTTGAAAGGATGACTCACAAGAATCTGACCATAAAAACTTCAACCCATTGTTGGTTAGACCTGTCAACAGTGTTGTTAGGTGCAAAAAGTCTTGTATGATATTTCTGTAGTATCTAGCCAGTCCTAGAAAACTCTGCAACTCAAAGATGTTCTTCGGCTGCTCCTAGGAAACTACAGCTCTCACTTTCTCTGGGTCCACTGAAACTCCTGTCTCTTTGATAACATAACCCAAGAAGTGAATCTGATCCATCAAAAAGTGGCATTTTGAGAGCTTAGCATATAACTGATGCTCTCTCAATGTACTCAGAATGATCTCAAGATGTGTGGCAAGGTCGTGTTTAGTGTGAGAGTACACCAAGATGTCGTCTACTAAAACCACCATGAAGGAATCCATGTATGGATGGATCACTCGGTTCATCAATTACATAAAAACTGTTGGCGCATTCGTGAGACTGAATGGAATGACCGTATACTCGTATAGACCATACTTGCTCCTGATGACTGTAGGAGGTATGTATGATGGTATAATTCCCAACTGATGATAATCGGACCTCAAATCGATCTTTGAGAATACCCGGGTTCCTCGAAGTTGATCAAAAAGTTCATCTATCCTTGGCAAGGGATATCGGTTCTTGACCATCAACTGGTTCAGCTTCCGATAATCCACACAAAGCTGAAGGGTACCGTCTGCATTCTTCGTAAACAGGACATGCAAACCCCAAGGAGAAGTACGGGGTCAGATGAAACCCTTTTCCTGCAACTCCTCCAACTTCTTCTTGATCTCCTGTAACTAAAGTTTAGCCATCCTATAAGGAGGAATGGATACCAGTATACCCTGTTGTATCCTATAATGTAAAAGACTCTCTGGGCAGTGCACTCAGCCTAACCCCTATGGCTTGGTCATACGAATTTATAAGACTCTCTGTGAAAGCTCACTCGGTCAATTCCCCTTATAGTCTAGGGTAGTCAGGAACTATCTAAGGAAGATCACATGATCTAACCCTATTAGCCCCAAGGTATAGAGACTCTATGAGGAATCTATCTCAGTCAATTCCTCCTATAGCCTCAGGTATACCACAGACCCTCTGAGAAATCTCACTTGGTCAATTCCTCCTCCAGCCTGGGAAGGTTATTAAAAAGATTCAAACAAAGTAAGAATCTCTGAGGAAGATCACTTGGTCTACCCTCCTCTAGTCTATAATATCTAAAGGCACTATGGAAAGCTCACTCGGTCTATCCCTCATAGCCTATAATGTCTAAGACTCCCTGAGGAAGCTCACTCGGTCTACCCTACTGTAATTTATAATATCAAAGACTCTTTGGGAAGTTCACTCGGTCTATCCCTTATAGTCTATAGCACCAGGTTCTCTCAACCCTATGCGAGTCAGTGCATAATAATGCTATAAGGACAAGGTACACCTATAGATCTACTTGGCTAACCAAAGTACACCTATAGAGTTACTTGGCTAAACAGTCTTCAAGGCAACAAGCATGTAATGCAAAACACTCCATCCTATAGACACAAGGCATGGCAACAGTCATAACGGCCAAAGGCTGACAAGACCCAAAGGTCGTAAACAGAGAAATGAATGGAAGAAACACCCAAACACAACAAAATATCCTCTAAAATTATTAGTTTTCATCTATGCAAGAATTCAATCATGGCCAGAAAACAACTAGGGAAAAAAGTTAAACATGTAATACCCCGTTCAGGGGTATTGGTGGAATTTGCACATAAATCTCAAAGACTATGAACAGTAAGGTACAAACCACCTACCTCGATCCAAGGAGATCGATATACTTGAACCATGATGAATGTTTTTCCCCTGAACGTCGTAGATCTGAGAAAACGTCCAAAACACTCAACCTTCAATAACTTGATAGAAAGGAAGAAACAAGGAATGAAACTCAAGAAGAAGGTAGAAATCACTGCTGCAGTTCCAACGCAATCGACAGTGGTAGAAACAGCCAACAGACAGAGGCTTGGGAATCCAGAAAAGTTTCGCGGCCATACTGGTTCTCTCGGACGAACCAGACCTAGAACAAGATCATCCTGTCCATCAGGTGAGACCCCGGTCCGTTTAATGAAAAGAAAGAAAGTACACAACATGTACTTTAAGATTACATGACATGTACTAGGCCTTTCTGTACTCCGCCAAAATCGGCCTCCATTTCACCCCTACACACCGTGTGTGTGGCTCGAGCACGGCCAGTACATGGCTTCGAGTAGGAAAAGAGTACACGGCGTGTACTTCAAAAATTTCCAGAAACTCCATTTTTCTCAAAAACTCCAGAAAAAGGAAAGGCGTACCTGAAACGAAGATCTGGGTTCTTACAAACATCCCCCCTTAAAGAAATTAGTTCTTGAATTTCCCTAGAGAGATGTAGAAGAAGAAACCCCAAACAGCTCCGGCTACTACGATCGTACATCGGCCTCGCTATCCCAGGTCTCGTCCTGTACTCACCCATGCTTCCATAGCACCCATACTAGAGGAACAGACCTCCCATGGAGGACATTCATACTGAGATTGGCATTCCGGATAGGATGATCCTCAAACGACGCATCTGTTTCAAGCTCAACCTCCTCGGGTTGGAACACACGAGACGGGTCTGAAAAGTAACGTCAGAGCTGAGAGACGTAGAAGACGTCGTGCATAGCCTGGTACCACTGAGGTAGCTGCAACCGATAGGCAACCGGCCCAGCTCTCTCCAACACCTCAAACGGCCCAACGTAATGTGGTTCAAGCTTACCCTGTCTCTGAATACTCTTGTGTTCTAACCTCTGTGTGACACGTAAGAAAACCTGATCTCCTACCTCAAACTCCAGGGGTCGTCTCTGCTGATCAGCATAAGACTTTTGTCGAGACTGTGTTGTAGCCATCCTCTTCTGAATCAACTCTATCTGCTCAGAGGTCTCCTGAACAAGAAGAGGTCCCAGCAAGGATACCTCTCTTACCTCCAGCCAACATAAAGGTGATCGGCATGGCCTACCATATAGAGCCTCATATGGTGCCATCTGAATAGTCACATGAAAACTGTTGTTGTAGGAAAACTCCACCAGAGGTATATGCTTCTCCCAAGAACTGCCAAAGTCTAGAATTCAAGATCGAAGAATATCCTCAAGCACCTGGATTGTGTGCTCAGACTGGCCATCAGTCTGGGGATGGTATGTTGTACTCAAAAGTACATGTGTACCCAAAACCTTCTGAAGTCCCTGCCAGAACCGAGAGGTAAAGCACACATCCCTGTCTGAAACAATGGAGTGTGGAACTCCATGTAGATGTAAAATCTCTCGGATGTACAGCCATCCCAGATCATCAAAACTGAAGCTATCCTTGATCAGCAAGAAGTGTGACACCTTCATAAGCCTGTCGACGACAACCCAAATAGCAGCACATCCCTGAGGTGACCTTGGTAACCGGGTCATGAAGTCCATCGCTACATTGTTACACTTACAATCGGGAATGGGTAACTATTGCAAAATCCCTGCTGGTTGCTGATGCTCTGCTTTCACCTGCTAACAAGTGGAACATCTCATGACAAAACCAGAAACATCTTTCTTCATACCTGACCACCAGTACTGGAAGTTTACGTCACGATACATCTTGGTGATGCCAGGATGAACTGCCCAAATTGAGGAATGAAAATCCCGCATCAGCTCCTCACGTATGTGTTTTGGCACCCATATGCATCCTTGGAAATGCAAGATCTCATCCTCGATCACTGTCCATCCAGGTAGAGGGTCCTCTCCTGACACACTCTTTCGTAGGAATAAGCCTTCAGAATCTGATAGCTGCCTCATCCGTACTCGATCAAGAAGTGTAGAGGTAATGGCTACAGAAGAAAGAAAGGTTTGTCCCTGTATGTCGTGCACCTCCAAGTGCATCTCAGATAACAGAGCCATAAGATGCCACTCACTACAGGCCTCCTCAACTGCCTGAATCTGAGTTCTCCTACTCAACACATCTACCACTACGTTGCCCTTTCTCGGCGTATAGGCGATCTCGAAATCAACGGACTGAAGATACTCGAACCACCTGCACTGTCTCAGATTCAGATCACGCTAGGTGAAGATATACTTGAGACTCTTGTGGTCGGTGAAAACCATAATGTTCTCTCCCAGAAGGTACTGTCTCCAACAGTGTAAGGCATGAACAACTACTGCCAACTCCAGATCATGCTTCAGGTAGTTCCTCTCGTTTGGCCTCAACAGCTGAGACCCGTAAGCAACGACTCCATCTCCCTGCATAAGAACATCTCCTATCTTGATACCTGAAGCATTATAGTAAACAGTATAGGCCTCTCCTGGATACAGAAAGACCAGTATCGGTGCTGACGTCATCCTCCCCTTCAGCTCCTGAAAGGCTGATTCACAAGAATCTGACCATAAAAACTTCTCCGCCTTCTTGGTTAATCCTTTCAACGGTGCTGCTAGGTGCGAAAAATCCTGTATGAAACGCCTATATTATCCTGATAGTCCTAGAAAACTCCACACCTCAAAGACATTTTTCGGCTGCTCCTAGAAAACTACAGCTCTCACTTTCTCTGGGTCCACTAAAACTCCTATCTCTGAGATAACATGACCCAAGAAGTGAATATGATCAATCCAAAAGTGGAATTTTGAGAGCTTATCATATAACTGATGCTCTCTCAGTGTACTCAGAATGATATCAAGATGTTTGGTATGGTCGTGTCGATTGTGTGATCACACCAAGATGTCATCCATGAAAACCACAACGACGGAATCCATCTATGGATGGAACACTCGGTTCATTAGTTCCATAAAAATTGTTGGCGCATTTGTGAGACCGAATGGCATTACCGTATACTCGTATAGACCATACCTGATCCTGAAGGTTGTAAGAGGTATTTCTGATGGTCTAACGTGCATCTGATGATAACCGGACCTCAAATAGATCATCGAGAACACCTGGGCTCCTCGAAGCTGATCAAAGAGGTCATCTATCCTCTGCAAGGGATATTGGTTCTTGACCGTTAACTGGTTTAGCTTCCGATAATCCACACAAATCCAAAGGGTACCATCTTCCTTCTTCGCAAACAGGACAGGCGAACCCCAAGGAGAAGTATTGGGTTGGATGAAACCCTTTGCCTGCAACTCCTCCAACTGCTTCTTGAGCTCCTGCAACTTAGGTGTAGCCATCCAATAAGGAGGAATGAAAACCGGTGCCACTCCTGGCACTAGCTCTATAGAAAAGTGTACATCACGCTCTGGAAGTAAACCTGAAAAGTCCTCTGGAAAGACATCCCTGAAACAATCCACCACTGGGGGAAAGTCTAACTGTGAAGTCCCCTGGTCATCCAGATAAATATTGGCAATATGGGATGTAACTTCCCCTAGCCCATAATGCTCTGGTCCATCTCTACCCGCCTGGACATCCCACTCACTTCTATGATGGAATGATCCACCCTCTGGTGATATGAAAATCACCCTGCGGCGATAGCAATCGACGACTACCTGGAAGGGAACCAACCAGTCCAAACCGAGAATGACTTCAAAGCCCGACATCTCTATGACATAGAGGTCCCATAATAAATGACACCTCACAACCTCAAGAGGGCACTCTCTGCACTGATGTACGCTAGATTTCCTCGTTCCCAATAGTGTTTCAAGAGTCAAAAAGTCGGCAGACGAAAAGATACAGATCCCAAGGCTCTCCACAACCGCAACAGATATAAAGCTATGGGATGCACCAATATCAAAAATATATAAAGATAAACATTAGGAAATAGCAGAAACAGAACAATCCATATACAATTAAACAGCGGAAGACTAAAGAAATAAACAATTGGAGCACACATATATATATATGAAATGATTCATGGTACATATGCCTAGGAAATATCCCAAACAAGTCACAATGCTGGAAAATACAATAGTTCCAAACCAAAGTACAAAAGAAAGGTAAACAGATAAACTCCTCAGCATTGCAATCCATATCTTGGTCCCATGCTCTCCTGCTCCAAATCAATCAAGTACCAAAAGTCGAAGGGAACTTTCCCTTGTCTATACCTGCAAAAACATAGTCTTCTAGGGCCCAAAAGCATGGACCAAATAGGGTGTGAGACCAAATCCTAGTAGGAAACCACCCGAAGATCTATGCCTAATAGTCAGTGAGTATATGGCAGGTAATAGTATATTAAGAAGTAAAAAATAGCAGTAACCAGGATGATGCACAACAATAATCAATCCACATAACAACAAAAAGCTGCAGTAAGCAAACAACTAACCACAACAGGAAACACTCTGGGAAGTACCCGCAGCCATCCCCTCTAGTTCTAACCAAGAAGTACCACAACCCTCTGGGTAGTGCACTCAGCCTAACCCCTCTGGCATGGTCCTACTAAATTATAAGACTCTCTGGGGAAGCTCACTTGGTCAATTCCCCTTATATTCTAGGGCAGTCAGGGAGTCTCTGAGGAAGATCATGCGGTCTAACCCTCTTAGCCCCAAGGTATAGAGACTCTATAAGGAAGCTATCTCGGTTAATTCCTCCTATAGCCTCAAGTATACCACATACCGTCTGAGGAATCTCACTCTGTCAATTCCTCCTCTAGCCTGGTAAGGTTCCTAAATAGATTCAAACAAAGTAAGACTCTTTGAGGAAAGTCCCTCGGTCTACCCTCCTATAGTCTATAATATCTGAAGGCACTCTCGGAAGCTCTCTTGGTCTATCCCCTATGGCCTATAATATCTAACTCACTGAGGAAGCTCACTCGGTCTACCCTCCTGTAGTCTATAATGTCAACGAATCTTTGGGAAGTTCACTCGGTCTATCCCTCATAGTCTATATCAGTAGTTTCCCTCAGCCCTGTGCCAGTCAGTGCATAATAATTATATACGGCCAAAGTACACATATAGAGCTACTTGTCTAAGAAAAGTACACCTATAGAGCTACTTGGATAAACATTCTACAAGGAAAGAAGCATGTAATGCAAAACACTCTATCCTATAGACACAAGGCATGGAAAGAATCATAACGGCCAAAGACTGACAAGACCCAAAGGTCATAAACAGAGAAAAGCATGGAAAAGACATCCAAGCACAAAAAATTATTCTCCAACATGTTCAATTTATATATACACAAGCATACTAGCAAGGTAGGAAAACAATAAGGGTAAAACAGTAAATATGCAATACCCCGTTCATGGGTATTGGTGGAATTTTCACATAAAACTCAAAGACATTGAACGATAAGGAACAAACCACCTACCTTGATCTTAGGATATCGATATACTTGAACCATGATGATTGTTTCTCCCCGGAATTTCGTAGATCCGAGAAAACGTCCAAAATGCTCAACATTTGATAACATGAGAGAGAGGAAGAAATAAGGAATGAAACTCAAGAATAAGGTATAACTCACTGCTGCAGTTCCAACGCAATCGATGGTGGTCGAAACGGCCAAAAGACAGAGGCTTGGGAATCTGGAGAAGTTTCATGACCGTATGGGTTCACTCGGACAAACGAAACCTAGAAGAAGATCATTCTGTCCATCAGGCGCGACCCCTGTCCGTTTAATGAAAAAAAAGAAAGTACACGGCGTGTACTTTTAGAGTACATGGCGTGTACTAGGTCTTTCTGTACTCTACCAAAATCGGCCTCCATGTCACCCCTACACACTGTGTGTGTGGCCCGGACATGTCCAACACACGACTTCGAGTGGGAAAAGGGTACACGACATGTACTCAAAAAGTACACGGCTTGTACTTCAAAAATTTCCAGAAACTCCATTTTTCTCAAAAACTCCAGTAAAATAAAAATTGTACCTGAAACGAAGATCCGGGTTCTTACAAACATCCCCCTTAAAGAAATCTGTCCCCAAATTTCTCTAGAGAGGCGTAGAACAAGAAACCCCCAACAGCTCAGGCCACTGCGATCGTACATCAGCCTCCCTCTCCCAGGTCTCGTCCTATACTCACCCATGCTTCAATAGCACCCATACTAAAGGAATAGACCACCCACAGAGAACCTTCGTACTGTGATCGACAATCCGGATAGAATGCTCTTCAAATGACGTATCAGCTTCAAGCTCAACCTCCTCGGGTTAGATGACATGAGACGGGTCTAAAAAGTAATGTCGGAGCTGAGAGATGTGGAAGAAATCGTGCATATCCCGGTACCTTTGAGGTAGCTACAACCTATAGGAAACCGGCCCAACTCTCTCCAACCCCTCAAATGGCCTGACGTACCGCGGTGCAAGCTTACCCTGTCTCCCAATCCTCTTGTGTCCCAACCTCAGTGCGACACGCAGGAAAACCTGATCTCTGACCTCAAACTCCAGGGGTCGTCTCCGCTGATCTGCATAAGACTTCTGTCGAGACTATGCTGTATCCATCCTCTTCCGAATCAACTCTTTCTGCTCAGAGGTATCCTGAACAAGATGAGGTCCCAGCAAGGCTGCCTCTCCTGCCTCCAGCCAACATAAGGGTGATCAGAATGGCCTACCGTACAGAGCTTCGTATGGTTCCATCTGAATAGTCACATGAAAACTGTTATTGTAAGCGAACTCCACCAGAGGGATATGCTTCTCCCAAGAACCGTCAAAGTCTAGAATCCAAGATCAGAGCATATCCTCAAGCACCTGGATCGTGCGATCGGACTGGCCATCAGTCTGGGGATGGTATGCTGTACTCAAAAGTACCCGTGTACCCAAAGCCTTTTGAAGTCCCTACTAGAACCTATAAGTAAAGCACACATCCCTATCTGAAAGATTGGAGTGTGGAACTCCATGGAGACGTATAATCTCTCGGATCTACAACCGTCCCAGATCATCAAAACTGAAGGTCTCCTTGATCGGAAAGAAGTGTGAAACCTTCGTAAGCCTATCGACGACAACCCAAATAGCATAACTTCCCTGAGGTGACCTCGGTAACCAGTTCACGAAGTCCATCGCGACATCGTTCCACTTCCACTCTGGAATGGGTAACTGCTACAAAATCCCCGCTGGTCACTGATGCTCTGTTTTCACCTGTTGACAAGTGAAGCATCTCATGATAAAACCAGCAACATCTCTCTTCATACCTGGCCACCAGTACTGGTGGTGTAGATCACGATACATCTTGGTGATGCCAGGATAAACTGCCCAAACTGAGGAATAAAAATCATGCATCAGCTCCTCACGCAGAGGCACCACGGTTGGTCACATGGCCTCAAGCACATTTCCTTAAACGCCAGAGGCTGCCGACTAGAAGCGAGGTCCTTGGGTGTGATAGTGGGGGAAACTATTCCCTCATTGGTAGAGTACACAGCAGAAGAAAAATAAACATGCAATAGCAGAAGCAGTAATAACCAACAATATAAACAGCGGAAGACAAAATCAAAAAACTGAAGCACATATTTATATATATGAAATGATGCATGATACATATCTAGGAAAATAGCCAAACAAGTCACAATGCTGGAAAACACCACAGTGCCAAAACAAGTATAAAAGAAAATAAAATAGCTCCTTAGAATCGCAAGACAAAACTTGGTCCCATGCTCTCCTACTCCAAGCAATCAAGTACCGGAAGTTGAAAGGCGCTTTCCCTTATCTATACCTGCAACAACATAGTCTGTTTGGGCCCAAAAGAATGACCCAAACAGGGTGTGAGACTAAATCCCAGTAGGCATTCACCTGAAGATCTGTGCCTAACAGTCAGTGAGTATATGGCAGGTAAACGTACAATAAGCAGTAAACATCAATAGCAAATCAGTAGGCAGTAAACAGTAAGCAGTAAAGCAGGATCATACATAACAGAAATCAATCCACAACCAACAAAAAAAAAGTGAAGCAAATAACTAACTAGAAGGAAAACCTTTGGTAAGTACTCGCATCCATCCCCTCTGGTCCTATCCAAGATGTACCACAACCCTCTGGGAAGTGCACTCAGCCTAACCCCTCTGTCTTTGTCATACGAATTTATAAGACTCTCTTGGGAAGCTCACTCGATCAATTCCCCTTATAGTCTAGGGTAGTCAGGGACTCTCTGAGGAAGATCACGTGGCCTAACCCTCTTAGCCCCAAGGTCTAAAGACTCTATGAGGAAGATATCTCGGTCAATTACTCCTATAGACTCAGGTATACCACAGACCCTCTGAGGAAGCTCATTTGGTCAATTTCTCTTCTAGCGTGGTAAGGTCCTTAAAAAGATTCAAACAAAGTAAGACTCTATGAGGAAGCTCACTCGGTCTACCCTCTTGTAGTCTATAATATCTGAAGGCACTATGGGAAGCTCGCTCGGTCTTTCCCCCGTAGCCTATAATGTCTATGACTCACTGAGGAAGCTCACTCAGTCTACCCTCCTGTAGTCTATAATGTCAAAGACACTCTGGGAAGTTCACTCGATCTATCCCTTATAGTCTATAGCACCAGGTTCTCTCAGCCCCATGCTAGTCAGTGTATAATAATATTATAAGGCCAAGGTACTCCTGTAGAGCTACTTGGATAACCAAATTACACCTATAGAGCTACTTGGATAAACAGTCTACAAGGCAACAAGCATGTAATGCAAAACACTGCATCCTATAGACACAAGGCATGGAAACAGTCATAACGGCCAAAGGCTGACAAGACCCAAAGGTCGTAAACAGAAAAAAGCATGGAAAAACATCCAAGCCCAACAAAATATCCTCTAACATGATTAGTTTACTTCTACGCAAGCATACAAGCAAGGCAAGAAAACAACCAGGGAAAAAAGGTAAACATTCAATACCCCGTTCAAGGGTATTGGTGGAATTTGAACATAAAACTCAAAGACTTTGAACGGTAAGGCACAAACCACCTACCTAGATCATATGAGATCTATATACTTGAACCATGATGATTGTTTTTCCCCTGAACGTCATAGATCTCAGAAAACATCCAAAACGCTCAACCTTCGATAACTTGACGGAGAGGAAGAAACAATGAATGAAACTCAAGAAGAAGGTAGAAATCACTGCTACGGTTCCAACGCAATCGATGGCGGTCGAATCGGCCAATAGATGGGGGTTCAGGAATCTTTAGAGTTTTCACAGCCTTACGGGTTCTATCGGACGAACCCGACCTTGAAGAAGATCATTATGTCTATTAGGCGTGACCCCGGTCCGCTTAATGAAAAAAAAGAAAGTACATAGAGTGTACTTTTAGAGTACACATCGTTTACCAGGTCTTTCCGTACTCCGCCAATATCGGCCACCATGTCAGCCCTACACACCGTGTGTGTGGCCCGGACACAGGAAGCACACGACTTCGAGTGGGAAAAGATTACAATGCATGTACTCAGAAAGTACAGGGCGTGTACTTCAAAAATTTCTAGAAACTCCATTTTTCTGAAAAAATCCAGAAAAAGGAAAACATACCTGAAACAAACATTCGGGTTCTTACAGATTGTAACTCTATCAGATTCATTCGGTATAATGTGAGTGAAATTGGGATTTTTCCTAGGATTAAATCAAGACAAAATTTGATTTCTTATTTGGGTGGTACTCTAGATAAATCATTAGTAATGACATCTGGGTATCAATCCACTATATGATAAAGAGTGCTATTTCAAATTTTTGCTTCCAACTAAACAGAGATGAGGTTTTCCACCAATAATAAAGGTTCAAATGAACATGAATATATATTTCCCAATCCCCCTTGAATACATCAATAGTTCCATATGGGGTTTTGAAAATCACTTTCCTAGCATATTAGTCAATATAGACTTTAAATCCCACCAACCACCCCATTCTAGAGATTAGATCAATAATACTAATCTCTAGGACTGTAAAATCCAAGATAAATTTCCCTTAGTCTATTGAAAAAGAATATATTATGAATGTGAATCCTCTATAATCCATCTATATATGCGTTTTCTTGATACTCATGCTGGAAGACATCATTTCTATATGTAATCACAGTTATTTAACATCACAAGAAGAAAAACAATAAGGCATTTCACCTGTACAAAATGAAACATGAATAAGTGTTGAGTTTAGAAGGATTACACCACACACTATGGGGGCTTGTTTCTTACCCACGATAGCATGTTTTACTCTATACAACTACCAATCATCTACCACATGATAACTCTTGCATACATGTCCAGATGCTTAATGATTAACCAAAGTGTTCCTAGAGGTATCCTTGTTCACCTAGGTCTGTGGATGAAAATAACCACATTAGATTATTTTTTACCACTATATAAATCCTGAGGCTATGATGAGCCAGTTCAATTTGTTTATTTCTGAATTTTATGATAACACTTCTTGATATACCATTTCTTACTATAGTGGTGACATGTCTTTTGTGGTGTAGTACATTCCTTCTCCTTGTGATTATGAAAATATCACTAGATTTATCCTAGTACATTATCACAACATAGTGGGGAAGAGTTTGATACTATGGATAGATTTTTTTCTTTACTGCTATAGGAGTAACTGTCTCTCTTGTATTTATTCCCTAATATAAAATTCCCACTAGCACTCGAATGGAAAAAGTTGTCACCTCCACTTGAATTTCCTAAAAGATATCTTTGTCAAGCCAAAAACATATTCATTATTTCTATATAATCATTAATATATAACATTAACAACATTTAGAGAACCTTAGGTTAGATACTCCCCTCAAAGATCCATCCTTTTAATCTCTTGCTAAAAGATATCACTAGTGTAAAACAAATAAGGGGCATGAATTTTGCAGTATATTCAATCAGTAAGATGTTTTCTAGTTCCAGTTGAAATAATTATTATTTATTTTTTATTAGGATGGTTTGGGGAAAAAATTTGTTATTAAAAGTTTCCAAAAATCATTTCCAAGTAAGATCTCGATCCAACATACCTTGAATAGATATGTTTCACCATAAAAGCACCAAATCCTCAACAATTTAGGTATCATGTTTGAAATTCATTTCATCTATAGTCTCCAAGAGGTCAAAAATTATTTTCATTCCTCTTTTCCAGACCTATATTTTATTAGGTACAAAATGACTATGAAACATTAGTGGATTTTGATTTCGAGATTATGCCGAGTGATTCACCTGAATAGGTTCCTCAATCCTAGGTCCCTTTTCACCATCCTAAATGCATTTCAAAACACTATGAACCAAAAAACATTTCACCTGTGGAATAGATGAAACAACATTCTCATCTGCTCCCACTTGTTAGTCTATTGTTCCCTTTACTGGTGGAATTTTTGTTTTTCAAAACACTTTAATATTAACAATTTATTACTTTTATTATTCATATTTTTAGGGAAACTTTTTATATATAAAAAACAATCATAATATCGTAGTACCGAAATCAATTTTTCATGTCAATAATGATATAATAGTGAGAGTTTTCTTTTCTATTTCATGGTACCTAGAAATATCTATCTAAATCCACAATTATGAGTTTAAGACACCCCTAAAAGTGATTAATAACTAGTTTTTTTTACTCATAATTTTCTTGTAACTTGATATTTACCTTATAAGGTTTTTTTATGTCTTCTTAAACTACTCATTTCAAATCTAAACATGTCTTATATACTTGGTACAATCTCTAATCAAGGACCAAAAAAACTGATACCATTTGTAATATCCCCACTCAATACATTTTCTTGTACTGGGTTGGAAGTTATACTAAATTTAGGTGACATTAACTGGACACTAAAGGCATGCGATAAATGCTATGGGTTTAAACACAAATTTATAACGGGGTAATGATTTACCCTCTATATAATGAACATAAACAAGATAATATGAAAAATATAAACCAAATTAATCTCTATAAATGACGCATGAAATAAAATCCAACAATAATAAAAATGACAAATCCAATAATGACCAAAATTAGAGTGACCATAGAACAATGTAAAATGGAATATAAAACTTCAAAGTAGAATAATACTATAGAAACAAGGTGGAACCACTCAAAACCAAGACACATACATCTCCAATATCCACCCCAACCAACTATGAGAATTTCTATCAAGGATCTCTACTAGTTATATAAGAAGATTGTAACATTCCTAAAATATTGAAAAAATATCTACATATGACCTGAGGTGTATATACAGGGGTGAGTATAACAACTCAGTAGGTAACTCTCAAACACTTTTCCCACATTCCCCTAAGATAAGTAATATATTATATCATATGAATCTAAAATATTCCAGAAGATTAGCAATGTATTAAACACTTTTCACAATATAATACAAATAGATTAATATATTTTTAAAACGATGCATACAACATGATATGTTTTCCTTTTAAGAAACAAAATATAGTTCATTTAATTCAATTTGGGATATCATCAGTTTTTCAAACATACACATGCACCCATGCATGCTGAATGACATCCCTATGCATGCTTATAATGATGTGTCCTCCACCATGTTGTTTCTTGGTGGAAATAATACATGTTCCTTTCTAGTTGGAACGAAGCACCATGTTTATTTCTACAATGACTCAAATAATGAAAATCAAAAAACACACCAAACCTGTTACTTTCTATCCATCATCCACAACCTCTTTATGCTAATAACATGTGTCAAAACCATATTTATGTTAAGAAAACACATTTTACAAAATTATAAAACATGGTTTGGGTGAAACACACAACCTTGTTTCAAAATATAACCATTAATGAATAATAAAAAGAGTTTTATTTTGGTGAAACCATTGAAAAAAATAAGACAATTCCTTAAAATAAACCTAATAGCCTTCATGTTCCAAGAAAAGTAAAAATATGGAAAACCCACCTACCTTGGGTTTGTTGGCACAAAAAATATTGGACAATTCTATATATCCTACATATTCCTTCCATTATTTTATCAAATACCCAGACTAATAAATAAAACCTCATTGGATCCCATAGTTCTAGGTAAAATAACACTGATCTATAGATATATTCGAGAGAATCTATGGAGATCCAGGATGATAAGGAATAATGAGGTCCCAACCCTTTATTTACATGATTCAAGGATCAATGATTTGATGAATTTAGTGTTTAAAAATCAAATATTTTCAAGAAGCTTCTAAGGGAACCCATAAAATTGAGATCCTAGGTTATCAATGGAATAATGATACTTTTCGAGCATGTTTGGGTCAAAAAGGTGATTTTCATATGATTAAAAACATGACACAAGGTTAGGCCTCACGTTTTAAAGAAACACGTACCAACCATATGAATGACTCGATCTAGAAAATTTTCAAGTCACACGGATAGCATCATGGTTTTTACAAAATCTGTTCTTACATAGTAACTATTCAACCCATGTGCATGGTTTTCTATATACTTGAGTATGGTTTCTACTAATCATTCTCCAATTGTGCGCCACCAAAAAGGCATCCAAAACTGCCTTAAAAGTTCATGAATCTTATTAATAATTAACTTAAACATTACATACTTTAAATAAACCATAAAAAATAGTTAAATTTATCAAATTTATGGTTTTACATATATGAACTTTTTTCAAAAAGATATACACCCATGGTGAAGAAGATAAAATCACCAGTCGTACCTTATATTGGAGAGTCCCCTATGTATAAATAAATTCTGGGTAGAAATCCATGTCCATTAAGGTATTTTTAATCATCTTACAAAGGTAAGGATACTTTTTCACTACCTATGTAAATAGTATTCCATCCACTAACACAAGAGATGATAGGATCAATGTTAGTTCAAGTGTTTCCTCCCATAGAGAAAGATATTTCACCATCGAATTTTCTCTTCCTGTCTTTAATTTCAAATCAAATAGGTAACCCAATAACTTTTTTATCTAAAAAAATTATATGCAATAGATATTCACTACTAGATAAATAAATTAAGGCTTTTATGTAATAAATACACTATGAAGGGCCTTCCTAGAAATTTTTATTGATAGAGAATAGTTATTAACTGCTTAGAAATATAAAAAGTATCAGGGGAAACATTAGAAATAATTTTTTAGGTATTGATAATCTGGAATACATTTTAATTTTAATTTTATTCCTAATGACTAGAGTTTACTCCAAAAATTCATGGGGATAGAGGAACATGGAATGTTTCATTCTATCACTATTATGATTATAAATAGATACACTAATGGAAAAAAACATTTAACACGTCAGTATTTTTCACGTTGGTTCTATATAACCAATGTTCAGAGCAGTAAAAATCGATTTACCACGTTGTTTATTGTATAACTGATGTGATAAATCAGTGAGAATATATTTTTTACCTCAGTTATTTTCTAACTGATGTAATATAAAACGAGATTAGATTTATCGTATTGGTTATTTTATAACTGACCTAAAAATATCGAATCTGGGTGCTTTATCATGTCAGTTATTTTATTACAGACATGTTAAAGAAAATCTTGTCCATTTATCACATTGTTTATAAAGAACTAACGTGATAAAGCACCATTTATAATGTCAGTTATAAAATAACCTATGTGATAAATATTTTTCTACATTGGTTATTATATAACCGACGTTATAAACATAAAAAATTAGTTTATCACGTCGGTTATTAAATAACCGACTTGATAAATCTTTCAAATGATTTATCGCGCCCTGTATTCATTCATTCTGTTTTCTTCGATCAGGTGACTGATGACTCGTCCCTCTCATGTGGAAAACCTAGAAAGGATTCTTCAAAGTCGTGTCCTCCAACCTCATTTTGAAAACATCATTCATCATCTTTATAATCACCAGATCTATCAGGTTGACTCACAACACTCAAGTAAGCCTCACACGACTCAGTTTCATTTTTTATTTTTCGTGATGCCCTAAACTAATTTTTTGAGATTTTATTTTTCTGTCATTGTTATTTTTATCATGGTAAGTTTCATAGTGTTCATTTATACCATGCTAAATTATTTTCTGGTAAAATAAACTATGGAATGGATATCATGAAATTTTATGATTTTTGTGTGTTCTATCACGTGTGTGTGTGCTTAAAGGGGGTGTCCAAGGGGGTGGGGGTTGTCCATGTGGTTGGAGGTTTACAGGGGCGATGAGGGGCTATCTAGGGGGTGGGGGTGTCCAGGGGGTATCCAAGGGGGTGGGGTGGTGTCCAGGGGGTGTGTGGGGGATGTCCAAGGGGGTTGGGGTGTCCAAGGGGGTGGGGGTGTCCAGGAATGAGTGGTCTGTCCAAGGGGGTAGGGATGTATAGGGTGTGGGGGTGGTTTCCCGGGCTGAGTGGGCTGTCCAAGGGGGTAGGGGTGTCCATGGGGGTGGGGGTGTCCAGGGGTGGGGGCTGTCTAGAGGGGTGGGGGCTGTCTAGGGGGTGGGGACGGTCTAGAGGGGTGGATGTGGTCTAGGGGGTGGGGGCTATCCAGAGGGGTGGGGGTTTCCCTAGGGTAGGGGGATGTCCAGAGGGGTTGGGGCTATACAAAGGGATGGGGGGATGTCTTGGGGATGGGGGCTTTCCAGAGGGGTGGGGACTGTCTAAGGTGGTGGTGGTGTCCAGGGGGTGTCCAAGGGGGTGGGGGTGGTGTCTAGGGTGTGAGGAACCTTTCCAAGGGGATATGGGTATCCAGGGGGTGGGGTGTTTAGGGGCGAGGATGTTGTCCAGGGAGTGGGTGTGTATATGGGGTTCCCAAGGGGGTAGTGGTGGGTAGTGGTGTCTAGGGGGTGGGGGTGTCCATGGGTGGGGGTGGTGTCCTGTGGGTGATTGGGCTGTCCAAAGGGTAGGGGGTGTCTAGGGGGTGGGCATGTCCCGGGGGTGGGGGGTTATCACGAGGGGTTGGGGGCTGTCCAGGGGGGCTATTCAAGGGGGTGGTGGTGTCCAGGGCGTGCCCAAGGGGGTGGGGGTGGTGTCTAAGGGGTGAGGGGGATTTCCAAGGGGGTGGGGTGTCTAAGGGGTGGGGGTGGTGTCCATGGGGTAAGGGGTTGTCCAGGGTGTGGGGTTGTCCTGGGGGGTGGGGGGATGTCCAAGGGGTGGTGATGTTTAGGGGGTGTCTAGGGGGGTTGTCCAGGGGTGAAGGGACTTTCCAAGGGTACGGGGGTATCTAGGGGTGGGGTGGGGTCCATGTGGGTGAGGGGGTTGTTCAATGGGGTGGGGGTGTCCTGGGGGTGTGGGGGTGTCCAGGGGGTGTCCAATGGGATAGGGGTGGGGGTGGTGTCTAGGAGGTGGTGGTGTCAAGGGGGTGGGGGTGGTGTCCAAGGGGGTGAGTGTGTTGACCAAGGGTGTAGGAGGTATCTAGGGGGTTGGGTGTCCGGAGGGGTGGGGGTGTCTGGAGGGGTGGGGGTTGTTTAAGGGGTGGGGGTCGTTTAGTGGGTCGGGGTGTCTAGGGGTGGGGTGGTGGTATCCAGGGGGTGAGTGGGTTGTATAAGGGGGTCGATGTGGGGGTGGTTTCCAATGGGGTTGGGGGGTTGGACAGACCCCTCACTTCTTAGACACCACTCCCCCACCCCCTGGACACCCACACCCCCTTGGACACCCCACCCCTAAACAGGCCCCCACCCCCTGGACACCCCCTACCCCCTTAGACACCCTAGACAACCCCCTACCCATGTGGACAACCCCTACCCCCTTGGACAGCCCCCATCACCTGCCCTAGACAGGCCCTACCCCCATGGACACCCCCCTTGGTATATATATATCCCATTAGTTTCATTGAAACCGTTGGCATATTTTAACTTCAGGTAGTCTATACCCACGGTTTCTAAAGAATCATTGGTATAGGGCTATTGCAACGTCCATCATGACAACGGTGTGTGAAACCATTGGGGTATTCTATCCCAATGGTTTTAGGTGCTATCCTAATGATTTCAAATCATTGTTATATGTGTAATTTTTAATATTGAATCTATTCATATTTTAATATATATACTTCATATTTCTTTTTTATGGAAGGGTTAATTTGGTATCCAGTTGCACCAGGATGTACTATTTTTGTACCTTAAGAAGAAAGGATCCAAGATGAATTTAAAACTATTATATCTAAATATATTTTCTTTTAAAATCATTTTCATGCATATGTTTTTCAGATACACATAGATTTTTTTTATATTTAAAATTTTTTTTACATTCAAATTATGATATTTTTCATATAAATATATATTTTTCTTATCTTAACAAGATGTATAATTTTGGTATTTTTTATAGGTAAAAATGAGTCAAAGTTGGATTACGGCACATAGAATGAGTAATGAATATGAGGAAGGTGTTGATGCCTTTTTAAAATTTTCTAAACAAAATGTTACAAGCAGTGACATGTTTTTCTGTCCATGCCTGAAATGTTTGAATATGAAGAAGTAGAAAATTAAAGAGATCAAAGATCATCTTATTTTTCATGATTTTAATCCAAGTTATAGTGCTTGGATTTGTCATGGTGAAACTAGACATAATGTCAGATCTACAGATGATGATGATTTGCAGGATGGTAACTCCGATGGAATTGAATAAATGAGTCATGATATTGAATCAGAAAAAATTGTGATAGAACCGATGGTTGAGCATCTATATGGTGATGCTGAAAAAACATTGTATCCTGGTTGTATGGATTTTATAGTTTTGTCGGCAGTGTTAAGATTTATTAACCTGAAGGAAAACATGGATGGAGTGACAGAAGTTTTACAAAGCTGCTAAAATTGTTGAAAGACATTCTTCCAAAAGACAATGATCTTCAAGATTCACATTATAAGGACAAGAAACTATTATGACCAATGGGATTGGGATACAATGAAATACATGCCTATTCGAATGACTATATAACATATAGGAAATAATATGAATTTCTATCAGAGTTTCCTAAATGTGGGACATCATGGTATAAGTTGGAAGAAAAATAACAGGATAATATAGAGATTACAAAGATCCCTTCCATGGTATTTTGGTATCTTCCTATAATTTATCATTTGAAATGTTTATTTTCTAATTAACATGATTCAAAAAGGTTAAGATGTCATGTTAATGAACGAATAAGTAATGGAAACATATGTCATCCAGCTGATAGTCTAAAATGGAAGAAAATTTATGGGCAGTATCCTACATTTCAAAATGAAATTAGAAATCTCAGACTAGGGTTGTGAACAGATGGAATGAATCCATAGAGAACCCTCAGTAGCACACATAGTTCATGACCTGCTTTGTTGGTAATTTACAACCTCTCTCCTGAAGTTCGTATGAAGTGTAAATATGTCATGTTGAGTATAATGATCATTTTTCCGAAGAAACTTGGAAATGATATTGATGTTTTCTTGTCACCATTGATTGATGATTTGAAACTTATGTGGGAGAGGTATTAGGATGTACGATTCTTATAAAATGGAATATTTTCAACTACATGAAGTTCTTATGTTCACTATAAATGACTTCCCAGCATATGGCAATTTTTCTGGATACAGTGTTAAGTGGCATAAAGCATATCTAATTTATGAACAACAGACTTTATATTGTCAATTTTATCATGGGAGGAAAAAATATACATGGGTCATCAAAAGTTTTTTCCTATGGATCACTCTTATAGAAGAATAAAAAGGCATTCAATGGATCACAAGAATTTGATATTGCTCCAAAACCTTTATCCCCTGATGTGTATTTTTAGAGGGTGAAAACCCTTGATGTGTCATTGGTAAAGACACAGAAATCTGGTAATGATAGACATATTTGGAAGAAAAGGTCAATATTTTTTGACCTACCATATTGGAGAAATCATGAAGTGAAACATAATATTGATGTCATGTACGTGGAGAAGAATATCAACAATAGATTTATTGGAACATTATTAGACATCAAAGTAAAGAAAAAATATGGGTTGAATGCAATATTAAACTTACTATCAATAGGAATACATTTGGATTTACCTCCCACTCGTAATGGAAGATGAACATTTCTTCCCTGTCTTGTTATACATTATCCAAGAGGGAGAAAATTTGTTGTTTTCAGTGTCTTCATGATATAAAAGTACCTCAAGGTTATTCTTCAAATGTAATTTTTTTTCTCTTTGAAGGATTTGATGTTGATAGGTATGAAATATCAGGATTCTCATGTCACGATGTAACAACTTCTACCAGTTGCATTGCGTGAAATATTGCACATCAGTGTCAGAAAGACTATAATGAAGTTGTGATATTTTTTCAATTCAATTTGTAATAACGTGATTGATGTGAATACTTTGAACATTTTGGAAAAGGATTCAATTTCTATACTTTGTCAATTGGAAATGTATTTTCATCCATATTTTGTTGATATAATGGTGCATTTAATGATTCATTTCGTTCGAGAAATAATGCTTTGTGGACCTGTATATCTTCGTTGGATGTATCCTTTTGAAAGGTATATAAATATATTGATGGGGTATGTTAAAAATACATATCAACCTAATGACTCCATAATTGAAAAGTATATTTCTGAGGAGGTTTTAGATTTTTGTACGAGCTACTTGTATGTGGAGGATCACATAGGTTTTCCTCCATCTCTCCATGAATGAGTTAATAATGCGGGAAAGTGGATTCATGGATTGAAAGTCAAGTCATTGTCAGCTGAATAAATGAAGAAGTTATAATTATACATATTGAATAACATAGATGATGATAAACCTTATATCACATTGCATATTAATGAGTTGAAATAATTTCATCCAAAGAAGAAAGAAATGTGGATTTTGAATGAGCACAATAAAACATTTTTTCATGGTTTAAAAATAAATTTCTTAGTAGATAAAATGTATCAGAGACAATAAAAAGGTTAGGGGGTAGTCCAAGATTAAATTTGATAACATGGTCCAGGTATGACATTAATGGCTATACATTTCATACGAAAGCTCAGAACAACAAAAGTGAAGATCAGAATAGTGGTGTTTTGGTGTTTGCAGAAGAAATACATTTTTTGAGTTCTAAAGATAGAAACCCAATTTCTGCATCAAGTGCATATTATGAAGTCATTGATGAAATATGGGAGGTTGATTACATTAAAAATAAGGTTTCTATTTTTAACTAAAAATGGTTTATCGATAACAATAGTGTCAGACAAGATGATTTTGTAATGAAAGTGGTTAATCTGAATAGATTGGAAGACACAACAAATTCTTTTATAATGGAAACATATGCAAAACAGATTTTCTATATAGTTGATCAATCAGATATGTAGTGGTCTGTTTTTTTACAAGGGAAAAATAATATATTGGTGAGGATCAACTTGATGAAGATGCTGATTTATGTGATATCACTACTTCCATGGAAAGATTACCAGAACATAATGATGAGCATGTTTAATACATGGTTTGTGCCATATGGAATGATCATGACAGAGGAATTTGGGAAAATAATCCATTTGTACATTCATAATATTACAGTTAATATATGTTTACTTCTTGTTTACATTTATTATTTTCATAAAATGTTAGATATTGTAATTTTTTCTTTATTAAAACGCGTTTTAAAACAAATAAGTAGAAGTTTCTATTTATTTTAATTTTTTTTAGTTTTGTTTATCATGTTTACCATTTCGTAAATTATATATCTATTATTTTTGTTGAATGACAATTACTTTACCATGTTTAACATGTTTACCATATTTACCATGTCTACCATGTCCTCCATGTTTACCATGTTTACCATGTTTACCATGTTTACCATGTTTACTATGTTTACCATGTTTACCATGTTTACCATAGTTTACCTTTATGTAACTAATATATTTATTGATTTTGTTGAATGACAATTACACTACCATGTTTACCATCTTTAGCATTGTTTAACATGTTTACCATATTAACCATGTTTACTAATACGTAACTTAGTTCAATTTTCCATTTTCTATTTACATTAGTATTGTAATATTTGAATTTTTATATTTGTGAACTTATGTTTGTTTTTTTATTTGAAGGATAATGACAGATCAATCAGTTTATCAACCACATGATTCTAGAGATGAGCATAATGATCATACCTCTAGGGAGGAGCATTAATATGCTCTACTTGATGTTCCCCAATCATTCTCATGTGCTCCCATAATGACAAAGAAGAGTTCAAGAGTTGGTAAATGTGTGTTCACACATTTACCAAACTTATCACTTGCCCATACCCAAGACCATAGGATACTCATTGAGTTTTATTAGGATGATATTTCTATAGGTCCAAATAAAAATTATTTTAAGAGTTTTTTACCAACTCAGGATAAGAGAAAATTAAGCATTTTGTATGATGATTGGAGTAATAATATCTCAGTTTTGGGACATGATTTTGGTAAGATATTTTTCTATTGTTTATCTATTCATTAAATTTCTCTAGTATAATATGATTTACCTCTTCATCATCAGATGACATTTGATATTCGTGACAATGGAGGAGTTAGGAAAAAATTCTTATCGATGGTTGCAAGGAGATGTAGGGATTTCAAATAAACCCTCACATATGATTTCATTTTTTTTCATAGGAGCCATGACAATCCATGTCATATATATCCTTTCATAGATGAGGACACATGAAGACAATATATTGAAATTAGAAGAAAAGATTCATTTTTTGTAGGGGAAATGTAACCTTTTATTAGTTTTCTTATACAAATATTCTTATTAATGTTTTTTAAATGATTTATTATTCTTAATTTACAGCAAATAAGGACATCTCATCAGAAGATCCAATCTAAAAATGTAAACCCTCATAGTTTATCTCGGGGAGGGTATACATTATTGGAAGAAAAAATGATGACAGAAAAAATACAAAAAATGAGAGATGAGTCTTAAATATTGGGAGAGTTTGCCCCTATATCCCCTCCATCTAGACATAAAAAATTAAAGATAGATCAGATAGGAAAAAAGTAGCAATATCTTTCAGAATAATCGAGAATCATAGCTGAGAGGATTCTAAGATATTTACTTTATTTATGTAAGTTAACTATATTCTTTATATAATTTGAATCATTACAGAAATGTTCAATTAATTAATATAGGATTATCTCAAGGAGCAGAGCTCACAGGGGGTATTTACAGCTGCTGGGAGGCAAGATATTTTATTTGTAGTATTTGGTAAGCCCGAACATCCTGGTCGTGTATGAGGATATCTGATGAGTGTATTAGTAAGAAAAGTGTTTCAACATTCTTCAACTTCTTCAATTGATGGTGTTTATAAAAAATATAATCCTTGGAGGTTGAAGTTCCTAATATTAACACGACGATGGAGGAAAAGATTAGAGTATCGGTACAATCTATGTTTGCAGACATGCAAAGAAAATTTCAGACTATAGCTCCCACTCCTCCACCTCCCCCTGTAGTACCCATTGTTTATAATCTACCATCTCTAGCAGATCCCACTCCCCAACCTCAACCTGAAGACCCCATTTTTTATCCTACTCCTCTGCCGCAGTTTCCTACTTATTACGAGTTGTATGTTGATAATCTCCAACATCATATAATGTCATATGGGCTGGTATATTGTATAATAGATACAGCTTATCATTAAAAGTTAGAGGTAGAGCATCATAGGGTCATTGTACAAGATATTATAGATAGATCAGCTTGAGTACCATTAAATACAGATGAGGTGATGACAGTTGGACATAGTATCAACAATTTTTAAATTTGGACATCAAGACTCCTTCGACTCATTATCATAGAAGTATGTATGTTATATCTTCAATTTTATTTTTTTATTAAAGTTGTTTTAACAGTTGAAAACTAATATATTTTTCTATTTATTTTTACAGGAATACGTCAAAGTTAAAGAAATATTGTAAAGACAATAACAAAGAAAAATGGCCCTGACATCATATACAGATTCTAGCAGTCTTTACAGATTTCCAAGATATTCAAATATGTTGGTGGATCATTATGAGTTTCCAATGGAAACTCATGTTTTTGGATTTGCAATAAATGTAGGGATTATGAAAAATGATATCATGGATCATGTTACTGGAGATAAGTTGGGCATCAACGTGGCACAAATGTTTTCCATGTAAGCCTTAACACCTTTTCCCGGCGTTATATTTATTAAAAATGTATACTTATGTCTGTTTTTATTAGGTATCTTTATAAAATGTGTGAGAAGAATGAGCAGACAGATGTATATGGATTCATATACCCACATTTGATTTCCCCTGAAACACATGAATTGGATGAGTAACAAAGAATGCTATATATTGCTGAAATATTTGAACAGAATATAACCACACAGTGTTGGATGATGGATTTTTTTGAGATGTATGAAACATATATCTATAAAAGAGTTCATTATCATTTAACATAAAAAACTACTAACCATAAATTTTCTTTTATCAGTGATCATTGGATGTTAGGTGTTTTTTTTCAAGGGAGAAAACACTTTATTGGATATGCTCTGTCCATGGTGATGTGCGAGGAAGATTTAAAAATATGTTAGAAAAGTAAGTTTCAATTTCATAATACTGGTATATATTATAATGGATTTTAAATTTATCCCATTAGTATTATTTTCTAATAGGTGATGGGTATAATTTCAAAAAAACACAAAGAAAATGAGTTCCAAGATCAAATATGTAAAAGTGAAGGTAAATATCAATTTATAATTTTTTCTTTTTGACATTGTTTCTGACGCTTTCGTCGAGGCGCCCGTGTACGTCTACTAGGGTGCGACAGGCACGACTTTTGTTACCCCGCATTCCCACTTTCCAAAGGCAAGCGACATCTGTTCCTTATTCAGGGACGTCTGCTCCTTTATCAAAACGAGATGATGGGATGTCCGTTCCTCCTTATGTGGATTCCTCCTCGGAACTCGTTACCTAGTCCGGGTCTCCCACATAGATTTAATACGTTGTTCATGAAACTCTTCCCAGTGCCATGTTTCCATGGACGCCGGTTAATTACACTGCTTCTGTCAGGACATTCCAAGGGGTCCAGTCATGGAATCAACCTTCAGTCGAGGGAGTAGTCACGTTGAGGCATCATTAACATGTCTAAATGCTGGGGAATTAGCGTGTCTATCTTGTTTCCATTATTATAGGTATTCTCGAGGGAGCGGAAGCCCGAGGCATCCCGCATCGAGTGCGGAGAATCATATTCCATAGGCATGAATCTGAGGTTTTCCTCAGCTTCCCAGGTTTAACACAGGGTATGCCGCAAGTTTAACATCCAGCGGAGATGGATCATCCTGATCAGAACACCAACTGGAGTGGATTAGATTGAAGAATCCCCCTTGAGGGAATGCCAATATCAGAGCCATCCCGTGGGTAGCTTCCCGCGTGTTGTGGAGGGGAATGGGGTGTAATGATCTCACTAGGATGTGGGGGCCCAGTTAAAAATCAGGATGGATGATGTAGAATTGCATGGACTGAAGGAGGAATGAAATGGATCCATCATGGAGATGGAAGTGGTGATGGACTTGAATCTCGAAGAGATTTTCTACGTATCTCCGTGGCAGGGAATCAAAGTCCACGTAGTTCAGGATGGATGTGTGGGACTTACACTCTAGGCTACCCAAGGTGTTGGAAGAACCGACGTGAATACGGTCGGAATGACCGGGTGGTGGTGGGCTTCAACCACGTGAGGCTTCCTACGTACCATGCCTTAACATGGATCAAAGACCACATAGTTCAGGTTGAGTGCCGGAAAACTGGCGTGAAAAGGACCTTGGCCCAATGGGTGGTGGACTTGAACCTTGTGAGGATTCCTACGTACCATGCCATGACATGGATCAAAGACCACATAGTTCAGGTGAAAATGGGGGCTTGGCACACCGACATGGAGATAGTAGGGGCCAATTATTGTTGGGATTGAACCTCAGGGAGGCTTCTTACGTACCATGCCTTGACATGGATCAATGTCCTCGTAGTTCGGGTAAAGGGTCTGTTATACTGACACGAAGGGGTGTCAGAACAACTGGATGGCAGGGTCAAAACGGCTTACCGCTGGATTGGGATGTAGTTTAACATCATGTGGGACAGGGGCGTGTCGGAGAACCGACGTGAAGAAGGACCTTGGCCTAGGTGGATGGTGGGATTGAACCTTAGTAATGCTTCCTATATACCATGTCATGACATGGATCAAAGACCACATAGTTCAAGTGAAAATGGGGGCATGGCACACCGACATAGAGACAGTCAGGGCCAATGATTGTTGGGTTTGAACCTTAGGGAGGCTTCCTACGTACCATTCCTTCACATGGATCAAAGACCACATAGTTCAGGTGAAAATGTGGATGTCATCAAACTGAAGGGAAGAAGGACCTTGGTCCGATGGGTGACGGGGCTTGAACCTCAAGGAGGTTTCCTACATACCATGCCTTGACATGGATCAAAGTCCTCGTAGTTTGGGTAGGGTTTTTGCCAGTGAACCGACATGAGGGTGAACCTGTGGGTCCACTAGTGGTGGGATTGAACATCGCGAGGCTTCCTACGTACCATTCCTTGACATGGATCAATGTCCTCATAGTTTGGGTAAATGGTCTGTTATACTGACATGAAGGGGTGTCAGAACAACTGGATGGCAGGGTCACAATGGCTTACCACTGGATTGGGATGCAGTTTAACGTCATGTGGGACAGGGGCGTGTCGGAGAACCGACGTTAAGAAGGACCTTGGCATAGGTGGATGGTGGGATTGAACCTTAGGAAGGCTTCCTACATACCATGACTTGACATGGATCAAAGACCACGTAGTTCAGGTGAAAATTGGGGCTTGGCACACCGACACGGAGACAGTCGGGGACAATGTTTGTTGGGTTTGAACCTTAGGGAGGCTTCCTACATACCATACCTTGACATGGATCAAAGACCACATAGTTCAGGTGAAAATGTAGGTGTCAGCAAACTGAAGTGAAGAAGGACCTTGGTCCGATGGGTGATGGGGTTTGAACCTTAGGGAGGTTTCCTACATACCATGCCTTGACATGGATAAAAGTCCTCGTAGTTCAGGTAGGGTTTTTTTCCAGCGAACCAACGTGAGGGTGAACCCGTGGGTCCACTGGTGGTGGGCTTGAACCTCATGAGGCTTCCTACGTACCATGCCTTGACATGGATAAAAGTCCTCGTAGTTCGGGTGTCCAGTTTAATGTCATGTTAGACGAGGGGTGTACAGTTTAACGTCATGCTGGAAGAGGGCATACAGTTTAATGTCATGTTGGATGAGGGTATACAGTTTAATGTCATGCTGGACGAGGGAATTTCCAGGGTCAATGCTTACTCTAAGCCCACCTGAGTCATGCTCGGTGTGAGAAACAAGAGGCAGCATAGACCTGACGATCACATCGCAAAGGGTGCGTCCGTGAGAAGCGAACAGGGGATTACGTGTTGAGTGGCCCATGGTGCTAGGACTTACTCCAGGATGGAGGCCTGATAGTGACAAAGAACAGGGGGAGAGGGATTTGGGATCGAAGAAAGAAGGTGCCTCATTCCCTATCATGCCCTCCACTGGCCCTGGCGGTGAGGAAGTACGGAGGTGCATGGGTGCTACCTTCCGTAAGAGGGTCTAGGGGGCTTACACCAAGGTGGATTCCCTTCCCCGCAGACAAAGGCCACTCCCAGAAGGAGGATATCATCCCTTGTGGGGACCAGAGGGCATAAAGAATGTCTGAGTCGGGGGGACCCTGTGTGCGAGGCACGGGGTCAGATCATAGTTTAACGCCATGTGTTGAGGATGAGGTTCTTGGCAGTTTAACATCCTGCAGCTCGAACGAGATGGGTTTTTTCTGCACCCCTAAGTCTTACATGACCTGTACCCTCTACTCCTTGGGAGAGGGAGGGCATCGGCAAGACCGTGTAGAAGGGGGGTCACAGAGCGAACCATCGAGGGGTATACGTTAGCGTGGCTATGCGAAGAAGCAATATCCGTTAGCGTGCCTATGAAAATAATAATTGGGTGAAACAATGCTATGGATGGTGTCATATAGGGGACTTTGAAATCACATCGTGTAAACCTGGAGGGTCGCACGGAAAGTGGAATTTCCAAGTAGAGGGGTCCACAGGCAGGGGCCTTGCGGAGCTCGGTTGCTTTGCATAGTGGAGGGAACATGCGAAGGGATGTGCTTCATGAAGTGGAGTGCCTTTGACTTATCATGGGTCAAAGATGCGAGTGGGAGGTGCTTCGCGAAGTGGAAGGGTGTTCGCAGAGCATTGCCTTGCGAAGCAGAGGTGCCTCACGAAGCAAGGTGCTGTGAAGCAGTGTGCTTCGCGAATTATAGTGACCCTGCCTTGGCATGTGGGTCACGTGTACTGGATGGGTGTTTCACGAAGTATAAACACTCCGCGACATCCTGGGTTCCCTTGGGAATCCCCTTCCTTCTCGAATTCCCTTAGGCTTTGTTAAGGGTATCCCTCCTAGAAGAGGGGCTCAAAACGAGACAAGGCGAATGCCTCTCGCGAAGCAAAAATACATCGCGGATATCATGATTCCCAGAGCGAAGAGTGCTTTGCGATTCAGGAGTTGAGATGTTTAAAGGTTGAATTTCCATCTGGAGAGCTCAGGGGAAGCTTAGTATTTATAGGCAAGAGGTGCCATGAAGCAGAGCTCACGCGGCGCAAAGGGTGCTTTGGTTGCTTCGCAGCGAGTCGAAAACGTCAACTGGGTTCGCGGAGGGTTACCGCCTCTGGTGCTTCATGGTGGGCTCATGAACGTCATAGCATTCATAGAGCTTTACCGCCTCTGGTGCTTCGTGGTAGGCTCGTGAACATCAGGGCGTTCGTGGAGATTTTACCGCCTCTGGTGCTTCACGACGGCTGCGTGGCTAGGGGGCTTCGTGTCGGAGCTTCACGAGGAAGGGTGCGGGGCCTCTTTTTCCTTCTTTATTTTCATCCAATATTTTGGTGCCAACAAATGCCCCCCTTAGACTTGGAGTTGCGTAGGGACCAAGGGTCGATGTTTTAGGGAAATCACCAAAATTATTGGTGGTTCGCGGTTCTGACTCGCGAAGAAGGCGCGCGAGGCGGCAGGGGCCGCGCGCTCTGGACGCGCCGCGAAGCTCCACGCGGGCTAGACGTGCCGCGAAGCTCTGGGGTAACCACCTATAAATAGGGGGCTGACCTCTCTTGTCTTTTCCCTTCTTTGTGACTTTATCCTTTTGAGATCTCGATTTGCGAAGCTCTGCATCCTCTGTGTCTGCTCACCGCGAATCGAGCTTCGCGGCGAACCGCGAGTCTTCGACTCCGTGAATGCACCAAGAGAACGTCCGCTTGCAAGCTAAGGTCAGGCCCTGCGTCTTGCCTTTGAAAACGAGCTTTGCGAGAAATCTCCGCGAACAATCTTCGTGACCCGACCCGAATTTTTTCCGAGTTCTGAAACTGTAATAGACCATCAAGAAGCTATGCTGAGGGTGCTCGCAGACCCCGCCCGGAGGGATGAGATTGCCAACTGTTTGGGCCAAGGGGAGATGGTCCAAAACCACTGGGACCATAATTCTTTGACAGACCTACTATCAGAGAGACAAAAGAACTATCTGTTGTGCAAGAAGCTTCCCTTTTATAGCTTCGGGCTAAGGGATGATGTCTTCATTCCGAAGGAGAGAAAGGACAAACTAGCTTGCTGGTTCAAAAGCACGCCATGCCAGTGTCAATGGTTTAGGGTGGCCGATGGTCATGGGTGGGAGGACTTCAAACCTGTCACCGCCAACTATCTATACAACCATGTGAACAAAATTGATGGGAAGCCACTAAAATCGGAGACGCCCCCTCCCATGCACCGCACCATACTGAAGGCCACTTTGCGGGATTTGAAGAAGGGGTGGTCTGATGAGTGGGACCTACGCTAGGGAGAAAACTTCACCAACGACAAAGAATGGGCCTACTGGGTAGGTGCCTCATGCGAGGATTTTGGAGCCGAGCTGAGGAGATTGGGCTTGTATGAGGTGGCATGGGCCTCCCAATTCCACGTTTATCAACCAAAGAAGCTGATGCCAGAGCTGTTGAGTAGATGGTCATCTAGGACCAACACTTTTCACCTACACCATGGAGAGGTTAGCATCAGTCTGTGGGATTTCCATTAGATTTCGGGGGTCCCAATCTTGGGGGCCATGTATGATGAGTTCCTCCCTATCATGAGCGCGTGGGAGGATCCGAGGCAGATGTCGTGGCTGGCGCTGGCACTGATGGCACTGGTCCCCGGAGAGGACAAGGAGGTGGTGAGAGATGTCCACCTTAAGAAGTGGTTCATGTAGTTCCTGAACTTCCTGGGGGATTGAGAGATCCCTCCGAGGCCTCAAACTTGTCCGAAGGGGGCTCAACGGGGCAAGGAGCATTCGTATTGGTGGCTCTTGGAGGACATCCAATAAATGACCTGGGGTTTCAGTGTCAGCACTGAACAGTAGTCGATATTTAGGCTGGTGGCATTTATCGCGGCCCTTATCTGCGATTGGATCCTACCAGTGAGGGATACCAACATGGAGGTGCGGCCCAGATCGTTCATCATGCCATCCATGTTGGCCAAAGGATGGTGGGTCAATCTGGGGATCCCAATGCTCACCAGGTTGTACAGGATGTTGTAGCACGTTAGTGAGGGAAAGAATCTGCCGAGGATATGCAGGGCCTTCCACCTTCTGTATGGGTGGATCTCGGCTCACATCAGGGGGGTTTACGAATATCCAAACCCCATCTCACCACTGGGGTCGAACTTTCGCCCCTCCATTCTGAATGTAGTCGGTAGCTTCCCATTCAAACTAGCCGTATTGATGGTGCTGAACCGGGTGTGGAAGGTGGACAAATTTAACTTCTACCCGTTTACATTTCTGACGGGACTACTCACCAACGACAGTCAGGGAACGGAAGAACATTGGGCTTATCTCCTAGACTTTCGAGGTGGTGTTCTGGTGGCATGGGTGGACCATGAGCCGCTCTATGAGCCGTATAACCCACACCGGTTTGTGAGGTAATTCTGGTGTCTGCAGAGGCTGACCCTGCAGGTCTAATGAGAGGTGCATCATAATAATCACCTGTGTGTAATGAGGCAGTTGTGGCTCATGTTCACACGGGAAGACGATAAAATGCGAATTGCATTGCCTCCATCCACTGTCTCCTTTGGACTGGTGAAGGATTATGACATCAGCTGGGAGGAAACTTATCCGAGGGAAATGCTGAAGTAGCCAACCGTTCGAGCTGGTGATGGAGGGCCTCCCCTATCCCGAGGTCGGGGTCGAAGAGCAGCAAGGGCCTCTCGCGGTGGTGGGGCTGCCATGGCGGCGAGACCATCACCAGCTGAGGATGCGGCAGCAATGATGGATCCAACAGCAGTAGTGGACCCGGTGATTCCAGAAGAGCAGATCCATTTGGAGGGGTGGCCACCGAGGGGACTCTGCAAAATATCCACTCAGGCTCCGGGAAAGCGGTTGAGCCATATCAACATGCCAGAGGATTGTATTTTCCCGAAGGCCTAGGACATTTGTGACGTCAACTGACAATTCCTCAGCCTGCCCGAGATGTGGGGACACCTAAACCATCTCGGGATGGTTCTACCGAGTATAGGCCCTGTTCGGGCTGGTTTCATAGTGTCTACGACGGAGGTAGAGGAATATCTAGATGAGATGGACGACTCTGTCCATTCCAGTGGTGCCCCACGTCCAATGACAGACTGTGTAAGGGTATTGCTGGATCAGATGGTTCCCCCACAGCTATCAGCCGCCGAATTGAGAGAGCACTTCCCCCTTCTGGAAGAATCAGACGAATCCTCTGGGGAAGATGAGGTCGGCGGAGGGATCCTATTGGAGGAAGGCGAAGTCAGCGATCAAGACTCAGATCTTGATGATTTGGCGGAGACTCTTGAGGTAACATCCCAAATTTCATTCCTCAGGGTCTACTCTCAGGTCATCATGGATTTCTTACAAATTTCTGAACCGTGCAGGAGGAGCTTATATGTAGACCTCGCTCTCACCCCTTGGTGGGTGACGATGTAGGACCGTCGGAACCCGCACCTACAGCTGCATCTAGTTCCGTGTCGGGTGGGGCTAGGGCAGCTGAGGTGGCTCTTCTATAATCTCCATACCTTCCGACAATATACGAAGGGCCATGCCTCAGGGTCATGTCAGCATTGACTCAGGAGCAGTACCAGGAGTTCGATCTCCGTATGTCTTCTCCACTGAATTCATTGTTGTCATATGTAGATTGTGCCAACTGACATTCATGCCCTTCCCTGTTGTGTACAGTTCTACGACTGGCATGGGTTGTTGCGGCAAGGCTGGTTGGGATGTATGGTGGCATCCCTCTTAGGGGCATGCCGGTGATCATGGAGATAGTTACCCCACCTACCCGAGTTGCAACACTCTCTATCATTGGTGGGACCACCAGCAGGGTCGTGCTTGAGGTCATCGAGGTGGAGTTCGAAGATGAGGACCAACCGGCTGACCCAAGTCCTGCCACGCCTGCGCCGGCACTAGATGTTGTTCCAGATTCAACTCCAGATGCAGATCCTGCTGAAGATTTCTTGCGGGCGTACCCTGCATACGAGCCTACCAATCGCATGGACTGGGATGAAATGGCCTTCGATGAAGAGGACAGAAAAATAGTCCACCGCTGATTGTGGAAGCTGATCACACGCTTCATCAATGAAACCCCACAAGCATTGTGATTGAAGGAGGTGGAAAAAATCCGCTCACGACTGCGCGGACTATGTGCTGGGGGAGTGGATTCCCAATTTTCTCATACGATCATCCGAGATCTCATGGAAGAGAAGATCCGGGATTATGATCGCGGGTTCAGCGTGGGATGGTAGCAGAGGAAGGAAACGAACATCAAGAACTCTAGGAGGCTGAAAACGGAGTCCAACACCTACAGATCTGGACGGATGAGCACTCAGCCTCTCTCAATGCACAATCTGAGCTGATCTTGTAATTGAAGGCCCAGCTGGCAGAGGTAGAAGAGCGTATGAGGAAGGCTTCCGAAGAGGTGGAAGCCATTCCGGCTGACATAGAGAGGGCCCGAGTTTAGGCTGACGAACTGCGCCCCATCGCTGCTGAGGAGGAGCAAGAATTCAGTCGGTGGCAGAAATTCCTGGACGCCACAAGTCAAAAGGTGGTGGAGTTGCAACACTCTTTTGACGGGGTCAATCCATCCATGGGGGGAGTTGACCCCCGGGTACTGTAATGATTACAAACCCATAAATGTACTTTCGTGCTTTAGGTTTTTTGAATGTCGTATAATGCACGAGTTCCGTTGTTTCCACTGGATCGTTTTTCATCCTTACAATGTTTATGGGACGTCCAGCGGCAATTCCCTAAGCTCCGGTGGGTCAGGCCCGATTTAAGAAACAAGAGATAGTCGCCTAATAGTTCCATCCAATCATAGGAGGGTAAACCAAGCTTTGGGCATCCGGGGTTTGGATAACCGGTCCGGATTTCCGAGAAATAGGAGAGACCTGGCCGGAGAAGGAAGTTCTTAGAACAGCCGAATTACCGTTTTTCCAGTGCGCTCTTGTGCACGAATGGTGCAATGCCAGGGGTGATGAAATCATCCCAAACAGGTGGGAATGGGAATTGTGAATCACAATACCCAAGATTCAGAACATTGTGATGGTGGCATCACAATAAAGGACAACAGTTAACCATTGCGGAAAAACGGTATCCTTACTGAATTAGCCTGAAATGGGGAAAACAAATGAGGGCTGACCGTTGACCATGTTCACAACACGGGGCCTAACTAAAATATCGTCGATCAGTCTTCCGGGACGTTGGCCCAAGACAACAGGCAGACCATAGGTCGAGCATCCATACTGTTAGGGGGTCCCTCGAAACATGACCACTATTCCAGAATGTTGACCCAGGAGAGCAGGCGGACCATAGGACGAGTATCCATACTTTTAGGGGGTTCCTTCAGACATGAAAAGGTACAAGGGTCTTAATAAGGGGAACACGAAGCGTTGGATGTGGAGTGATGGTTTTTCCAAACATAATCCAACACTCACGAAATTACACCATAGTGGTGGGAGTACGCTAGACGGGCACATCAGTTTGATCATGGATCATTTTTTTTGTTTTTAGACAGGGCTTCTCTGGCGAGGTGGTCTGTCGCTTCCCAATGTCATCTTGGGGAATCCTGAACTTGTTCAGGGCAGAGTTATAGTTACACAGTCCCCTATGAGGGATCTGGCCAGGGGGCCGGTAAGGGGAAGAATATGATTTATGATTCTTGTGGGCTGGACCCTAGGTAAAATACCAGGGTGTCCCTACATATCCCATGAGGATGGGAATCAAGCCACACGTAGTTCTAGAGGCACAGTTTAACATCATGTAGGACGAGAGAAGCCCGGTTGTGCTGGTACACATCCTATAAAAACTACTAAGCCCACATGAGTCGTGCTCGATGTGGGAAACAAGAAGTAATGGAGAATTTTCTTGACACAAGAATGGGTATGTTAGGGCGAAGGGATGCTCAGTGAATACCAGCCCAATTATGCTAACACGTCCAGGTGGCGCACCTCGATGCGCGAAGAGGTAGAGCCGAGTATATTGGGATTCCACTTGAACATGAAGAAGTGGAAATGTGTGAATCATGGCGCTCGAGATTTGGATCACAATGATGGAAGTGCGGTGATAGAGGATAACTGTTGACCGTGGCGGAAATGCAACATCCATATCGCGTCATCCTGGAATGGGGACATACAAATGAGGGTCAATTGTTGACCATGTTCGAAACACGAGACCATGTCGAAAATATTGTCAGAGATTCGTAGGGACATTGGCCCGAAATGATTAGAGAGCCCTTAGGCCCAGCATCCATGGATAGCCCTTGAGCCTAGCATCCATGTCATCCGGGGGTCCTTTTGTATTTGGTAGAGGACGAGGATCCAAATAGCGAGCTCATGAAGCTTGGTCATGGAACGAGGAGAATGTTCCCATGAAAATCCCACACTCCGGGCTCTTTGTCAAAACACATCTAAATACGACAATGAGACGTATTAGATAGAGGGATTCAAGTCCATTACCATAGGGATATCTAAGTTTAGGGTCATAGAATTCGGACCATGGATGGGAGGAAACATAAGAGGCACGTGGCGGGTAATTACGAAAAAACCCGACGTGAATGGGAACTAGCGATGTGTACGGTGCGGTGAACAACCCGACGTGAATGAGGACATAATCCCATACGACACCGCACAACCCCTTTAAGAGTGGTTTTAGATCAAGGGATAGAAAAAGAGAGTTGAGGTGGGCCTGAGAAAAGTGCAAAGTCATTCCTACGTACCCCATGGGGATGGGGATCAAGCTGCACTTATTTCTTGAAAGGGTCTTAGTTTAAGGTATTAGAACTCGGACCATGTATGGTTAAGGAGATCCGGAGACACATGGTAAGGTGGTTACAAAACTCGACGATGAGGATATAATAACTACTTACCATGTGTTCTCTGGGGAAGTGCTCGAGTCGAGTGACCGAACACGGATGTTAGGATGGGTCGGCGGGGAAGTGCCAGGGTGCTCCTACGTATCTCATAAGGATGATAATCAAGCCATATGTAGTTTTGAAGGGTGGCATGGTAAGGTACTAGTTCTAGGGAAAATGGGGAGTGTGGGCGTGGCCATGTACCAAGAGAAGCGATATTTGATAGATCTTGTTTGTCCTTTAAGGTGAGTGGGTTTTTTTGTGGAGCAACATGCCTAGGGTAACAGGCCCTGGTGTCGCCACAAGAATCGAGTCGTGATAGGAATTGACAAATGGAATGGAACATGAGAAATACCCAACGTGATGTCCCCTATGAAGGAGTCATCACAATGTAGTGCCGTTTGTCGTCGTGCGGCCAGGACGATGATGTCACAATTTAGGGTCATTTGATAGGACCAAGCATGCATTTTAATGTCATTCAGCGTAGACGTAGCAGAGACGATGCTAGGCGGGGGATGTGTACGGTGCCATGAAACATAACTAATGTGAATGGAGACATAATCCCACCTCATACCGTACACAATCCCGAGATAGGAACCTCAGGCCAAGGGGCCCAAATAGGGGCAAGAGGGAAAGGGGAAAGAGGAACTATCTCCCAACTGAGCTGGACCCAAAAACGAGACGTCCGGGTGACCCTACGTATCCCATAAGGATGAGGATCGAGACACACATATCCCTTAATGAAGTTCTTAGTTTATGGTCTTAGAGCTCAGACCGCGGGAGCCCCGAAGGATACCGTATTGAAGTATTATCCCCCTGACGTCCAAAGGTGCACTGAGGAATGGCGCCAAGAGTGTTGAGATTCCACCTGGATATGATGGGTTGGAACATAATGTGAATCATGCAACCAACATTCAAGGCCTGGAGGGGCTGGTGTGACGACAGAGGATTACGGCTGACAATGTTCGCAACACAGCATCCTGTCGCGTTAGCCTGAAATGGGGACAAACAAATGAGCATAGACTGCTGACCATATTCGCAACACGGGATTTTTATCAATTTTTTGTCTGAAACCCTCGGGGGTGTTGGCCCGTAACGGTAAGAGAGCCCTTGGGCGTTTTATCCAGGTCGTTCTTGGGGGTCCCTTTGGGTATGAAAGATGATGAAAGCCCAAATGAAGGGAAACCCAAAGCTTGACAAGTGGAAGGAACTTGACCAAGTTGAATCTCACACTCTTGGTCCTAGACCAGAGTAATCTTAACACATGGGCGAACCAATGCAAGGGGTCTAGGGACTCAACCCGAGGGTGACCAAGAGATGGCGGGTTCCCAGGACAAGGGGGAATAGTGCCAAAAACCCTGTACCATACCTATGTATCCTCCTCTTGGAGAGAGACAGGACAAGGGGCCTAGGTAACCAGGAGATCGGGAGATCTCTAATAAGTAGGGCTAGACCCGAAGTCTAGATATTCGGGTAGTCCTATATATCCCATAAATATGGGAATCAAGACACACATAGTTATGGAGGGTGCCTTTTAATTTCATACGGGACAGGAAATAGGAGGGCTAATTCTCAGAATGGGGTATGCATGGTGCGGCTATTGCAAACCCGACGTGAATGAGGACATGATCCCACATCACACCACGCAGTCCCGTAGTTAGGGTCCCGAAGGTAGGACAGAAGAGACAAATTAGCTGAACTCAAGATGGACCCAAAGACAGGAGGTCTGGGCGTTCCTACATATCCCATGAGGATGGGAATCAAGCCAGATGTAGTTCTTAGGAGTTCTGAGTTTATAGTCTTATAGCTCGGACCATGGATGGATGGCACTTTCCAAGTAAGCACATGCCTTGACCCAATCCCTAAGCCCACGTGAGTTAAACTCGGTGTGGAAAAAGGGAGGAAGATCCTTATCCCAATACCCGGAACGTCCATTGAGGGGAAGTTGTTGGAGATCCCTGAAGGACACCTTTAACATATCTTTGTTCCCCTAACATGAAGATGAGAACTGAGGAATAGTGTCAAGAGTTTTGAAAATCTACTTGGAAATGATGAGAATGGAGAAGGATGTGAATCGTGTAACCGTCATTTTGGGCTTAATGGGGTTGGTGTGGCGATGGAGGATTAATGTTGACCATGTCAGAAACGTAGTATCTACATCACATTAGCCTGAAATGGGAACAACAATCGAGCATCAACTGCTGACCGTATTCGCAACGCGGGATTTTTATCGATTTGTTGCCTGAAACCCTCAGGGGCGTTGGCCCGTAATGGTAGGAGAGCCCGTGGGTGTTGTATCCAGGCCGTTCTTGGGGGTCCCTTTGGGTGTGAAATATGGTGAAATACCTGATGAAGGGAAACATGAAGCCTGAAAAGTGGGTGCGGACGTGTCTGAGTAGAGTCCGACATTTCAGGTAACTAAACCAGAGTACCCTTAGGAACGTTGGTGAACCACCGAAAAGGGTCAGTGAAGTGGCTCAGGATGGAGAGGTACACGACCTGGTCCCTACAATTTTGACATGAATGAGGACATTGACCCGCAACACGCTACATACGCCTCTCTCTGAGGAAGGGTAGGCCAAGGGGCCAAGGTGGGATGGAGATTTTCGGAAGATGGGGCTGGACCTGAAGCTTAGACATTCAGGTGGTCCTACGTATCCCATAAGGATGATAATCAAGCCATAAGTAGTTCTAGAAGATACCCAGGGGCAGGATACGCTAACAAGGATGTGTACGGCATGGCGAGTAACTTGACATGAATGGGGACGTAATCCCGCACCACGCCGCACAGTCCCGTAGAAAAGAACCTGGGCCAGGGGGCCCGAAAAGGCCAAGGGGCCTGATAGTAGGGTTTTGGTTAGGAAGGCCTAGCCTACTCACAGTTTAACTTCTTGAAGTGAGGATGAAGGTCAGGGAATAGGGCTCCCTGGACAGAGGAGGTGTATGGTACGGTGAACAAACCGACGTGAATGTGGACATAATCCCTCACCACACCGTACAATCTGGGTAAGAACTTGGGCTAGGGATCGAAAAGGCCAAGAGGCCTTGGTAAGGGAATCCATACGGCATGGCAAGTAGCCTGATGTAAACGAGGAAATAATCCCGCACCATGCCTTACACTCCCTATAAAAGAATCAGGGCCATGCGCCCGACCATTGGCATCACCAAGAGGAAATTTTGTCGCTTCAGGATGGGGAAGAATGAATCACTGCACTCAATGTTTGGGAAATCTTGGGTTGGACCCTAAGAACCAAGACACTGTTGACCATGTTCGAAACACAACATCCCTAGGGTGACCTGATATGGGAGAAACAAATAAGCGTCGACCGCTGACCACGTTCGAAACATGGGACTTGTATTGGCTTGTTTCTTGGCATCCTCGAGGGCGTTTTCCCAATGTGGTAAGAGGGCCCTTAGGCTGAGCATCCATACCATTCAGGGGCCCTTCCAGGTGAGGAAAGTGATGGAATCCTAGTCAAGGAGTGGGTGAAGCTTAGTTGTACCCATATACGGAAGAGGCGAACATCTCTAGGGAAGGGGACGTACAGCCGGGTCATGGCTTGCTCGACGTAAGTTGGGGAAAAAGTGTGCACCCTGCCATATATCTTGACCCGAGGGGAAGATTTTGGATTTTGGGCTGGGCCAACGGACAAAGTGTTCAGGCGTTCCTACGTATCCCATAAGGATGGGAATCAAGCCATACGTCGTCGTCCGATATGCCCAGAGGGTGTTGGGGAGCTTGTCCGGCCAACTTTTCTTGTTTTGACCAACCATTTTTTACAGAATGTTAGAGAGGGTTTTGTTGAATTCCTCGATCTGTCCATTCGCCTACACATGATAGCGAGAGGTATGGTTCAAATGGATATTGTACTTGGATTACAATTTCTTCAGCTCAGCTGCTCGGAAGATGGTGCTGTTTACGGGGAGGAAAACATGAGGGACTCCAAACTGTTGGATTATATTGGAGCTCACGAAGTCGACGATGGAACGGGCCTTGACCTCTTTGAGTGGAATAACCTCCGCCCACTTGGAGAAGAAATCTGCAGCAGTCAGGATGAACTTACACTGATGAGATTTTGCTGGTGGATATGGTCCCACGACATCGAGTCCCCACACTAAAAATGGACAAGAGTACTTGGTGGAGTGGAGAGGCTTTGGCGGCCGATGCAGGAAGGTAGCATGAACTTGGAACCCGCAAAATCTCTTGGAAAACTCAATACAATCATGGATCATAGAGGTCCATAAGTACCCCAATCTCCGGATCTAATGGGACATCTTGGTCCCAGCCTGGTGGGCACCACAGGAACCAGCATGAACCTCTTGCATGACCTGAGAAATCTCAACTCCTTGAATACAATGGAGGAGAACACCATCGAAGCCCCGCTTATAGAGGATCCACTCAAGACTGGGACCACTCTGGAGAGTAAATTATAGTGCGCGGTGTTGGATTCGCTCGCACTCGGCCCGATCATCTGGGAGGCAACCATTTTGGAGATACTCGAAAAAAGGTGCCCTCCAGTCGGGAGTGCCCTCAACCACTGCATTTGAAGAACTGGGACCCCTGACGCGGAGGGTCTAGCGGTAAGATGGCTTACCCGCAGGCCGTCGTCATCCTCTGGGGTGACGGGGGTGATGACTCTCATGTGTGAAACATGTATGATCAAATCATCCTTCTTGGGTTCTGTGAGTGACGTAGCTAGGCTGGCCAAAGCGTCTTCTCGACCGTTCTGTGATCGAGGGACATGGGCAACCTCTGGTCGAGAAGGGAACTGGGCCAGTAGATGGAGGGTGCACTCCAGCAATGGCACAAGCTCTGGTTTCCTGAGAACATAGTCTCCATTGACCTTCTTGATGACTAGTTTGGAATCCCCTTTCACATACAGATGTGGCACATCATCTCAAGGTCCAGCTTGAGGCCGGTGATGAGAGCCTGATACTCTGCCTCGTTGTTAGTGCAGCCTTTTGACAACATGAATGAGTATGGCAGAACGGCTTATGCCGGGGTGATGAAGACGATACCCAGTCCCACTCTGTTGAGCTTAGGATCGTTGAGCCTCCTACCGGTGGGGTTCTGGGAGGCACCATCGAAGTGAATTTGCCAACATGAGATGACCTGATCGACTGAATGGATTGCCTCATCAGGAATGTCTAGGTCCATGGATTAATCCACGGAGGTTGGATGGGAAGCTAGGAAGTCTACCAATGCATTTCCCTTGATGTCCTTCTGAGGCATGAACCTGATGTCGAACTGCTGGAGGATCACCGCCCACCGCTCTAGTCGTCCAGTAAACATAGGGCGGTTCAGTATGTACTTCAGTGGGTCTACCCGAGAGACCAATTGTACCTCATGGTGCTGAAGGTAATGCCACAATTTCTGTATGGTGAATACGAGCGCAAGGTATCTCTTTTCAATGGGGGAGTATCTGGTCTCCGTATCGAGGAGCATGCAGCTGAGATAGTAGAGGTTTTTCTCTATTCCCTCATTGTTCTTCTGGGCGAGAAGTGCACTGAGGGACCATTCTAGGGCGGTCACGTAAAGGACCAGCAACTTTCTGGAGACGGGTGCCATCAAGACCAGAGGTTGGAGTAGATACTAATTGATTTCCTCGAAGGTGGTTTGACACTCTTCATCCCATTCATAGGAAGATCCTTTCTTCATTAGATGGGAAAATGGCTTACACTTTCCAACATGATTTGCAATGAATCGGCATATGTAGTCTAAGTGGCCTTGGAGACCTTGAAGGTCCCAAATATTACTCGGGGAGGCATTTGGCTGATGGCCTTGATCTTCTCTGGGTTGATCTTGATGCCTCATTATCTGACAACAAAGACAAGAAACTTCCCGGAGGTGACCCTGAAGGCACACTTCACCGGGTTCAACTTCAAGTGGCAGGAATAGAGGAAGTCGAACACTTTATCATGGTCCTTGATATGGTCCTGGAGCTAGAAAGATTTGACCACCAAATCATCCACATAACATTCCACCAGTGTCCTGAGAATCGGCTTGAATATGCGATGCATGGCCCACTGATAGGTGGCACGTGCATTCTTCAGGCCGAAGGGCATAACCTGGTAACAAAAAGAACCTTGGGGAGCCCTGAAGGCAGTGGAATCCTCTTCCTCGGGGGATATCCGGATCTGGTTGTACCCAGAATACCCATCCATGAAGAGAGGGATCAGAACCAAGTCATAGCATCAATCAACAACTCTGTCACTAGGAGGGGGAATTCATCCTTCATGCAGTGGCGGTTGAGATCGCGGAAGTCGATGCAGACTCTAATCTGCCTGTTCTTTTTCCTAACTGGAATAATATTAGCAAGCCACCTGGGGTACTGAACTTCCTTGACAAAGTTGTATTTGATGATCTTATCAACTTCGGCCTCAACCATGGCACTGTGAGAAGGGTGCATCTTTCTGCGAGGTTTTTTGAACCTGCGATGGTTTTTCGGGAGACCAAGGTGGTGGACGACTAACTATAGATCTAGTCTTCGAATCTCATCGTAACTCCCGGAAAACACGTCATAGTGTTGTTTGAGAAAGTCCACGTACTGTTGCTGCTCCTCGAGGGGCATGGAGGCACTGATCATTGTGGGTCTCAGATCTGCCTCACTCCCATGGTTCACCTGTACCAGTTCATCGACCATGGTAGAGATGCCTTTTTCAAAGGCAGGGGGAGCATCCTCTAGATCTTCTTTTCCACCTATGGAGGGATCTTCTGTGGGGGGTGTAGGACCCCGGGACACCCTGAGAGGGGAGGGGTGAATCAGGGTGGCAACTTTTTCTTCTTAAAGTTGTGGATCTTGTTCCCACGTTGGTAGGAACTACTTAAACCTGTATGAAGGATATGATCAGCAATTAAACATTCACATGCAGAGACAGATGACACAGCTATTTTACTTGGTTCACCACTAAGGGCTACGTCCAAGGAGCATACGCCGACAGGTTGTCGGTCGTACCTAATCCACTATGCTTCACTAGCTGTAGATTACAAAGGTTCGGGTACAGTCACTCTGTCCCAGGCTCACTGCCTTTACAATTGTTCAGGGATAGCTCACTGCGTCCCTCGGGTCACTCCCGTTGACTCCCCCTGGCTCACTGCCGTTGGTGAAGTCCCACTCAGTTTATAGACGTGAAGGTCTCTTCAATAGGTGTGCATTGAAGTTCTTCGTCTCCTGTTCAGCATGAGACATTGCTTGCATCAGGGTTCAGATTTGATGCTCCTTTTAGTTCAATCCTTCTTCTTTAGCGCAATGAATGAATGCACTAGATCCCCTTGTCTTCGTTTGCCTGAATCACAATCACTGATGTGATTGCTTACTTAATGAAGCTCAGCTTACTCGGCGTTGTCAGAATCAGTTCTCCATGTATGCATGAGATCATGCATGTATCATTTAGATTTCTTCTTCAATCTCGCTTTGCACCAAAAGTATCAGGCAATTATTAGCTCTTGTGCAGCTCCAGAAAGGCGGGCGTGCTTAAACAGTGTCTGGGTCTCCTTTTCAAGCCCGGCGCGCAAGCCTCCCGGCGGCGCGCAAGTCTCAGGCGCGCAAGTCTAAACTGGCGCGCAAGTGTCACTGAAGCACCTGCGCGACACTGCCTTCTTGAACTTAATACTTGCGCGACACACTTCCTTTCTCCCCCAAATGTTCTAGGGCGCACAACCATCACTCGGCGCGCAACCCCTACTTGCGCGGCTCAACCACCTGCGCGACGAGAGCTCGAACAATCTCAAAGTCTTGAGCTCCGTGTTGAATGAGGAGGGGTGGTCCAGTATTTATAGGCAAACTGGACCCCTTGCGCGGCGGCGCGCAAGTTTCTCCTTGGCGCGTAAGTCCACTTGCGCGACTTAACCAACACTTGCGCGACCCTCTTGCCTTTGTCAAATTTTGATCTTCTGATCTCGAAAAACCATAGACGCGCAAGTTCCACTCCTTGTAGGTGCCGTCGCGCAAGTCCACTTGCGCGACTTAACCAACACTTGCGCGACCCTTATGCCTTTGCCAAATTTTCATGTTCTGATCCTTAAAAGTATATGGCGCGCAAGTTTTCTATCCTCCAAGTGTATGGCGCGCAAGTCCCTTTTCCAAAATCACTTCTTCTTTATTTGTTGATTTTGAGGCCCTGAAATTTGGCAAACACTGGAAAACGGCGCCACCTTTTATCTGCTCTTTTTGTACCACCTCCAGCTCATCATTCCTCTGTCGATGTTCTTGAATCAACCATAGATCATTGACCACAACTCTTGAACACGACATGTCACCATGGAATCTCCTTTGTCAACAAATTTGTATGTCGTTTGTTTGCTTTGTCGACAAGCATGATCACCTCAACATCACTTCTTCTTGGTGATCTGTATCCTTTAGCAACTCTTCTGCTTTTATCACAAACTCCACTATTGTGATATGTATTCTTTGAAGGAACAGCTTTAGCATCATCATCTTTTATGACAATGTGATATGCATGACTATCTCAGAATTCCAATCATTGCACATTGTCTTCTTCATCAACTGTCATGATATACTTCATGCAGACCAATTAAATTCATCAAGAAGTCTCTTGCATGGTTCTCATGCAGTCATGAGTAATTGCGTGCTATTCATCAAACTCATGGGTCTCATGCAATAATGAGGAATTGCATGGAATTCATCAAAGCCCATGGTTCTCATGCAATAAGGAGGAATTGCACGGACTTCATCCAAAAACCGCATTCTTATTTAGTCATCCTTGGATGGATCCTCAGATGGATTACACATCACATTCTTCATTGTTGTAAACAATGTATCACCTTTGACACATGTTCTTTGAACTTACGATCAGCACAACAATCGTCTGAATCATCACTCCTCTACTTCATCGGAGTACTTCACGATCTCTTTCATTTTGATCTGCATTGACAACTATTGACAACAAATACAACCTTATACACAAAGTGGTTCTAACAATCTCCCCCTTTGTATTTTGTTTTCAATACCTTATACATCTTCTGAAATGAATCCGTCAATGTCAAAATGAGAATCTTCTATCTTCTTAGAACATCACCTTTTCTATTCAACTGCTCATTTCACTTTCTCTCCCCCTTATTGACAAGAAATACAAAGCAAATTGTAGGGAGGGTATAAATCTTCACTTAAGAAATGTTTCATTAATCATTTCACTCTAAGTCTACTTGAGCAATGCTCGATGTAGAAAACAAGAGGATTTGATTAAGTCAACAAGGCTGTCCATTATCCACAGATCATGATACCAACATGAGATGATAACTCATGTATCTTGTCTTCAAGGGTCTACCACTCTTATTTCAGGTAGAAGAGAAAAAAAACAAATGTGAAAGGGAATAATCCACCTGAAACTCCTGCACTCATGTCAGCAAACAGATCAAAAACATTCAAGTGCAATTAGCAGGATGAGTGACCTTGGGGAACTTCCATTATCTTCATATCACTGATCAATTCAGTTACTCCCCCTTTGTAGGACAATCTTTGATCTGAGTAACCAAGGGACAGAGATTGAGAAATGTCATACCTACTCCATTGGTGTGTTCTTCGTAAAATTTACAGAGTAACTGCTTTTGAGTCCAGCTGGAGTTGATATTGATTGAAACAGTGATTATGGAAGCTTCTTCATTCTTCTTCCCCTCAAGGGAAACACTCCTCATCATCTTCATCAAGAGTGATCCTTCATCATCATAATCTTTGAATATCAAAAGAAGAATCTACTATGGATGGAAACTTCTTCAGCTTGGCTATCAAGAGTTGACAGCATTCACTACTTCTCAGGTTCTCCCCCTGAGAGCATGCTTCACCTTCAATTCCCTGCATTATTAGAACAAATACAATACACAAATGATTACGGGAAAAAAAGGTGGTTCCTCCTTGCTTCATCAACATGAGCTGCAAGGTTGAGGTGCTTTTCTCAACCATGTTCCTCTGTTTACTCCTGTCTTCATGCCTGCACCTCTGAACATATGTTCTGACATCTGTTGGTGTGGCATGGCTCTTTTCACATTCTCTTCTACTTTGTGTGAGGAATTGTTCTGCTTAGCAGCCAACATGTAAGATAACTTCTTACTCCTCTTAAGGACTGCTTCTTGCTCTGGTATTAAGGTTAGGCAACCTTTTGCAATATGACCAAATTTATTGCATCTCTCACACAGAACTTCTTTGACATGTGCATTTCTCTTTGTTTGCAGTCTCTTCTGCACTATGTCTTCATCATGTGAAAGTTTCCCTTTTCCTTTGTCACCAGCCTTGGCCTTTTCAGCTTCAAGTTTCCTCATTCTTTTCAAATCTTCTGGCCAGATGACCAACATGTCATTGGGAACTTTTGCAGCTAGTTTGGGTCTTCCACATGGGTTCTTCTGAGTTTCATCCCACTTAGTGTTTCGTTTGGATGAATGACCCTTAAATTGCAGGGATCTAAAATCTTGGGTCTTCTCAGCTTCCCTACTTGAGATCTTCTTGGGGAAATGTGTGTTCGCCACATTCTTCTTATTACATCCCAAGCTACTTTCTTCATACTTAAACGGAATCAGAAGTCTTCTGTTCTTATCAGCTCTGGATATCTGTTGTCCAAGGCATGCACCATTCTTGTGACCACTGCCGTTGCATACATCACAGATGTTATCAAGAATTCCAAATCTGTTTGCGGTGAACAGATGCTTCTGGATCTGTTGATGTTGTTTCTTCTTCTCTGGCTTCCTTCCCTTTGATATAGGCTTTCCCTGTGCTTTTCCATGAAAGGGATTATAAAAACAATCCAGTACACAGTGCCCGAATCTGTTGCAGCACCAACATTGACCCACAAATCTTTTCTTCTTTGCATCTTCTGTATTAAGTTGTTGGGCCATCTTCTTAATCTTTTGTGCTCTGTTTGAGGAGCCAGCTTCCTCCTTTTTCTTCTCATCCACCCTAGTCATGGTGGGAGGTTTCTTCTTCTCACCTATCCTCATCCATACTTGTTTATAACTTTTCTTCTGACCTGCACTTGATGAAGGAGCATATTTCGAAACGACAGTAGAGGTTTGTATGGATTGTACCTTCACTTTCTTAGCTGCTTGTGATAGATCAAAGTGTGAAGTCATGATCTTCTTATCACATGTTGGAGGTCTTTTGACAATATAATCCTCCAGTGAGCATTGAGTACCAGCAGCAACTGATTCTTGATGTGGATAATCAAGAGTTGTCATAATCTTCTTATCACATGTTGAAGGCATTTCAGCTTTAGACTCCTCCAACGAACATTGAGTGCAAGAGTCACTAATTTCATTCTTTTGTGAAGGCTCAATATGTGTGTTCTCAATCTCGGTCAACTGATCTTCCAATTTTTGACCCACAATATTGAGGATGATCTTCTGATCTTCAATCGTGATCATCTTCTCTTCACAAGTCTTCTTTAACCTTTCAACCTCATCTTCATGCATCTTAACTTTGTTTTGTAACAAAGAGTCATGTTCCCTGAATTTAATGGAAGTTTCTTCCAAACAAAAATTCTTGACTTCATTGCTCTTCTTCAGCTCAACTTCAAGTGCATGGACCCTTTCTTTTAGAGTCTTATTGACTGCCTCGTTTTCTTCAAAGACTTTCACCTGTTTGTTGAGCTTCATGTTTTCCATAACTTTTCTTTCCAACCCCTCTTCCATATTGTCAGCTTCCCTTTCTAATCGAGTGATCTCAACCTGCATAGATTGGAATAGGCTACAAATAATCGCAACCCTTTCGTCAGGAATATCACGCAGATATGTTTTGAGTTTTTCTTGAAAGCTTGAATAGGGGGTGTCATCCTTTCCTCTGGAATAATCCTGAGCCACCTGCTCGATACTTTCCAAGCCTAATGTTTCTTCATTATTGGAATGGCATGGAGAACAAGACACTGCATCTTCTTTGGATGTGGTGGACTTCTTCATCATCTTCTTCTCTTTCTTTTTCCTATTTGTCAAAGTCTTGGTGGATATAGATTTCTGCTCAGAAATGACTGCGTCATTATCAAGACTGCTCTTCATTGTTGACTCTAGGAAAGAAACTCAAATCCTCTTCTCAATAGAATTACTGGAGAATATCCAACATACGTTAACCTCCCTCTGATACCACTTGTAGGACCCCGGGACACCCTGAGAGGGGAGGGGTGAATCAGGGTGGCAACTTTTTCTTCTTAAAGTTGTGGATCTTGTTCCCACGTTGGTAGGAACTACTTAAACCTGTATGATGGATATGATCAGCAATTAAACATTCACATGCAGAGACAGATGACACAGCTATTTTACTTGGTTCACCACTAAGGGCTACGTCCAAGGAGCATACGCCGACAGGTTGTCGGTCGTACCTAATCCACTATGCTTCACTAGCTGTAGATTACAAAGGTTCGGGTACAGTCACTCTGTCCCAGGCTCACTGCCTTTACAATTGTTCAGGGATAGCTCACTGCGTCCCTCGGGTCACTCCCGTTGACTCCCCCTGGCTCACTGCCGTTGGTGAAGTCCCACTCAGTTTATAGACGTGAAGGTCTCTTCAATAGGTGTGCATTGAAGTTCTTCGTCTCCTGTTCAGCATGAGACATTGCTTGCATCAGGGTTCAGATTTGATGCTCCTTTTAGTTCAATCCTTCTTCTTTAGCGCAATGAATGAATGCACTAGATCCCCTTGTCTTCGTTTGCCTGAATCACAATCACTGATGTGATTGCTTACTTAATGAAGCTCAGCTTACTCGGCGTTGTCAGAATCAGTTCTCCATGTATGCATGAGATCATGCATGTATCATTTAGATTTCTTCTTCAATCTCGCTTTGCACCAAAAGTATCAGGCAATTATTAGCTCTTGTGCAGCTCCAGAAAGGCGGGCGTGCTTCAACAGTGTCTGGGTCTCCTTTTCAAGCCCGGCGCGCAAGCCTCCCGGCGGCGCGCAAGTCTCAGGCGCGCAAGTCTAAACTGGCGCGCAAGTGTCACTGAAGCACCTACGCGACACTGCCTTCTTGAACTTAATACTTGCGCGACACACTTCCTTTCTCCCCCAAATCTTCTAGGGCGCACAACCCTCACTCGGCACGCAACCCCTACTTGCGCGGCTCAACCACCTGCGCGACGAGAGCTCGAACAATCTCAAAGTCTTGAGCTCCGTGTTGAATGAGGAGGGGTGGTCCAGTATTTATAGGCAAACTGGACCCCTTGCGCGGCGGCGCGCAAGTTTCTCCTTGGCACGTAAGTCCACTTGCGCGACTTAACCAACACTTGCGCGACCCTCTTGCCTTTGTCAAATTTTGATCTTCTGATCTCGAAAAACCATAGACGGGCAAGTTCCACTCCTTGTAGGTGCCGTCGCGCAAGTCCACTTGCGCGACTTAACCAACACTTGCGCGACCCTTATGCCTTTGCCAAATTTTCATGTTCTGATCCTTAAAAGTATATGGCGCGCAAGTTTTCTATCCTCCAAGTGTATGGCGCGCAAGTCCCTTTTCCAAAATCACTTCTTCTTTATTTGTTGATTTTGAGGCCCTGAAATTTGGCAAACACTGGAAAACGGCGCCACCTTTTATCTGCTCTTTTTGTACCGCCTCCAGCTCATCATTCCTCTGTCGATGTTCTTGAATCAACCATAGATCATTGACCACAACTCTTGAACACGACATGTCACCATGGAATCTCCTTTGTCAACAAATTTGTATGTCGTTTGTTTGCTTTGTCGACAAGCATGATCACCTCAACATCACTTCTTCTTGGTGATCTGTATCCTTTAGCAACTCTTCTGCTTTTATCACAAACTCCACTATTGTGATATGTATTCTTTGAAGGAACAGCTTTAGCATCATCATCTTTTATGACAATGTGATATGCATGACTATCTCAGAATTCCAATCATTGCACATTGTCTTCTTCATCAACTGTCATGATATACTTCATGCAGACCAATTAAATTCATCAAGAAGTCTCTTGCATGGTTCTCATGCAGTCATGAGTAATTGCGTGCTATTCATCAAACTCATGGGTCTCATGCAATAATGAGGAATTGCATGGAATTCATCAAAGCCCATGGTTCTCATGCAATAAGGAGGAATTGCACGGACTTCATCCAAAAACCGCATTCTTATTTAGTCATCCTTGGATGGATCCTCAGATGGATTACACATCACATTCTTCATTGTTGTAAACAATGTATCACCTTTGACACATGTTCTTTGAACTTACGATCAGCACAACAATCGTCTGAATCATCACTCCTCTACTTCATCGGAGTACTTCACGATCTCTTTCATTTTGATCTGCATTGACAACTATTGACAACAAATACAACCTTATACACAAAGTGGTTCCAACAGGGGGGTCATTTTCGATCCCCCAGAATCTAATGGGGGGATAGTTCTGGCCTGAGCGGCAGTGGTCATCATGTCAGGAGACTCATGTGCCATTGAGACCATAACGATGAAGGAAGTCGATCATATCCCATATGGCCTTTAGCCCAAGGGGCCACACTTGATGAAATCAAATCAGTAGTGACGGGTCTTCCTGAGCCGATTGATTCCAGCATGGTAGAAGAGACACGTATGATGTACCGCTATTTCCATGAGCCTAACATTTTGATACCGTACAGGGTTATGAGGTTTCGGGATCACCTGAGCCTGGTTGGTGTAGGAGTATGAGGTGATTTTCGGCCATCGCTTGGACTTTGGAATATTCCTTCCTCTTGTACCCGAAACAACAAAACACTGCCCCATGTCAGGGGTCTTGGCCTCCAACCGATCGATCAGGAAGATGTAGGCTTCTTCCAGACCTGCCCAGGGATCACTCATGACTTGGGCGGGCTCATCCTCATTTTCCAAAACTTGCTTATCCTTGCTCTTGTAATAGTAGGCATCCAGATAGCGGGCTTCACAAGAGGCGAATGGAGATGCATCTCCTTGGAGCACGCCTACTCGACCATTGAGGGAGTATTTGAGGCATTGGTGATACGACGAAGGGACCACTGCATGCAGATGGATCCATGGCCTGCCCATCAATGCATTGTACGCAGTGTCTTGGGAGACAACCATGAACTTTTTGCTGGCAATTAGGCCACCAAACTGGGTCTTCAAGTGGATCTTTCCAACTAGGGATTGCTCGATCCTATCATATCCCTAGATTCTGAGGTCGGAGGTGTTGGAACCATGGTCTTCTATGCATGATTTGGATTGTGGTTTGTGTTTGTTTTCAATCATCGATGGAAGTTCGGATCGTGTACCATCAAAGAGATCATACCGTTCAAGAACACAACAGTATTGAAGGTGGCGCCGTTTCCCAGTGTTTGCCAAAAATTTTGGGGTCCAAAATTTGGAATTTGGTGAGCATCGCAAAAATAGTATTTCCATGAAGATCATGATTTAATATGGAAAAGGCATGAATTTCGCGAAGATGGGATGCATGGACTGGATTTCGCGAAGACCAGAAGAATAGAGGCGGTGAGTCTTTGTGATTACGTCAAGCTTTGCGAATGGAAGAGGCTGGAGAGCTTCACGGCGATGAAGGGCTTTGAGAGGGAGCTTCGCGGAGAAGTCGTGAAGGAATGATGACGATGATTCTTCGTGATTACATCAAGCTTCGCAAACGGCAGAGGCTGAACCACATCGCGGCGGAGAAGGGCTTCGCAAGGGAGCTTCGCGGCGAAGGCGTGAAGGTATGTTGACGGTGATTCTTCGCGACTACGTCAAGCTTTGCGAACGGCACAGTGCCGTGGTGCTTCGCGATTTGGACAGAATTCCGGAGGAATATTTGGAGCTTCGCGATTTGAGATGACGTGGCATTGACTTCGCGCGTAAGGGTCTAGGGTCGGTGGAATCGCCTATAAATAGCAGCCGACCCCCTCAAGAGAAGTAGAGAGAATTTCAGAGAAAGTCCTTTGCTCTCGGTTCGCAAAGGTCTCTCGCGAAGGCAGCGTGCTTCGCGAAAGAGGAGCTTCGCGGCAGCTATTCTAGCTCCGCGAAAGACGTGCGCCCCATGTTGGCTCAGTGAACTTCGCGAAGAGGCAGGAGCTTCGAGATAGCCAAGAATTGTGAAGGATAGAGCATCACGAGAGTGCTTCGTGATTGAGCTTCGCGATTGAGCTTCGCGAAATGGCAGGGGCTCCGCGAAGTCTTGTTTGAGCTTTGCAATATTGGGAGCCTCGCGAAGTAGGGTACTTTGCGAAGGCCTTTTCCAAAGGTTGTTTGCCCTGTGGACAAGGGAAAAGGGGGTATTCATCAATGGTTGGAATTTGGATCTTAACAGAGCATTAAAATCAGGACTCCGATGCAAGAAAAGTCTCATGCTAAACAGGAGACAATGAACTTCATGACTATCAATTGAAGAGACCTTCACGTCTATAAACTGAGTGTGACTTCACCAACGGTAGTGAGCCAGGGGGAGTCAACGGGAGTGACCCAAGGGAAGCAGTGAGCTATATCAGAACTTTTGTAAAGGCAGTGAGCCTGGGACAGAGTGACTGTGCCCGAACAATTGTAATCTCCAGCTAGTGAAGCTTAGTGGTTTTTGGTACGACCGACAACTTGTCAGTGTATGCTCCTTGGACGTAGCCCTTAGTGGTGAACCAAGTAAAAAGGTCTATGTCTTCTCTGTGTATGTGCATGTTTGCTTTTTGATCTTTTTCATCTTACAGGTTCAACAAGTTCCTACCAACGTGGGAACAAGATCCACAACTTTAAGAAGAAAAAGTTGTCACCCTGATTCACCCCTCCCCTCTCAGGCTGTCCCGGGGTCCTTCAGGAGGGTGTTAAATCATCATCAGACAAACCCGGCTTGTGCAATGTCCGAGTTGGGATTAGGTTAATCCCAGAACCTGTGTCAACAAGACAGCGACGGACTTCCACACCATCGAACTGGCCAGTGAAGTACAGTTGGAAAATGCGCCCATGTATGGGAGGGTCTTCATCTTCACCGGATAATGAGATAACTGCCTGACATTCGGCGTTCTCAATTGCCTCAGCGTGGAAATCTTCTGCAGCTACTACCTCCGTCTCAAACTGGAGGGGGTTTTTTAGGGCCTCGGCAAGTGCCTCACGCATTTCAGATGACAGGCGAAGTGCCTCAAGGATAGAAAGCCTTGCTGGAATTCTAGAAAGGTGATTCAAAACATCATACTTCCGTTCCAAATCTAAACCCCTGTTTACAGAAGGTCTCTCTGTAACTCGAGGCACGACGGGCCCTGCCGGCTGGACTAGCAGCTGGCTAGTACTGGGTACATCCCGCTTCCTACTAGTTGATGCTTGAAGAGAAGCTGCTGGATGAGGACCGAACAACTGAGATTGGCCTGTAGCAGGGAAAGATTGTCCGTAGTACGAACGAGACAGCTCTGCCTGATCTAGTAGCATAAACAGCGGTGGTTGTAGATTTGAGGGCACCAGATGAGGTTGCGCGTGTTGAGCTCTGCGTTGGGCCTGCTATTTGGTTTCAGTAGCGTGCACGTCCTGACTGAAAGCACCCACTGTCATGCCTCGAAGACCCATGTGGTTGCGGTTCCACTAACATTGACGTCAGCTGGGGACTTTGGGGAGGCTCGCCTGGCGTTCCCCCTCGTCGGGAGTCATATAGGGATTTACCTGCTCCACGGTATTAACCGAAGCATACCCCTGGCTGTCGCTCAAAGAGTCATCCACCACTGGGCTGATTCTGGGAGGAATCCCCATATCAGGGGGCAGGAATTCACTGAGAGTTCGGGATGATGATGGCAGCGGTGGAGCGCATTGCTTCCTCTTGCGCCGCCGCTGCTTGTCCTTTTGGGAAGAGGCCGACTAAGATGATGACGCAGAGGTACTGGTTGAATCTTCTGGAGGCTCCGGCTGATTCAGTCGTGCCTGAATGATACCATGGGAGTGAGCGACGGTTTTTCGGGCCATACAGTCATCATACCTCTGGGACCCATAGCTGGGAACCTGTTGCCACTCGCCTTCGGCGTCGCTACTACTTTCTGACCTTACGAAGACACCCGCCACTTGTGTTGGGGCCGGGCCCAACATGACTATGTTGTTGTCGACCTGGTCTTGGAGAAAGTCTTTAAACACATATCACTGCTTGAGGTTGTGCCCCAGAATCTGATGATAGGGGTAGTAGTTGGGGCGATCAGTGAGATTCGCCTCTACCGGCCTTCTGCACTCAGGTAAGTGCACAATCCCCTGCTCTAGGTCACATCAAAAGTAACCGGGTACCTGATACTCATTGAACGAGTAAGTTTGGTGCCTTATTTCCAGATAGGGGGCTCTAGGAGCCTGGCCCTAACGGGGGGCCGGAGGGGCCTGCTGAGGAGGCGGAGCCTGATTGTCCCGCCTAGGCGGTGATGGCGCATTGCGCTGGGGAACTTGTCGGTTCTGAGGCGGTTGCTGCTGGGTAGAAGCCTGTGCCTGAGGTGGAGGGCCTCTGCGGGATTGCGGAGCCGGTTCCACTGTTAGAAATTCTATCTGTCTGGGGGCTTCTATTTGGGCCACTGCGGCGGGCTCGGCTCTGGTAGTCCTCCTTGCTGGGATCACAGGGAGCAGCAGACACACCTGACTATCCTGCTGTAGAGCTTTCTCAAGGAACTGAGCCTTATCTGAGAAGTCCTGGAACACTCTGGGGTAGTTCTGGGTGATCATGGAAGGAACCAGTTCTGTTTTAACATTCCCTACACACATCGTCAGTAATTTCTCCTGAGTTATTGGCATATCGAGGGAGTATTTAAGCCCCTTCCACCGGGCGATGAAGTCCGCGACTCGCTCATCATGCCTTTGTTTTCACTTGAAGAGGTCTATGATGCTGGTCTTTCACATGGTGGAGATGAAATAGTATAGAAACTACCGGTGGAGATCCTCCCAGCCAGTCACCGATCTGATGGGGAGCTGGTTGTACCAGACAAATGCAGGGACCTCCAATGTCTGCACAAATCATCGGAGCTTGGCGGCTTCCTACTGTGTCAGGGTCCTCAACATGGGGCCACACCTGGAGGAAAAATGAGCCAAGTTATATGGAGGGTCCCTTGTCCCGTTAAAGGGTGAGAAAGTAGGATTCCCAAAACCCGGAGGTCAAGGCATATCATCCACCCACGTGGGATATGGCTTGCCATCTGTTGGGACTGCCACCTACTGGGTTTCCAATGCCTCGAGGCGGGCGATGAGTGCCACTATAGGATCCTCTAGGTGGGGGTCCCTGTCTTGACGGGGATCCCTAACCACGAGTGTTTTGTCGGGTTCTTCAACAGAGTAAATGGCTTCAATGGCTCATGGAGCGACTGGCGGAATGACCCTTGGGGCGGCTGGGGGAACCCGTGCTAGATTCCTTGGATTGCCTCGCTGTTCAGGTGGGTTCGGCGAGACGTATCGCACCCTCTTTCCATGAGTTCCAGCTTCTACCCTGTCTGCGGGAGTAGCATGATTAGGGTTTCTCAGAGGCATCTCGCTGGGGGGGAGTTTCTCCTGCCCCTGCTGCCCCGGCTTAGGATCACCATAGTCGGGTCGCCTTTCGATAGCACACTCGGCTAAGAGTTCATTGACCAGCCTCTTTTTTTAGCGAGCTATTGGTGAAACGCGGCCTTCTCGGGGTCTTCGTCTGTCTTCTTTAATAAGGCAGACGGGTCGGAGTGCTTGACGGTTCCAACTTGCTCTTTACCCTTACCGGAATTTTGTATGAGTATCAGCGACTCGGTGGGCGTAGGGAGGCCTAGAAGGTTCCTATGCTGACGAGTAATCCTCCCTGATGGGTCCATCAGTGGTGGTACACCCTTAGGGGGTATGTATCCATCGTGAAACTCCAGCTCATCCTCCTTGTCCACTATGTCAGCCATGTGGACCGCAACCCTCCTTGGGGTCATGTCCTCAATGTCGCATAACGAATCGGGCTGCCGCTAGATAGGAATGAAGAGGAGGGCATCATAATGTCCCCGTCCACAGACTTGCACATGGAGGTTGCTTCCCTGATGATTTTGCAGAGTACCTTGAAAGTCCAGACGCATTTTTGTTGGAGGGCGCTCTGGCGACCTAGTGACTCAGGGCGCTAGGCCATGGGGAGTGCGGCCAAATCGACCAGACGACATTGATAACTGATTTCCTCGAAGTGCACTTGGATCCTGGGGTACAGAACCCGGTGATAGTGAAGACAGAAGTGCGTCTCCCATAGGGTTTAACGGAAGTACTCGACTTCCTCCGGGGTGAGGGATTCCGGCGCACAGAAGTTCGACGCTGCCACAGGCCAGAACTTCTCCAGGAAGTGATCCACTGAGAGAATGTTCCAGAAGCTCATGGGCTCGAATTTAGGGTCTGGCCCCGTATTGACCAACTCGTCAACCGAAGGTGGCTGAGGAACCAGTAGCGGTACTGAGGCGGACTATTGGGACAATAAACTGGGCGGCGGAGAATACGGCGAACAAGCTGCCTGGCCACAGAATTCCGGGCCATCCTCCGAAGAGTGTGGTGACCTGACCATAATGTCACGATATGAAGGAATGATAGCCACATCCTCTGGTGCATGGATCATAGTTACCGTCAATGGGTCACACTATTTCTCAATCACCATCAGTCCCAAAATATCTCTCTGTGATCTCTGGTCGAGGTAGAGGGCACTTCTGGTGACGACGGTGGTGACTGCACGGTCAGAACCTACAGTATTCCCATAATTTTATCTTCCGAGATGTACCTACGAAGAGAGGTGGGAATCCAATGGACTTCGCATTCTGGAAGGATGAGGCTGACACGCCTTGTTCCTTCCCCAGTTCTTGATATGGAGGAATGAGGGGAGCATTCCAATGCCGAGTCGCATTCTGCATCAGAATTTGAGAAGCGGGCCGGTTTGATCTCCGTCCGGGCCTTCCTAGGATTCTTCTTGTGGTGGCGACGACCCGCCCTCCTGTCCCTAGATGGACCCTAGGGACATGGCTGATTCCCGACTTGTAGTCTCAAGGCCGTTCTAGCACCGGGGCGGAGAGGACTTCCGCTTGAGACAACCGGGGTGCGAGGGGCACCGGGGAAAATTTCGAAGGGAACATGGAGAGGAACTCCATGAAAATCACCTGAGCATGAAAAACCTCCGTCGGAACCGGCGGGACATGGGGAGGACCTCCATGCTTAGTGAGGTGGAGCGAGGTTAACCTTCACCCCTTTGGTTACGAGGGCGAGGAGGACCTTCGCCAAATGCAGAGAGGACGTAGGGAATATCCTCATGTTGGAGTGGGACTGGATGGGCAATGCATTCACATCGATGGTTGGGGGTAGGAGGAGGAATTCCATACCTCGTGTGGTGGGCACATGAAAGGCTTCCATGCAGAGTGTCACTGCCACGGGGCAGGTCTTCATTCAGGTTGGGGGTAGCATGGGGCATACCTCCATGAAGAACCTCAGAGCAGGGAAGGCCCACACTATGTAGAGTGGTGGTACGGGAAGGGAATCTGTATGGGGTGACATCACCGCGGATTGGTTCATGGCGATCACCACTCGGGCCAGCGACCCGGAGAGTCAACCCAGCCTGCCCGTGGGGCAGTTGGGGCCTCGATCCCGGTCGGGCGTAGGAGTGTTCCTGCTCAGCGTGTGTAGGGACTTCGTGATATGCATCGGCGGTGACTTGGGCCATAGTATATGTCGACATCGATGCCCCTTGACAGGTGCCCTCAGCTCGGGCCCAACGTTGGCGTCGGGTCAGGCGAGCCGGTGCGGGTGGTGCAGGGGCATAGCCTACCTGCTCCTCTAGAAAGGACGGATGGCGGCACTGACATGGCCGGGTGGGGTCCCTTTCTTGGAGTCCATGGATCGGGACTCTAACCGGGCTGATCCAGACATCACCCACCACATCAACGTAAGGAAGGGAGTCGTCAAGGCGTTCCGGGGACAGGCTCCCAAAACGATTGAATGTTGGGGTGGGGAGAAGGGGCTCCCTACGCGGCCTTCGAGGGTGGCGTTGACAGCGGGGCCTTGACGCCTCCCGGTTCAGGCGGGCCATATCCCGAGTTGGGATTATTCCCTCCTCCTCGTAACGACATATGAGGTCGTTAATCACCCTTCTTTGGATGACCTCTGATGGGGAGAGAGGGTGTGGGTGCCCCACGTTCATGGATGTAGATGCCGTTGTGGAAAAAATGGAGCCACGTGGAGCAGTTGTGCTGGTATTGCCCCTGCCCCTACATAGGCGGGTGGGTGGCGATCGTGTACCTGTAGCAGTAACCTGATTCCTGGGAAACAGGGAGATTAACTCATCAGCACTACGAGGAAAATAAACTGATAACTAGTGCCCCAGTGCCATTCCGTCTTCCGTGGCCGGTAAGAGGGATCCACACCGACAACATTGCAGAATGGAATTCCCCATGTTCTACTACCCCAACTTCAGGTGAGTTTCATGCTAGGCTCGCTATTTTCTTGTCGGGACCCGATGTCGGATATCTGGATCCGACGACACGTCAATCTACTGATGTATCGAACGCTACTAGACTCCACATTGAGGAGAAGAGATTCACGTCGGGTTCACCATTTTTTCTGACGCTTTCGCCTGGGCGAGCGCGTCTATCCACTAGGGCATGATAGGCACGACTTTTGTTACCCCGCATTCTCGCTTTCCAAATGTGGGCGGCATCTGTTCCATATTCAGGGACGTCTGCTCCTTGATTGAAACGGGGTGATGGGATGTCGGTTCCTACTTCTGTGGATTCCTCTTCGGAACTCGTTACCTAGTCCGGGTCTCCCACATAGATTTAATACATTGTTTTTGAAACTATTCTAGTTCCATGTTTCCATGGATGCCAGTTAATTACACTGCTTCTGTCAGGACATTCCAAGGGGTCCGGTCATGGAAGAAACCTTCAGTCGGGGGATTAGTCACGTCGAGGCATCATTAATGTGTCTGAACGTTGGGGAATTGGCATGTCTATATTTTTTCCCTTATTATAGGGCTTATCGAGGGCATGGATTCCCGAGGAATCCCACATCGAGTGCGGGGAATCATATTACATAGGCATGTATCTGAGGTTTTCCTTACCTTCCCATGTTTAACACAGGTTATGCTACAAGTTTAATGTCCAGCGCAGATGGAGCGGCCTGATCAGAACACCAGCTGGAGTGGATCAGATTGAGGAATCCCCCTTGAGGGAATGCCAATATCAGAGCCAACCCGTGGGCGGCTTCCCACATATTGTAGAGGGGAATGGGGTGGCATGATCTCACTGGGATGTGGTGGCTCGGGTAAGAATCAAGATGGATGATGGAGAATTGCATGGAGTGAAGGAGGAATGAAATAGAGCCGTCATGGAGATGGCGGTGGTTATGGGCTTGAATCTCGCAGAGACTTCCTACGTATCCCCGTGGAAGGGAATAAAAGTCCACGTAGTTTAGGATGGATGTGTGGGACTTACACTCTAGGCTGCCCAAGGTGTTGGTAGAACCGACGTGAAAATGGTCGGAACGACCGGGTGGTGGTTGGATTGAACCTCTGAGGCTTCCTACGTACCATGACTTAACATGGATCAAAACCACGTAGTTTAGGTTGAGTCCCGGAAAGCCGATGTGAAAAGGAACTTGGACCAATGGATGGTGGACTTGAACCTCGTGAGGCTTCCTACGTACCATGCCTTGAAATGGATCAAAGACCACATAGTTCAGGTGAAAATCGGGTTTGGCACACCGACATGGAGACGGTTGGGGAAAATTATTATTGGGCTTGAAGCTCAAGGAGGCTTCCTATGTACCATGCCTTGACATGGATAAAAGTCCTCGTAGTTCGGGTAAAGGGGTTGTTATACTGACACGAAGGGGTGTCGGAAAAACTAGATGGCAGGGTCACAACGGCTTACCGCTGGATTGGGATGCAGTTTAACATCATGCGGGACATGGGTGGGTCGGAGAACTGACATGAATAAGGACCTTAGCCCAGGTGGATGGTGGGCTTGAACCTCAGGAAGGCTTCCTACGTACCATGCCTTGACATGGATCAAAGACCACATAGTTCAGGCGAAAATGGGGGCTTGGAACACCAACACAGAGATGGTCAGGGCCAAGGATTGTTGGCCTTGAACCTCAGTGAGTCTTCCTACGTACCATGCCTTGACATGGATCAAAGACCATATAGTTCAGGTGAAAATGTGGCTATCGACGAACCGACGTGAAGAAGGACCTTGGTCCGATGGGTGACAGGGCTTGAACCTCAGGGAGGTTTCCTACATACCATGTCTTGACATGGATCAAAGTCATCGTAGTTTGGGTAGGGTTTCTACTGGCGAACCAATGTGAGGGTGAACCCATGGGTCCACTAGTGGTGGAATTGAACCTCGTGAGGCTTCCTACATACCATGCCTTGACATGGATCAAAGTCCTCGTAGTTCGGGTGTGCATTTTAACGTCATGCTGGATGAGGGGCATACAGTTTAACGTCATGATCGAGGAGGGCATGCAGTTTAACGTCATGATGGATGAGGGCATACAGTTTAATGTCATGCTGGATGAGGGCATTTCCATGGTCGATTCTTACTCTAATCCCACATGAGTCATGCTCAGTGTGAGAAAAAAGAGGCAGTAGAGACCTGATGATCACGTCGCGAAAGGTGCGTCCGTGAGAAGTGAAGAGGGGCTTACGCGTTGAGAGGCCCATAGTGCTGGGACTTACTCCAGGATAGAGGCCCGAGAGTGAAAAATCACAGGGGGAGAGGGATTTTGGATCGAAGGAAGGAGGTTCCCCATTCCCTATCATGCCCTCCACTGGCACTGGCAGTGGGGAAGTACGGAGGTGCATGGGTGCTACCTTCTGCAAGAGGGGCTAGGGGGCTTACACCAAGGTGGATGACCTTCCCCGCAGACAAATTCCACTCCCAGAAGAAGGATATTATCCCTTCTGGGGACCAGAGGGCGTAAAGAATGTCCGAGATGGGGGGACCCTGCGTGCGAGGCATGGGGTCAGATCACAGTTTAACGTCATGTGTTGAGGATGAGGTACTTATAAGATTAACGTCCTGCAGCTCGGACGAGGTGGGTTTTCTCCACACCCCTAGGGATTACATGACTGTTACCCTCTTCTCCTTGTGGGAGGGAAGGAATCGGCAAGGCCGTGTAGAAGGGTGTCGTAGAGAGAACCATCGAGGGGTCCATATTAGCGTGTCTATGCGAAGAAGCAATATCCGTTAGCATGCCTATGCAGAGAAGCATTTGGCGAAGCAACGCTATGGGTGGTGTCATCCAGGGGACTTTGAAATCACATCATGCAAACCCGGAGGGTCGCATGGGAAGTGGAATTTCCAAGCAGAGGGGTCCACAGGCAGGGGCCTTGCGGAGCATGGTTACTTTGCATAGTGGAGGTAACTTGCGATGTGATCTGCTTCCCAAAGTGGAGTGCCTTCGCCTTTTCATGGGGCATAGATGCGAGTGGTAGGTGTTTTGAGAAGTGGAAGGCTATACGCGGAGCACTGCCTCGCGAAGAAAAGGTGCCTCGCGAAGCAAGGTGCTATGAAGTAGTGTGCTTCGTGAAGTAGAGTGACCCTACCCTGGCATGTGGGTCACGTGTAAAATATGGGTGTTTCGCGAAGCATAAATGCTCCGCGACTTCTCGGGTTCCCTTGGGAATCCCCTTCCATTTCAAATTCCCTTAGGCTTCGTGAAGGGAATCCCTCTCGGAAGAGGGGCTCAAAACGAGACAAGGTGAAGGCCTCTCACGAAGCAAAAATACCTCGTGGAGCTCATGATTCCCAGAGCTAAGAGTGCTTCGTGATTTGGGAGTTGAGAATCTGAAAGGTCGGATTGTCCATATGGAGAGCTCAGGGGGAGCTTGGTATTTATAGTCAAGAGGCACCATGAAGCAGAGCTCACGCGGCACGAATGGGGCTTTGGTTGCTTCGCGACGGGTCGCGAACGTCAACCAGGTTCGCAGAGGGTTACTGCCTTTGGTGCTTCACGATGGGCTCGTGAACGTCAGGGAGTTCGCGAATCATTACTGCCTCTAGTGCTTCACGATGGGCTCGTGAACATCAGGGCATTCACAAAGCTTTTACCACCTCTGGTACTTCGCGATGGTCGCGTGGCTAGGGGGGCTTCGCGTTGGGGCTTCGCGAGGAAGGGCACATGGCCTCTTTTTCGTTCGTTCTTTTCATCCAATATTTTGGCTCCAATAGGCGTATTACATAAAAATAATCTTTTGAATTTACACTCATTTAAAGAGAATTTTCATGAAGAAAAAGGCGTCATCGAATAGGAATATTATATGGTAATATTTATGTATGAAATAATTACAACTGGAACACTTATGAACTTTAACTAGGTAATATTTCCTTTTAAACTTTTCCATAATATTTCATTTCATTTATTCATTATATATGTTAACTAATATCCTTTTAATTTGTATCTATTTGATGACTGTCAACCCTATAGTGCTCAAGAGGTCAAACACTTACATGTGAAATGGTCAAATTATTTTACAGGTTTGATTGGATTTTTTTTGTTTGTAGGGAAAAATGTAATTTCAAATATTGTCATTATAATTGTTTATTTGGTAGTAGGTTTGGTTCGATTTAGGTTTTTTAGATGACATTTTATGTTTTGAATGTTATATATTTGAATGTTTAATTTTACTATACTTATTATTTTGGTCTAGTTCTGATGGTGTTTCTGGTATGGATTCTGTTCTGGGGGGGGGGGGGTTCTAGGGGCGTGGGTGGTGTCCAGTGGTGTGTCTGTGGGGGGGGGGGGGGGGTTCCAGGGGTGTGGGAGGGATGTTTAGTGGGTTGGCGGGTGTCCAGGGTGTCCATAGGGGGTGGGAGGGTATCCAGGAGGGTGGGAGGGTTGTCTAGGGGGTGGGGCTATCGAGGGAGTGTCCAGGGGTGTGGGGGTGTCCAGTGGGTGGGTGGGTGGGTGGGGTGGGGGGGGGGGGTTACAGTTGTGTGAGGGGGATTTCTAGTGGGGTGGGAGGGTGTCCAAGAGGGTGGGAGGGCAGTCCAGGGGGTGGTGGGCTGTCTAGGAGGGTGGGGGCTATCCAGGGGGTGTCCAAGGGTGTGTGTGGGGGGGGGGGTGTTCCAGGGGTGTGGGAGGGCTGTCTAGTGGGGTGGAGGTGTCCATGGGGGTTGGAAGGTGTCTAGAAGTGTGGGACGACTATCCAGGGGGTGTGGGGCGATCCAGGAGGGTGGGGGATGTCTATGGGTGTGGGGGGGTCCAGTGGGGGGGGGTCCAGGGGTGTGGGTGGGATATCCAGAGGGGGGGGGGTGTCCAGGGTGTCCATGGGGGTGGAAGAGTGTTCAGGAGGGTGGGAGGGCTGTCCAGGGGGTGGGGTTGTCCATGAGGGTGGGGGCTGTCTAAGGGGTGTCCAAGGGTGTGTGTGGGGGGTGTCCAGTGGGGTGGGAAGATTTCCAGTGGTGTGGGAAGGCTATCCAGTGGGGGGTTTCTAGGGTGTCCATGGGGTGAGAGGGTGTCCAAGAGAGTGGGAGGGCTTTCCAGGGTGCTGGGGGCTGTCAAAGAGGGTGGGGTCTTTCCTGGGGTGTCTAGGGCTTGGGGGGGGGGGGGGGTTCAGTGGGGTGGGGGGTTTTAGGAGTGTGGGAGGGAATTTTAGTGGGGTGGGGGTGTCTAGGGTGTCCATAGGGGTGGGAGGGTGTCCCGAATAGTGGGAGGGTTGTCCAGTGGATTGGGGATGTCAAAAAGTGTGGGGGACTGTCTAGGGGGTGTTTAGAGGTGTGGGGGGGTGTTTAGTGGGGGGGGGGGATTCCAGGGGTCTGGGAGGGATGTCTAGTGGGGTGGGGGTGTCTAGGGTGTCCATGGGGGTTGGAGGGTGGGAGGGTTGTCCAGGGGGTGGGGTCTGTCCGGGGGTGTCTCAGGGTGTGGGGGTGTCCAGTGGGGTGGGGGGTTATTGGGGTGTGGGAGGGATGTCCAGTGGGGTGGGGGAGTCCATTTGGGTGGGAGGGGGGTTCTAGGGATGTGGGAGGGATTTCTAGTGGGGTGGGGGTGTCTAGGGTGTCTATGGGGGTGGTAGGGTGTTTAAGAGGGTGGGAGGGCTATCTAGGGGGTGGGGGTTGTCTAAGAGGGTGGGGGCTGTACAGGGGGTGTCCAGGGGTGTGGGGGATGTCCAATGGGGTGGGGGGTTTCTAGGGGTGTGGGAGGGGTTTCCAGTGGGGTGGGGGTGTCCATGGTGTCCATGGGGGTGGGAGGGTGTCTAGGAGGGTGGGAGGACTATCCAGGGGGTGGGGGATGTCCAAGAGGATGAGGGTGCCTAGGAGGTGGGAGGGTTTCCAGGGGGTTGGGGGGTTGTCTAGGGGGTCAGGGGGCTATCCTGGGGGTGGGGGTCCAGGGGGTGAGATAGTGTCTAAAGAGGTGGGAGGGTGTCTAGGGGGTGGGGGTGTCCAAGGGGTGGGGGCTGTCTTGGGGGTGGGACTGTTCAGTGGGGTGGGGGAAGCCCAAGGGGTTTCATTTTTTTAGTTGAAGTTTTGAATGTTATGTATGTGAATGGTGAATTTTTCTTTTGTTCTACTTGTTTTGGTCTAGTTTTGTTGTTTTTATGGTACGTATGCTGGGGTGGTTTTGGTCTGCTTTCTACTTGTTTTAGGTCTTCTTTAGCATGGTATATTTGTTGTTGAACGGTTTTATTGAAAAAAATTGGTTTTATGGAGGTTATTTTATTACCGACCTAAAAAAAATGCTTGGCAATGGGTTTTAATGTCCGTTATTTGAAAATCGGCGTAACAAATGCATCAGAAAGGGTTTTGACATCGGTTATTTCATAACCGATGTAATAAATGGAATGGAATAGTTTTTTATGTCATTTATTTTATAAACAATGTAGTATATATGTTTTCACATAAGCTATTATTTAACCATCATGAAAAAAACATGGAATAATGGTTTATCACGTCGGTTATTAAAATAACTGATGTCATAAACGCTTCAAAGGTTCAATTTATTACGTTGGTTATTATATAACTGACGTAATAAAGCATGACTTTGAATCATTTTCCATGACGGATTTTGTTGAACCGACATAAAAAACGCTTCGGATTTTTAGTTTTTACATCAGTTCTAAAATAACCGACGTAACTTTTTTTATCACATCTCCGATAATAACGCCGGCCAAAAGACAATGTAAAAAACAAAAAATAACTACAATAAAAAACGTTTTCTGCACTAGTGATACTACCTATTTGAATTTTGAGGTATGTTATTTTAGGTTACCATTATGTTACATGTATTAGTCATATTGATAATGATATTCACTCTTATTTTAATGTTGTTATAGGCAAAAAATGAAATGGGTACACTAATTATTGGAAAATATTAACCCTTTTAATCAATAAATGATATAATTTTCAGTTTAAGATTCATATTAAAGAAGAATCCAATGTAAATGTGAGATAATAAGAATTCAAGAATGAATTTGTTATGTTCAAAAGTAATGTTTCATTATTTAGAGTCCAAAAAGGAATCTTTTTTTATTTTTATAATCCTAAACAAGGATTATGTTTTATGAGAATTAGGATAATTTTATATTGATATGATGTAGAGAATAATGTAAAAGAATACATAATGAAGGACCTTACTAATTGGGTTTTTAATTCAGTATACTGGTCCTATAAAACTATGACTTATTACTGTCCTAACACTTCCTAATATGGTCATTTACTGTCAGGTACATGGATAATGGGTACTTGTTTCCATACCTATATAAAGAGGATCAAATAATTTTTTCAAATAATATATAAGTAAAAACAAAAATAGGTTAGAGGAAAACTAGGTGGGAAACTAATGATAGGTGTGGGATGGGAAGGCTCTATTGGGGTTAGATGGATTAACAAACCATACTAACAACAGACCCAGACAAACTGACCCACCCAAGGTGGGAAAATAATTTTTTGACCATTATTCGTAGAAATCTAATGATGGACCATATTAAATTATAGATACAAACCATGATGAAATGCTATATAGAGAGAAGTTGGGTTGTATATATTGGATTTGGTTCCCCATATCCAATTTATAGTTTAATTTTGATTACATTTTTCTTCAAAGAAAATGAAATAAATAAATATCATATCATATGATTAATGTTATTTAGTGTAACTTTATTTTGATAATTTTCTAAGAGTATTTGTTTCATTGAAAGATTTTATCAGTTCCTCGCTATAATAAGAACCTTGAAATTCTATTAAAATATTCCTAACCATATTCTTCATAGTCTATATGACATCTAACAGGATGCTGAAGATGTTTTAACTATCAGGTGTTGGATACTAATAAGCAGATAAGGCTTTGAATCATGATATTTATTCATGGGTAATTTACAAGAGAGGATTTTATGAGGAAAAACACACAAATATGAATTCCACATGTTATGTGTCATTAGGTAATCCTATTTTCAGAAATGTTTATCAATATTTAGAATTGATATTATTATTTATGTATATCTTGAATGACATAATTTGATTTATTTTTGAAAAGCATGACCATATATGATCATAGTTAAGTAGGATATGTTGAGTGTGTAATAAGTGATTTGATATTGATAGATAAGTCAAGAAAGGATTTTTCCCTTCCTATGCTGAGAGATGATATCTCATGGCTTTTCCTTGAAATGGAACTATTTGATTAATTCAATGACCACAATAGTTTATCGATGGGTTTATTTCAATTAGTCAAATAAATAAATATGAGGAATATAGTTTGATGACATACATATGAAATATTTTTTGATGAGATATCAAGATAAAGGGACTATATTACATAATAATTATTCATATGAGGTTTTTGACATTGTAACATAAAAAAATTTCTTTATAGGTGTCTCGATGTGTTGTTAAATGAAAATCTTGTAATTTAGGAAAGATCGCTGAATTCCACTGAGAATGATCCTAGAAGATAAAACACTGTGTATGCCGAGAACCTCATTCAAAATATATTTGGAGTTAATATAAGAATAAATATTATTATTAAGACAAAGGTAATATATTTATTCAGGTTATGTTGACCATATAAATTCAATATAAAGTTATTCCAGATTGGAATATATATGAGTTGAATATTAATAAATATTAATTGTCCAAATAGTGAATATAATATTTATTTTTTCAATTATTGAATTAATAATAAAATCAAAAATATTATTTAAATAAATATTTAGTTATTTATTTAAAAAAATGTATTAAGTATTCCTAAGATATAGAATTCCATATAATATATTAATAATTATATTATTATTTGATATGGGCCTTTATTTCGAGTTAACAATTAAGATAAGGCCCTTTGGACAATTATCAATTGTCCAACCCTAAGTATATTAAACGAATTACATCATTTTAGAGTTGAGTGAGAAGGGTTGTGTATAACCAAAATTATCATAAGAGAATTATCTCAAATCCCCATAGAGAACCTTTTAAGAATTATCTCAAGAACAAGAGGTGATCATCCTCATCCTCTATCTCGAGGATGAGAGAACGTGATAGAATTATTTCATACTAAAGGAATTGTTTTTGTGATCAATGTTGAATGATACAAGATGATCAAAATCTCTACACAAGCACCCATGGTTCATTCATTGGAATTACAATATTTCTAGATCACGTGTGGATATCATGTACCCATGTTCAATTTCACTAATTCAATTTACCAAAATCACAACATGTAATGTAAGGGTTCGGTACATGACATCATTACTTTCAGTTTGTTGGCTGCAAGTTTTCATGTGGTCTAATAAGGTGTTCATAGCTTTTAGGTGGCTTACACACTGTGTAACCCCATGTGGTTTTTACGCCATGTTAATTTTGAAAACAATGTGGTCAACGTACATTACATTTAATTAATGAGCATGTGCAGTAGAATATGCATGTTGTTTAATGCATAGTAAACAACATTAAAGACATGTCACATATCTAGGAATGTAATGTCGATGGAAAGTAACAAAACACATGTGTGTAGCTAGCTATAAACACTATTTAATTCATGGAAACTCACTCTATTTACATATTGAAACGTTTTGATCGTGTGAATAAATATTCATAGAAATTAATCAACTAAAAAATGTAATACAAGGAATGTATCTTGTTGTAAAAGCTATGTGATAGGGTTTTTCACATGGATTACACGATGAGTATTTTAGTCGGTCATGTGTGATATTAAATTATTAACTAATTGTTTTCTATTTTATTCTGTTAATACATCATTTGTAGGGTTTTATTAAATTTTATGTACTTCCCTAGCATTGCCAGCGGTACACACCATGTATAGTGAGGGCATGCAATTTAATCAATAATACTACACAAGCTACATATATTGAATCATAAAAGAACACATTGTGCATGTCATAACTTGCTGTGTCGGCATAAAATTCATGTAACTACATTGTATATGAAAATGATCATACATAGTGTTATTCAGAAATCATTTAAACTGATAGTATACATCGTGTAATAGTTAGAATCCAGGGTTTGAGTATAATTAGAAGGTTTCATGTCATGCTGCATCTAGTACACATCGTATAATTAATTGATTTTAATTAAAATTAGTTTATTTAATTTATTAAAATTTCTATCCCATTGGAATCTCAAGGAATATTTGGATGGTTTACTTATATAAAAAATTAATTAACTAATAAGGTGATTTATTTTTAGTTTTTATAATTTATCTTATTAAACAACATATAAAAATGAATGATTTATAGTTTTAAATGTGTATTAATTTAATATTTTTATGATCATGATCTCTAATGATCTATGTATGTGTTGTTTTTATATTTAATAAAATTATTTATTTGATGATTTTTGTGATTTATTTATTATTAAATTAAATATGATGTCTTTCAAATCATCCCTTATTCCTTATTATGTATGGGAATGTGTGTCAATAGTTTATTTTCTGAAAACCTAAACCCTTTCCCCCCCTCACCTTCACATGAGTATGTTTATGAAATGGAAGGTGCTCCTAGGTTGGAGTAGATAGTTCTAGAGATAGTTGTGGTGAAACAAATCAAGGAGATATAAATCTTAAAGGTGGAATGTTGCAACTCAATTTCAACCTAGCGGTAAGAGTTTTCCCCATACAGTTAATTGGTTGGTTCATCATCTACTTGATAAACTAACCCTTATTTAAAGTTCATGATCATGTGAAAGTTTTATTTTTTTTTATTACTGAATGGTTATTTATTTATGTATGTGATGAAATTATTATTTGATTATTAAACCTGAACACATAAAATAAATGAAATAAAAACAAGCTAATATAAAATAAAATAAATGGATTATGCATAAATTATTTTATCAAAGAATTGTTAATTAATTATATAAAATCCATATAATATTAAAAATTGTGTAAAAATATTAAATAAAAAATATTTACACATAATTTGAATCCCCTAGGGAAATATTAATCCAATAAAGCCTCACATCATCTGAGTTAAGATGCACCCATAGTTAAACTGTCATCCAAGACAATATTGGTGACACATTTCAATTATTAGGTTGTCTTAATAATGATAATGGGTAAATTAACCAAATTGGTATTAAGTGTAATGAATAAAGTCTATTTAATAACATTTGGAGGTAATTGTTGAGGAAATACTTGTTAGAATTTCAGGAATGTGGAGTTCACTCAACAGGTCAAGTATCTTCAATTTATTATAGTCGGTAAGGACAACTACCTAAATACTTTCATAAAATTTAATGGCCAATGTGTAGGTTGTGAGAAGGGGATTAGGGATCCTTTACACTAGAATATCAATGCTATTGGATATTCCAAATCCAATACTGTGGGTTATTGGGATTTAATAAAATAATTGGAGTCTAATAAAATAAAATTTATTACATCACACTTTTTGGTAATAGAGATATATTAATAGAAATATACTTTTATTTTTCATAGAATGGTATGTAATATTACATCGAAATTAACCCTACAGTCGATATTGGAGAAAGAGAATTCCTGACGGGTACCAACTTATAGGAGTGACATTGGAGTTTTCACATCATACAATTCCGAGAGAAGAGTTTTTACTTGTTATAGTCCTTATTCCAAAAAAATATTTATAATCATGATAATTATGAGGATAATAATTTTTTGTGGAAACATATAGATGATGCATTGGATGTCGAATGCCTCATGCTAGATCTAGAAACATTACAATGAAATGAATATATAAAACATGTTTTCCCATATTCATGTTATCTATAAATATAATTGAAGAATAGAGTGTTGAAAAGTCTCAAAGGAACTATTTACATGTAATATTGTAGAAGCTATGTCAGTCGAGCCAAATATAGTTAAGATTATTAATTACATTGAGCATCTAAAAAGTCTAGTTTTCAAGATACCCAAGTAATTATGAAAAGATCTCATGCCCACCTCAGTACATGAGATCTTATTTATTTTTATTGTGAATTTTAATATGAACAGTATTGAGAAATCACTTCTAGATCTCTTAAATCTAATTCATCATGAAAGTATGGACATGATACATGAACTACATTTAATTTTTATAGTATAAAATATGAAGTGAAATGAAAAATTCCCCAAGACTGACACCAATTATAAATAACCTTTGTACCACCTGATCAATTAGACGAGGATCAATGGGAAGGATAAGTAACATGGTGTGATATGTTTCTCAAGCCAAAAAAATGGTCCAGGAGAAGAACTACACCGTAGTAAAGAAGTGATGGGAAGCATCATGTGTATTTGTTATTGAATGTAATATTTTAGTTTCTACAATTGAGAAATTAGGTATAGCTTGTGGCACTCAAATTTTTTTAACATTCATGAACTAGGTAGATTTGGGTTGGTTTCCAGAGGTTAGGAAGATCTTTGGGCTAAGAATGGATCAATATAAGAAACACTTGAAAATAGAGACTACCATTTAATTTCCCAATGGGTTTAATTACAACATTAAGGAATTGTTATTATGTGACTATTATAACCAAAAGCATTATATACATATCATGTTTATCTATGGAAGGATTTATTTTCATGTTCTAAAATAAGAGCTACTAATTTTATGAAGAAAAAATTTGATAGATATGACACATCATAAAAATGGTCATTACATACTAGTATATGAAACCCATGTTTTGGAAATCGATAACGAATCATGTTCACATGAATCATATCACACCCAGTTATGGAATCAATTGATAGATAATGTAAACAAGAAGGGCCTAATAAAGAAAAATTATGAAGTATTTTTATATTCTACTGAACTAAAACCCATGGGTATATATCATGATTTTTTCATTGTAAAATGATCAGAACATGATTTTGTTTAATGTTGAAATGTGCATAGATCTTCATGAATTAGTTCTTACAATCATGCGTAGAACACTTCTAGTTGAATATAGAGGTGAATAATATTACTTTATAAACTTTACCAACAACTTTAGTAGATATGGATTTTAATACTTAATGAGGTATAAGTCTCAATCCTTTGAGAAATTCAACTATTTCAATAATGAAGTATAGAATCACCATGGTAAATTGATAATGAATCTCCACTCATACCATGTTGGAGAGTATCATAACTGGGATTTTATTGTAATTTGAAGTGATTTTGAGATATTATCTCAAATCATTACTCCTAATACACCATAGTGGAATGGTTTTAGTTAGAGGAGGAACCACACCTTTTTTAACATGATGATGCTGATGATGATTAATGTGAGTCTTATATTATCCATTTGGGTATATGAATTACATATTGCAATGAACATTCTAAAATGTGTTCCAAATGAAGTAATAAGAAGATTTCCATTTGAGTTATGGAGTATGAAGAAAACTATTTCATCACATTTACATGTATGGGGTAAAAAGAGTTTGTTAAAGATATATCTAAATACAGACATACTCCATGAGTAATTCAATGTATCTTTATAGGATATCCTATGGAAGCTAAATGAATTTATATATATAATCCCTCATAAAAATTATCATAGATGATAAAAATTCAATTGTTCTTGAGTGGTATCACGTCTTTAAAAGAGATACTGGGAGAAAGATCAGCTTTGATGAAATTTAGGCTCAAGATACACAAGAGTTGGTATAAGAAAAAATTCTATATATCTCCATGTAAGTGGTTGTTCTAAGGACACAAGTGATGTAGTGGACCACTATAGAGGTTAGAGAACTATAGAGATATGTTTTTTAATAATTGAGGATGGGGACTCATTATTAATTGATAATGTTCAACTTGTGGCCTATATGAATGTACTTAGTAGCTAAAAAAGAAACTAGGTGGAAATAAGACATTAATTCTAAGATGGGTTCCATATATCAAAACTAAATCTCGGTTTTAGTAGATCCTCCAATAGATGTAAATACATTTGGTAGTAAATGGTAATTCCATAAGAAACTGTACATATATTGTTAATTCACTACATATAAGGAATGGATGGTTACTAAAGCGTTTAAGAGATGTTAAGGAATAGACAATGACAAACCCTTTTATCCAATTCCTATAGTGAAATAAACCAGAATTTGTTTTGTCATAGGATCTACCAATGATTTAGAAATTATGAAAATGGATGTAAAAAAATAATTCCTTTAAAAAAAAATTTAAAACTAAATGGCTTTGTCAAAAAAAAAAAACAAATAAGGTATGCAAGTTTTAGAGATCTATTTATGTGTTGAAGTAGACATTAGGATCATGGAACATTCTTTTTAATGAATCCATAATACAATTTGGTTTCCTAAAGAATGAATATGAGACATATTTCTATAAGAGGTTTGGTGAGTGTGTACTCATTTTACTAATAGTATTTTTTGATGGTATATTACTGATTGGGAATGAGATAGTAGTCTTATAGTCTGTTAATACTTGGTTACACAAATGTTCCTCCATGAAAGAATTATGTAAAGCAACTAAAATTATGTAGATCAAGATCCATTGTAATATATCCAAGAGGATTCTTAGACTAAGTAACTGTATATATACATTTACAAGGTACTAAAGTGATTCTATATGGAATAATATAAGAGGGGATTCTTTCCGATGTCACATTGTATATATCTCTCTAAAAAAATGTGCCCTCAAACATAAGAGGAGATATATATATATATATATATATACATTGATAGAGGATGAGTAGGATTCCCTATTTTTTAGTAATAGGATCTATCATGTATTATATATATATACCATTATTGATGTTTCTTATACCATGAGAATGGTAGGTAGAAACAAAATAGGAATGGAGCATAATATTAGACTATTAAAAACACTATCCTAAAGTATTTGAGGCCTATTAAGGATATATTTCTGATTTATATAGGAGATAAGGAAATATAATTTAGTGGATTTACATATTCTAGTTTCCAAACCTACTATAATGATATTAAATCATAGTCGACATTTTTATTATTCCTTAATGAAGGGGTTGTGATCTAGAAGAGATCACATAATCATGTGGTTATTGATTTCAGATTAATGTCTCAGTATATTATGTATTTTTGATATATCTAAAGAAGACGGTTTTTCACATAAATGGTGTTATTTTGAGGTATTTTCACTTTTATTTTTGGTGTTAACTTTATTTCATGGGTTTCCTATGAGTTTTTGATAAAATTGGTGGCTTTTAGGCTGAAAAATGAGGCTCATGGTTGGCACATGGTTAGGGGAAACCATGCGCTAACCCTTTAGAAAATGAGTGCCTAGGATAGTGGAACTATCAAGTCTACATGGTAGTACACCCTCCCTAAGAAACCAGGTGGCCCCCATTTCCTATTAGATAGAGGAGCCACATAGTTGGTGCAAGATTTAGATAATTATGAGTTCAAACTGTATGACCTTCCCAAACATTAAATGTCTTAAAATTATTACTTTTACACTCCTTTATTTTAATTCCCTAACCCCCATTTCTCACTGCATTCAACCCATGTCATGAACTAACCCGGGTCGACCCTGAACCGGTCACCTGATCTGGTCTGCGACATGGCATTAAGGGTGTTACTGATCCCCATAGGCAGGAAACTAGTGCCAGACATCAAAATAAACCATTTGGAAATTATTTTTCCCATAACAAATATAGTTGATCATAAACGAAACCAACATGTAAATAAAGGTAAATAAAGCAAACAACGTGGCAGCAAAAAAATGAATAAACGAAGCAACGTGACATACCTCAAGTGACCCTGTGGGTCACCACAGATCATAAACTACACTCTCTCCAAGAGTAATCGAAGGATGAAACCAGAAACTGAAAAGTAAATCAGGCGTGAGCACTGAGATTCTCTATAGTAATTCCAAAATATAACAACGTCCAATGACCCTTCCTTTAGTAATAAATCCAATCATGCCATTTGGAAATTAAGATATAATAAAATAATGTTTTTCCTTCATTTCATGTTAAAGCCAAAAGTTAACAATTTTAAGTAAAATGCTTCTATTCCATTTTATTTTCAAAATAGATTCCAATAATACAATTATAAAATAATTTTAGATTAAATGATGGTTTTTCACAAATGATAAATCATCTATAAAACAAAAGAAATAAAAATCACATCACAAGCATCATGTCGCAAACGAGCAACACAATCAATCCCCATAGGTAACTAGCACAAGTGGGACCCTAGAGACCTCGTACCTCAGTGAAACGTGGCTTAGAAACCACAATCCTCAGATAACATGGCATAGAAACCACAACCCTTAGAAAACTTTGATTAGAAACCATGACCCTCAGTAATTGTGGCTTAGAAACCACAACTCTCAGTCATTCATATGTTTAGTTAGTGTTGTTGCATCAATCCTGCTAGATGAAACTCAGATGAACCCCTTCTTTGTCATCTAGCATACTAGTCTTGGTCTACCCACCTAGATACCTAGGTTTCCCATTGTACTCTATTTCAAGTGGTGTTGATTTTTCTTTATCAAGAAAACATATATGTGCATAAAACTTTATTTATCCAAAACACATTCAACCTCTCACCACCATTCTCCCTCATTATGTGAATCCCACCTCTTTCAGGTCACACAATGCGTAAGCCTTAAAATTAGGCATATAATAACACCTTCAACATACAAATCATTTTCTATAACAAAGGGGTCATGCCTCAAGAGAGGTTTTTATTTTTCATAAAACATTCTTATGTTGTAGAACAAGATTAATTACATAAAGGGAACACTTTTTATAACTAACCAAACGAAAGGCCAAACACCTTTGGAAATAATCATTACCAATTCAAAACCACTTAGGAAATAAATTTTAAAAAAATTCACTTAAGACCAATGGCATTGGAAATACATTTCAATTTCAAAAAGAAAGGCATAGTCATTTCTAGAAATCAAAACCATATTTCCTAGAATGTTTATATAGCATAAATGTAGAACATATTTTTCTAAAAACAAGCAAGAAATTATTAAATTCAAATTAAAGGCATAAGCATAGGGGACCTACCTCAAGGTGGAACCAGGCCATCCACTTAAACTCCTGGAACATTCTAACTAAAAGTAGATACTACTCCCCCACTAAATACATGAACCTTAACACACATGTAAGGAGACCTAGCCCCTATGCACATGCCCACATGTACATGAACATGTGCTAGGGGATCCTTACACATTTTTTATATGCATATACTAGTCACCACTCACCTACGTATGAATTTTCATATATATACATGGGCACACCTAGCCCCATACATGTATATTCACTGCAATGGATGACTATAAATGTAATGGAGGAAACCATATATATATTCTTGGTGCCAAAATATGGCCCGAAAGGAAGAAACAAAAAAGACGGCGGGCGCGCTGCCTCGCGAAGCACCGACGTGAAGCACCGACGCGAGGCACCGACGCGAAGCGCCCCGATCATCGTGGCCTCACAAAGCTCCAGAGGCGGTAATTCTCCACGAATGCATTTGACGTTCACGAGCCCGCTGTGAAGCTCCAGAGGCGGTAATTCTCCACGAACGCATTTGACGTTCGCGAGCCTGCCGCGAAGCTCCAGAGGCGGTAAGGCTCCGCGAACGCATTTGACGTTCGCGAGCCCGACGCGAAGCTCTAGAGGCGGTAACCCTCCGCAGACGACGTTGATGTTCGCGAGCGCACCACAAAGCACCTGAGGTGGCGCGTGAGTTCTACTTCATGGGGACCCTTCCCTATAAATACTGTACTCCCCCTGAGTCCCGAGGATGGACAATCCGACCTTTCGACTTCTCCTCTCCCGAATCGTGAAGCACTCTTTGCCTTGGGAATCATGAGCTCCGCGAGGTACTTCTACTTCGCGAGACGCCTTTGCTTTGTCTCGTTTTGAGCCCCTCTTCCGAGAGGGATTCCCTTCGCGAAGATCAAGGGCATTCGCGAAGCTCAAGGGCATTCGCGAAGGAAGGGGATTCCCACGGGAACCCAGGCAGTTGCGGAGCGTTTATGCTTCGCGAAACACCCAAACTATACTAGTGATCTCTATGCTAAGGCAGGATCGCTCCACATCGCGAAGCACACTACTTCGTAGGACCCTGCTTCGCGAGGCACCTCTTCTTCGCGAGGCAGTGCTCCGTGAACACTGTTCCACTTCGCGAATCACCTTCCACTCGCACCTATGCCCCATGCTAAGGCCAAGGCACTCCACTTCGCGAAGCACACTCCTTTGCTTAGCAATTCCTCCTCCCGTGCGACCCTCCAGGTTTGCACGATGTGATTTCAAAGTCCCATGGACAATACCACCTGTAGCGTTGCTTCGCCTAATGCTTCTTCTCATAGGCACGCTAACGGCTATTGCTTCTTCGCATAGCCACGCTAACGTGGACCCCTTGATGGTTCGTTCCACAACCCCCTTGACCATGGCCTTACTGGTACCTTCCCTTCCCCAAGGACCAGAAGGTACCGGTTATGTAAGTCCTAGGGGTACGGAGTGAACCCACCTCGTCCGAGCTGCAGGACGTTAAACTTCCTAGCACCAAGTCCTCAACACATGACGTTAAACTGTGACCCGACCTCGTGCCTCTCACGAAGGGTCCCCCCAGCTCGAACATTCTTTACACCACTCGTCTCCACAGGAATAGAATCACCCATCTAAAAGGGATGATATCCTCTTTATTGGAGTGGCGTATGTTCATAGGAGAAGGGCGACCCTAGTTCCCCAACAGATGGCTGCACCTCTGCATCTCCGTACTTCCCCGCTACCAAGGTCAGTGGAGGGCATGATAGGGAACAAGGCACCTCCCATCGTTGGTCCCGAGTCCCTCTTTCTCTGCGCTTTGCCGCACCTTGGGCCTCCATCCTGGAGTAAGTCCCAGCACCATGGGCCTCCTAACGCGTAAGCCCCTATTCGCTTCTCACGGACGCATCCTTCATGACGTGATCGTCAGGTCCTTGCAACCTCTTGTTTCTCACACCGACCCTGACTCACGTGGGCTTAGAGTGAGCACCGACCCTGACCCCCACCCAATGCGAACTACGAGGACTTTGATCCATGTCAAGGCATGGTACATAGGAAGCCTCCATGAGGTTCAAGCCACATTGCTCGGTCATTCATTCATGTCGAGTTTCACCCTCGTCCAGCATGACGTTAAACTGTATGCCCCCCTTGTCCCGCATGACATTAAATTGCACACCCATTCCCACCTGAACTACGAGGTCTTTGATCCGTGTCAAGGCATGGTACCTAGGAAGCCTTCCAGAGGTTCAAGCCCACCACTCATTGGACCAAGGTCCACCTTCACGTCGGTTCGCCGACAATGCCCCATATGAACTACGAGGTCTTTGATCCATGTCATGGAATGGTACGTAGGAAACCTTCCCGAGGTTCAAGCCCACCCATCATCATTCACGTCGAGTTCTACCTTCGTCCATTATGACTTTAAACTGCATCCTAGTCCGATGGAAATTTATTGTGACTAACCCGAACTATGAGGTCTATGATCCATGTCAAGGCATGGTACGTAGGAAGCCTCTACGAGGTTCAAACCCACCATCCAGTCATTCCGACCTCATTCACGTCGGTTCACCCCCGTCCCACATGACGTTAAACTATATTCCACAACCCGAACTATGAGGACTCTGATCCGTGTCAAGGCATGGTATGTAGGAAGCCTCCCCGAGGTTCAGGACCAACAATCATTGGCCCAGACCGTCTCCTTTTCGGTGTTCCAAGTCCCCATTTTCAATCCCAACTACGAGGACTTTGATCCATGTCAAGGCATGGTACGTAGGAATCCTCCCAGAGGTTCAAGCCCATCTCCCATTAGACCAAGGTCCCTCATTTACGTCGGTTCGCCGACACCCACCGCTCTTCGTTTATTCACGTCAGGGTTCACTATCGTCCCGCATGATGTTAAACTGTATTCAATCAATCCTTTGAACTATGAGGACTTTGATCAATGTCAAGGTATGGTACATAGGAAACCTTCCCAAGGTTCAAGCCCACCACTAGTGGACCCACGGGTCTAATTTCACGTCGGTTCACCGATGAAACCCTTTGAACTACGAGGACTTTGATCCATGTCAAGGCATGGTACGTAGGAAGCCTCCCTGAGGTTCAAGCCCATCTCTCATCGGACCAAGGTCTACCTTCACATTGGTATGCTGATGATGCCCATCGAACCAAGGTCCACCTTCACGTTGGTTCGCTGATGACATTCATCGGGCCAAGGTCCACCTTCACGTCGGTTTACTAGCACCATCCCGAACTACGTGGACTTTGATTCCTTTCCACGGGTGTAACACCCCGAGATTTTATGAAAAATATTTTTTTAATTTCATTAATGTCTTGTGTTGTATGCTACACCAAGATTACCTTGCGCTATACGCAACACCGTATTAGCTTGCAGTATACGCAACACTTTTCTTGGCTCTTGTTACACACAATTTCACGTTCGTTTGATAGAAGTTATTCTACGCAACATTGAGTGTATATATATATAATGTATAAATAAAATATGGTTGGATTCTGTTATACGCAACAAAAAAGGAGTTGTTCACTACACGCAACCCTGACTTGGCTTGCATTACACGCAATCACGACCTTCCTCGATAGCGTGTGTTGTACGCAATACTGGGTTTTACTAAACAACGATATATTATTATAATATTGTTATGAACTAGCCGTTATGAATAGTGTTAACTAAATTTTGAATTTTATAACATTATTATTCATCTTACACATTTCTAGAACATTTTATAAGAACAAAATAAATTTTTCGGGTAAAATAAGTATTTTTAAAAAAATGCAGTTTTGCCGCCTTTTGATGGCGCACCCACTTCAAATCTAGTTTTTGACATGTTTATAAGTTCAATTTTAAAAAATAAAATTCTTCTTTTGAATCAGGATATAAAAATTTAAATTAGATAATGTTTTGATATTTTTCCGATAACTTTCATATTTTAATGAATAGTAAAAACACGCTATATTTTAATTAAAAACAACTTTTTTCATCGTAATATCTTATGTGGTTAAATTATAATATTGAATGGTTTTAAAGTATAAATAGAATATATTTTTACCATTTAATATAATTTATGTCATTAGCATTGATTTTACCTTGAATTCGTAGGTTAAGTCAATTCAATCTTTTGCAATGTTTTAAAGAAAAACCCGTTTTCTTTTGACAAGGAGATTAATTTTAATTTAATTTCTGCATCTTTTGTGTATTGAATTTGGAAAAATGGATTCCATATTTGGAATCAGTGGGTACAAGTTATGTTAATAAGCTACTTTTTATTTTTGGGCATTGTGAATAGTAACTACGGTAAATTTTATTTACTATAGTTAAAGTTAAATCGGGTAATTAAGGGTAAATATAAGATTATAAAATTACACTAACACTTGTAAAAATCCTATTGGATGGATAAAAGTAGACCCATATAACCTAAGGGTCGGATTAGATTAATTTTATGGACTTTTGTCTATGAAAATAATTTAATTATTATTAAAACCAAAGAATGTGACAACATGTCACTTTCTTACATTTTATAAGTATAATAATTTTACATTAGTGATAAACTTCATGAAAATTCGAACATGAATAGTCTCCAGAAATATAATACAATTATCTACATCATAGAAATTTATTTAAAATTTTTAGGGATTAAATAAATATCATTTATTATGACACAAAGATGATGCAGTAATTGTTTTATTAATGAAATATTGACATAATTGATGTTTTAAATGCCCAAATAAATGTAATTTGAGACTTTTTATGACTTATATTAATTTTATAGGTTAATATGAAATGTTATTGTTGATATAAGTAACTTGTTTTGAACTTATCATTCTGTTATGAATTTCATAAAAATCATGTACCAAATAGTGTCAAAATTGACATAAATTAGTTTTTAAAACAAATATTATATTATTAATTGTTATTTAATTCCTAAAAATCTAAGGTTTATCCAAATGACTTAGATAAGGATAGATATATTAATAATAAACAGCTTGGGGTTCGTTTGGCTTGTTATGGTAAGTTTATTAATCATATAGTGTAAGAAACAAAAGACATGGTAAAAGTTAAATTATTTAACTTAGAGTTAAATCTAATTGATAAGGTTAAAATAATAACCTAAACTTGTCTAAATACTATTGGATGAGAGGATTTCGACCCATCCACACTTTATCTTTGAAATAAGACCCTTTGGAACCATTATAAACCGAATTTGACCTTAATCTAAAATAATATTTTGAGATTTTCCTAAGGTGCCCCTCTCCTCCCTTATAAAAGGGCACCTCCTCCCTCTCCTCCTCACACCAATTTGAGCATTCATGCTCGGCCAACCCCTGACAAAATCTCTTCTCCACTTCCCTAGTATCATCCTATAGGTCCTGGTATTCTTCAAAGACCATCCTTAGTAATTTAAGTGGAGGTTAAGTGAAGGCGCGTCAAAAAGAGGAAATATCCATTACCGATCTTTTTCAATTTCTTTCTTCTTCAACTTCTTATTCTTTAGTTTTTTCATGATAAAGAAATAACATCAGTATTTCTTATATACTGATATGTTATTATAAATATGAAACAACTCTAATTAACCTTCTATCCATCCTACAGAAAAAGGAAATCACCGCGCCTGCGTACGTACGGAATACTGTCTCCACGCCGTGGGGTAATCTATTTTCCACCACCACCTTACTTGGATGGGTATAATGGTGTAAATAATTACTATATATGACTATTATAAAGTTATATTGATTCAGAAATAGTATACATACACTCCAATACAATTCCACGATCATAGGAACGATATCATCACTCGTGCGAACGTACGGAATAGCGTCTCCACGATGTGATGCGACTCGTTCTACATGATCTTCATTTCATAATGATTATATAAATGAATTGAATGAATGAATATGATATATGTCACACTAATACCATTCTGGAAATGAGGTATCTATAACCTAAAGAGAAGAATAATAATTTATTCGACAAACACGCATAAGAACAAAAAGTAATAAACACCAGAATAACAAGTAGTAATGAAATATTACTAATAAGAAGCTATGAATATCACCATATATGATATCATAACAATAAGTATGATTCTGGAATAATTAAATAACATTATTTAAATCATTATACAGGAGGTTCGGACACTTACGAAGCATATCGGACCTAAGGTAAGGGAAATATCACAATCTCATTTTTATCCGAGATTGTTTATACTTCAGAATTTACTGGGGTGTATTTTATCATCCACATCCATCTTTCCACAATATGTAATATTGTTTCCATCCACCTAAAATTGTTTAAATCCAATTTTACCATTCGGTGAGCTTTTATTAAAAGATATGAAAGGAATCTTTTGTCGTTTTTCATACGAGGTACTTTTTGACTTTTCCGACAAAAGTACGAGAAGAATGTTTCTTTAACTTATATGACATGAATGGATTTTTAAAACATTATTTCCAAGAATCTTCTTTTACAAGTTTTCAAGTTTATTTTTAATCAAATTCTTTTAGTTTAAAATTGTATGACATGTTAAGAATGGAAAATTGTTTTTGAAGTAGAAAGGATATTTTTCTCAAGAATGGAGTTCAAGTGTTTTATCAAAATTATTTTCCATCTAAGATAATAATGGGTTCTATTTCTATCCCTATTATTAAATTGATTTGATTATGTTGTTATGGACTTATTTTTATGAATTCCTTTATCTTATATGAATTGTTTTATGATGTCATGATGTTTAAGATTCCCATCTTTATTACATGGGTTATGCAATGATGTATGATTTATGATTTTGTGGCACACATAAGAATGGTATCATTATGAGATGGGTGGGACCTATATATCCCTCCAATGCATTGGGTAAAGATTTTATATCTCATTAGATAGACATGGCTGGAACGGTAGTTTATACCGGTTCAGTGAAACAGGACTGAAACGAGGAGTGAACTCGGTTCAGAAATGGACTTTGTCCACTAAGATAGTCTTGGAAATGAGTCTTGACTAATAAGAAATGATTCTTTATGATTATGTGTGTATGCCACAAAGTTTCATGTTTTAAGTTATGATTATTGGGATTACATTTCACTAATATGATTTATCCCATGTTATGAAATTATGCTCTCTTTTGCAGGTTAAGATTTCCAAAAGTTATGTTATTATGAATATGATGTGATTGATATTTCTTTTGTTTACCCTTACTGAGCATTTGAGCTCACCTTTTGATGTTTTATTTTCCCCAGGACATAAAGAAAGGATTTAGGTTTTAAAAAAATAAGATCTTTATGGGATATATTGAAGATCTTCCACCACGATTAGAAGATTCTATTCCGAGTTTCCAAAGACACTAAACTATTACGGTCCTTGTGTGTGTTTTTTTTTTATGTACTAAGTATTCCGCAAAAGTAATGTAATTTCTATGTACGTGAAGCTTTGGGTCTCTACAGTTGGTATCAGAGGAAAGGTTTAGTCAACCTTTGGAAACTAGGATGTGAGAACGTTAGTGAGATCCCTAGAGATATTTCTAAGGTATGTCTAGGGATTTCTCTAAGGATAAGTATACGTATAGGATATAGTCCAAGAACTACGGTAACGATCTTATAATTTAACCTAAGATGTTAGATATTAAGGGTACTCCCCCTTTATTATGTTGTTTTACCTAGCATGATTTTTGTCTCTCACACTACTCTTTTTGGGTTTAGACGATGGCTGGAACCCGAAGGAACCGTGTTGATCACTGTAATGGACAATGCAATGATTGTCCTCCTGAAAAAACAAATGTTATGGGAGATGGAGTGAAAAATATTATTGCTATACTTACACAAGATATGAATCATTCTGGACTTCCAAATGAGCAGAGAAGGGAACAATATTCTATTGAATCCTTCATGAGGCAACGTCCACCTTCTTTCAGTGGGTCTTCCGATCCACTTGTTGCTGAACAATGGATCAATACCACTAAAAAGATATTTTCAGTTCTTCAATGTTCTGAACATGATAAAGTCATCTTAGCAGTATATATTTTGGAAGGTGAAGCTGATCAATGGTGGAATCTTATCAAGAATATGAGGCCAAGAGATGAAATTGAGTCCATGGAATGGGACGAGTTCAAGAACTGGTTCTTCAGTAAGTACTTCCCTCGTATTCTTCGAACAAAGATGGAAAAGGAGTTTCTTGAGCTGAAGCAGAAGGATGATGAATCTGTTGGTATATATGAAGCGAATTTTACAAGACTTTCAAGGTATGAATCTAGCATTATCATCCAACCTGAAAGTAAAGTTGATCGATTCTTCAGTGGCTTAAAAACAAATCTTCGAAGGGCATTAGCTATAAGAGACTTTAGTAGCTATGAAGAAATTGTGCGTTGTGCTATCAAGGTAGAAATGGAAGTTGGTGTTACTTATCCATCTCATAGTTTTGACAAGAAACAGAAGATGGAGTTCAAGGAGAAATATCAGAATAATGGTGAAAAGAAGATGAATGTTTCCTTATGCTCAAAGTGTGGAAAGAAGCATGGTGGAGATTGTCTTAAAGGAACATGTAAATGTTTCAAATGTGGAAAGGAAGGTCATCGGGCATTTTAATGCCGCAATGATGGGAAGAAGATGTCTAATGATGGAAACAAAGGAAGGGATACACAGAATGAACCTACTACACTTCAATGCTTCAAGTGCAAGGAAATGGGGCATTATTCTAATAAATGCCCTAATCCAAGGGTTAGTGATGATCGACATGAGAAACCGCTTAAGGAAAAGGACAAAGGGAAGTCACATGCGATCACTATTGGCGATGTTGAATATGAAAACGATGTGGTGGAATGATTAAGTGTTTATGTAATAGGATTTCAAAATAGTATCATGGAATCTCATTTATGGTATTGTGGAATTTTGGAATATCTATGTATTGGTTTTCAATAATTATATGATACTGGTAACCAGGAAAAAAAGTGATTGAAATATTTTTGGAAAGTAGATGATATGCGCATAATGAAGGGACAAGAAGATAATGAGATGTTTGATTGTATTCATGAGCTCATGATTTATATAAGGACTAAGTGATATCATGGTTTGAGTATATAGAATTTTGAGGATTTTGGTATGTGGAAAGTGTTAACTTTTAACTACATTCATGTTTTCACTAAGGTTCAATGGGTATTCAAGAGAACACATGATTAAGGCCTTTGAATGTTTGGAATGTGACCAACAAGACATATCTTATGATATAAGGGGATCAACGATGGTATTAAATCTCTGGTAATCATTTTCACTATATTATTAGAGTGGACTACAGTATTATGGATAAGCCTAAAGATTGGAATGGACTATGTTGGGCATAAGTTAGTTTTTTCGATATTGTTGATGGGATGTTATAATAATGTAGTTTTAGAAAAAGGAAAACCTATAGGATGGGCGACAGCCCATCGTGTCGGTCAAGGTTGTGGGAATCGAACCCACAACCGAAGTGCGACTGGCCTTTTTCACCTACCACTGGCCTACAGGAAGTCCCTGTTTAGTAGAAACTAGTTTTATTATATTAAGCAGTATAAGTCCATTTTAGGAACTATATAAGATTAATCTCACTATAGATGGACTTATGTATTTTTTTTGATAACTTTTCTAACCTTTCGTTTGAGAGAGATGGAATGACCCATCATTCTATCACATGATCTACTAACACATCACGAATGACAAATTCAACTTCATTTCTTTAAGAGATGAAGTGGAAATTGTCCAAATAACGACAAACGGTGAGACTATACCAAAATCACGAAAGTATTTCTTCTAATTCCAATTTCATCAACTTTAGGGAAATGATCTTGAAAACCAAAAATGTTTTCATAGTGCTCTTATATCTGATGAATCTGATGGTACCTTAGATCGTCACAAATTTATGGCTTTGTGATTGCTGGCTTTTCCATAACCATGTTCTCTACCACTCTCCATCAGAACATGATGGTTAGATTTCTCTTCCATATCCATATTTTCACCTATGTGGAAACCCAGTGAGTAGTTTATTTGGGTAACCGTTACGTTTCATACATTTGTTTTTAAATATTGGTTTTGGTATTCCTTTTTACGATGTGGGTTTCTATTAAAGAAACTTTCGAATAGTAAACCATTTATAACCCCGACGAATTTCGAGGGCGAAATTCAATTTAAGGGGGGTAGAATGTAACACCCCGAGATTTTATGAAAAATATTCTTTTAATTTCAATAATGTCTTGTGTTGTATGCTACACCAAGATTACCTTGCGCTATATGCAACACCGTATTAGCTTGCAGTATACGCAACACTTTTCTTGGCTTTTGTTACACACAATTTCATGTTCGTTTGATAGAAGTTATTCTATTCAACATTGAGTGTATATATATATATATTCAATGTATAAATAAAATATGGTTGGATTCTGTTATACGCAACAACAAAGGAGTTGTGCACCACACGCAACCCTGACTTGTCTTGCATTACACGCAATCACGACCTTCCTCGATAGCGTGTGTTGTACGCAATACTGGGTTTTACTAAACAATGATATATTATTATAATATTGTTATGAACTAGATGTTATGAATAGTGTTAACTAAATTTTTAATCTTATAACATTATTATTCATCTAACACATTTCTAGAAAATGGTATAAGAACAAAATAAATTTTTCGGGTAAAATAAGTATTTTTAAAAAAATGCAGTTTTGCCGCCTTTTGATGGCGCACCCACTTTAAATCTAGTTTTTGACATGTTTATAAGTTCAATTTTAAAAAATAAAATTCTTCTTTTGAATCAGGATCTAAAAATTTATATTATATAATGTTTTGATATTTTTCCGATAACTTTCATATTTTAATGAATAGTAAAAACACGCTATATTTTAATTAAAAACAACTTTTTTCATCGTAATATCTTATGTGGTTAAATTATAATATTGAATGGTTTTAAAGTATAAATAGAATATATTTTTACCATTTAATATAATTTATGTCATTAGCATTGATTTTACCTTGAATTCGTAGGTTAAGTCAATTCAATCTTTTGCAATGTTTTAAAGAAAAACCCGTTTTCTTTTGACAAGGAGATTAATTTTAATTTAATTTCTGCATCTTTTGTGTATTGAATTTGGAAAAATGGATTCCATATTTGGAATCAGTGGGTCCAAGTTATGTTAATAAGCTACTTTTTATTTTTGGGCATTGTGAATAGTAACTACGGTAAATTTTATTTACTATAGTTAAAGGTAAATCGGGTAATTAAGGGTAAATATAAGATTATAAAATTACCCTAACACTTGGAAAAATCCTATTGGATGGCTAAAAGTAGACCCATATAACCTAAGGGTCGGATTAGATTCATTTTATGGACTTTTTTCAATGAAAATAATTTAATTATTATTAAAACCAAAGAATGTGACAACATGTCACTTTCTTAAATTTTATAAGTATAATAATTTTAATTTAGTGATAAACTTCATGAAACTTAGAACATGAATAGTCTCCAGAGATCTAATAAAATTATATACATCATAGGATTTTATTTAGAATTTTTACGGATTAAATAATTATCATTTATTATGACACAAAGATGATGTAGTAATTGTCTTATTAATGAAATATTGAAATAATTGATGTTATAAATGCCCAAATAAATGTAATTTGAGGCTTTTTATGACTTACATTAATTTTCTAGGTTAATATGACATGTTATTGTTGATATAAGTAACTTGGTTAGAACATATCATTCTGTTATAAATTTCATCAAAATCATGTACCAAATAGTGTCAAAATTGACATAAATTAGTTTTTAAAAAAAATATTATATTATTAATTGTAATTTAATTCCTAAAAATCTAGGTTTCGGCCAAATGACTTATATAAGGATATATATATTAATACTAAACAGTTTGGGGTTCTTTTGGCTTTTTATGGTAAGTTTATTAACCATATAGTGTAAGAAAACAAAAAGACACGGTAAAAGTTAAATTATTTAACTTAGAGTTAAATATAATTGATAAGGTTAAAATAATAACCTAAACTTGTCTAAATCCTATTGGATGAGAGTATTTCGACCCATAACCACTTCTTCTTTGAAATAAGACCCTTTGGAACCATTATAAACCGAATTTGACCTTAATATAAAATAATATTTTGAGATTTTCCTAAGGTTCCCCTCTCCTCCCTTATAAAAGGGCACCTCCTCCCTCTCCTCCTCACACCAATTTGAGCATTCATGCTCGTCCAACCCCTGAAAAAATATATTACCCACTTCCCTAGTATCATCCTAGAGGTCCTGGTATTCTTCAAAAACCATCCTTAGTTCTTTAAGTGGAGGTTAAGTGAAGGCACGTCAAAAAGAGGTAATATCCATTACTGATCTTTTTCAATTTCTTTTTCTTCAACTTATTCTTCTTTAGTTGTTTCATGATAAAGTAATAACATAAGTATTTATTATATACTGATATGTTATTATAAATATGAAACAACTCTAATTAACCCTCTATCCATCCTACGAAAAAAGGAAATCACCGCGCGTGCGTACGTACGGAATACCGTCTCCACGCCGTGGTGTAATCTATTTTCCACCACCCCTTTACTTGGATGAGTATAATGGTGTAAATAATGACTATATATGACTATTATAAAGTGATATTGATTCTTAAATAGTATACATAAACTCCAATACAATTCCACGATCATAGGAATGATATCATCACTCGTACGTACGTACGGAATACCGTCTCCACGATGTGATGCGACTCGTTCTACGTGATATTCATTTCATAATGATTATATAAATGAATTGAATGAATGAATATGATATATGTTACACTAATACCATTCTGTAAATGAGGTATCTATAACCAAAATAGAAGAATATGAATTTATTCGACAAACACGCATAAGAACAAAAAGTAATAAACACCCGAATAACAAGTAGTAATGAAATATTACTAATAAGAAGCTATGAATATGACCATATATGATATCATAACAATAAGTATGATTATGGAATAAGTAAATAACATTATTTAAATCATTATACAGGAGGTTCTGACACTTACGAAGCATATCAGACCTAAGATAAGGGAAATATCACAATCTCATTTTTATCCGAGATTGTTTATACTTCAGAATTTACTGGGGTGTATTTTATCATCCACATCCATGTTTCCTCAATATGTAATATTGTTTCCATCCACCTAAAATTGTTTAAATCCAATTTTACCCTTCGGTGAGTTTTTATTAAAAGATATGAAAGGAATCTTTTGTCGTTTTTCGTACGAGGTACTTTTTGACTTTTCCGACAAAAGTACGAGAAGAATGTTTTTTTAACTTATACGACATGAATGGATTTTTAAAAAATTATTTCCAAGAATCTTCCTTTACAAGTTTTCAAGTTTATTTTTAATCAAATTCTTTTAGTTTAAAATTGTATGACATGTTAAGAAAGGAAAATTGTTTTTGAAGTAGAAAGGATATTTTCCTCAAGAATGGAGTTCAAGTGTTTTATCAAAATTATTTTCCATCTAAGATAATAATGGGTTCTGCTTCTATCTCTATTATTACATTGATTTTATTATGTTGTGATGAAATTATTTTTATGAATTCCTTTATCTTATATGAATTGTTTTATGATGTCATGATGTTTAAGATTCCCATCTTTATTACATGGGTTATGCAATGATGTATGATTTATGATTTTGTGGCACACATAAAAATGGTATCATTATGAGATGGGTGGGACCTATATCTCCCTCCAATGCATTGGGTAAAGATTTTATATCTCATGAGATAGACATGGCTGGAACGGTAGGTTATACCGGTTCAGTGAAACAGGACTGAAACGAGGAGTTAACTCAGTTCAGAAATGGAATTTGTCCACTAAGATAGTCTTGGAAATGAGTCTTGACTAATAAGAAATGATTCTCTATGATTATGTGTGTATGCCACAAAGTTTTATGTTTTATGTTATGATTATTGGGATTACATTTCACTACTATGATTTATCCCATGTTATGAAATTATTCTCTCTTTTGCAGGTTAAGATTTCCAAAAGTTATGTTTTTATGAATATGATGTGATTGATATTTCTTTTGTTTACCCTTAATGAGCATTTGAGCTCACCCTTTTATGTTTTATTTCCCCAGGACATAAAGAAAGGATTTAGGTTTAAAAAAAAATTAAGATCTTTATGGGAGATATTGAAGATCTTCTACCACGATTAGAAGATTCTATTCCGAGTTTCCAAAGACACTAAACTATTACGGTCCTTGTGTGTGTGTTTTTGTTATGTACTAAGTATTCCACCAAAGTAATGTAATGTCTATGTACGTTAAGCTTTGGGTCTCTACAACGGGGATACGTAGGAAGCCTCTTCAAGGCTCAAGCCCAACTTCACCGCCGCCCCTGCGATGGTCCCATTTCACTCCACCTCCACTCCATCCATCAACCTATCACCCATCCCGATTCTTGCCCGAACCGTCATATCTCGGTGAGACCATGTTGGTACGCTCCTCATCACAGCCGCCCATGGGATGGCCCCTGTATCGGCATCCCTTCAAGGGGAATCCCTCAATCCGATCTATCCTAGATAATGCTCCGGTTGGGTTGATCTGTCTCCGATAGATGTTAAACTCGCGGCGTACCCTGTGTTAAACACGGGAAGCTGAGGAAAACCTCATATATGTGTCTATGGAATATAATTCCCCGCACTCGATGTGGGATGCCTCGGGCTTCTACGCCCTCGAGAAGCCCTGTGACCAGGGATAATAGACATACATACCAGGTTCCCCAGTATCCAAACACGCTACTGATGCCTCAACGTGACTACTCCCCCGACTAAAGGTTGCTGCCCTGACCGTACCCTTTGGAATGTCCCGACAGAAGCAGTGTAATTAACCGACATCCATGGAAACGTGGCACTGGGAAGAGTTTCACGAACTACGTATTAAATCTATGAGGGAGACCCGGACTAGGTGACGAGTTCTGAGGAGGAATCCACGGAAGGAAGAACCGACATCCCATCATCCCGTTTCGATCAAGGAGCAGACATCCCTGAATAAGGAGCGAATGCCGCCCGCCTTTGGAATGATGGAACACGGGGCCACAAGCGCAGCGCGTCCTCCTCCTCCACGGACGGATGCGCGCGCGCCCCGGCGAAAGCGTCAGAAACAGAAATGGTGAACCCGACGTGAATTTCTTCTCCTCAATATGGAGATTAGTAGCGTTCGAGACACCAGTAGATTGACGTGTCACCAGATCTAGATATCCGGTGCCTGGTCTCGCCAAGAAAATAGCAGGCCTGTCATGAAACTCACCGGAAGTCGGGGCAGTAGAACGTGGGGCACTCCGTTCTGCAGCGTGTTGGTGTGGATCCTTCTTAAAGACGTGGAGAATGGAAGGACTCTGGGGCACTGGTTGTCAATCCTCTTCCCTCTCGGTGCTGATGAGTTGATCCCTTCGTTTCTCAGGAACCATTTTGCTGTTACAGAGACACGATCACCGCCCGCTCGCCTACGCAGGGGGAGGGGCAACACCGCCACAGCCACCCCACATGGCGCCGCTACCACCACGACGACCGCCACATCACGGAATACGGGGCGCCCACATCCCCTTTCCCCATCAGAGGTCATCCAGCGAATGGTGATCAACAACCTCGTGTGCAGGTACGAGGAGAAAGGGGTCATCCCAACTCGGGATATGGCCTGCCTGGACCTGGAGGCATCCAGGCCCCGCCGTCAACGCCGCCCTAACAGGCCGTGCAGGGAGCCCCTGCTCCCCACCCCAACGTTCAACTGTTTCGGGAGCCTGTCCCCGGAATGCCTTGACGACTCCTCGCCTTATGTAGAAGAGGCGCGCGCCGTCCGGCTCAGCCCGCTTAGGGTCCCAACCCAAGGGCTCCAGGTGAGAGCTCCCATCCGGCTACGTCAGCGCCGCCGTCCGACTCCACAGGAAGAGCAGGCAGGCCATGCCCCTGCACCACCTGCACCAGCTCGCCTGACCCGACGTCGGCGCCGGGCCCGGGCTGAGGATGCTCGCCCAGGCGCATCGATGTCGACAGCTACAGTGGCTCGAGCCACCGCCAACGTGCATCATGAAGCCCCCTGCATACACTGAGCAGGGGCACCCCTTCACCCAACCAGGATCGAGACCCCAACCGCCCCACGGGCAGGCTGGGTTGACTCTCCGGGTTGCAGGCCCATGTGGTGATCGCCGTGAACTAACCCGCGATGATGTCAACCTGTACAGAGGTACTCCCCGTACCAATACTCCACAGAGCGTGGGCCTTCCCCACTCCGAAGTTCGTCATGGAGGTATGCCTCGTGCTACCCCCATTCCAAAGGAAGACCTGCCCCACGGTAGTGACGCTCGGCGCGGAAACCTTTCCCGCGCCCACTATACAGGGTATGGAGTCCATCCTCCTGCCCCCGACCACCGATCTGAAGGAACCATCCATCCGGTCCTTCTCCAACGTGGGGGTCCTCCCTACGTCCTCTCTACAACCGGAGAAGGTCCTCCTCGCCCCGACAACTCGAGGAGTGAAGGTCAGCCTCACTCCGCCCACATGGGTGTTGTTCATGGAGGTCCTCCCCATGTACGCTTCGACATTTTCCCCGGTGCCCCTCGCACCTCGGCCATCTAAAGTGGGGGTCCTCTCCGCCACAACGCCAGCACCGCCCCGAGACTACATGATAGGGATCAACCCTATCCCGAAGAGCCACCCCGGGGCAGGAGAGCGGGTCGTCGCCACCACAAGAAGAGTCCTATGAAGGCCCGGGTAGAGATCAAACCTTCCCGCTTCTCCAACTCGGAATCGGAATGCGACTCAGCAATGGAACCTTCTCCCCGCTCCTCTGTATCAAGGACTGGGGCAGGAACCAGGCGCGTTAGCCTCATTCTCCCGGAATATGAGGTCCACTAGATTCCCATCTCTCTCCGCAGGTACATCCAGGAGGAAGAAATCTTGGGAATTCCTCAGGTCTCGACCGCGCAATCATCGCCATCGTCACCAGAAGTGCCCTCTACCTCTACCAGAGATCATGGAGAGTTATTTTGGGGGCCAACGGCGGCAGAGAGATGACACGACCTGTCGCCGTTAGCCGCGACTCCTGTTCCGGAAGCTGTGGCTATCAGCCCATCGTATCGTGACATCGTGGCCAGGTCACCTTACTCTTCGGAGGATGGACCAAAATTCGGCGGCCAGTCAGCTCGTTCGCCATATTCTCCACCACCGAGCTTACTATCCGAGAGGTCCTCCGCAGTACCGCTACCGATCCCTCATCCGCCCCCTGTTGACGAGTGGGGAAACACAGGGCCAGACCCTGAGTCCGAGCCCAGTAGATTCTGGAGTATTCTAGTAGCGGATTACTTCCCGGAGAAGTTCTGGCCGACGGCGGCGCTGAATTTTTGCGTACCAGAGTCTCTTACCCTTGAAGAAGTGGGGTGATTTTGTCGAACCCTATGGGCGACACACTTCCTCCTTCGTTACGAACGGGTGGTGTACCCCAGAAGTCGAGAGCACTTCGAAGAAATCGGTGAGCAGTGCCGCCTGATCGATGCGGCCGCACTCCTTGTGGCCCAGCACCCTGAGTCGCCAGACCGCTAGAGCGCCCTTCAACGGAAATGCCTTCAGAGTTTCAAAGTACTCTGCAGAATCGTCAGGGAAGCCACCCCCCATGTGCAAGTCTATGGTTGGGGACACTATGTCTCTCTCCTCTTCGACCCTATCCGACGGAAACCCGATTCGCTATGCAACATCAAGGACATGCCCTCGAGAGGGGTCGCGGTCCACATGGCTGACGTAGTGGACATGGAAGACGAGCTTGAATTCCTTGATGGAGACTTACCCCTCGAGGGCGTACCGCCACTGCTGGACCCCTCAGGGAGGGTTACCCGTCAGCAGAGGAACATGTTAGGCCTCACCGTACCCACCGAGTTGTTGGTACTCGGTCGAAATACCGGCAAGGGTAAGGAGCACGTCGGAACTGTCAAGCACTCTGACCCGTCTGCCTCTGCGCAGAAAACGGAAGAAGATCCCAAGAAGGCCACGTTACGCCAGCAGCTTGCTGAGCAGAAGAGGCTGGTTGACGAACTCTTGGCTGAGCGCGCCACAGAGCGGCGACCTGACTATGGTGATCATAGGCCGGGGCAACAGGGGCAGGAACAATTTCCCCCCGGTGAGATGCCTCCGGGAAACCATGATCTTGCTACTGCCTCAGACAGGGAAGAAGCCGGAACGTATGGCAAGGGGGCACGATACATCTCGCCAACCCCCCCCCCCCCCCCCCCCCCGAGCGCCGGGGCAATCTGAAGAACCCAGTCCGGGTTCCCACAGTCGCCCCGCAGGTCGTTCTGCCAGTTGATCCACGAGCGGCCGAAGCCGTCTACCGTGTTGAAGAACCTAGCAATGCACTTGTGGTTAGGGATCCCAGTCAAGATAGGGACCCCCACCCGGATGATCTTATAGCGGCACTCACAACCCGCCTCGAAGCGTTGGAAACGCGGCAGGTGGCGGTCCCACCGGATGGCAAGCCTTATCCTGCGTGGGTGGATGATATGCCCGCACCTCCGGGTTTTGGGAACCCCACTTTCTCGCCTTTCAACGGGACAGGGGACCAGCCGCAACACTTGGCTCATTTTTCATCTAGGTGTGGCCCCATGCTGGGGACCCCGGCTCAGCAAGAGGCCGCCAAGCTCCGATGTTTCGTACAGACATTGGAAGGTCCGACATTCGTCTGGTATAGCCAGCTCCCTATCGGATTGGTGACCAGTTGGGAGGATCTTCGCCGGCAGTTCTTATACCAGTTTAGCTCCACCACGCGGAAGACCAGCATTGCAGACCTCTTCAATTTCAAGCAAAGGCCTGATGAGTGAGTCGCAGATTTCATCACCCGGTGGAAGGGACTTACGTATTCCCTCGATATGCCACTGACTCAGGAGAAATTACTGACGATGTGTGTGGGGAATGTCAAGACAGAGCTGGTACCCTCCCTAATTACCCAGAACTACCCTGGGGGGTTTAGAGATTTCTCAGATAAGGATCAGCGCCTTGAGGAAGCCCTGCAACAGGCTAGTCGGGCACGTTTGTTGCCCCCCATGATCCCGGCCAGGAGGACCGCCAGGTCTGAACCCGCTGCGGTGGCCCAAGTAGAAGCCCCTAGGTAGCTGGAATTACTGACGGCGGCACCATCCCCGCAACCCCACAGAGGTCCTCCACCTCAAGCACAGGCTCCTGCCCAGCAGCGACCGCCTCAGAACCGACAGGTTCCCCCGTGCAATGCTCCACCGCCACCTAGGCGAGACAATCAGACGTCGCCTCCCCGGCAGGCCCCTCCGGCCCCTCGTCAGGGCCAGGCCCCCAGGGCCCCCTATCCGGAAAGAAGGCACCAGACTTATTCGTTCAACGAAAATCAGGTCCCTGGCTACTTCCGAAGTGCTCTAGATCAAGGGATTGTGCATCTGCCTGAGTGCAGAAGGCCGGCAGAGGCGAATCTCCCCGATCACCCCAACTACTGCCCTTATCATCAGATTCTGGGGAACACCCTCAAGAAATGCTATGTGTTTAAATACTGGCTTCAAGACCATGTCAACAACAACATAGTCAAGTTGGGCCCAGCACCAGCGCAAGTGGCGGGTGTCTTTGCAGGGTCAGAGATCGGTAGCGACAGCGAAGGCGAGTGGCAGCAGGTTCCCAACCGCGGATCCCAGAAATACGACGACTGGATGGCTCGAACAACCATCATACATGCCCATGGTATCAACCGGGCACGCCTGAAGTAGCCAGAACCTTCAGAAGAAGTAGCTGGTACCCCCGCATCGTCCTCACAGTCGATCTCTTCCCAAAAGGGCAAGCAGCGGCGACGCAAGAAGAAGCAACGCGCACCGTCGTTGTCGTCGTTATCCCACACTCTCGGAGACTTTATGCCCCCTGAAATGGGGATTCCTCCCAGAATCCGCCCAGTGGTGGATGACTCCTCGAGCAACAGTCAGGGGTACGCTTCGGTTAACACCGTGGAGCTGGTAAAGCCCTATATGACTCCCGACGAGGGGAGCGCCAGGCGAACCTCCCCAATGTTTCCAGCCGACGTCAACGTCAGTGGAATCGCAACCGCACCGGTAATCGAGGTACATCATCAGGCACTTTCATTCAAACCGTGCACACTACTGAGACCAAGCAGCATGCTCAGCGCAGAGCTCAGCATGTGCAACCCCATCTAACGCCCTCGGCTCTACCTCCACCGTCGTTCGTGCTACTTGATCAGGGAGAGCTGCCTCGTTCGTATCACAGTCAGTCTTGCCCGGATACAGGCCAGCCTCCGCTGCCCAATCCTAGAATGGAGACTACTCTCCAGGCTTCTACTAGTAGGCAGTAAGATGTACCCAATACTAGCCGATCACTGGTTTAACCAGCAGGACCCGCTATGCCTCCAAATGCCGAACGACTTCCTGTAAGCAGAGGTTCGCGTTTGGCACGAAAGTATGATGTCCTGAAGCACCTGGATGGCATTCCGGCAAGGCTTTCTATCCTCAAGGCCCTTCGCCTGTCATTCGAAATGCGTGAGGCACTTTTCGAGGCCCTAAGGAGCCCCCTCCAGTTTGAGACGGAGGTAGCAGCTGCAGAAGCCTTCCATACCGAGACGAGTGAAAACGCAGAATGTCAGGCGGTTATCTCGTTCTCCGATGAAGATGAGGACCCTCCTCTATAGGGGCACATTCGCCCACTGTACATCACTGGCCACTTCAATGGCATGGAAGTCCGCCGCTGCCTCGTTGACACGGGTTCCGGAATCAATCTAATTCCGACTCGGACGTTGCAAAAGTTGGGTCTATCTGAAGGTGATTTAACTCCCTCTGACCTCAGAATCCCGGGGTACAACAGGACCGAGCAAACCCCAGTCGGCAAGATCCGCCTGAAGACTCAGTTCGGTGGCTTAATTTCTAGCACCGAGTTCATGGTCGTCTCTCAGGACACCGCCTACAACGTATTGATGGGTAGGCCATGGCTCCATCTGCATGCAACGATCCCTTCGTCGTATCACCAGTGCCTCAAATACTCACTCAACGGTCAAGTAGGCGTGCTCCAAGGAGATGTGTCCCCTTTCGCTTCTTGTGAGGCCCGCTATCTGGATGCGGGTTATTACAAAAGTAAGGATAAGAAAATCCTAGTAAGTGAGGATGAACCCACCCCGGTCAGAAGTGATCCCTGGGCAAGCATGGATGATGCCTACATCCTCCCGATCCACCGGTTGGAGGCCACAACCCCTGACATGGGACAATGTTTTGTTGTTTCGGGTACGCAAGGAAGGCATGTTCCCATGTCCAAGCGACGACGGAAAATCACCTCTTACTCCTACATCAACAAGGCTCAGGTCATCCCAGAACCTCCTACCCCTATACGGTATCGGGACGTCAAGCTTATGGCAACGGCAGTGTGCCATACGTGTCTCTTCCGCAGGGCTGGAATTAACCGACTCAGGACGACACGCCACCACTGCTTTGATATCATCAAACGTGGCCCCTTAGGCCGAAGGCCAGATGGGATAGGGTCTACTGCCTTCATTGCTATGGTCTCAATGGCAAGTGACTCTCCTGATATGATGAACACTGCTGCCCGAGCCGGCACCAGCTGCCCCTCAGGCTTTGATAGCCCAGAAGTACCTCCCGTCACGGGAAATCCCCCCACGGGTGGAGAGGAAGACCTGGAGGACGCTCCCCCCGCCTTTGAAGAAGGCGTCTCTACCACGGTTGAGGAACTGGTACAGGTGAACCTTGGTAGCGAGGAAGATCCGAAACCCACATTGATCAGTGCATCCATGTTCCCCGAGGAGCGGCAGCAGTACGTAGACTTCCTCAAACAGCACCGTGATGTGTTTGCTTGGAGTTACAACGAGATGCCAGGACTAGATCCCCAGGTAGCCGTTCACCATCTGGGCCTCCCGGCAAAACATCATGGGTTTAAGAAGCCTCCCAGGAAGATGCACCCTTTTCATGGTGCTATGGTTGAGGCCGAAGTTGACAATCTAATCAAATCCAACTTCATTAAGGAGGTCCAGTACCCCAACTGGCTTGCCAACTTTGTGCTAGTCAGGAAGAAGAATGGGCATATCAGAGTCTGCATCGACTTCCGCGATCTTAATCGCCACTGCCCAAAGGATGACTTCCCACTCCCGGTGACGGAGTTATTGATTGACGCCACGGCTGGGTTCCAAGCTCTCTCTTTTATGGATGGGTATTCCGGGTACAACCAGATCCAGATGGCCCTCGAAGACGAGGAGTCCACTGCCTTCAAGGCTCCCCAAGGTACCTTTTGCTACCAGGTTATGCCATTCGGTTTGAAAAATGCAGGTGCCACTTATTAGAGGTCCATGCATCAAATATTCAAGACGATTCTTGGGGCATTGGTGGAATGATACGTGGATGACCTCGTAGTCAAATCATGTCAGTGCCAGGACCATCTCAAAGACCTTGAGAAAGTGTTCGGTTTCCTCCGTTCCTGTCACCTGAAGATGAACCCACTGAAGTGTGCCTTCGGGGTCACCTCCGAGAAGTTTCTAGGCTTTGTTGTCAGATACCGAGGTATCGAGATCGACCCGGAGAAGATCAAGGCCATCAGCCAAATGCCTCCCCCGAGCAACATTCCGGAACTTCGAGGCCTTCAAGGCCACTTAGCCTATATACGCCGATTCATCACCAATCTGGCCGGAAAGTGTAATCCATTTTCCCAGCTCATGAAGAAGGGTGCCGCCTACGAATGGGATGAGGAGTGTCAGACCGCATTCGAGGAAATCAAGCAGTATCTACTCCAACCTCCGGTCTTGATGCCGCCCGTCTCTGGAAAGCCGCTGGTTTTTTACGTGACCCACCTGGAAAGATCCCTCGGTGCACTGCTCACCCAGAAGAATAACGAGGGTACTGAGAACAGTCTCTACTATCTCAGTCGCATGCTTCTCGATACGTAGGTCAGATACTCCCCTATCGAAAAGAGATGCCATGCGCTCGTCTTCGCCGTGCAGAAGTTGCGACATTACCTGCAGCACCATGAGGTGCAATTGGTCTCCCGGGTAGACCCACTGAAGTACATCCTGAACCGCCCCATGCTGACTGGCTGACTAGCACGATGGGCAGTGACTCTCCAACAGTTTGATATCAGGTTCGTACCTCATAAGGCCATTAAGGGAGAGGCGTTGGCAGACTTTTTAGCTACTCATACAACCTCCGTGGATCAATCCCTGGACCTGGATTTCCCTGATGAGACGATCCTCTCAGTAGATCATGTTGTCCCGTGTTGGAAAATGCATTTCGACGGCACCTCCTAGAGCCCCATCGGTAGGAGGCTCAACGATCCTAAGCTCAACAGAGTGGGCCTGGGTATTGTCTTCATTACCCCGGCGCAGGCCATCCTGCCATACTCGTTCCTGTTGTCAGAAGGCTGTACGAACAACGAGGCAGAGTACCAGGCTCTCATCACCAGCCTCGAGTTGGACCTTGAGATCCATGTGCCCCATCTACATGTGAAGGGAGATTCTAAGCTGGTAATCAAACAGGTTAATGGCGACTACGTCGTCAGGAAGCTGGAGCTTGCACCATTGCTGGAGTACACCCTCCGCCTAATGGCCCAGTTCTCTTCTCGACCAAAGGTTACCCATGTCCCACGGTCACAGAACGGTCAAGTAGACGCCTTGGCTGGCTTGGCCGCATCGCTCGCAGAACCCGAGCAAGATGATTTAATCATACATGTGGCACACCGGAGAGTCATTTCCCCCGTCACCCAAGAGGACAATGATGGCCTGCGGGTAGGTCATCTCACCGCCGGACCCTCCACGACAGGGGTCCCGGGTTCGTCAGGCACAGTGGTTGAAGCCACTACCGACTGGAGGGCACCTTTTGTCGAGTACCTCCAAAATGGTTGCCTCCCGGACGACCGGGCCGAGCGCGAGCGAATCCGACGTCGCGCGCTACAATTTACCCTCCAGAGCGGCCCCAGTCTTGAACAGATCCTTTATAAGCGGAGTTTCGATGGTATTCTCCTCTGTTGCATCCAAGGAGTAGAGATACCTCAAGTTATGCAAGAGGTTCACGCCGGTTCCTGTGGCGCCCATCAAGCTAGGCCGAAGCTGTCCCATCAAATCTGGAGGTTGGGGTACTTTTGTCCCTCTATGATCCATGATTGTATTGGATATGCCAAGAGATGCCACGCGTGCCAAGTTCACGCCAACTTCCTGCATCGGCCGCCGGAGCCCCACCACCCCACCAAGTACTCTTGGCCATTTGCGGTATGAGGACTTGATGTAGTGGGACCGTATCCACCATCAACAGCCCGCCAGTGTAGGTTCATCCTGACTGCTACAGATTTCTTCTCCAAGTGGGCAGAGGCAGTTCCACTCAAAGAGGTCAAGGCCCGTTCCATCGTTGACTTTGTGAGATCCAACATTATCCACCGGTTTGGGGTCCCTCACGCCGTCCTCACCGATAACGGCACCAACTTCCGATTGGCTGAACTAAAGAAATTGTACGCCAAGTACGACATCTGTCTGAGCCATACCTCCCGCTACTATGCGCAGGCAAACAGACAGATCGAGGAGTTCAACAAAACCCTCTCTAACATTCTCTAGAAGATGGTTGGTCAGAACAAGAAAAGTTGGCCGGACAAGCTCCCCAACGCCCTCTGGGCTTACCGGACGACGACTCGCAACTCTACCCAGGTGACCCCATATTCATTGGTGTATGGAGCTGAGGCCGTCCTACCCATTGAGATCTAGTTGCCATCGTTACGCACTACAGTTTATGATCACCAGACATCAGATGAGGTAGCTGAGATCCGTTTAGCCAAATTAGAAGCACTGGACGAGAATAGGCTTCGTGCCCTGCACAATCTGGAAAGGCATCAGGATAAGATAGCGAGGGCCTTCAACCAGAAGGTTCGTCTCCGTTCTTTCCTACAAGGCGACCTAGTACTGGCCCTTCGAGCGCCAATGATTCCCGGTAGGAAACCGCCCAAATTAGAACCCAAATGGGAAGGGCCTTATATCATCCATAAGGTTTACCCCAATGGAGCATACTCCTTGGTGACCACATATGGAGAGTGTATAACCCCTCCTACCAATGCCAAGTTCCATAAGTGATACTTTTCCTAGGGAAAAAGGGTCCTGCACGACCCTAAACTGCACGCTGGTCCCACACGACCTTAAACTGCATCTTCGTCCTACAAGACGATAAACTGTGAAACGGTCCCGCATGACCTTAAACTGCACATTATGGCCCCACACAACTCTAAACTATAAAGTCCGGCATGACCTTAAACTTCATCTTCATCCTGCAAGACAATAAACTACAAAATAGTCCGAGCTCTATGACTTTAAACTATGATCTCCACCTGTCCTTACTGCAAGACGTTAAATTGAAATCCAGTCAGGCCTTCTTGATCGAGGCTCAGCCTTAGGCCCCTTGTCCTCCTCGGGCCCCTGGCCCCCCCGTCTTCACCGCGAGACGTTAAACCGCAAGCTGGTTTTCACTGACTTAACCTCTTGTGGGATTGTACGGTATGGTATGGGATTATGTCCTCATTCACGTCGGATTACTCGCCGTACCGTACATATCCCCAAATGAGATGCTCCTCGTCCCGCATGACGTTAAACTGCATTTCAAGAACTACGTGTGGCTTGATTCCCATCTTCATGGGATACGTAGGAACACTTAGACACCTCATCTTGAGCCCATCCCCAAGCTTTTCTCTTCCACTATCCCCCCTGGGAATAGTTTCCTTGGAGGCTCCTTGTGTAGCGAGGGGAAGGCTTTCTTAGCCCCGCTCATACGACCCCGCTCGCACAAGGATTGTAAGGGTTGCACCATGTGCCCACTCCCGTTCTTCTATCCCCCCATGTCCTCACCGCATGACGCTAAACTGCATAGCCTTCAAGAACTACGTATGGCTTGATTCCCTTCCTAATGGGATACGTAGGAACGCCCAGTCATTTCATCCGTTGGCCCAGACCAAAAGCCAAAATCTTCCCCTCGGGTAAAGATATGGCAGGGTGCATACTTTTTCCCCAACTCACATCGAGCAAGCCTCGACCCAACTACACATCCCCCTGGAGATGTTTGCCTCTTTCGTGGATGGATACAGCTATGATTTACCCAATCCTTGACTGGGATTCCATCATTTTTGCACACCTAGAGGGACCCCCATGAACGGCCTGGATACTGCGCCCGAGGGCTCTCCTACCGATACGGGCCAACGCCCCCGAGGGTTTTCAAGAAACAAGCCGATACAAGTCCCGCGTTGCGAATTTGGTCCGAGGTCGATGCTCATTTGTTGCTCCCATATCGGGTCACCATAGGAACACTGTATTTAGAACATGGTCAACAGTGTCCTGGATCTTTGGGTCCACCTTGAGATGTCCCAGACGTCGAGTGCAATGATTTGTTTTTCCCCATCCCGAAGTGACAAACTTCCCCCTGGGTGGTGCTAGCAATCGGGCCCACGGCCCCGATTCCCCATAGGGGTGTATGGTGTGGTGTGGGACTACATCCTCATTCATGCCGAGATCATGTAACCTACCGTACGCCTCCTCTTACGAGGCCCAGCCTCAGGCCCCTTGGCCTTCTCGGGTCCCCGACCCCCGTCCTCATGTAAGACGTTAAACTGCAGGCCCGTCAGGCCTTCCTAACTGATGCCTGACCTTAGGCCCCTTGGCCTTCTCGGGCCCCCTGGCCCAGGTCCCCTCTTACCCAGGGTGTACGATGTGGTGCGGGACTACATCCTCATTCACGTCAGGATCATGTACCATGTTGTACACCTCCTCTTACGAGGCCCAGCCTCAGGCCCCTTGGCCTTCTCGGGTCCCCGACCCTCGTCCTCATTGCAACACGTTAAACTGCAAGCAGTTCAGGCCTTCCTGACCAATGCCTAACCATCAGGCCCCTTGGCCTTTCCGGGCCACGGCCTAGGTCCTTTTTTATAGGAGTGTATGGTGTGGCGTGAGGTTATTTTCTCATTCACGTCGATCGCGTAATGACCACACCATGTACCTCTCCCTCCTGAGCTGTTTCGTCGATCCCTTTTCGGCAGTTCACCGATGTGCCTAAGAGTACTCTGGTTTATTACCTGGAATGAGAAGATTTACTCGGACACATCCTCACCCGCTTTCGAGGCTTTGTGTATCTCTGCATCAGGGCTTTCATCATCTTTCACACCCAGAGGGACCCCCAAGAACGGCCTGGATAATACGCCCAAGGGCTCCCCTACCATTACGGGCCAACGTCCCCGAGGGTTTTGGACAACAAATCGATAAAATCCCGCGTTGCGAATATGGTCAGCGGTCGATGCTCGTTTATTGTTCCCACCTCAGGCTAACGCTATAAGGACGCTGCGTCTCCACCATGGTTAACAGTTTTCCTCTATCGCCACGCCAACCCATTAGGCCCAAAATGTCGGGTGCACAATTCACACCCTTCATCACTTCACCGTGTCCAAGTGGAGTCTCAGAACTTTTGGTACTTTTCCTCCATGCTAGTCTGTGCGTTGGGGGAAAAATCCGTGTCAAAGGTGTCCTTCGTGGCTCTACCAACTCCCGTTTGACTCTCCCCAAGTATTACGATGAGGATACCCCCTTGTTTCCCACATCGAGTTTAACTCACACGGGCTTAGGAATCAGGTTGACATCTGTGCTTACTCGTGAAGTTGTCACCATTCACGGTCCGAGCTCTAAGACCATAAACTAAGATTCTCATCTGGAACTATGTTCAGCTTGATTCCTATCTTGATAGGATACGTAGGAATGCCCAGACCCCATGTCTTTGGGTCCAGCTTGAGTTCAGCAAATTCACCTCTCTGGTCCTTCCTTCAGGACCCCGACTACGGGACCGCGTGGCGTAGTGCGGGATTATATCCTCATTCACGTCGGGTTTGCAATGGCTGCACCATGCACACCCCCGTTCTGAGATTTATCCCTCCTATTCCTTGTCCAACATGACATTAAAAGGCACCCTTCAGAACTACGTGTGGCTTGATTCCCATCTTCATGGGATACGTAGGACCGCCCGGACGCCCTGTCTACGGGTACAGCCCATTTAGGGAACCTGTCTCTCTCCCTGTTTCACCTCTTACCTCTATATAGGCCCCTTGGCCTAAGGTCTCGCTCTCCGATTGGCGTACAATTTGATGTGGGATCATGTCTCCATCAATTGTGTTTTATAACACTACGCACATTTACCGCCTAGCATTGTCTCTTCTACGTCTGCACTGCATGACGATAAAATGCATGCTTGGTCCTATCATACGACCCTAAACTATGACATTATCGTCCTGGCCGCACGACGAAAAATGACACTGTATTGTGGTGACCTCGTTGTAGAGGACATCACGTTGGGTATTGGTCACGTGCCATGCCATTTTTCAACGCCCATCACGGCTTGATCCTTGTGGCGACATCACGACCTACTATTCAAGGCCTGTCTCTTCACAAAAAAAAACCATTCACCTTAAAGAACAAACATGATTCATCTAATTCCACTTCTTTTAGTGCAAGGGCCAGGCCCGCACTCCCATTTTCCCCTGGCACTTGTATCTTACCATGTCACCTTCCAGAACTACGTATGGCTTGATTCTCATCCTTATGAGATACGTAGGAGCGCCCTGTCACTTCCCCGCGGGCCCAGCCTAACCTATGTGTTCAGTCCCTCGACTCGAGCATTTCCCCAGAGAACACATGGTAAGTAGGTCTTAGGTCCTCCTTCACGTCGGGTCTTGATGCCATGCGTCCCCTGCTCCTTTTACCCATTTATGGTCTAAGTCCCATCAAGAACCACATGAGTCTTGATTCTAATCCTTATGAGATACGTAGGAGCTCCTAGACACTTCCCCCGGGCCTGGCCTAACTTTCGCTTTTGGTCCCATGACCTAAAGCCTCTCCCAAGGAGGTCGTGCGATGTGATATGGGATTACGTCCTCATTCACGTCAGGTTGTTCATCGCACCATGTGCCTCTTATGTCTCCTCCCATCCATGGTCCGAATTCTACGACCCTAAACTAAGATCTCCCTATGGGAAAGGAATTTTCTCCCTCTACCTAATACATCTCGTTGTCGTATTTATATGTGTTTAGACAAAGAGCCCGAAGTGTGGGATTTCTATAGGGATATCCCCCTCATCCCATGACCATGCTTCGTGAGCTCGCTATTTGGATCCTCATCCTCTTCCACGTCCAAAAGGACCCTCGGACGACATGGATACTAGGCTTAAGGGCTCTCCATGAATGCTGGACCTACGGATCCTCCAATCGTTTCGAGCCAACGTCCCTACGGATATCTGACGACATTTGTGAAATGGTCCCGTGTTTCGAACATGGTCAACAGTCAACCCTCATTTGTTTGTCCCCATTCTAGGCTAATGCGATGGGATGCTGTGTTGCGAACATGGTCAGCAGTTATCCTGCATCGTCACGCCGCCATCATCGTGATCTGAATCTCGAGTGCCATGATTCACACGTTTCCACTCCCTCATGTTCAGGTGGAATTCCATCATACTTGGCTCTTTCTCTTCGTGCATCTAGGTGCGCTAAATGATCATGTTAGTGTCATTGGGCCGGTATTCACCGAGCATCCCTTTGCCCTAACCTTCCCCTTGTTGTGTCGGGAAATTCCCACCACTACTGCTTGTTTCGCACACCGAGCACGACTCACGTGGGCTTAGTAGTTTTGGCAGGATGTGTACCAACACGGCCAGGCTTCTCATCGTCCCTCATGACATTAAACTACGCTTACAGAACTACGTATGGCTTGATTCCCATCCTCATGGGGTACGTAGGAACGCTTGACCACTCTGCTTTGGGCCCAGCCCAATCCTCACTCTTGGTCCCTCGACCTGAAGAGTTTCCTCCGGGGGTATGTGGTATGATTTGGACTCCAAGTCCTCATTCACGTCGGTTTCATATCTACCGCTCCACAGGCTCCCTGGGATCTTCCCTTTTATTCCGCGTCCTATCATATGACGTTAAACTACAAGAGTCCACGTGTCCTCAACGCATGACACTAAACTGCGGTTCTACCCTGAACAAGTTCAGGATGCCCCAAGATCCCATTGGGAAGTGACAGATCCCCTCGCCAGAGAGGCCCTGTCTGAAAGAAGGAATGATCCATGATCAAACCAATGTGCCCATATGGTGTACTACCACCACGGTGGTGTAACTACCTAAGTGTTGGATTCTGTTCGGACAAACCATCACTCCATATTCCACGCTTTGCGTTCCCCTTATTTGGACCCTCATCCCCTTTCATGTCTCACGGGACCCCCTAACGGCCTGGTCTCATGCCTCATCGGCTCACCTACCGTCCTGGGCCAATGTTCCAGAAGACGGGTCATGTCTGGAAGGACCCCCTAATAGTATGGATGTCGACCTATGGTCCGCCCACTGTCCTGGGCCAACGTTCCGAAGGATTGATCGACAACACTTGTGACATGGTCCCGTGTTTCGAACATGGTCAATGGTCGACCCTCATTTGTTATCCCCATTACAGGCTAACGCAGTAAGGATACCGATTCTCCTCCAAGGTTAACGGTTTTCCCTTATTGTCACGCCATCCCCACAGTGTTCCAAATCTTGGGTATCGTGATTCACGCTTCCCATTTTCATCTGTTTGGACCGATTTCAGCTCCCCTGGCATTGCCCCGTTCGTGCATAAGAGCACGCTGAAGAAATGGTAATTCGGCTATCCTGGAAGTTCTTTCTACGATCAAGCCTCTCCCATCTTTCAGAAATACAGACTGGTAATCCGAATCCCGGATGCCCGGAGCATGATCCCCACTCCTATGTTAGGTGGGATGAGAAGGCAACTATCTCCTATTTCTCACATCGGGTTAGACCCACATGGGCTTGGGGAATTGTTGTCGAACGTCCTGCAAACATTGTAGGGATGTAACAAGGCAATTCAAACAATGGAAATCGTGCGCGCTATGACATTCAAAACAAAGAAGAAAGAAGAAATTGAAGCACGAAAGTACCAATAAAAGGTCTTTGGGTTTGTTACAATACCCGGGGGTCGAATCCCCCCATGGACGGGTTGACCCCGTCAAAAGAGCGTTGCAGCTCCGCCACCCGTTGACTTGGGGAATCCAAGGATTGCTGCCACTGACTTAGCTCCCGCTCCTCCTCAGCAGCGGTGGGGCGCAGTTCATCAGTCCTGGATTTGGACCTCTCTATGCCAGCTTGAACGGCAGCCATCTTTCCAGAGGTCTTCCTCATATGCTCTTCTGCCTCTGCCAGTTGGGCCTTCAACCGTGAGACTAGCTCAGATTGTGCATCAAGAGAGGCTGAAAGCTCGCCTGCCCAGGTCTGCATCTGTTCAACCTTTCCTTCAGCCTCCTGGAGCTTCTTGATGTTGGTCGCCTTCCTCCGATGCCAGCCCACGCTGAGCCCACAATCATGCTCCCGGATCATCTCAGCCATATGATCTTGGATGAGTGCGTGAGGACGTTGGGCATCCATTCCCCCAGCACACAGTTCACACAACCGCGAGCAGAGTCTATCCATTTCGGATAGCCATTGCACTTAGGGAGTGTCCTTGATAAAGCGTGTGATCAGCTTCCACGACTGGCAGCGGACTATGCTATTGTCTTCCTCGTCGGAGGCCGTTTCGTCCCAGTCCGCGCGATTGGCAGGCTCATACGTGGGATACGCCCGCAAGAAATCCTCGGCAGGATCTACATCTGGTGTTGAATCCAGTACGACACCTGGCGCTGAAGCAGGCGCGACAGGACTGGGACTGACCGGTTGATCCTCTTCCTCGGAGTCCACCTCAATGACTTCGGGTACGGCCCTGCTGGTGGTCCCGCCAGTGATGATGTGCGTCGCAGCTTGAGTAGATGGGGGGACTATCGCCACCATCACCGGCATGCCCCTAGGAGGGACGCCACCAGACATCCCGATCAGTCTTGCCGCAGCAGCCCACGCCAATCGAAGAACTGTACGATAGAGAGGGACATAAACGTTAGTTGGCATGGTCTACATGTGACAACGAGGAGACCGGTAGAGGAGACTTACGGAGATCGACCTCCTGGCGCTGCTCATGAGCCAGTACTAACAGGACTCTGAGACGAGGCCCTCCGTATACTGTTGGAAGGTCTGGAGATTCCGGAGGAGCCACCTCGGGTGCTCTGGTCCCACCAGACGCGGAACTGGACACAGCCATAGGCACGGGTTCTGAAGGTCCCGCATCATCACCCGCCAAGGGGGTGAGAACGAGGCCTGCGAACAAGTTCCTCCTGCATGGCTCAAACATCGGTGAGAAGTTCATAGTGACCCAAGGATGGATCGTAAGGAAGGAATTTCGGAATGATACCTCGAGAGCCTCTGCGAATTCGTCGGAATTTGAGCCTCGGTCTCCGACCTCACCCTCCTCCAACAGGCTCCCTCCTCCAGCCTCATCCTCCCGAGAGGAGTCCTCTGATTCTTCCGGTAGGGGGAAATGCTCCCTCAGATCGGCAGCTGATAACTGTGGGGGGACCGTATGATTCAACAGTACCCTCACCCGGTCTGTCATTGGGCGAGGGACACCACTAGAGTGGATGTAATCCTCCAGCTCGTCCAGGTATTGTTCTGCCTCTGCCGGAGACGCCATGAATCCAGCCAAAACTGGGCCTATGCCCGAAAATTCCATCCCGAGGCGATTCAAGTGTGCCCATATCTCGGGTGGGCTGAGGAATTGACGGTTGACATCCCAAATGTCCCAGGCTTCCGGGAATACAGCATCCTCTGCCATGTCGATATGAAGCAGCTGCTTCCCCGGAGCCTGAGTGGATATCCTACGAAATCCCCTCGGTGGCTCCCCCTCCGGATGACCCTGCTCGTCCGGAATCACCGGATCCACCGCTCCTGCCAGACCCTCGGCCGGTGCGGGCCTCGCCGCCATGGCAGCCCCGCTACCGCGAGTGGCCCTAGCTGCCCTCCGACCCCGACCTCGGGATAGGGGAGGCCCACTGTCACCGACCCGGATAGTTGGTTGCTTCAGCATCTCCCCTGGGTAAGCAGCCTCCCAACTGATGGAATACTCCCTCACCAATCCGAAAGCGGCGGTGGATGGAGGCAATGCAATCCGCATCTTCCCATCTTCCCGTGTGAACATGAGCCACAACTGCCTCATCACACACGGGTGCTCCTTGTGACGCACCTCCCAGTAGACCTGCCGGGTCAGCCGTTGGATGCACCGGAACTGCCTCACAAACCGATGCGGGGTGTACGGTTCGCAGAGCGGCTCACGATCTATCCGTGCCACCAAAACTCCACCTCGAAAGGCCAGGAGGTAAGCCCAATGTTCTTCCGTTCCCTGCCCGTCATCTTTAGGTATCCCCGTCGGCAATGTGAAGGGATGGAAATTAAACTAATCCGCCCTCCACACCCGATTCAGTACCATCGGCACGACTAGTTTGAATGGGAAGCTCCCGACCGTGTTCAGGATGGAGGGGCGGAAGTTCGATCCCGGTGGAGAAATGGGGTTTGGATACTCGTAAATCCCCCTGATATGCGCTGTGATCCACCCATACAGGAGGTGGAAGGGCCCGCATATCCTTGGCGGCTTCTTGCCCTCGCTAATGTGCCACAGCATTCTGTACAGTTTGGTGAGCATCAGAATCCCCAGATTGATCCGCTGCCCCATGGCCAACATCGACGCCATAATAAACGAGCTGGGCCATAGCCCCATGCTTGTATACCTCACCAGTAGGATCCAACCACAGATGAGAGCCGTGATGAACGCCGATAGCCTGACTATCGGCTGTTGTTCAGTGCTGACACTGAAACCCCAAGTCATCCATTGGCTGTCCTCCAGGACCCGCCAATACGAGTGCCCCTTTCCCCGTTGGGCCACCCTTGGACTGGTTCGAGGCCTCAGGGGAACTCTCGATTCTCTGGGAAATTCAGGAAGCATTTGAACCATCTCCTAAAGTGGACATCCCTCACTGCCTCCTTGTCCTCTCTAGGGACGAGTGACATCAGCACTGACGCCAGTCGCGACATTTTCTCTGTATCCTCCCATGCGCTGATGACGGGGAGGAACTCGTCATACATGGCCCCCACGATCGGAACCCCAGAAATCTGGTGGACATCCCACAGGCTGATGCCCACCTCCCCAAGATGCAGGTGAAAGGTATTGGTCCTAGATGACCATCTGCTCAGCAGTTCTGGCATCAGTTTCTTCGGTTGGTAAATGTGGAATTGGGAGGACCGTGCCGCCTCATACAACCCCACTCTCTTCAGCTTGGCCCCGAACTCCTCGCATGAGGCGCATACCCAGTAGGCCTAGGCCCATTCATCAGTAAAGTTGCCGTCCTGGCGCAGGTCCCACTCATCAGACCATCCCTTCTTCGAATCCTGCAAAGCCGCCTTCAACATGGTGCGGTAGAGGGGAGGGGACGTCTCCAGTTGTAGTGGATTCCCGTCAATATCGTTCAAATGGTTGTAGATACAGTCATCGGTGACGGGTGTGAAGTCTTCCCGCGCATGACCATCGGCCGCCCTGAACCATTGGTGCTGGCATGGTGTGCTCCTGAACCAGCAAGCTGGTTTGTCCCTACTCGCCTACGGGATGAAGACGTCATCCCTCAACCCGAAGCCGTACAATGGCAGTTTCTTGCACTGCGGATAATCCTTCTGACCCTCCAACAGAAGATCTATCAAAGAAGTGTGGTCCGAGTGGCTTCGGACCATTTCCCCCTGGCCTGGACAGTTGGCCATCTCATCCCAACGAGCAGCATCTGCAAGCACCCCCAATACAGCCTCTTGATGGGCCATTTCGATTCCGGCCCTCAGAAAAGAATTTTTTCAGCTGGATCGCGAAGCTAGACCGCGAAGCAGAATCGCGAAGCTGGATCGCGAAGATCGGTCACCAGATCAAGCCGCGAAGTCTAGCCGAGGCCGACAAGCAGATGTTCGCTTGGCGCAGACGCGGAGTCGGAGACCCGCGGTTCGCCGCGAAGCTCAATTCACAGAGGGCTGTCGCGGAATACGCGGAGCATCGCGAAGTCGAGAGCGCAAAAAGACAAGGAAGTCACGTGAAGACAAAAGAAGTCGACCCCCTATTTATAGGCGGCAACCCTGGAGCATCGCGGCGCGTCCGGATCCATGGCCCCGGTGAGCACCGCGGGGCCCCTTCGCGTAGCCGCATCGCGAACCACCGAAAATTTTGGCGATTTTCCCTCAGACTTCGAACCTCCACCCTCCGCGGCTCCAAGTCAGAGGGGGGGAGCATTTGTTGGCGCCAAAATATGGCCTGAAAGGAAGAAACGAAAAAGACGGCGGGCACCCTGCCTCGCGAAGCACCGACGCGAAGCACCGACACGAGGCACCGACGTGAAGCGCCCCGATCATCGTGGCCTCGTGAAGCTCCAGAGGCGGTAATTCTCCACAAACGCATTTGATGTTCGTGAGCCCGCCATGAAGCTCTAGAGGCGGTAAGGATCCGCAAACGCATTTTACGTTCGCGAGCCCGCTGCGAAGCTCCAGAGGCGGTAACCCTCCGTGGACGACGTTGACGTTCGCGAGCGCGCCGTGAAGCACCTAAGGCGGCGCGCGAGTTCTGCTTCGTGGCGCCCCTTCCCAATAAATACTGGACTCCCCTTGAGTCCTGAGGATGGACAATCCAACCTTTCGACTTCTCCTCTCCCGAATCGCGAAGCACTCTTTTCCCCAGGAATCATGAGCTCCGTGAGGTACTTCTACTTCGCAAGACGCCTTTGCTTTGTCTCGTTTTGAGCCCCTCTTCCGAGAGGGATGCCCTTCATGAAGCTCAAGGGCATTCGCGAAGGAAGGGGATTCCCACGGGAACCCGGGAAGCCGCAGAGTGTTTATGATTCGTGAAACACCCAACATGTACTAGTGATCTCTATGCTAAGGCAAGATCGCTCCACATCGCGAAGCACACTGATTCGCAGGACCCTGCTTCGCGAGGCACCTCTTCTTCGCGAGGCAGTGCTCTGCGAACACTATTCCACTTCGGGAAGCACCTTCCACTCACACCTATGCCCCATGATAAGGCAAAGGCACTCCACTTCGCGAAGCACACTCCTTTGCTTAGAAATTCCTCCTCCCGTGCAACCCTCCAGGTTTGCACCATCTGATTTCAAATTCCCATGGACAATACCACCCGTAGCGTTGCTTCGCCTAATGCTTCTTCGCATAGGCACGCTAACGACTATTGCTTCTTCGCATAGCCACGCTAATGTGGACCCCTTGATGGTTCGTTCCACAACCCCCCTTGACCATGGCCTTACTGGTACATTCCCTTCCCCAAGGACCAGAAGGTACCGGTTATGTAAGTCCTAGGGGTACGGAGTGAACCCACCTCGTCCGAGCTGCAGAACGTTAAACTGCCAAGCACCATGTCCTCAACACATGACGTTAAACTGTGACCTGACCTCGTGCCTCTCACGAAGGGTCCCCCCAGCTCGAACATTCTTTACACCACTCGTCTCCACAGGAATGGAATCACCCATCCACAAGGGATGATATCCTTTTTATTGGAGTGGCGTATGTTCATAGGAGAAGGGTGACCCTAGTTCCCCAACGGATGGCTGCACCTCTGCATCTCCGTACTTCCCCACTACCAAGGTCAGTGGAGGGCGTGATAGGGAACAAGGCACCTCCCATCGTTGGTCCCGAGTCCCTCTTTCGCTGCGCTTTGCCGCACCTTGGGCCTCCATCCTGGAGTAAGTCCCAGCACCATGGGCCGCCTAACGCGTAAGCCCCTCTTCGCTTCTCACGGACGCATCCTTCGCACCGTGATCGTCCGGTCCTTGCAACCTCTTGTTTCTCACACCGAGCATGACTCACGTGGGCTTGGAGTGAGCACCGACCCTGACCCCCACCCAATGCAAACTACGAGGACTTTGATCCATGTCAAGGCATGGTATGTAGGAAGCCTCCATGAGGTTCAAGACACATTGCTCGGTCATTCATTCACGTCGAGTTTCACCCTCGTCTAGCATGACGTTAAACTGTATGCCCCCCTTGTCTTTCATGACATTAAACTGCACACCCATTCCCACCTGAACTACGAGGTCTTTCATCCTTGTCAAGGCATGGTACGTAGGAAGCCTTCCAAAGGTTCAAGCCGACCACTCATTGGACCAAGGTCCACCTTCACGTCGGTTCGCCGACAAAGCCCCATATGAACTACGAGGTCTTTGATCCATGTCAAGGCATGGTTCGTAGGAAGCCTTCCTGAGGTTCAAGCCCACCCATCATCATTCACGTCGAGTTCTACCTTCATCCAGCATGACTTTAAACTGCATCCTAGTCCGACGGCAAGCCGTTGTGACTAACCCGAACTACGAGGTCTTTGATCCATGTTAAGGCATGGTACATAGGAAGCCTCTACGTGGTTCAAACCCACCATCCGGTCGTTCCGACCTCATTCACGTCGGTTCACCCCCATCCCGCATGACGTTAAACTGTATTCCACAACCCGAACTATGAGGACTTTGATTCGTGTCAAGGCATGGTATGTAGGAAGCATCCCCGAGGTTCGGGCCCAATAATCATTAGCCCAGACCGTCTCCTTGTCGGTGTGCCAAGTCCCCATTTTCAATCCGAACTACGAGGACTTTGATCCATGTCAAGGCATGGTACGTAGGAATCCTCCATGAGGTTCAAGCCCATCTCCCATTGGACCAAGGTCCCTCATTTACGTCGGTTCGCCGACACCCACCGCTCATCGTTTATTCACGTTAGGGTTCACTATCGTCCCGCATGACGTTAAACTGTATTCCATCAATCCTTTGAACTACGAGGACTTTGATCCATGTCATGGCATGGTACGTAGGAAACCTTCCCAAGGTTCAAGCCCACCACTAGTGGACCCACGGGTCTACTTTCACGTCGGTTCACCGATGAAACCCTTTGAACTACGAGGACGTTAATCCATGTCAAGGCATGGTACGTAGGAAGCCTCCCCGAGGTTCAAGCCCATCTCTCATCAGACCAAGGTCCACCTTCATGTCGGTACGCTGACGATGCCAATCGGACCAAGGTCCACCTTCACGTTGGTTCACTGACGACATTCACCGGGCCAAGGTCCACCTTCACATCGGTTTACTGGCACCATCCCGAACTACGCGGACTTTGATTCCTTGCCACGGGGATACGTAGGAAGCCTCTTCAAGGCTCAAGCCCAACTTCACCGTCGCCCCTGCGATGGTCCCATTTCACTCCACCTCCACTCCATTCATCCACCTATCACCCATCCCGATTCTCGCTTGGACCGTCATATCTCGGTGAGACCATGTCGGTACGCTCTTCTTCACAGCCGCCCATGGGCTGGCCCCGGTATCGGCATCCCTTCAAGGGGAATCCCTCAATCTGATCTATCTTAGCCAATGCTCCATTTGGGTTGATCCATCTCTACTAGATGTTAAACTTGCGGGGTACCCTGTGATAAACACGGGAAGCTGAGGAAAACCTCAGATATGTGTCTATGGCATATAATTCCCCGCGCTCGATGTGGGATGCCTCAGGCTTCCACGCCCTCGAGAAGCCCTGTGACCAGGGATAATAGACAGACATACCAGGTTCCCCAGCATCCAGACATGCTACAGATGCTTCAACGTGACTACTCCCCCGACTGAAGGTTGCTGCCCTGACTGGACCCTTTGGAATGTCCTGACAGAGGCAGTGTAATTAACCGGCGTCCA